>CM052022.1:19296955-20019034 GCA_028476575.1 Platygaster robiniae | reverse complement strand
TATTTTAAAAATTGCACGGTGACATGAATATATTGTTTCTAGTCTGAAAATTGTTATTACTCATATTTTCGTTTGCGATTGCTGTAGTCATTTGATTGATAATTACTGTGGTTATCAACATTACAAGTATTTTTGTTAATTACAAAATAATGATTTAACGATCATGGTTAATAGAATGCGCTCATTCTAAGTCATATATCTATGAAGTGCTATGATATTTTTGTGAAATTCTTTTTGTATCACGCTAGTTTTGTCGATTAGGCACGAGGTTTTTTCCTTGGGGCTGCCGGAGCGTTTTTATTTATGCATGAAAATTCACTTATCTTTTCATGATTTTCGCAATCGCGAAGTGAAATAAATATATCGTTCCCAGTCTCATCATTTTTTTAAACATTGTAATTTACTACAGCTATTATTCTGACACAATTACAGCGATTGTTTAATTATGTTAATATTCATCAATTTTAACCAGATTCATTTTTAACATGATAATACTTTTGCACAAATTGCGAATTCTATAGAATCCTAAGAATCTTTCGTCAAATTTGAAAAACTTTTTTGTTTAAACTTACTGTTAACAATAATTTGCAAAATAATGTTTTTGAGAGATGCATATGCTTTTCATTTAAAGTACGCTGATGATGAATTTTTTGTCAGATTTGCAAAATTGTTTGCATTTGCAAGATTTCCTACCAGCGTACCTGAAAACTATGGAAAGCATACGCATTTTCAAAAATATTAATTTATCAACGTATTGTTATTTCAGAGTGCAGACAAAAAAATTTTTCAAATTTGACGAAAGATTCTTAATCAGCGTACTCGAAAACCATGGAAAGCATATGGATCTCTCAAAAACATTATTTTGCAGCTCACTTTAAATGATAAGTTTAAACAAAATAATTTTTCGAATTTGATGAAAGATTCTTCATCAGCGTACTCGAAAACCATGGAAAGCATATGCATCTCTCAAAAATATTATTTTGCAAATTATTGTTAACAATAAGTTTAAACAAAATAATTTTTCAAATTTTACGAAAGATTCTTTATTAACGTACTTGAAAACTATCGAAAGCATATGCATCTTTAAGAAGATCAATTTTGCAACTTATTGTTGACAAAAAGTTTAAACAAATCAATTTTGCATATTGAATAAAAAATTCATCATCAGCTGACATGAATACAATGGAGAGCATTTGCTTCTTCAAAAAATATCAATTTCGCAATTTATTGTTGGAAAAAAGTTGAAACTTATCGATTTTCCGAATTGAATTTTTGAAAAAATAATATTCAAATTTTTAAATTCAATTCGATTGCAGAATTCGAATGAGCAGATAAAGAAACAATGCAAACCGTAACGCGCTACCTTAAGTAAGAGTGATTGCGATGGACGAAAGTACAACCCTTTAGTACTTTAGTACAAAGTACATGGTCTCGAGTACAATCCCAGTCCTTAAGTACATGTATTTAAGTACTTGGACACGAGAAAGTACCTGAATCAATGGACACGAGTATTCAGTACAACGCGAAGTACAAAGTACATGGACTCGAGTACAATCCAAGTTCCCAAGTACATGGACTCGAGTACTCGAGCAGGAGCCAAGTCCTCGAGTACATGTACTCTGTACTCTGCGTTGTACTGAGTACTCAATGTACTTAAGTACGCCCATCTATATATATATATATGACAACAAATTTTGAGTTTGTTTATTAAAATAACAACTCGGAGTGATTTACAGTTATTTTTAGATAACCTTTCTTAAATTTTATCAATTGAGTGTCTGAAGCGTGCGATAGTGTCCCTGGTATTCTGGCTTACACAAGCCCAAGCGCGCGCGCTTCCACTGAAACCGACAGAAACTGAAATTCATACCGTTTTTGTTTTCAAAAGGTACAGCAATTTATTTTCTGTAAAATAAAGAATAATATTTGGCCTTAATAATTCTTTTTGTATTTTTTTCTAGCCATATGAGAAGTTTGTTAAATTTGCAATTCTTTATTGCAAAATGAATTTTTTATAAACAAATAATCGAAATATGAAAATTCGGATACTAATTTATATTGCTCGACATTTTTTCTGAATATTGTTAAAAAATCATTCAATTGCAATAATTGTACATCTTAATATTGCCATAAGGAGAAAAACTTGAATTAAAATATTGTTATAAAAATCTCGATGAAAAAATTGTAATTCATGCAAATGGTTTTGGGATTTGATAAGCTACCACACTGACATTCGGAATTCATTTATTTTATTTCGAAACTCGAAAAGTCGATTTACGGTGGCCCACTGGAGAAAACTTGACTCTCTTTGCATAACTAAAGTCATAATCAATATTGTATTTTATTTAATCAATGTTAAACCTACTTATATTTAACTTAGTAATAGAAGCGCGCAACCTGCGAGTCCTATATCTATGAAGTTAAATAATATTTTTGTGGTATTTTTTACTTATCTGGCTCGTAATGCCAAGTCGAAAAATGGTTTACATCTTCGTAGCCGGCAGCCACTTATGAAAAAAAACTATTGGAAACTATTGGTAACTATAGTTACTCATAGTTTCTAATAGTTTTTTAATCCTATAGTTTCCAATAGTTATAAATAGTTTCCAATGGTTACTAAGAGTTTCCAATAGTTACTAATAATTTCAACTAGTTTCCAATAGTTACTTATAGTTTCAACTAGTTTCTAATAGTTCCCGTAGTTACTAATAGTAACTAATAGTTTTTAATAATTTCCGGTAGTTGCCAATAGTGAATAATAAATAGTTTCTAATAGTTTCCTATAATTACTAGACTTGCAATAGTTTTAAATAGTTTTACCGATGATGATAAATCGTTTTCAATAGTGGCAATAGCAGTCAATGATAACAAGAATAAAAAAGTCATGTACTAAACGATTTTATTCGTCATTACTTTTTGATAAACCATGTAACATTATTTTGTTTGTTCTTTTTCCACTTTTTCAGTTTCCGAATATTTTTTTGCATATTCATTTTTTTTTTACGGATCGACCTTTTAAAATTAGGAAAGTATATTATATTGAAAAAGAAACAATTGAAACTAATGACAATTATGTTAACTATACATTTAAGGGAAATCATTAAAACTATCAGAACTATGAAAAATGTGGAAAGAGAAATTATTAAAATAATGAAATCTATTAAAACTATAGGAAAGGATTATATCATTGAGACTACTGACACTATGGAAACTATAGGAGAACAAAATATTGAAACTATGAAAACTATGGGCACAATAAAAATTATTGAAACTATAGAAAATATAAAAATTACTGGAAGATAAACTATTCAAACTATGGAAACTATTGAAAGAGAAATTATTGACACTATTGAAGTTACTAAAACTATTGGCATGGATAATGAAGGAATTATTGAAACTATGAAAACTATAGGTAGGAAAATTATTGAAACTATAGAAACTACTAAAAGATAAACTATTGAAACTATGGAAACTATGAAATCTATTGAAAGAGAAATTAATGACACTATTCAAACTATTGGCATGGATATTATAGGAACTATTGAAACTGGAAGATGGAAAATTATTGAAACTATGGAAACTACTAAAAGATAAACTATTGAAACTATGAAAACTATTGACAGAGAAATTATTGCAACTATTGGCATGGATATTATAGAAACTATTGAAACTATGCAAACTGCAAGAAGGGAAATTATGAAAGCTATTAAAACTATTGAAATTATTCAATAGTTTCTTAGTATTTTCCAATAGTTTACAATAGTTTTTTTTCACAAGGGAGCCTTTATATTTTTTTCATAAAAATGCACTAATATTTGTATCGATTTCGCAATCGCAAGGTGACTTGGATTTCTTGTTTCGAGTCTCATAATTAATAAGTCTATTATGATTCACTTTAGCTTTGATTGTTCTTTGCATCACAACACTGTAAATTACGAGAAAACGGTGAATTTCCGGTAGTATGGATTTACAAATTCACGTTTTACTCTTCACTTACAGATAAAATATCGTATTGACAGTTTTGGAAATGCCTTTTTTGACGAAACGATTACAACCCTCGGCTTCGCCTCGGGCTGCAATTTTTCGTTTCGTCGAAACAGGCATTCCCAAAAACTGTCAATAATATACTATTTTGTACGTCTTGCTATAATTTCTGGTACGTCTTGTTCATTTGGAGAAAAATAAAGTGAAATAGCAACTTTTACATTTCCATAGAACGCTCGTATGCCCAAATGGAAAAAAATGTACTGCAAAAGTCCACATGTGGTTGAATGCAAGTTCAAAAAAAATGTCTTCGAATACAGAAACAGCGCTCACTCGTGCGGCGTCGACGAGTCTGGCGTTTTGCAGAGAGCTCAGATTGACGAGTTCAAATTGTTCTTGCGCAATTCATGCGTTACGAATCCTGGACAAATTTCGGTTCCGCAAATTTTTAAAAATGCTAAAGCAGAAGCGAGGTTAGCATAATGAAATAATAAGGCTTTTAATCACAGACCTTATAGTACATGGACTGAGCTTAGAGGCTCGGAGAATGACTCCAACATGATTTGGTCGTAATGCTGTAATAAAAAAGCTGTGTTTATCTTAAAAAGTGTAATGAAATCTTTTTTTAAGTGAAAGTGATAGCAAATCGGATGAATAATCAGTAGTTGTTAATTGTGGTATTATTGGGAATATAAAGAAGAAGGCAGGGGGAACATTTTCGTCACACAGGTACAGTGGCGGACTGAGTACTCGTGAAGCCCGGGGCGGTCCTGACAAGTTAATGCTAACAAAAAAATCATTTAAAATAATTTGACCTATTACTTATATTGTTCCTAATGTTTTGTAATAATGTATTTATGAAAAACGTAATTTTTTGGAAAAAAATTGATTGTTCCATTCCTCGCTAGCATTATGGCCAAATCATGTTGGAACCATTCTTGTTAATGGAACGGGATAGGCAAAGCTCAGTCCATGTACAAGGTCTATACTTTCAATTGAAAGCGCGAGAGTAAAACTTAAGAGAATAGAGACAGAAAAAACGGAGCTTTGCATCTTTCTGTCTTTCACTTTTCCGAGTTTAATTATCAGCCTCTCAATTATAAATATGAATATATATTGAGTATTTATGATTGTGTTAGATTTCAGAATGGCCATGCAGCTTTGAATGTGGAATTCAAGGAAGTGAAAGATTCCATGTATAGCTGGGCCCGAAAGATTCATCCGTCATACAAAAAAATGTTGAGCCTCGAAGATTTTCTGTCCGAAATCACGAGGCAACCTATAGCCCGAGATGAAAAATCAGAGTCTCCCGATCGTCTCCCGAGTATCCTGCATGTCTAATGAGTCTCCCTCAGTGCCAAACGGAATACTATCGGGAGACGCTTCCCCATTAGCAGAGTCTCCCGATGGGAGACGATCGTCTCCGTTTGGGAAACGATACCCTATAGTAATTCTGATGAGTACGTTTTATAACATTTTTATAAAATTGTTGAATTTTTTATAAAATTTCAGTTTTATAAAGTGATTTTCCAAAAACTTTATAAAAAAGCCTGCGTTTTATACAGCCATTTTATAAAATTTTGATGAAGTCTTGCAATTTTATGTATTCATCTTCATAAACTATTTTATAAAAATTTTATAAAGGTTTTATAAAATGGCTTCATAAGACGCAGACTTTTTCATAAAGTTTTTATTAAATCACTTCAAACAATATTGAAATTTTATAAAAATTGCAGCGATTTGATAAAAATTTCATAAAAATCAGAATTATTAGAGTAGTCTCCCATCGTGACATTTATCTGTGAAAAAAGTTTGTTAAACAGTAAAAATTAGAAAGACCAACGTTGTATATGAAATATAAAATGTATTTCAACATTTCCGTTATCCTTAAATACAAATTGGAGATTTTCTTCGGGAATCGAGTGCAATTGCAAAATATATAATATAAGTAAAAAATTTTTGTAACAATTTAAAGGTTTGTAAGATAATTGAAACCGAGATCACTATGATTGTCTGATGTGGATGGCTCGGTCAGTGGTGGCGGGGTTGCGAATGGAGGTTGCTGGGGTGAGAATGAGGGTTGTTGGAGTGGGAATGGAGATTGACCAGTATAAAAGGGGTGTGCTTGGGGAGGGAATGGGGATGCATAATATCCGGAGGGGGGTGGCTGGACATATGATGAGTGAGCAGAGGTGGATGGAAAGGAGGGTGGCTGAGGTGAAGGAAATGCCGTCTGAGATGGGAGCAAGGGAGGTTTTTGTGTCGGTGAAGGCCGTCCCTGACGAGGTTCTTCTCGCGTTTGGGACGGGGTCGATTTTTTGTAGGCTCTAGAATCTCCAGTGGAACTTTTTTCTTTTGATTTGTTTAGGTCCTTTTCTTCAGCTCGCAATTTCCCGCACATTAGGTTGACCACTCTGTTAAAGTCGGTCCATGGTCGTTTGTCGAAAAACTTGTCTTCAATGCACTCTAAAAAAAGAAGCCCAATACATCATGAGACCGACATTCAAATATGAATATTTGAGCTTAAAAATTAAGTGGAAAAGTTTTTCTTTTTAAGGTAGAATAGCCAATTTCTAGGAATTTTGTAAATAAAATAACTTGTAACAACTTTCAACACTGTACTACTCGTTAAAGACTGTTGAAAATTTACAAGCAAATAAAAAACTGTCAACATTGTATTATCTGTCGAAATCGTTGCAAACTATTTAACATCATAGTCGCCCAAACTGCTAAAAACATTAAAAATGAATAAAACTGATAATAATCGTGGAGGCTGTCTAAAATGTGTAAAATATCTGAACTGTAAAAATTGTAGAGATTATTTTAACTGTCAAAAAGGTCACAAATTGTTGGAACAATTCGAAAACTGCTTAAATCGTTGAAACTGTTAACAAGTTGTCAAATTGTTTCAACCGTTAAACAGTTAAAAACTGTGACATTATTGGCTGTTAAGATATTGTCGGAATTATGAAAGTGTCAAAAAATAGTATTTACCTCGAACTACATCCATAACTTTTTGCTCAATTTTGGCACGATTTCCTGACGTGCCGAGAGCACAGGATTGAGCCAGTAATTGCTCGCCCAGAATTTCTTTTAAAAGAAATCGAGAGATTTTCCTGCCCTGTCAACATGCAGCTGCAGTTTTGCAACATTGATCCAGACACCGCTATTACTGATCAGCTCAATCTGCGAAAAATCCGATAAATTGCAATGATAGTCATAGTGTGCTACTTCAAGCTACTTGTAATAATGATATACTTTTCCTATTGCTATTGAAAAAATTATTAACGTACATAACAACGAAAAACTAAAGCAGAACATGTTTATTTATACAAGAAAACTAAAAATTGCAAATTAAATAATTTAAAAATTTTGTCACCTTTGACACATCTGGAACCTCCCATAGCTCTGCTTTTTTTCCAGTTTCCTGAAAAATGATACGAAACTGCAATTACTAGAATGTAGAATGCAAAAAAGGCCTTTGGGGAAAATAAACGAATGTTGAACTCTTTCAGACATTATTGTATATTTTTTGTATAATTTTCATGTAAAAAGATTCCAAAAAAAGAAGTTAAAATCCTCATTGTACTTAGTTTACGCTCCTTTTAATAAAAATTATTCACAAAATTTTTCTGATTTCATTTAAAGAATTTTCAATTCAGTTCATTTTACACCGGAAAAAATCTGTAGCAATAAAAAATATTTACATTTTCTTTGTCAGCAGTCAATCTTTGCTTCATGTACAGTAGTATGCGTTCCATGAATAGGACAGCTTCCGAAGTGACTGAAAGCAATAGAAGGCATTCAGTCATTCGTACATATACTATACAAGAAAATTTTGTATCATGTAAAATATGAAAGAGTTTGTATAACATATAATTCAATTCTATATTTAAATGACCATATAAATTCTGTATAGTGTTCATTTTGACCCTTCACAACTAGAAACTGCAACTGTTTTCCTTAAATCTAAAAAAATCAAACGAATTTTTCAATTCAATGTACGAGAGTCATATGTTTTTGAAGTAAAATTAAAATAATGTTCAAAAATTTCTATTTTACAATGGTCAATCCAATCCCTACTGAAAATAAAATTTTCATATTAATCTCATGTCAGATCTAATATGAGATCTCGTGTCTCACGTGAGATCTGATATGAGATCTCACACAAGTTCTGAAAGGCCAATTTCTTATGTCATATCTCATATCAGATCTCACGCTTGCAATTGGCCGACCAGAACTGGTGTCAGATCTCATACCAGATCTCATGTGAGACACGAGATCTGATATCAGATCTCATATAAGATCTGACGTGAGATTAACATGAGAATTTCATTTTCAGTAGGGATCACTTCATGATACTGTATTCCTTTTATCTTTCAAATTAGAATTTGAAGAACTGACAGTTATAATACAAAATTCGTGTTATCAAAGTTTTGAAAGTATAACAAATAAAACTCGTAAATTGTGAATTTTACAAACATGCATTTTTTAAACTGAAAAATTTTTAAAGTTACAATGCAGAAACTAGAGATTTAGGAAATATTTTTTGTTTCATCGTCAATTCCAAAATTTTCCAAAATTTTGCGGTTTGAAAATGGAACGCATAGATTTTGAATGAAATTGAGATGAAATATGTGCAACTACCTACTAACTTCGATCTTTACAAAACCTTTATAAATTTCCTTAAAAAATCTCCATATTCTTGATACGATTCCGCTGTTTTATAAACTGACTTTATAAAAACTTATAAGACAACTTATGTTTTTTATGGTAACTTTATAAAAACTTTATAAAATTTTGATTATAGCATGGACATTTTATAAACGTCTGCATGTATAAAGGACTTTAAAAGTAACTTTATGAATCATTTCCAATAATCTCTTAAAAGTATCCAGGTTTCTACACAGATTTTATAAAATTTTCATAAAGTTCACTTATAAAACATAAATTCGTAGCTGGAAAAAAATGATTCGATTTCCGAATTAATTTCCAATTGAAAATCTGAAAGAAAATTGGCTTGATTTCTAATTGGAATTCCAATTTGGCATCCAAATAGGAATCAAATAGGATTTACTATAAGACATCCACATAGAAATTACGAGAGTTGCGTGACGCTCAACTTTCGCATTTAAAAAAGTGTAAATATAAGGATATGAGTATAGCGTCTTGGAAATATCATAATTTGATATACAATAAGATAGATAACAATACCTGGAATGTCATCAAACATTGAAGTGACAATTTTTTGGTTGTTAGTTTTGCTTTATCTGGGACCATTTCTTTATGATTTTTATCAACTTTATTATCTAATAAGCTAGTTTCAAGGACGTCAAGGTCTTCACTCTCTGGTTTCTCGATATCGATTTCCTTTTCGTCAGAATCGGATTCTTCGTGTCCTGAAGCCACATCCTCTGGTTTGGATGTAACCACTGCAACGTTAACAGTTTTTCGTTCGCGAAAGACTTTTTTGTAAGGATTCGAAATTGTCAAATGGCAGTTTTCGTTCGGGTTCTGCTTTTGTCTTTCCCATGTCCGCGGAAATCGTGTTCAAAGGTAAAACTGCTCCCTCGTTGGAAACCTTAAGGATTTCTAAGTACTTTTTGTTTTCTGTAAAATACAATGAATACTCTCTTGTTACAGTCATTTTAATTTAAACAGTTCAACATGAAGATAGTTTATATTTATTTAAACATTAATTTATTGATACATATTTATTATGTTATTTTTATGATAATATGCATTATTTAATACATATTTATTATATATTTATTAATTTAAGTATTTAATACAGTTGAACATTAAATTCAACATCAATAGAGTTACTTTTTGTTGAAATTTGAATTAATCAAATAAGTTCTATTAATATAACAAATCAATCAATCGAAAGTTAATCTTCCACAGGGTAATGCCTCCAAAACTTTCACCAAATATAGTGCAAGCAAAATCACCTGTGGGTTGCAAGAAAATAAAGTGAAAAAAAACAAAAAAAAACAAACAAACTATAGTGCTCATAATTATTGATGAAAATTTTCAAAAACTTTTCTACATACCACATTAAAAAACATACACAATATTTTTTGGCAGAAGTATACTAATGCAGGGTCCAGAAACAACTTTAAAGAATTCCAGTTTCAGTAATATTAATATTAAAATAATAGTATTTTGATTATTATTAGCAATATGAAATTTGTTACTACTACAGTAAATAAATAATAAATATATAATAAATAAAATAATATATATAATATAATGTAATATAAATAAATATAATATAGTATAATATAATGAAAGATAATATAATATAATATAATATAATATAATATAATATAATATAATATAATATAATATTATATTATATAAATTATCATACATTATATATGTTCTTATATTTATATAAATTATTATATGATATTATATAATTGTACAAAAATTTATAATATTTATATCATTCAATATATAATAATATATATTACTTCATATATAATTTTTGTTATTATATTATATTTTTATTCGTATTTATCATTATATATATATTGATATTTTATTTGTACGTTATTTTATTTTTTTTTTATATTTTATATTACATTTTATTTAGATTTATATTTATATTGCATGTAAATTAATTTATTTAAATTATATATTTATATTCATTATATTTTTTATTTTACTATATTACATATATTTCATTATATTATTACATATAATAATAATATAATCATATAAATATTATACATATTATGTAATAAAAATATATTATTTTATTATATATATTAGATTTTCATTTTATAGATTTTTTTAAATATTATTTATATTATATTATAATATATAACACTATATATATTATGGTATATATTAGATTATATATAAATTTTTTTATTTATATATTATATATAAATGAATAAATATAATATAAGATAATATAATGTAATATAATATAGTGCAATATAATATAATAGAATATAATATATAATGAATAGTATACGATATAATAAAAGTTTTATTATACAATATTATATAATTATTATTTTAATCATTAATATTTTATTTCATATAATAAAAGTTATTCCAGCTAAAACTCGAATTTTTAACATTTATTCCGAGACTTTACATTATAATACTACTGTTTTGCTTTATTTGTACGAAGCTATGAAAGATTAAACAAACAGTTTTGTATTTGAAAAACTAAAGAGTAAATACTTTTCATAACATTAAGAGACAATTATCATATAATGTAAAAATAGAAAAATGTAACTTTATCAACTTTCATATGGTGAATACACAGAAAGTAGAAATAATTAAAAAATGTGTAACAATAAAAAATCAATGAAACAATAAGAAAATAAATGTATCCAAATCATACGAATTCACCAAATTAATTGTTGTTTCGTCGAAATCTGAACAATGTTAACTTTTACAAAATCCACTCCAATGTGAGGCAAAGGACAAAAGTGTTTTCAAAAACAGTGTTTGCATGTGCTCTGAACAGTAATTTTTTTTTTTTTTTCTTTTTCTTTGTTCTAACAATGAACGTTCGAAAATTCATTTTAAGAGAAGAACCTAACAAAAATACTGATACATTACAATCTGCAAAATAGTGCTACATAAACAAATCTAAAATAATGCTGTACTCACTTGATTTTCGCAAAATTTTTTCTTTGTATTGTTCATTTCCCCAAGGAATAAGCTGCTCTTTGTCTAAAATGCATGTTGGAGGCGGGATGTCCTTTTCGTGCAAGATGGATTGCGATTGCGAGTCTATCCAATACACTAGGTACCACATTTTGTCGTTATCGTTGCGTAAATTTGATAATATTTATGAAATCCAAATCAAGGCACGTGGTTTCACTTGGTTTCGCTGGAGCAGAAATTACCGGCGAACAAGCGAACACCGGCGAATACCAGCTGATTACCCGAATTACAGCTGATCGACAGACGACACGGACGACACTGATCGAGAACCACACTTGACGAGAAAAGCCGCACCGTTGAATTTGAAAGTGCGCACCACATGAACTGTACATTTTTCGGAATTACAGATCAAGGTGTCACCATTTTTCAGTTTACATCATGAAATAAAAATATTTTTATTTCAAAATCTTTTTATTCTCTGTCTTCAATGCTTACAGGGACATATTAGCTGCATTTAAATCATTGGAGAAATATAGCCGATGTATTGATTTTTCCATGAATCGATAGTTCAGCTTGTCGCATTATTTGTCATCGTGTATCATTTGTTATTTGTCAACAATGTCGATTCGTCTAAAGATTGCAAATGATTGTGAACAATAGATAAAAAAATTTCAAAGCGCCCTTTTCATTTTGAAGATTTTTCTAGGCGTAGTAAATATCGCTTTTTCCGTCATGAAGAAAATCTCGACGGTGATAGATTATTCTGTGCAAGTGATGCCCAGCCGAGGAATACCAGTGGAAACAATAATATTGCAAGGTATGTATTTTGAAAAATAATTAATTCATCATTATACCCTGTATCATAACGTATGTTTCAAATAATTACTGTATAGACATATTTTTTGATATGTACATAATTTTGGACAAGTAATATTTATTGAAAAAGTCTTTCAGAATATAAAAATTCAAATAAGTATGAAAAACATTTTAAAAATTCTTTGCCAATTTTTCGTTCTTCTTTTCACAGTGATCAGGGACCGAGCAGATCAGAATCTGAAAGTACCGATGACAACAACGTTACTTCTGATGCGAATGGTATTTTACAACTCAGATACTTATTGTAGAACTTTTTTACTTTAAACTGTGAATTTCATTTTTTTACAATTTTTAATATTTCTTTGTTTACGTTATGTTATTTTTTTAATTTCAGTTTTTGAATTTTGCAAGAATGTTTATGTGATGCACTTTTATAAAAATATCAGTAGAATTTACCTACATCCTATGTAGAACATTTTTATAAAATTTTTATAAAATTTTCATAAAAGATTTTCATATATAATTTAGAATATATATATACAGTGTGTACCAAAATCACCGGACCAAAAAAAACCCAACATTCCTCATGAAATTCTAAGATTTTTTTTCCTCTGCCATTTTTCAAAACACTCAAAATTGAAAAAGTTATTTAAGCCACAAATTTAAACAATAAATGCCTTCTCTCGACCGGTGGGTGTCGAATTCATAGAAACAAATTATTTCTTAATTTTTTTCACATTTTTCTGAATAAAAAAGTCCTTTGCCACTTTTTGTAAAACTCAAAATTAAAAAAGTTATACGAGAGTAAAATCTACGGAATCTGATCGGTTAAAACTTGTGATCTCAATAGCTTTTTTAATTTTGAGTTTTACAAAAAGTGGCAACGGACTTTTTTATTCAGAAAAATGTGAAGAAAATTTAGAAATAATTTGTTTTCATGAAATCGACACCTACTGGTCGGGAGAGGGCATTTATTGTTAAAATTTGTGGCTTAAATAACTTTTTGAATTTCGAGTATTTCGAAAAATGGCAAAGGAAAAAAAGTTTAAGAATTGTATGAGGAATGTTGGGTTTATTTTGGTCCGGTGATTTTGGTACACCCTGTATATTTAGAACTTATATACCAGGTGTACTCCTAATTAATTTCCGGTTTTTTTGCAAATAAAACACATAATTCCAAAAAAACCGTAACCTTTATTTTATTCAAAGTATTTTCCATCGCTTTCTACACATTCCCACCTTTCTGGTAAATTGTGGATACCACGCCAGTAAAAATCATTGCCTTTGGAGGTGAACCACTCGGTGAGCCATTTTCGTACATTTTCGTACGAGTCGAAGCGCTGCTCAGAAAGGGCATGGCCCAACGAGGCAAAGAGGTGGTAGTCGGATGGCGCCAGGTCTGGTGAGTAAGCCGCATGATCAAGCACTTCCCACTTGAGCCTTTCCAGCGTGTCACGAACGACTTTCGACTTATGCGACGGCGCATTGACGTGGAGCAAAATCACCTTCTTCTGTCGTTGTTGATATTCTGGTCGGTTTTCCACAATAGCTCGGCTCAAATCTTTCATTTGCTGTTTGTAGCGAACGGCATTCACAGTTTCACCAGGTTTCAGCAGTTCAAAGTATATAACACCGGACTGGTCCCACCATACACACAGCATGACCTTCCGACCGTAACGATTTGGCCGTGCCGTCGATGTCGATGCTTCACCCACGATTAGTTGCGCTTAGGGTTCTCCAGGAAAATCCACTTTTCATCACCAGTAACAATACGATGCAGGAAAGACTTTCTTTTGTATCGTTGAAGCAGCATTTCACAGGTCACTTTTCGATTCTCCATTTGTCTCTCGGTCAGTTCATGGGGCACCCACTTTCCACACTTCTGAATTTTTCCCATGGCTCGCAGGTGTTTGGAAATTGCTTGCTGTTGAACTCCCAACGCATCTGCAAGCTGTCGTTGCGTTTGCGTGTTGTCTTCATCTAATAATGCTTGCAATTCGGCGTCATCGAACGATTTTCGCTTGCCGGAGCGTGCGGCGTCGTTCAGGTCGAAATCTCCATTTTTGAACTGTCGAAACCACGTTTCACATGTTCGAAGTGTTAATGCACGATCACCATAAACTTCCACAAGCGCACAGTGGCTCTCGGACCCTTTTTTCCCCTGATTGAACGTGAAAAGCAATGCATGGCGCATATGCTCAAAATTCGGTACAAAATTCGACATTTTTGAAGCGCAATAAAAACTTACTGGAAGATTTTTTCGAGAAAATGTCAACGCAGTTCAAGCACTCGATATGACTGAACAAAATGACATATGTATGTGTTACCAACAGCGGTACAAAACAGAACGCCATCCATTGAAAAAACCGGAAATTACTTAGGAGTACACCTGGTATTAAAAAAAAAAACATTACATTCATTTGCCAATTTTGAAAAAAGGAAGAAATAAATGTATATGAAATAAATGTATTGTAATGACAATCTTTCATGTGACAATTTTCGAAACTTTTTACTTACATTTTTTTATTCTTTATTCTTTTCAAAATTAACAACTCTTACAATATTTTCTTCTAGGTAATGGTTTATTCGATGACGAAAATTTCAACAACGATAACGATGGTGACCAGTTGTCTAGTGATGAAGGATCTGATGAAAATTACGATTCCGACAACATTGAAGTTGGTTACGAACCTAACGAGTCAGAAATTGAGAATAACCTGGATGAAAATCAAGACCATATTCCAGACAACGGCGACCAAGACCCTCTTGACCCACCATTATATGAAGGTGCAACAATTACAGCTGCTGAAAGTTCTTGCTGCATTTTATTATTTGCAATGAGGTTCCGTCTATCAGGAGTCTGTTTAGTTTATCGTTGATTATGATTCATTGTCCCTCTCCAAATCTGTGCCAGTCAAGCTTATACAAATTTCGTCATTATTTTGTGAATTTAACAAATCCATTACACCGACATTTTTACTGTTCTTCCTGTTACCGAAACCTTGAAAATGAGGCAGATGTCTGTCAAGATTGTTTAGCAAATGCCCCGCAAAATCATCATGAAGTCGGATACTTCATAGAAATTCCGCTGATCGATCAATTACAAACTCTTTTTAGCAGACCTGGCTTTTCTTCACTTTTGAGGCGACGGCTTGAGAGAAACAAACACGATGAAAACAATTACGAAGACATTTATGATGGTCAAATTTACCAACAGCTTTCTCAGCATCCACATTTTCTGTCAAACCAAAATAATTTATCTTTCACATGGAATTGTGATGGAGTTTCAGTGTATAATTCATCTCGATTTGATATTTGGCCTTTTTTTTTAAGTATTAATGAATTGCCATTTGAACACAGAACAAAGAAAGAAAACATGCTCCTTGCAGGCTTATGGTTTGGCCCCAAAAAACCCGATCCTACTCGATTTCTTCTTCCAATTTGTGATAATTTGAACGAGTTAAGAGATGGTGTTGAAATCAACGATCATGACAGAAATTTGGTCATTAATGTTCAAGCTCGTGTCATTTGCGGCACTTGCGATCTTCCCGCAAAAGCACATTTTTTGAATATGAAACAGTTCAATGGAGAATACGGATGTCAAAAATGTCTCATCAGATCGGAGCCCATTGCACAGGGTAGTTTACACCGGGTTTATCCATATGTCTCTCCTTTACATTTACGAACTCAGGAAGAGACAGACCAGTTTGTAAATGAAGCAACGATTTCCGGAGATTCAGTGTATGGTGTTAAGGGTTCTAGTATGATTGCTCAACTGACTCCTAATTACATTCAGGCTACAACAGTGGATTCCATGCTCTGTGTGTTTTTGGGTGTAGTAAAAGCTCTTCTTCTTATTCGATTCCAAACAGGCACAGGATTGTTCTCCAATTCAATAGCTGCTGTCGAAAGGTATATAAATTCATTTTCACCTCCTAGCTTCGTTTCAAGGCTGCCGAGATCGCTCTCAGAAATGAAATATTTCAAAGCTAGCGAGCTCAAGAATAGGTTTTTTTATGATTCATTGCCCATTATGAAAAATATAATGAATGATCTGGCTTTTGAGCATTACATGTGCTTTGTTTATGCAATTTTTTTATTAAACTAAAAAAGTATTTCAGACCAATCAATAGACTTAGCTCAAAACTTGCTAGAGGAATTTGTGTCACACTTTGTTGACTTTTAAGGCAGAGAAAATATGACAGCTAATTTGCATTCGTTGCTTCATCTACCTCAAACTGTGCGACTTTTAGGTCCATTATGGACCCACTCTTGTTTCCCTTTTGAAAATGCCAACGGTGTTCTTAAAAGTTTGGTAACAGGCACAAAATTTTCTCAGATACAGATTTGTCGTGGAATATTAACATACATGTCTTTACCTACAATGCTTCAAAAACTACAGCCTAACTCTGTCGCTTCTGATTTTTGTGATCACCTTGTCAATTCTGGACGGCTTTTCAGAAAATACAAAATGCATCCTATTCGTAACACAACGTTTGCTATTGTTGGCATTATCGATAAGAACCCAGAAGTACCAGACATTGTTACAACAACATTAAGATTGTTTCGCATAAATGAAAGAAGTGTTAGAGTATTTAAAAGATTTTACAAGTCAGGTTTACTGTACTCGTCTCAATTATACACGAAAGCACAAAAAACTAAAAATAAAAAATATGTAAAATATGTAAATGGAGACAACACTTCATCCTTCGGTGTAATCTACTGTTTTGTAAAAATATCTGACTGTGAGTGTTTCACATTTTGTGGTGACGATTGTAACGAGCGTTATTTTGCTATTGTTAGAAAATTAGTAACTGATAATCCCTTTTTCGTTCAACCAGATGTTCCACTACCGTACCTTCATCGTTATATAGAAACCGATGAAACTGATGTTGTTGACGTACTTAATTTGACGTGCGTTTGTTTTCGTGTCAATACATGCCCAGAAAATAACAATTACGTCATTAAGCCAGTTAATTTGATTGAATTTGGATGAAAAATGTGAAAAGAGTGTTATAATTATTATTAGATAATAATATATTATTATTAATATTTTAAAATGCAGAAAAATACATTGTAGATGTTTATATATCTCTTTCAAAAAAGTACTGAAAAAATGTACAGAATAAATGCTTTTAAAATTTGACTCATACTTCACTGTGTTGTGTATCTAGGCGTCAACGCAACAAATTTAATGATGCTTCCATAACATCCTACTCTTAACATTTCAAGCAGTTGCGAATTAATTACATGAACTCTTTACATAAAAAGAACTAAAATTTCACTGACAAATATTCGCATGAATGTCATTGGGAAAGTAAGTGGCAAAAAAAATGTTAAATGTCACTTAATCAGAAAAACAATCAATCAGTCACCAGCGGAAATTTCACTGATGTATTCTTGGAAAAGGCGTAACTGGTGAATCTGTTAAGTTCCTCTGATTTTGATGAATGGAAGATCACTTTTTATTTGCAAGCTGTGTGATTGTAAAATTTTTCTAACTTTAAAGAATAAAATTTTTTCAAGTTTTGAAGACATTGAATTCAGAAAATACACCCAAAAACTTTAAGAAACTTTCTTTCACATTCAAACAGAAGAATCTCCCATTGGGATACTATCGTCTCCCTCCAGGAGACGATAGTATTCCAATGGGAGACTCGATGAACGTGAAGAGTCTCCGAATCGAATACGATAGTATCCGGGAGACGATCGTATTCCAAATAGATACTCGACCTACGACACAAGAGTCTCCCAAATTTGACCGACAGCAGCTTGCGGATACGATCGTCTCCCATCGGGAGACTATGTTAATGAGAATGATGGCTTTCGGAGACGATAGTCACCGATTTCGGTCTTTGGGAGACTCATTAGACATGCAGGATACTCGGGAGACGATCGGGAGACGCTGATTTTTCATCTCGGGAGGCTATGCAAAAGGCAAACTTGTTGCGACGCCGATTCGTAACGGTGAAGGCAAATTAGAGTCTGTCTTTATGCATAGCCCTGAAATGGCTCGTGAAATCTCCGAAAATTTGGTGGCTTTGAACGTTCCTGCCAAATATAAAATTGACGCGACGTTCAAAATCCTTCCACAGTGAATATTGCCGAAAGGGTCTAGAAGTGACCAATTTTTGGTTATTATGGCGCAATGGGATACAAAGGTAAAGACCATAATCAGCATTGTAGTCGCAATCAAAATTTTTAAGTGGATTGTCTATTATAAAAAATTGTGTGTCAAAATTATTTTCAACAAAATGAAAAATTTGGAAGAATTGAAAAGATATTTTATTATTGCCTATACACGTGGCAAACAGAACGAGAGAAGTAAAGCCCTTCTCCGCAAAGCCAGCATGTAGAACGAAACAAATTTTCATCGAAGAAATAGTTTTAATTTTATTCTACAATCATTCTTCATTCAACAAAAAATAATCATTTACTTTCATCGACCGATTGCTGTAGTATTGAAATTAAAAAAGAAGGAAATGAAAGAAAATCTTTGTTATTGGAATATTTTCGAATAAATTTTATATTCAAAAAACACTTGGGTCTGCAGCATGAACCTTGTAAATAAGGGAAAAATTTATTGTAAACGAAAAAACTAGAAAGTCGATTGTAGGTGGGCCTTATGTGAAAAATGTATTCATCTATCTTTGAAGTATATGAGAAACCTTTTTTCAGGAACACGCAATAGCTTGGTGCCTTATGATTCGAAAGAACGAGAGAGCGTACGAGAAAGTTTTGGAAACTTTTTCGAAAACTTTCACAGACCTGACGATAGAGTCAGTAATGACGGACTTTGAAACGGCGATCGGTAATGGCATTCGAACCGTTTTTGGTCAACATGTCACAATTGAAAAATGCTTCTTCCACTACGGTCAAGCAATCAATTCTAAATTCGAAGAATTAAAGATCAATGACGCAACAAAAAACATAGAAGTAGAGTTCTAATAAAAAAAATCTGTTTAATAAGTCTTAACAAAGCGGAGAGTGCTGTAGCAATATATTCAACCCCTTGAAGGGGGTAGTTTCCGGGGTTAAAAAAAATCAAAAATACGGAAAAGTCCGTAATGTGTATAAGCTGACAGCCATTACTTTCAAAATTTGTTCGCGAAGAAGTATCACACAACTCGGAGGATCTGAATCTGTAAAATCTGAAATATAAAATATCAATATATATATAATAATAAATACGAATAAAAATATAATATAATAACAAAAATTATATATGAAGTAATATATATTATTATATATTGAATGATATAAATATTATAAATTTTTGTACAATTATATAATATCATATAATAATTTATATAAATATAAGAACATATATAATGTATGATAATTTATATAATATAATATTATATTATATTATATTATATTATATTATATTATATTATATTATATTATATTATCTTTCATTATATTATACTATATTATATTTATTTATATTACATTATATTATATATATTATTTTATTTATTATATATTTATTATTTATTTACTGTAGTAGTAACAAATTTCATATTGCTAATAATAATCAAAATACTATTATTTTAATATTAATATTACTGAAACTGGAATTCTTTAAAGTTGTTTCTGGACCCTGCATTAGTATACTTCTGCCAAAAAATATTGTGTATGTTTTTTAATGTGGTATGTAGAAAAGTTTTTGAAAATTTTCATCAATAATTATGAGCACTATAGTTTGTTTGTTTTTTTTTGTTTTTTTTCACTTTATTTTCTTGCAACCCACAGGTGATTTTGCTTGCACTATATTTGGTGAAAGTTTTGGAGGCATTACCCTGTGGAAGATTAACTTTCGATTGATTGATTTGTTATATTAATAGAACTTATTTGATTAATTCAAATTTCAACAAAAAGTAACTCTATTGATGTTGAATTTAATGTTCAACTGTATTAAATACTTAAATTAATAAATATATAATAAATATGTATTAAATAATGCATATTATCATAAAAATAACATAATAAATATGTATCAATAAATTAATGTTTAAATAAATATAAACTATCTTCATGTTGAACTGTTTAAATTAAAATGACTGTAACAAGAGAGTATTCATTGTATTTTACAGAAAACAAAAAGTACTTAGAAATCCTTAAGGTTTCCAACGAGGGAGCAGTTTTACCTTTGAACACGATTTCCGCGGACATGGGAAAGACAAAAGCAGAACCCGAACGAAAACTGCCATTTGACAATTTCGAATCCTTACAAAAAAGTCTTTCGCGAACGAAAAACTGTTAACGTTGCAGTGGTTACATCCAAACCAGAGGATGTGGCTTCAGGACACGAAGAATCCGATTCTGACGAAAAGGAAATCGATATCGAGAAACCAGAGAGTGAAGACCTTGACGTCCTTGAAACTAGCTTATTAGATAATAAAGTTGATAAAAATCATAAAGAAATGGTCCCAGATAAAGCAAAACTAACAACCAAAAAATTGTCACTTCAATGTTTGATGACATTCCAGGTATTGTTATCTATCTTATTGTATATCAAATTATGATATTTCCAAGACGCTATACTCATATCCTTATATTTACACTTTTTTAAATGCGAAAGTTGAGCGTCACGCAACTCTCGTAATTTCTATGTGGATGTCTTATAGTAAATCCTATTTGATTCCTATTTGGATGCCAAATTGGAATTCCAATTAGAAATCAAGCCAATTTTCTTTCAGATTTTCAATTGGAAATTAATTCGGAAATCGAATCATTTTTTTCCAGCTACGAATTTATGTTTTATAAGTGAACTTTATGAAAATTTTATAAAATCTGTGTAGAAACCTGGATACTTTTAAGAGATTATTGGAAATGATTCATAAAGTTACTTTTAAAGTCCTTTATACATGCAGACGTTTATAAAATGTCCATGCTATAATCAAAATTTTATAAAGTTTTTATAAAGTTACCATAAAAAACATAAGTTGTCTTATAAGTTTTTATAAAGTCAGTTTATAAAACAGCGGAATCGTATCAAGAATATGGAGATTTTTTAAGGAAATTTATAAAGGTTTTGTAAAGATCGAAGTTAGTAGGTAGTTGCACATATTTCATCTCAATTTCATTCAAAATCTATGCGTTCCATTTTCAAACCGCAAAATTTTGGAAAATTTTGGAATTGACGATGAAACAAAAAATATTTCCTAAATCTCTAGTTTCTGCATTGTAACTTTAAAAATTTTTCAGTTTAAAAAATGCATGTTTGTAAAATTCACAATTTACGAGTTTTATTTGTTATACTTTCAAAACTTTGATAACACGAATTTTGTATTATAACTGTCAGTTCTTCAAATTCTAATTTGAAAGATAAAAGGAATACAGTATCATGAAGTGATCCCTACTGAAAATGAAATTCTCATGTTAATCTCACGTCAGATCTTATATGAGATCTGATATCAGATCTCGTGTCTCACATGAGATCTGGTATGAGATCTGACACCAGTTCTGGTCGGCCAATTGCAAGCGTGAGATCTGATATGAGATATGACATAAGAAATTGGCCTTTCAGAACTTGTGTGAGATCTCATATCAGATCTCACGTGAGACACGAGATCTCATATTAGATCTGACATGAGATTAATATGAAAATTTTATTTTCAGTAGGGATTGGATTGACCATTGTAAAATAGAAATTTTTGAACATTATTTTAATTTTACTTCAAAAACATATGACTCTCGTACATTGAATTGAAAAATTCGTTTGATTTTTTTAGATTTAAGGAAAACAGTTGCAGTTTCTAGTTGTGAAGGGTCAAAATGAACACTATACAGAATTTATATGGTCATTTAAATATAGAATTGAATTATATGTTATACAAACTCTTTCATATTTTACATGATACAAAATTTTCTTGTATAGTATATGTACGAATGACTGAATGCCTTCTATTGCTTTCAGTCACTTCGGAAGCTGTCCTATTCATGGAACGCATACTACTGTACATGAAGCAAAGATTGACTGCTGACAAAGAAAATGTAAATATTTTTTATTGCTACAGATTTTTTCCGGTGTAAAATGAACTGAATTGAAAATTCTTTAAATGAAATCAGAAAAATTTTGTGAATAATTTTTATTAAAAGGAGCGTAAACTAAGTACAATGAGGATTTTAACTTCTTTTTTTGGAATCTTTTTACATGAAAATTATACAAAAAATATACAATAATGTCTGAAAGAGTTCAACATTCATTTATTTTCCCCAAAGGCCTTTTTTGCATTCTACATTCTAGTAATTGCAGTTTCGTATCATTTTTCAGGAAACTGGAAAAAAAGCAGAGCTATGGGAGGTTCCAGATGTGTCAAAGGTGACAAAATTTTTAAATTATTTATTTTGCAATTTTTAGTTTTCTTGTATAAATAAACATGTTCTGCTTTAGTTTTTCGTTGTTATGTACGTTAATAATTTTTTCAATAGCAATAGGAAAAGTATATCATTATTACAAGTAGCTTGAAGTAGCACACTATGACTATCATTGCAATTTATCGGATTTTTCGCAGATTGAGCTGATCAGTAATAGCGGTGTCTGGATCAATGTTGCAAAACTGCAGCTGCATGTTGACAGGGCAGGAAAATCTCTCGATTTCTTTTAAAAGAAATTCTGGGCGAGCAATTACTGGCTCAATCCTGTGCTCTCGGCACGTCAGGAAATCGTGCCAAAATTGAGCAAAAAGTTATGGATGTAGTTCGAGGTAAATACTATTTTTTGACACTTTCATAATTCCGACAATATCTTAACAGCCAATAATGTCACAGTTTTTAACTGTTTAACGGTTGAAACAATTTGACAACTTGTTAACAGTTTCAACGATTTAAGCAGTTTTCGAATTGTTCCAACAATTTGTGACCTTTTTGACAGTTAAAATAATCTCTACAATTTTTACAGTTCAGATATTTCACACATTTTAGACAGCCTCCACGATTATTATCAGTTTTATTCATTTTTAATGTTTTTAGCAGTTTGGGCGACTATGATGTTAAATAGTTTGCAACGATTTCGACAGATAATACAATGTTGACAGTTTTTTATTTGCTTGTAAATTTTCAACAGTCTTTAACGAGTAGTACAGTGTTGAAAGTTGTTACAAGTTATTTTATTTACAAAATTCCTAGAAATCGGCTATTCTACCTTAAAAAGAAAAACTTTTCCACTTAATTTTTAAGCTCAAATATTCATATTTGAATGTCGGTCTCATGATGTATTGGGCTTCTTTTTTTAGAGTGCATTGAAGACAAGTTTTTCGACAAACGACCATGGACCGACTTTAACAGAGTGGTCAACCTAATGTGCGGGAAATTGCGAGCTGAAGAAAAGGACCTAAACAAATCAAAAGAAAAAAGTTCCACTGGAGATTCTAGAGCCTACAAAAAATCGACCCCGTCCCAAACGCGAGAAGAACCTCGTCAGGGACGGCCTTCACCGACACAAAAACCTCCCTTGCTCCCATCTCAGACGGCATTTCCTTCACCTCAGCCACCCTCCTTTCCATCCACCTCTGCTCACTCATCATATGTCCAGCCACCCCCCTCCGGATATTATGCATCCCCATTCCCTCCCCAAGCACACCCCTTTTATACTGGTCAATCTCCATTCCCACTCCAACAACCCTCATTCTCACCCCAGCAACCTCCATTCGCAACCCCGCTACCACTGACCGAGCCATCCACATCAGACAATCATAGTGATCTCGGTTTCAATTATCTTACAAACCTTTAAATTGTTACAAAAATTTCTTACTTATATTATATATTTTGCAATTGCACTCGATTCCCGAAGAAAATCTCTAATTTGTATTTAAGGATAACGGAAATGTTGAAATACATTTTATATTTCATATACAACGTTGGTCTTTCTAATTTTTACTGTTTAACAAACTTTTTTCACAGATAAATGTCACGATGGGAGACTACTCTAATAATTCTGATTTTTATGAAATTTTTATCAAATCGCTGCAATTTTTATAAAATTTCAATATTGTTTGAAGTGATTTAATAAAAACTTTATGAAAAAGTCTGCGTCTTATGAAGCCATTTTATAAAACCTTTATAAAATTTTTATAAAATAGTTTATGAAGATGAATACATAAAATTGCAAGACTTCATCAAAATTTTATAAAATGGCTGTATAAAACGCAGGCTTTTTTATAAAGTTTTTGGAAAATCACTTTATAAAACTGAAATTTTATAAAAAATTCAACAATTTTATAAAAATGTTATAAAACGTACTCATCAGAATTACTATAGGGTATCGTTTCCTAAACGGAGACGATCGTCTCCCATCGGGAGACTCTGCTAATGGGGAAGCGTCTCCCGATAGTATTCCGTTTGGCACTGAGGGAGACTCATTAGACATGCAGGATACTCGGGAGACGATCGGGAGACTCTGATTTTTCATCTCGGGCTATAGGTTGCCTCGTGATTTCGGACAGAAAATCTTCGAGGCTCAACATTTTTTTGTATGACGGATGAATCTTTCGGGCCCAGCTATACATGGAATCTTTCACTTCCTTGAATTCCACATTCAAAGCTGCATGGCCATTCTGAAATCTAACACAATCATAAATACTCAATATATATTCATATTTATAATTGAGAGGCTGATAATTAAACTCGGAAAAGTGAAAGACAGAAAGATGTAAAGCTCCGTTTTTTCTGTCTCTATTCTCTTAAGTTTTACTCTCGCGCTTTCAATTGAAAGTATAGACCTTGTACATGGACTGAGCTTTGCCTATCCCGTTCCATTAACAAGAATGGTTCCAACATGATTTGGCCATAATGCTAGCGAGGAATGGAACAATCAATTTTTTTCCAAAAAATTACGTTTTTCATAAATACATTATTACAAAACATTAGGAACAATATAAGTAATAGGTCAAATTATTTTAAATGATTTTTTTGTTAGCATTAACTTGTCAGGACCGCCCCGGGCTTCACGAGTACTCAGTCCGCCACTGTACCTGTGTGACGAAAATGTTCCCCCTGCCTTCTTCTTTATATTCCCAATAATACCACAATTAACAACTACTGATTATTCATCCGATTTGCTATCACTTTCACTTAAAAAAAGATTTTATTACACTTTTTAAGATAAACACAGCTTTTTTATTACAGCATTACGACCAAATCATGTTGGAGTCATTCTCCGAGCCTCTAAGCTCAGTCCATGTACTATAAGGTCTGTGATTAAAAGCCTTATTATTTCATTATGCTAACCTCGCTTCTGCTTTAGCATTTTTAAAAATTTGCGGAACCGAAATTTGTCCAGGATTCGTAACGCATGAATTGCGCAAGAACAATTTGAACTCGTCAATCTGAGCTCTCTGCAAAACGCCAGACTCGTCGACGCCGCACGAGTGAGCGCTGTTTCTGTATTCGAAGACATTTTTTTTGAACTTGCATTCAACCACATGTGGACTTTTGCAGTACATTTTTTTCCATTTGGGCATACGAGCGTTCTATGGAAATGTAAAAGTTGCTATTTCACTTTATTTTTCTCCAAATGAACAAGACGTACCAGAAATTATAGCAAGACGTACAAAATAGTATATTATTGACAGTTTTTGGGAATGCCTGTTTCGACGAAACGAAAAATTGCAGCCCGAGGCGAAGCCGAGGGTTGTAATCGTTTCGTCAAAAAAGGCATTTCCAAAACTGTCAATACGATATTTTATCTGTAAGTGAAGAGTAAAACGTGAATTTGTAAATCCATACTACCGGAAATTCACCGTTTTCTCGTAATTTACAGTGTTGTGATGCAAAGAACAATCAAAGCTAAAGTGAATCATAATAGACTTATTAATTATGAGACTCGAAACAAGAAATCCAAGTCACCTTGCGATTGCGAAATCGATACAAATATTAGTGCATTTTTATGAAAAAAATATAAAGGCTCCCTTGTGAAAAAAAACTATTGTAAACTATTGGAAAATACTAAGAAACTATTGAATAATTTCAATAGTTTTAATAGCTTTCATAATTTCCCTTCTTGCAGTTTGCATAGTTTCAATAGTTTCTATAATATCCATGCCAATAGTTGCAATAATTTCTCTGTCAATAGTTTTCATAGTTTCAATAGTTTATCTTTTAGTAGTTTCCATAGTTTCAATAATTTTCCATCTTCCAGTTTCAATAGTTCCTATAATATCCATGCCAATAGTTTGAATAGTGTCATTAATTTCTCTTTCAATAGATTTCATAGTTTCCATAGTTTCAATAGTTTATCTTTTAGTAGTTTCTATAGTTTCAATAATTTTCCCACCTATAGTTTTCATAGTTTCAATAATTCCTTCATTATCCATGCCAATAGTTTTAGTAACTTCAATAGTGTCAATAATTTCTCTTTCAATAGTTTCCATAGTTTGAATAGTTTATCTTCCAGTAATTTTTATATTTTCTATAGTTTCAATAATTTTTATTGTGCCCATAGTTTTCATAGTTTCAATATTTTGTTCTCCTATAGTTTCCATAGTGTCAGTAGTCTCAATGATGTAATCCTTTCCTATAGTTTTAATAGATTTCATTATTTTAATAATTTCTCTTTCCACATTTTTCATAGTTCTGATAGTTTTAATGATTTCCCTTAAATGTATAGTTAACATAATTGTCATTAGTTTCAATTGTTTCTTTTTCAATATAATATACTTTCCTAATTTTAAAAGGTCGATCCGTAAAAAAAAAATGAATATGCAAAAAAATATTCGGAAACTGAAAAAGTGGAAAAAGAACAAACAAAATAATGTTACATGGTTTATCAAAAAGTAATGACGAATAAAATCGTTTAGTACATGACTTTTTTATTCTTGTTATCATTGACTGCTATTGCCACTATTGAAAACGATTTATCATCATCGGTAAAACTATTTAAAACTATTGCAAGTCTAGTAATTATAGGAAACTACTAGAAACTATTTATTATTTACTATTGGCAACTACCGGAAATTATTAAAAACTATTAGTTACTATTAGTAACTACGGGAACTATTAGAAACTAGTTGAAACTATAAGTAACTATTGGAAACTAGTTGAAATTATTAGTAACTATTGGAAACTCTTAGTAACCATTGGAAACTATTTATAACTATTGGAAACTATAGGATTAAAAAACTATTAGAAACTATGAGTAACTATAGTTACCAATAGTTTCCAATAGTTTTTTTTCATAAGTGGCTGCCGGCTACGAAGATGTAAACCATTTTTCGACTTGGCATTACGAGCCAGATAAGTAAAAAATACCACAAAAATATTATTTAACTTCATAGATATAGGACTCGCAGGTTGCGCGCTTCTATTACTAAGTTAAATATAAGTAGGTTTAACATTGATTAAATAAAATACAATATTGATTATGACTTTAGTTATGCAAAGAGAGTCAAGTTTTCTCCAGTGGGCCACCGTAAATCGACTTTTCGAGTTTCGAAATAAAATAAATGAATTCCGAATGTCAGTGTGGTAGCTTATCAAATCCCAAAACCATTTGCATGAATTACAATTTTTTCATCGAGATTTTTATAACAATATTTTAATTCAAGTTTTTCTCCTTATGGCAATATTAAGATGTACAATTATTGCAATTGAATGATTTTTTAACAATATTCAGAAAAAATGTCGAGCAATATAAATTAGTATCCGAATTTTCATATTTCGATTATTTGTTTATAAAAAATTCATTTTGCAATAAAGAATTGCAAATTTAACAAACTTCTCATATGGCTAGAAAAAAATACAAAAAGAATTATTAAGGCCAAATATTATTCTTTATTTTACAGAAAATAAATTGCTGTACCTTTTGAAAACAAAAACGGTATGAATTTCAGTTTCTGTCGGTTTCAGTGGAAGCGCGCGCGCTTGGGCTTGTGTAAGCCAGAATACCAGGGACACTATCGCACGCTTCAGACACTCAATTGATAAAATTTAAGAAAGGTTATCTAAAAATAACTGTAAATCACTCCGAGTTGTTATTTTAATAAACAAACTCAAAATTTGTTGTCATATATATATATATAGATGGGCGTACTTAAGTACATTGAGTACTCAGTACAACGCAGAGTACAGAGTACATGTACTCGAGGACTTGGCTCCTGCTCGAGTACTCGAGTCCATGTACTTGGGAACTTGGATTGTACTCGAGTCCATGTACTTTGTACTTCGCGTTGTACTGAATACTCGTGTCCATTGATTCAGGTACTTTCTCGTGTCCAAGTACTTAAATACATGTACTTAAGGACTGGGATTGTACTCGAGACCATGTACTTTGTACTAAAGTACTAAAGGGTTGTACTTTCGTCCATCGCAATCACTCTTACTTAAGGTAGCGCGTTACGGTTTGCATTGTTTCTTTATCTGCTCATTCGAATTCTGCAATCGAATTGAATTTAAAAATTTGAATATTATTTTTTCAAAAATTCAATTCGGAAAATCGATAAGTTTCAACTTTTTTCCAACAATAAATTGCGAAATTGATATTTTTTGAAGAAGCAAATGCTCTCCATTGTATTCATGTCAGCTGATGATGAATTTTTTATTCAATATGCAAAATTGATTTGTTTAAACTTTTTGTCAACAATAAGTTGCAAAATTGATCTTCTTAAAGATGCATATGCTTTCGATAGTTTTCAAGTACGTTAATAAAGAATCTTTCGTAAAATTTGAAAAATTATTTTGTTTAAACTTATTGTTAACAATAATTTGCAAAATAATATTTTTGAGAGATGCATATGCTTTCCATGGTTTTCGAGTACGCTGATGAAGAATCTTTCATCAAATTCGAAAAATTATTTTGTTTAAACTTATCATTTAAAGTGAGCTGCAAAATAATGTTTTTGAGAGATCCATATGCTTTCCATGGTTTTCGAGTACGCTGATTAAGAATCTTTCGTCAAATTTGAAAAATTTTTTTGTCTGCACTCTGAAATAACAATACGTTGATAAATTAATATTTTTGAAAATGCGTATGCTTTCCATAGTTTTCAGGTACGCTGGTAGGAAATCTTGCAAATGCAAACAATTTTGCAAATCTGACAAAAAATTCATCATCAGCGTACTTTAAATGGAAAGCATATGCATCTCTCAAAAACATTATTTTGCAAATTATTGTTAACAGTAAGTTTAAACAAAAAAGTTTTTCAAATTTGACGAAAGATTCTTAGGATTCTATAGAATTCGCAATTTGTGCAAAAGTATTATCATGTTAAAAATGAATCTGGTTAAAATTGATGAATATTAACATAATTAAACAATCGCTGTAATTGTGTCAGAATAATAGCTGTAGTAAATTACAATGTTTAAAAAAATGATGAGACTGGGAACGATATATTTATTTCACTTCGCGATTGCGAAAATCATGAAAAGATAAGTGAATTTTCATGCATAAATAAAAACGCTCCGGCAGCCCCAAGGAAAAAACCTCGTGCCTAATCGACAAAACTAGCGTGATACAAAAAGAATTTCACAAAAATATCATAGCACTTCATAGATATATGACTTAGAATGAGCGCATTCTATTAACCATGATCGTTAAATCATTATTTTGTAATTAACAAAAATACTTGTAATGTTGATAACCACAGTAATTATCAATCAAATGACTACAGCAATCGCAAACGAAAATATGAGTAATAACAATTTTCAGACTAGAAACAATATATTCATGTCACCGTGCAATTTTTAAAATAATAAAAATATACGTCCATTTCAATGCGCAATTAAAAATGTTCTTGCGGCGCCAAAGATAAAAACCTTTTGCCGACTCGACAAAACTAGCCAGATGAAATAAGAATTTTACAGAAGTATCATTAAACTTCATAGATATAGGACGTGCGATTTGTGTAATTGTATTATCATGTTAAAAATGAATAAGTTTATGATGATAAATTTGCACAGAATAATGATAATTGCTGTAGTGATGCATATAACGATCAATGCTCAAGCAAATCAGATAGACTTATTCATCACGAGATTGAAAACAATAAATTCACGTTACCTCCCCATCGAGAAAAGAGTTCTATTATAATTGAATTTTCATGCAGAAATAAAAATACTCCAGCGTTCCCCAGGATGAAAATCTTTTTTCGACTTGACAATCCAAGACTGATAAAAAGAGATTTTACAAAAAAAAATTTAACTTTATAGATATACGACTTGTTAATCGCTTGCTTGTATCGCCATGATCAAAATTGCGCAATCGCATGACACTGTTAAAAATGATTATTCTTTAGAATGATGAATATCTACATAATATTGACAACGACTGTAGTTATGCATTGAATGATCATACCTACAGTATATTTCAATATTAAGAACAATTACGAGACTGAGAACGTTCAATTCATGTCACCTTTCAATGGTGGAAATTAAAAAATTTTAGGCGCATTTTTATGCAAATAAAAAAATGCTCCTGCGGCACCAAGGACAAAAACCGTTTGCAGACTTGACAAAACTTACCTGATAAAATAAGAAATTAAAAAAAATATTATCTAACTTCACATATATAAGACTTGCAAATTGCACAATCGTATTACCGTGTTAAAAATGATTATTCTTAAAACTAATGAATATCCACATAATATTGACAACGACTGTAGTTATGCATTGAATGATCATAGCAATAGCATATTACAATAGTAACAACAATGACGAGACTGGGAACGTTCAATTCATGTCACCCTCTCACGGTGGAAGTAGTAATTATAGAAGTCATTTAGTTTTCATTTTTGCACGTAAATTCACGTATATCCTTATTGCCTCTACAATCGCAAAAATGAATGTATTAAACTGTGTGAGTCTCGTTGTCGTTGTTATAATTATTTGATTTGACAAAGATAATGCAATGAATAATCATACTCAATATTTTTATCTTGTGAATTTTCATGTACAGGGTGTCCCAAAGTCAACAATTAATATTTTAGGGGTTTGCAGTTTGCAAAATTCTAAGACGATTTTCCCTTTGCCATTTTTCAAAAAACTCAAAATTTAAAAAGTTATTCAAGCTAAAAATTTAAACAATGAATGAACTCTCTTGACGATTAGGGGTCGAATTCACCGACCAAACTTTATCTCAATTTTTTCCATATTTTTCTTAATAAAAAAATCCTTTGCCAATTTTCGGAAAACTCAAAATCAAAAAAGATATTTGAGTTGGAAATTGGAGAAATGTGATTGGCTACAACTTCTGACTCGAATATCTTGTTTGATTTTAAGTTTTTTGAAAAAAACGCTTAGAAATTTTTTACTCAGGGAAATATGAAAAAAAAATTAGGAAAAGTTTGGTCCGTCAATTCGACCCCCAATCGTCAAAAGAGCTCATTTATTGTTTAAACTTTTAGCTTCAATTACTTTTTTAATTTTGGGTTTTTGGAAAAATGGCAAAGGAGAAATCATCTTAGAATTTCAGAAACTACAAACTCCTAAAATATTAATTGTTGAGTTTGGTACACCCGGTATTTTGTAGGTAATAATTTTTCTTCTAAAACCGTAATTTAAGAGCGCCCATAATCATGTTATATTATCATTACTATTATTGATAACAATAATTATAGGCAATATTCATATGCTGTCATTAACCGGGAAACCAAGTTATTTACTTTTACAACGCAACATTTCCTGTACATATTCCAATTGACTACGGATTGTTAGTTATTTTTGAGCTCATTTACTTATGCTTATGCAAATTATTTCTTATAAATCAAAAACAATAACGAAACAATCGATTTGCCGATAAGATAAATTCATTTCCCTGCTTTTTTTGGAAAAAAAAAAAAAAACCTATTTTTGCAAGTTTGTTCTGCTGTAATGAGGACCTTCATTTTTTCCTGAAAATACATGTTTATTTTTACGGCGAGAACCTGCTTAGAGCTGTTCCTCATATCGTCTGGAATGACGAATTCTTTGGTCAGAGCGAGTAAATGATCGAATTTGACACGGACCTTCAGTTGAAAAGCGGTCGAGTGGAAGGATCAATGAGTAGACTTTTTCAGGAAATAAAACGGCCTTCATCTCAGCAAAATACCGGGTGTACAAAACCCAACATTTAATATTTTAGGGGTTTGTAATTTCTGAAATTCTAAGATGATTTTCCCTTTACCATTTTTCAAAAAACCCAAAATTAAAAAAGTCATTGAAGTTAAAAGTTTAAACAATAAATGAGCTCTTTCGACGATTAGGGGTCGAATTGACGGACCAAACTTTTCCTAATTTTTTGTATATTTCTCTGAGTAAAAAATTTCTTTGCCACCTTTCAAAAACCTTAAAATCAAGAAAGATATTCGGGTTAGAAGTTTTAGCCAATCATATTTCTCTAATTTCCAACTCAAATATTTTTTTTGATTTTGAGTTTTTCGAAAAGTGCCAAAGGATTTTTTTATTAGAAAAATATGAAAAAAATGTAGATAAAGTTTGGTCGGTGAATTCGACCCCTAATCGTCAAGAGAGCTCATTCATTGTTTAAACTTTTAGCTTGAATAACTTTTGAAATTTTGAGTTTTTTGAAAAATAGCAAAGGGAAAATCGTCTTAGAATTTTGCAAACTACAAACCCCTAAAATATTAATTGTCGACTTTGGGACACCCTGTATACATGATGAAATAGTATATTCTTTAACTAGTGTGTAAAAGTTCTTTTTAACGAATCTGAGGGTTACAACGCGAGCCGAAGGCGAGCGTTGTAATCAGATGAGTTAAAAAAACTATTCCACGCTAGTCAAGGACGGTACTTTATTCAACAATGTGTGGAAAGGCGAGTTTTGCATCGCCTAAGCGTGTGAAAAAGTAGCCTTATCCACACGGCGTTGAATAATAATTATTTTTTCGCGAAAAACAGTGGGGGATATGTTTCTCTCATCGAGACAATTTATTTATTTATTTTTTTTTTTAATCGAAAATATACATCCGATTTTGACGTTTGTTCTTATTATTGTTAATTACTTAAAAAAACGATATCAGCGGACAAAAACTTTTGTGAAGATTGTTTGTTGATGACTTGAGGAATCAGTTTCTCTAATAATTCCGCAAGTAATTTTCGAAAAATCAAATTTTGTCGAACTGTGTTATTGGATATGTGACCATAATATTAGTTAATTATGGTGAAATGTGAAAATCGGAGGATTAAAAAGTCACATAAATTCCTTTAGATAGTTATTTACTTAATGTCGATAAATAGCACGGTAATCGTTGAGTTTTTTGTCCATGGACGCGAGGAATTCAATTCTCGCGGTTTAAGGAATTGAATTTTCATATGATTCGCTGGTTTTGAATGTGATTAATCTTGGAAATTTCATTTTTTTTTTTTTTTTTTTTTTTTTTTTGAGAATCGTGAATAACAATGAAGGTTCACGTTATATCTAAAAAACAACGACAGATTCCGAAAGAAGGTAAGATTGTACTTCAAAACAGCCTTGACTGGATTTTTTCCTAAACTGTCTACAACATTTTTTTCATGACACAAAATTTTGCGGAAAAAATGTTTGTTTGGGAGATGATGAATTTAAACGTATAATGATGGTGCAATTTCGGAAATTAAAAAAGCATAGTATTCAAAAAATATATTTATATAAACTGGACCCCCGTCGAGTGGGTACTTCAAGTTTTCATTCAGTTTGGCGATGTCGGAATTTTTCCGGTCCGGGGCTTTAAATCAATTGAGATAATAAAACAAAATTGTTGGTAAAGTTTGAAGCCAATCGGACATAAAACGTGCCACAAAATGACTGAATTTTTTTACATGAAGTTTTAGATGAATTTTGTTCACAAATTCACAACTTGCTCAAAACATGATAAATGTTTGAAACTTGACGTAATTTGAGCATACAATTTAAAGTTCAAGACGAAATTTTTCTGGATTTTCCTACCGCATTTATCTTTGTTTTACAAGCACCGTAAAAGCAGATTTTTGCCTTTTTTTGGTGCTTCTAAGACATGGATAACGGCGATAGAAAGATCTAGATAAACTTTACAAACATTTATTTAATATCTTTATTGATGAAAAGCCCCCGAATTAAAAAAGCTCCACATCGCAAATATAAGTGACACCCTAGGGTACATACAGACAATTTTATTAGTCGTGGATAAATCGACAGTTCCGAACTTAGTAATGCAACTGAATAAATTTAAAGGAAAAAAAACCTTAACATATTAGTAGGAAAGCGCCAAAAATTTATTATTGCTGTCTGGAGGAAAATTTAAAAAAAATTTAACAATTCCTAACATAACTACACATATTTGCGAAAATAGTTTAACTACTTATTCATTTAACAATAAACGTTTTCAGAATTTGAATACATTATAAAAAATAAGTGCAAGAAGTGTTAATATCCCAGAATATTTGTTCATGTTTTTCATGATGCATAAAATAAAATATTCGAAAACTGAACGGAAATATTTTAGAATCACAAGGTACCTCAAAATTCTTCGTATACACCATCACCTCTATTAGAGTACATATAGTTAATAAAAAATACTAGACAATTGTAGGATATTCAACATACATTGAAAATGATCGTCTTGTGATGGTACCATATACACGAAATTCGTTTGCAAACAATATATATTAACGAAACATCAAAAAAAATTTTTCATAGTGCGATTCGTAATAATAATATTGAAAATCGTTTTTAACAATAATTCACAGTAAAATTCTTGATATTTGCAGAGGTATGTATTAGACAAAAAAGCAAACTCTATTGCGCAATAAAATTAAAAACATATTAAAGCTGCGATCATGAATTGGCAAAACCTATTTAAAAAAAAATAAATAAATAAATGAATGAATAAATAAAAACAATTATGAGAAATACAACGTCTTTCGACATAGAATTTTTGATTGGTAAAAATACTAAAAATTAGTGGATATCGTGTCAACTAGCGTACGCGAAGTACACTTTTTTTTCTTAGAAGAAACATTAGTAATAGCATTTAAGAAATGCAGGTGATGTAAAATTCACATTACCTATTGCATGTTTATAAGTGGTAACTTACGAAACAGTTCCTTTTTCTTTATTTAAGTGAGACGTTTTCTTCCACCATTTCCGATTGTCGAATGAAATTAAGCTTTTGTCTTTCAATTTCGGAATTTTTGCAGGCGGGTCATCTTCTTTTGCATATTTACTTTGACTCATTTTTAACTTAGATATTTACCCGACACAGAAATGAAAGAAACTAAAACGTTAGAGCCCTTCCCAGGTCTTTATATATCCTTGTTTCCACTCAATTTTTCAAGATCTACCAAATAACGATAAGAAAAATGAATTGGAAATTTTTTGGTCTGGCAGCGTTTAATTCTAAGAAATCTGAATGGTAAATCTGAAAAAATAAAATCGTTTCCAAGAATCGCATTGCTTAAGGATTTAATGGTCTAAGAAATTCAAAAATTTAATCTCAAATTTCTAAGGAAGTGCATCTTTTTTTTTGCTTATCACTGCGGTTATTAGCATGCTAATGTATTTCTTTTCAGCTGCTTTCCAATTTTGCTGCATCATTTGAAAACGAGCCGGAAACGAAAGAATGGCTATATACTTCTAAAAAGATTACAGGGAAATAGTGTCATCGATTATTAAGGGTATTTGAGGCAATTCCAAGGAATAAATAATTTAAAAGAAGGTCAGAAGGAAAACATTCATAAGAATGCTAACAGAATGCTATATTATCTGGAGAAAATAATAAAATGTATTCCTTGTTTCAATAAATGTATCGTGTCGCAAGGAAAGGGGTTTAAAGGAGCAGAGGCAAACTTTACAGGGGTCTCGTTTGAAAAAAATACCAAAACAAAACTAAATCTTCCGTATACGCTCAGTGAGGGCTTATATCAATCAGAGTGAAGAAAGTGATGTGGTTATGCATACAAATATTTCTTAAAGGCTACTTATGCCCATTTCTGGGGAATTATTAAATATTAAAAATTTATTGCAAATTATTCCGAGCACCGATAATACTAATGTAAGCACTCTATAGTGTGCGGATTAAAAGTTAAAAAAATTTCAAGCAGGTTGTACAACTTGCAACTTGTTCCTGAATGCTGAATCATATACCACTTTCTTTCAGTGATAAAAAAGGCAACTTTTGTAATCTCGAAATGAACATTAAATATTACCTTACTTCAATAGATATTAAATATGATTGATTTTTCTGCAGAAGTTAATAAGCAGCACCCTATCTTAAGGGTTTAAAATATTTAAACCCTTACTCACCACACCGGACTGGATCACACCCCGTCCCTTTTTTCTCGCGAAATTAAGTAGCTGAATTTGAGCATAACTGGTAGATATAAGTATTTCTCAATTTTTTGAGAGTGAGACTACCCTTTCAGGTTATTAGCATACAGCTATCTCATTCTGGAAAGGTGTGGCAAGCAAGGGTTAATAAAAAAAAAAAAAAAATAAAAAAAAAATAAAAAAAATATTACATACATATTATCAAAATATGTATGGAAATTTGGAAGAGGTCTTATTATGAAAATTCGAAAGTGTATGACCCAATAGATATAACCCTAGAAGGATTTTTAAAAGTTGGCTCTTGTTGACAAGTAAAAAATTATTAAAATTTTTATAAATCTCAAAATGCATCCCCTATTTCAGTCAATTTTGACTCGATTTCTACAGTCAAAAGACAAACATGTATGTTTTGATAGTCAAAGAAAACATTTCTTCATTCAAAATTGTAAAAATATTGTAAGTTTAAAAAGTTAAGATCAACGAAAAAACCATTATCCCAAAGCTGTCAAGATCGCCCGGCCAAGATAATTATCATTTAACATGTTGTACATTTTTAAACATTTTTGCAACTCAGATTGTAGAAATGTTGTCTTTGACTGTCAAAACATAAATTTTCGTCTTTTGACTGTAGAAATCGAGTTAAAATTGACTGAAATAGGTGACGCGATTCGTGATTCATGGATATTGAAATAATTTCTTACTTGTACACAAGGGCCAGCTTTGGATATCCTTCTAGGGTTACACTCGGGCCCTGATGGAATTCAGAACCTCGGGAGGGATTATGAACTTGATTGAGTCCACATTAATCCACACGAGGGTCGAAAATTATTGTCTGCCGTCGTCTCAAACTCTGGAGATCGCATGACTTGCAGAAATTTCTAGAGCGACTGCATTCAAACTCGACGGAATTTTCTTCACGCCTTAAAAGGACTGAACTTGATCGAGGTGCTCTCGATCAGATCCCGAGTGTATATTTAGTGGGTCATATACTATCAAAATTTCATAATGAGGCCTCCTCCTAATTCAACAGTTAAAATTTGTTGCACTGTGTTATTATTTCTCCGGAAGCTATTTAGCAGCAGCTTATCCTGAGAGCTATTGATATTTCGATCAGAATTCTCGAAGACTAGATAAATGTTTTTCATATTTAGATGCGCGGTGGGATATGAAAATTTCTCGGGATTATTCAAAATTAAAAATTTATTTTCAATGTGATTTTGCAGATCATCATGTATGCACAATGCTTAATTACAAAAATATGGAATATAATTTGTCGAATGAATTTCATAAAAGGGTCAAAGTTGAAGACACTGATTATTGATGTTTAAAATGTTACATTAAATTTAATAACTCACTTTTCTATTAACTGTATGAAAATGTCACTATTTCTAAGGAGGCAGGTATCGTTGCATCGTGCCATTATCCAGCTATCAAAATGACATGTGAGCTGCAAGGTTGTCAGCGTATTCTGAAACATTGAAAAATTTTTTCCACAAAGTAAACAAAGTAAGACTTGAAATCCGTTACATTAAAAAAAATAAAAAATATGTAAATAAGAAAAAGTACCATATAAGTATTTTGAAAAATATTGTTTTATACAAACATTACATGTACGCATTTCGTGATGTACATGATATAATGAATGATTAACATGTTCATTATGTAATAAATATTGTATTAAATTTTGCAGAAATATGCATGAATAATGAAACATTTTTCATAAATTAATGTTTATTTGAATAGCAAAAATTTTTATCCAGAAGAAAGCAGAAAGTACCATGTAACATAACATTCAGAAATGCAAGTATGAAATGAGATAAATATTGATATGTGCAAAAAATTATGCATGAAATTCTATCACCGGAATGTCGGTTGAAAGAAAAAAAAAACAATTACTACATTGAAGTAATTATGATTGATTTTTAATTAACTAATTAAATTTAAATTAACCACTCATAAATGCTTTCAACTATGTTTGCATTTTTTTTTGTAAACATTACGTTTCAAAAAAATTAACTATAACATATTCTATACAGTTTTACACATTTAATTGGAGGATTTTACAAAAACATTTTAAATCACTGTATCAACAATTTCATTTCCTAAAAATTTTTTCATATACAATTAACGATTGGCCTCCGAACAATTGTTGAAAATAACAAAAAACTCATCTGATCCTCATGATGCACATCTCCACGGCACTGGTATAAACAAATAATGCACCTCATCCACGACACTTGTCTGTATAGACAATCATCATTAATTACGTTAATCGTGATACGACGCGAGACCGAACAATATTTTTATTTGTAACATATCAGAACTTTAGATATAAATATTATGAATCGGCCTACAGGCAAACTGACAATTACTGTCAACAAACTGAACGCACACAACCACTTCGACTGTATTAAACGATACTTTAAGAATAAATATACCGTGGATTAAAAAAATTTTTTCCATCAAGAACGTTCAATTAATCTGTTAATAATCTATTCAATAAACAACTCAATAAACAAATAAATCTAATTCATCCTAGCCTTTTTAAATAATTCCACGAAATAACGATTTTTGCATTAAATAATTCAAAATCATTTAATTATTTGCTAACTTCATTATTTTATTTATTCATTTTTATTTGTTAATAATTCATTTTCATGTTTGAATCGCCCGCCACGCCAGAGGGCAGCATTTGGTGGCAGGTAAAAAAAAAAATGGATGAATTACACTGGGATGAAATACACCTTCTCGACAGATATGAGTTACAGACTTTAGTGGATTAGGCATATGTACCGAACGTTCCCGATCACAGCCGACCATCTCCGAGAGAGCGACTTGCAGCGACCCAACTTGCCGAGCAGTTTACACTACCATCGAGGTTGATGCAACTCTACACTGTTACTCGGCGAGTATGTGTTATTTTAACTCGGCCGTTTTCCCAGTGTACAGGACTGTATAAAAAACATTAATAGATGGAAAAACTTAAGTAAAATACCCCAAAAAATATAAAAATCGACATTATAAAAACGTCCCGCAATAGAACCACTATGACGGACGAAAAAAAACTAGAATCTGAACTACTCGTATGTTCGCATTGGTGTTATAAATCTCACTAGCTCTTTCGCGGCTAAACAAACATTATTTATAAACAAAGTAAAACTTCACAATAATCTTCCATTTGTGTTTTTTACGAATTTCTAACTGTTTCTTATTGTGCTTTTTAAATATACTTTGGACATTAAATAAAAAGAAACTGGTAGTCATTGATTATTCCGTAGAAATTAACATTCATATGCTGGATATTTGAATTCGTCGCGCAGTACGGCGCCATCGTATAAATTTCGTAGACTTTTCATAAATTTTTCGTAAAATCGAATCTGCAAGGGAATACATCTGATGAATGTATTTTAGACAATTTACGGTACAATCACCGCTATTTCGTCCGGAAGCGTTACATTCGTATGTACCGTATGTATGAAAAATATATCAGTCGGATATTTTGTTCGGATATCCGCGTTTTCGTACATCTTTCGGATACTTTTTGGACATTTTTTTTCCGATCGGGTAGCGGCGCCAAACGTTGCCAACACTGCAAGGCCTATCGCCATCTTTGTGTTGGTGAATTCTTGAAATTCATAAAAACAAAAATAAAAAAAATAAAGTATACACGTGTGAGGTCAGTGAGGTGTATAAAAATCCGTAAAATATTTTACCTAGCAATAAGAAATTACTAATGCTACTGGTAGATGGCAGCATCGTTTCATTTCTCATAGATTTTACACCTCTTTTAATACGTTTCCTGTTCTTTCTTCAGTGTTGCTAGATCAGTGGTTTCCCACTAAATCTAGTGGTTTTTTGGGCTGTCAGAGGGAATTTTGGTGGGAAAAAATATTCAGTGGTTTTTTCGGTGGATTTTGAAACTGTAAATTACTTTAATTTAACGGCAAATTTCTGAAGATTCAATACAAATCTCCAAAAAAAGAAAAAAAAAAGGTGATCAGTTTTTAGGTGAAGAAAAATTTAATGGGAAAAATTTTTTTTGTCCTTATTTGGTGGGGTTTTAACGAGAATCTGGTGGGAAATGTTTGGGCCATCTGGCAACACTGCCTTTCTTAACTCTTCAACACAATTCTTGTGCATTCTTGTTGATTCTTGTTCTCTCTGCCTACCTTGGTAATCACATGGGCTCTTATCAGAACGCAGGTTTGCTGCTACTGAGTGTTGTCATCAGTTGTCATACGCCACATACCGCATGACTGTGAAGTGCATGACTGTGTATGACAGGAACGTCAGTCAGTCACAGTAACTGACAGTAACAACTGGTAACAACCGAGTTCCGAGATGGCCGAGCAGGTCGACGAGTGAGCTTCGCGAGGTGCGGTAGTTAGTAATCGAGTGCAAATGTCTGCCTTGGGAAATTTGTGATTTAGTGTGCAAAACACCAGCCACATAATCGTACATATTAACGATGGCCGACTTCAACGTCGACCTTGGCAAGCTCCCCGAGGACGTGCGGGAAAAGCTCGCCGAGCTGGATCTGGAGCTTTCCGAGGGTGAGTCGATTTCACCAATTTCTCTCCCTTTATTCTCGTCGCCTTTCGAGTTGTTCATTCGAATTGTTTTGAATGCTTCCCTTGCCCACGCCCCTCCCCAAGTGGTAAAATATACTCTTTTCTCTCTTTAATACTCGCCGTCTGACTCACCGCATTGCGATCCCGTTTCCATCTCGCTCTCGCCCGCGACGACTCAGGATAAGCAGCTCTTTTTCCGTCATTCCCGACGTCGTCGTCGCGATTAATCGATAAAGTACATGTTGCTGCACCTCCAGAGATTTAAATCCACCGGCCGAACTTCGCGGAAACTCGAGACACCGCGTCCTCAGTAGGCTATACCAATTTCGATGCTCTTTCTCTCTCTATCTTTTTTAACCCATGGTATGTATGCAAAAAAGTGAAGCCTTTGTTTTCTCACCCTTTCGGCAAGAGATGCAATTTGAGGGATTTTCGCAGGATTTTTTTTTTTTTAGGCTGTCAAGATTCGAAGGGTGGGATGAAGGGTTGAGGAGGACTATGTTTCGTTCAGGAGTGGGTAAACTTACGTACAGAGATTTTTCAGAATAAGTAGATTTTGGAACATGTTGCTATGTTATGTATGCATTTCATTGATTACTTTTTTACTTTACTGAAAATTATGTTTGGGTAATCTTAAACTTGATATCTTATGTCATCTGAGGCAAGATTTGACATCAGACATTAGCCAAACTAAAATTGTATCAAATTCAATATAATTCTATTTAATATAATAAACCGTTAATACCATGTTTCTATATAATAAAACACTCCCCCCTCCCTGATGTTGCAGATTTAGTCAGTTCCTTCTATGTTGAGACATGAAAAGTTGCACTCTATAGTGGCCCATTAGGAGTTTCACATTTTATCATGCCCTATAGTATCAAGTATGGTGAGACATGAAAAGTTTCACATTTTATCATAGCCTATAGTGTAAGTTTCACTTTATAGTGGACAATTAAACGTTTCACATTTTATCTTGTCCTACAGTAAGGTAAGATTTTAGAATTTTTACTTTTTAGTTAGCCATTAGAAGTTTCACATTTTACTACATCCTATAATGCAAGTTCCACTAGAAGCATCACATTTTACCCTATCCTATATTATGGTGAGACAGAAGTTTTACTTTATAATGAGCCATTAAAAGTCTCACATTTTATCTTATCCTGATATAGTAACAGTTTCTCTTCATAGTGGGCAAATAGAAGTTTTCCATTTTATCATAAATCCTGTAGCATTGTGAGACATTAAAAGTTTTAGCGCGGATTCATTGTCGACAGGAGCAACTAAAATTTTTCTTACGCGTTCCTTAAATGCTACCGAGCGATTAGGAAATTAGGAGCACTTAACGATGAACTAGGAAAGAACCGCCTTCTAAGGAAGAAAGAAAGGGACAAAGCTATGAACGTAGATGCTCGTGAGGCTTGCGAGCGATTAAGAAATGGGGAACGCTTAAAGATGAACAAGAAAAGAGAATCGCCTTCTAAGGAAGAAGGAAAAGAACAGAGCTATGAGCATTTAAAAGAGCACGTAACAATTTGCTATTCTCAGGGGTGAGCCACATCAACGTGACTTTCAGTGAAAACAAATGACTATGCGTACAAGAACAATATACCTATATTTTAGGTATATAGCGATATAAACTCCATATGAATTTACCCCCACTTTTTAAGATTTAAATAAATAATGATTTCGTATAACAAATTGCACTATCAAAAAAAGGAATAAATAAAGATTATTATTACGAGAGGAGTTATTTATGATTGTTATTTATTTATTTATTATTATTATTTATTTAAATCTTAAAAAGTGGTGGTAAATTCATATGGAGTTTATATAGGTATATACCTTAAATATAGGTATATTGTTCTTGTACGCGCAGTCATTTGTTTTGACCGAAAGTCACCTTGATGTGGCCCACCCCTGAGAATAGCAAATTGTTACGCGCTCTCTTAAATGCTCATAGCTCTGTCCTTTTCCTTCTTCCTTAGAAGGCGGTTCTCTTTCCTCGTTCATCCTTAAGCATTCCCCATTTCTTAATTGCTCGCGAGCCTCGCGAGCATCTACGTTCATAGCTTTGTCCCTTTCTTCCTTCCTTGGAAGGTGGTTCTTTCCTTGTTCATCCTTAAGTGCTCCCAATTTTTTAATCACTCGGAAGCATTAAAGGAACGTGTAAGAAAAATTTTAGTTTCTCCTGTCGACAATGAATCCGCCCTTATACTTTATTCTATCCTATAGTAAGTTTCACTTTAGAGTTGGTAATTAGATATTTCACATTGTATCCTGTTCTATAGTTTAGTAATACATAAGAAGTTCAAATGTTATGCTATCTTTCAGTCTAAGTTCACATTTTAGCATATCCTATCTTATTCTATCCTAGTGTCGACACTAAATTCAACACCGCTGGACAGCTTAATTTGTATGTTTTCATTCCAAGCATATTCACGGAAACCGTTTTTGGGAACCAAATAAACAGATGAAAATTTTTTCAGGCTCTTAAGAGTATTTATTTACATATACAGGGTGTTCCAGTCACAGCGGATCACCCGAAAACCACTTATTCCCCATGCAATTTGATGGCACTTTTTCTCTTGCCATTTTTGAAGATTTGCAAAATTCAATGACTTATCAACAATTTTGTTGCGGCCAATAGCGTCTAAGAAGACGGGACCTTCAATGGAAGACACTTCCCACACTGGGAAAAAAATCGTTCAGAAACTAAACGCTCCGTTTAGATTCTGAAAGATCACCGTTTCGGAGTTTTCGTTAAACTTTTATAGTTTACCAAACAACGCTTCGTTCTGTTACCTAGTCGTTTAGAAAAAAAACGGAGTTCTCTATCGTAGTAACTCTTAAAATTTTCTGCTCCCTCCTGGTAGTACTTTCACTTGGATTCCATTGAAAACCTAGACGCACTGTTTAGAATCTAACCGGTGCCCTTTAGATTGTACGCAGCCAGCGTTTAGATACAGGAATTGAGCGTTTAGAAACAAAACGAAATCGCGTTGATTCAATGAGATCTTCATTCTAAACGATCGTCGTTTAATTTATGAGCGATTTTTTTCTCATTGCATTTGAAGAAATGTAATGTCAACATTCAACTGAAAAAGGTTCGTAGATCCGATAAATGATGCCTGGAATTCATTGGTTTATGTTACGTTAATAATTAAAGTGAATTTTTTCTGATTGTGAGTTTTGCCTTATAGACACATTTGTAAATACTTTCTCTGATGATGGTGATACACATGATTACTAAAACAGTTGGATCACTGATGAAAAATTCAATCTATTGACTGGCTGAACCGGGTACTTTTCCACCTCCAACTCCACTTTTTAGGATATTTCCTTGGGGAATTAAGAGAAGAGGGGAGAATAAGATAACAAAGTTGCCGAAAAGAATACAGTTCTCAAAAGTGCAAGTTAAAAGTCATGATTTCTTTTCCGATTTGGTTAGAAAGTGGATTCCGGATTTAAAATGAAAAAAATTTGGATGTTTGAAAAGGAAATCTAGTCGTCGAAAATTCGTGCCCTTTATCTCTATGTATTTACCGAGTCGTCATGACGACTTAATTCGCGATTTCATTGTTCATATCGACAACTGAGTCGTCAGAGAAAACCGCCAAGTTTTGTTAACTATCAAAGTGTACCATTTGTTTTAAGAGTAATATGTACAGGATATAAAGATATTAAATAAGCTAGGAATTAGTATACAACCCGTAACTCAACTCAACACACAACATAAGTTCCAATCACTTCCTCCCATGTTAAATACAATTTTTTTTTCCTATATGTAACCTGTCGCGAAGAAAGGTACTTTAGGGATAAATCCTTTAGGTCTATTATCGTTTTCAGGTTAAAGAGAAAGTCAACCTAACACATTTCTCCCTAACGTACCTTTCTTCGTGACAGGTCACATATGCATGTATGGAAAATGGACTATTACAAAGTTATTCGCAAGGGAACAACCTTTTTTGCGAGAACTTCCGTAGATAAGTAATGTAACTTTGCTCTCACAAAGTCGATCCCTAGCGAAGAAATGAAACATTGCTCCCGCAAAACACCCTTCGCTTAAGAATTGTACTTCGAGTAGTCCATTTACGGGTGATAATAAAAAATTGGCTGTTATTACTTGCAAGTAGGACGCGACGAAGGTGCTAAAAACAGGTGGAAGTTGGGCAGTTTCTGAACAAAGTACCTCTTGCACATTCGTTTCCCCTTGATGAAACCGATAAGACTAAAACTTTAAACGCCCGCTAATTGTAAAATGTCATCCGCTTACGGCCAAAATTTTCTCCGGCCTTCTATATGTATTACAGACTCTTGCTCAAAGTGGCCATTAATCTTTATCAATCAATAAATTCTCCTAAGGTGACTCAGAGGCTGCTGAAGTGCGAAAAAGACGCATAGAACGGTAAGTGAATGAAATGAAGGAAACAGCTACAGTGCCGTCTTATACTAGATAAAGTTAGAATTTGAAGTGTGACATTTAGGGTGGTCCTTTTTTAGGCATTTATGATAATCGTTAGATTTAGAAGTTCCTGAAAATCCCAATTTCTTCGTGAAAAACTGCTTTTTCTGAAAAAAATCAAAGCCCCTTTACAACTTATTTAATTTTCAAGATTTCTATACCGTTCTACTCGTAAACAATGCTCAAAAACATTTTTAAAGAATCAATGAAATTACATCCATACGACAAGAACAAGAAATTTTAAACAGGCAGTTTTCTCCTTCGAATGTCATTTTTAGTTAAAAGAGAAATTTTTTGAAGAATTCTAAAATAAGAACAAAATGAACTTCTTATTCTCTACATTTATGAGTAGATCTTTAAAAAATCTTATCCGTATTATTTTTTTATTCATTTAGACAATTTTTCAACTAAACTTTTCGAAAGGGTGTATGATTTCCCAATTTTTGCTAAATATGTATTTTGATATTAGAGACGAAATATGGTTTCAGAGTAAAAAAAACTCGATGTTTAGATTCATAAATTCTGAAAACATAAAAATTTTAGTAAAATTTAATAGACAATAATTTTTCGAAAGTTTTTGGTTCTTGCATTGTGTCTACATTCAGAGCGTCATTTTCGGGCATCATTTTCAAGTAAAACGGTATGAAAATTCTTACAATCGGATAAGTTAAAATGAATTTATTTCTTCAGAAAGAGTAATTCCGCAAGTATTGCAATTTTCCAAAACTTCGATACATATTTGTGTGGCACGGATTAATATTTATCGATTTCGATCGAATGTTGGCTGCACAGAAAAAATTTTTCATATGTTCATCGCTTATGACCACAAACGGATTTAAGCCATATGTAGGTTGTGCCGAAAACGGTTTATTGCTTGCAAATTGCAAAAACGTAAATGTAAAATACTCCAGCCATTTTTATCAACATCAAAATGTAGTAATGGACACTCCAAGTTATCCATTGAAAAAAAAAAGAAAAATTAATTGTAAGAACATTTGCGCATGAATTGTTCAAATTTCGATATTATATACAACGGTATAGTTAAAATTTGTACAGTACATAAAAACATTTATACTAACTATGTATTTTATTATTCACCTAATACATTCACAGTTTATTGAAAAGTACATAGTACAATCAAATATTTTTGGAGGGATGCATATGACATATAATACAATAATATGTTTATTCACCTGATTGAATCAAAATAAATATGCGCAGTACATATACTTACAACACAAAATATCATATAACAGTGAAGTGCTATAAAATAGTATGTTACGTAGCAGGTACGGATGTGCGAATTTGGCAAAACGGGGTAATGACAGACTAAGCCGAAGGCGAGATTTGTAACCCGTTTTGCTTATGAGCACATCCGTACTTGTTTACGCGAGATATTTTTCATCACGATGGCCGAAAAGTCACTTCAAAATGTCAGTTTTGAGGTTAGAATGACGAAAAAAATTTTAATTTTCGCAAAAAATGTTAAACCTAAGCACTTGCAAAGACAATTTTTGCCACTTCTCGGACAAAAACCTACACTTTAAAACTCAATGAATCAAACCACGAAGAAAAAGAAGCGGAAATGCCCGTTGATGCAGATTGTCCGGCAATTGCACCAGTAACTTCCTTGAGAATTGAAGTCGTGACCCCGCGATCATTCTCCGTAATATAAACTGTTTTACACATTTTCACGATGACGTCACAGCCGGTGAGCATGACCGGTTTCTTAGCAAAGAAAAAATTTCCATAGTCGATCATATACGCCCGTACGTAAACGTCATGTATTCAGGATGTTTAACAGAGATAAAATTACTGTCAAAAATACTTTCAATTTCTTATTGTTGATACAATATTTGAATTTTTTTTGGAAGCCGATGATTCGAAATTCATAACTTCAAATCTTTTTTAGAAATATTCAACCATTGTTTCGCATTAAGTACACAAAGAAGATCTGAGGATGAAAAAATTATCGCTATTATCTTTTTTTTGAATGAAATAATTTGCATGTCTCCCATTGATTGCAGTTCGCAATGTTTCTCACTTTTTTTTGTTGTGTGTATTTTCGTATACTACTTCTCTTGAATTTTCAATGAACATCAAACATTAAAAGCAAAGAAGCGAGAATTTTCAAACCTTACAGTATTAGCTGGATATTTCCAATCAATAGGATTTTCATATGTTACACAAACAATCGAAACATAAATCTTTAGAAACCATCTGAATAAATGTCTCATACTTTCATTTCAAAGCCTGACAATAACATCAAAAAACGTGAATGAATCCTAGCGTTGACCAGAACGAAAACACGCAAAACCAAAGAAAGTCTGAAAGATGACTCATGCATTTTTCGACGTTTTAACACGTTTGTGTCATTATGGAATGTTATATTAAAAATGAAATACGTAAGGCAGGGTTCTTTGAAGTATTCAACGTAATTATCTAGTGCATAATATGAAGAGCTTCCACTAAAAATGCTAAACTTTGAATTATTATCGAATGAATTTTTCGTTTTAAATCCTAAAGAAATAGATTGAGCGATTTTTTATTTACTCATTAAGTGTGATTTACCTAAAGGTACACTTATAGTAAAGGAGGTCACTTCATACCTAGTTATTTATAAATGTAGCGCGTAATATTAAGCATATGGTAAAAAATTGACAAATCGCAAATGCTTTATTTAGATTACGTACATCTAGCAGGAAAACCACAAAAAAGTCACTAAACCTTACATTAGGCCCAAGATATAATAATATTTTAATAATTTATTGAGCAATTTTTTAAATCATTGTCTGTAGATTGACAATGCATGCTCTATTGATAGCAGTCCAAAATTAATGGAAAAGTTATCACTATAATTCTCGATTTTATTTACAAAGAATACTAATAACTTTGAATTGATATTAAATTTTGAATATAGGATTCCTATAGGATCATGTTTGACCTAAATTTGACATTACCTGCTTTTTTTATCGTTTGCCCTAAAAATACCCTACTAAACTTTTGTTACGTTGGATTTTTTTGACACGTTAGTGCATTGTTAAGAATCATTTATTTACGCGAAACAAAGAAATTGACCGTAGTATGAACGATGAGCCATTATATAAACGATGTACATTTTTTATAAAAAGCTTCAAGGCTAATGTGCAGGTATTGCTCTCTACATAGTTAACATGCATTTAGGTACAATTTTGCTCATCACCAGTCACAAGTGTGACACTCTAAGTCTTTTGACTGCAAAAATATAGAAAAATGTCACTTCAATTGAAGGAAAACAAATCAGCAGCGAAGAATTTTAGTTATTAATCATTCACTGAAAGTTCGAATTTTTTCACTGTAGCATAAATATTTGGTAGACAAATTTTGCTTGGCTGTAGTATACAATTTGTTTCTTCCTAAAAATATTTGGTATTCTGCAAGATTAGACGTATATGGAATGCTAGTCTGTACCAAATTTTTCGTTTCGCTGTCAACAATTTTTGTGTCTGCGCAAAAAATTTTAAGCATGCTTTAATATAGTATATTTTGTATCGAGAACCTGAGGCGTAGCTTTTAGGGCGAGGACCAATTTATCAGCCGAGGTGCAGCCGAGGCTGATGTTTGGTCCGAGAACAAAGCCACGTCCCACGGTGTGAGGTGCAAACGATACTTTTTGCAAAACACGCGAAAAAATTGTACTTGGAGGACTTGTACGGCCGCGTTGAATACGCCCATTTCCGACCGGCAAATGCTTCAGTCCCTGGCGACACGTACTGGAGCAATGCCTCGGTGCGTGTTTTTTTGCTTCAGTGCGTGTATTCAGGGACTGAAGCACTTGCCGGTCGGAAATGGTTGTATTCAATGCGGCCATACAGGTCCTCGAAGTACAAATTTTTTGTGTATTTTGCAAAATAGTATATTTCGTAACAGGCACGGATGTGCGAATTTAGCGAAACGGGGAAATTCGCACATCCGTGCCTGTTACGAACGATATTTTATGTACCGAGGGCATAGAAAACGCGTTTAGAGATCTCGAGCTGGCATAGAAACGCGTTTTCTATGCCAGAGGTACATAAAATATGTTATTCTCTTTTATATGATATAATTGAGTTCACTGTATATTACAATTTGCTTCTCCCGAAGAACTATTTTGTACATATACTGCAAGATTCACTGTAAAAAGAATGCTTGACTGTATAATCAAGAAAATTTTGAAATTTGGAATATCTTTTATAGACTTCTTAAAATCAAGTTTAAAATTTCATTGACACTTGGAAAATGCAAACGATTTCAAGGAAATTTATATTCAACTAATTTTTCAATGTTGGGTATATAGCAATTTAAACTTTGATGTTTAAATGATTTTAGTTTTAAGAGACTATATTTGAAAATTTGTCCACTAAATTATTTGATGTACGTGGCAACAGAAGTCATTTTTAAATAAAAATACATATTTTATAAAATATTTTACATGAACGCGTCTTAAAAATTTCAAACGCGATTTCAAAAAAACATTTAACATAAGATGATTAAATTTATATATATAAATTCAATAAAGTGTATACGGGTAGTTCTACCTGTTTTTTACACTCGATTTTTAAATTTCCTTGGCATTATTTATTTTCGATTCTACATCCAAAAACACGAGATACGTGTATTATATATATATATATATATATATATATATATATATATATATATATATATTTTTTAAGCTGTTTGAGAGAAATACGATTTTTTGAAAATCTGAAGCTCTCTAAATCCTTCAATTTTTTGGTGCGCCTTGCGTGAAGCCTATCAATCGCAGAAAAAATTCGCCGAGTAATGAAAATTTGGACTTTTTCTCTAGATAATGATAAGTTTTTTTTATCATAGTGCAAAATATCATTACCAATTTTGCAATAATACGACAAAAAGTGAAATTTTTAAACAAAAGGGAGTTTTGATTTTTTTCTTCTTTTTACCAAGTAATATGCAAACGATTACACGGAGAGAAAAAATATTGTGTCGTTCGGCAAGAAATATTGAATTAACTCTCATATGAGCTAGCAATACGATATTATTCGCAAAAAAACGTTATAAACCCAATGAGGCATTGTAAAAAAAAGTTTTGTCGCGTTTGGTGTAGACGCAGATATTTTTTATCTTTTTTTACTGCGCGTGTTTCAAAGGTTAAGAGCCGTGCTTTTTAAATTTGACTACTCTTTACGCTGTGTATAGTGTGATGCGCCGTTCTGAATTTTACTAAACTCATGTTGCGACAAACGTGACCCACTCTATCGAAAAATGCGAAACATAGCTTGAAAATATTGCAACACGCGTCAAAAAAGTTAAGAAACAATTGAGGGAGCGCTTTTCGTTTGTTCATTTTGTTTTTGATGGTTCTTTTTTCTTTCTCGCATCCCTATGCAAGCAGCTTAAAACATCATCATCCAACATCAAATCATGGACCCGCAACACACACGCACGCACGCACGCAAGCACACATTGCAAACATATTCCGCTTCCTCGCCCCTATACACATATCTTGTTGCTCACTGTAACGCTGTACATGGGAATGTTATACTTCGAAGTTTAATATAAAGGACGAATACATCGTGCAAGAGAGTTTTTTTCTTTTACTATAAAGGTATGGCATTGTATGTATCCATAGTATGTAGATGTATGGATACATTTTAATATAAAGGTATGGATACATCTTGCGAGAGAGTTTTGTTCTTTTACTTTAGGGAAAAATAAAAAGGCGTCAAAGCGAAAATGCTAATGCTTAATACTTTAAATTCAATCAAAAATGAATATGTAATGATACTCGAGACCAAGATATGAAAAAATATATATACTACCAAAAATAAAAAAACGAAAAAATGTTGCAATTTCACAGAGTGTGTTAAAACTTTTGTTTTTAATTTTGAAAGGTACATGCAAATTTTAGTAGTAGTTTGTAAAATTTAAATATCAATCCTATTTAAAAAAAAAAAAATTTTATTTACTGTGTAATCCAATTTTCACAATACTTGTATTTTCGAGAATTGTCATAAAATTATCATCTATTACTTTTGAATTTAATTTTTAAGTAATTTGTGATAATATACGAGATATTGTTTCAGGGACTTGGTGATTATTTAATTATATATTTCATGATGAAGTTTTAGATCATCCATTAATAACTTCATTGAACATGAATTAATATCAACCACTATTTTTTATCATAAACTAAATCATTAATTCATTGCTTCAATCATTATTATTAATAACGTACAGTAAGAAAATGATAAGTCGAAAAATTGATGTATGTAAATCGAAACATAGGATTTCTTCCTAAATACAATCTATATAATTTTTTGCAGACACACTAAACATCCACTTAATGCTGTAATTCAACGCTTGTACCAATGTCAAACGATACAAAAATATAAAGTCTCAATGAACACCCTCAACGTGAGTTCGAGATCGAAGGAGAAAAAATCATACGAATTCCGCATTTTTTCGATAAAGCACACGATTTTCGCAGAAGTTCTAACGACGCGACACTGCAAAAAACGTTAAAAAATTATAATTTTCTATGTTTATTGATATCGAAGATCATTAAACTTTGTGTTGTAACTTCAGTACTGGTTGTGAGAAAAATATTTATCAAGGTTTTATTACAAAAAATGTATGAATAAATGTCCAGTGGAAAATAATTATATGATTTTCCCGATTGATTCGACCAATATAGTAATTCGTGAGTAATTCATTACATTTTCTAAATGGAGCGACTAAATGGATTAACCAATCGGATAATCAATTAGTTTACCTAATGGATCGACCAAATGGTTTACCAAATGGATTGATCAACTGATTTACGAAATGGATCAATCGAATTGCACTCAAAAATTTTTTTTCATGTGAAAAAAAGGGTAATTCATTATGTATTGTAAAAAATAATTACTATGAGGTTTATAACAAATTTTTGAAAAATAAATCTATCCCGAATGGGTTCGAACCACTGTCCTTCGAAGTTGGAGGCGAGTATTTACACTACTCGGCTATCGAAGCTTCTTACATATCAGAAAAGACAAATGAATCTTGTTGTTACTAATGTGCTCATGTTCATAATCAGTTTCTTTCGTTCTCCCTTACATACAAGAAGCCTTTATAGCCGGGTGGCTTAGACATTGCTGGTTCGAACCAATCCTAGATAGTTTTTTTTTTTTTAACCCAATAATGATTATTTTTCACAATACATAATGAATTACTCTTTTTATCACATGAAAAAAAAAATGTTGAGTGCAATTCGATTGATCCATTTGGTATAATACATTACGTGCCAGGCACGGATGTGCGAAAAAAAAACGGCTAACAGACCTCAGCTTCGCTTCGGTCCATTATCTTGCCATTTCGCCAAATTGTACATCCGTGCCTGTTATGTGAAGTATTTTACGCCATAATAACCGAGAAATCATGTCAAAATGTCAGTTTTGAGGTTAAAATGGCGTAAAATCAGTTGATCAATCCATTTGGTAAACCATTTTGTCGATCCATTAAGTAAACTAATTGATTATCTAATTGGTTAATCCATTTAGTCGTTCCATTGAGAAAATTTAATGAATTACCTGCGAATTACTATATTGGTCGAATCATTTGGAAAAATCATTAAATTATTTTCAGCTGGGTGAATTTCTAAGAGGTTCTTTTTTTTAAATATGTAATTTTCTGTTTCGTGTGTTTTACACATTCATGTGGCATATAGTGAGACGATTATATTAAACATTAATGTACGAATGATAACAATTACAACAGTAATCATATTATTATTAATAATAAATAAACATCTATACTATTGAATTTACATGTATCAATAATTCATTTATAACTAATAATGAAAAATTCCTTTCTTCGTGATAGTAAAAGTTTATATATTAAAGATAATAATAATGAAAATTATATTATTAACATGAAGTATATAAGTTAAATATTAATATGATTACTATTATTATTATTATTTAAAAAAAAATTTTTTTAATTGTTGTTGCATGATAAGTAATATGAAATAATATGATACACAAATAAAAATCCTAGTAAATTAGATCCTTATGGAAACCTTGTGAGAATTCAATTTCTTATTATGTGAACTTAAAAAACCTCATCATAAGAACTTAAATTCCTTATAAAAATGTATTTGATAATATCTTATAAGAATAAAGGCTTATAAAATTTTGTTGGTGAATTCTTTATGAGAAATCCACATTTCTTATAAAGTTTCTGTAAAGTCTTCTTATCAGAAATTATATTCTCGTAAGAAATTTTATTTTTTTATAAGGTTTTATTAGAAAGATAAAAATTATTAGGGAGTATTCTAAGTTATCATCGATATTGTTATTTATAATCATCATGATAATTGTGTTCAATACATAAACTAATACCATCACGAAGATCAAATCTTTTCTATTACATAATTCAATGATACTTGTCGATTCAATAGTATCGACGTTTATTTATTATTATTTTTTTTTTTTATTATCATTACGAAACTCTTAGAAATTGATTTATTCATACAGTTTTGTAATAACTGTCATGAATATTTTTCTAACAACCAGTACTGAAGTTACAGCAATCGTAGAATGATTTCTATAATCAATGAACATAGAATATTATAATATTACAGGGTTTGGAAGTAACACGCGCGTTACTTGTACGGCGTTACTCTAAAACGTTACATTTCTTACTGTAACGATAAAAGTAACAATAACGGGAACGAGTCATTTTTTTCAGTAACCAGTAACAAAAATCCCGGTATTTTACGTTACTTTCATCTATCTCATTAAGTTTTTAGCACAATTTGTAACTTTTTAAGGAATGTTCTAAAACTGAGATAATAGTAATTTTTAACTTTCTCATTTTTGAATAAAAAATTCCCTAATAATGATTCTCGATGAAAGAATCTGGAATAATAGTAGTTTGTGTAAAAAATATTGGCGAACAATATGCTGTTTTACTTTTTATTAGAAAAATCGTACAATTCAATGCGTTGAATTTTAGGAATTCGCATGAAAATATGTAAAAACACTAAAAATCTACAGATCTTAAAATCTATGGCAGTATCTGTAAGATCTAAAGATCCTGCTAGAAAATCTTGTGGAATATAATGAATACAGCAAAAAAAAAAAAAAACGAAAAATACTAAATTTCAAAAAGTTTAATGTTATTTGATTGCTTAAAAATTTATGTAATTCCAGGAATCGAAAAACTTTAATTTCTCGAGCTTTGAATTCTAAAAATATATTTTTATAGAAGTCTACATAAAAAGATAACAAATTTTTTCGAAACTTATAGCTCTGTGAAAAATACAAAAAAAAAAATGAAGGCACTCTGAATTTAATAAAGAAACTATTTTCTGAAAAATCGATCGAAATACTTCAGAAATTTTGAACATTTAGTTTTATCTCATTCTATAAAAACTTAAAAATACAGAAAAATATACGTAAAGATAAATACGCGTACGTATATAGCAGCAATTGTATTTAAAAAAAATAAACGATCCTTGAAATCACAGTAAAACTGAAGAAATACGAAAAGTACTGGTTTAAGTAAAAATCTATCGAGACTTCGTTTTTGGAAAATTTCATTATGTTTAAATTGAAGAGTTCGAAATTATTGAAATTTATATAACAATTTATATTAGAAGAACACTAAAATTACGTAAAAATACTAGAAAATTCTGCAACATTCTATCACCCTGAAAAATACGTATCGTATAAAAATTGAAAAAGTATCCAAAAAATCAAAGGAAATGAAAATCTTCATAGACACTATTTGCTGAAAAATCCTCTCAAATACAAATAATATAATGAATTTTAATTCTAAAGCATTACATTCTTAAAATCTATGTATCGCTGTACAGAAAAATGGTTCAAACTTATAAAAATACTAGAAAATCCTGCAACATTCTATACATACTGAAAAATACAAAAAAATTCTGAAAATCTGGGTAGTTATCAAGATTCTCTTAAGAATATAATAAATTTGCAAATTTTTTTCTTGTGGCTAACACTGAATCAAATGCCATATTCAGAAATTTTGTGAACTTGAAAAAAAAAAATTTGAACAAGCTGATTGATTTTTTTTTCAGGTGGGAAAAGTACGGATTAACATTTTTTATTAAATCTGAAATAAACAATTCTATAGAACAAAACCACGAGCACATTGATGTATTTTTTTGAGTGTTAGTTTTTCGATGTCTTCTTATTAACATTCAGTTTATTCCAAACAGTAACGTAAAAGTAACAGGACGTTACTTTTTTTTAATGGTAACGGTAATGAGTTTTTATTTCTTTTCAAGTAACGGTAACTTAACGAATTACTTTTTTCACCTTGAAACAGTAACGTAACGCGTCACATTTTTTTAAGTAACTTTCCAAACCCTGCATAACGTTTTTCGCAAGGTGCCGTTAGAATTTCTGCAAAAATCGTGTGCTGTATATCGAAAAAATGCGGAATTCTATGATTTTTTCTCCTTCGGCCTCGAACTCACGATCAGGGTATAATTTAAGGGACTTCATATTATTCAATAGTTTGCCATTGGTACGAGCAATAAATTACAGCATTGAATCGATTCTTACAGTGTTTTTTGTGTCTGCAAAAAATTATAGACTGTATTTAGGACGAAATTTCATGTTTATTAAATGGCTAAAAAGACGGCTCTACCGTTACAGGTTAACGTTTTTCTAAGAATCTGGAAAAACTCACGGAATTTAAAAATTTTAAAACTAGAGAAAAAATCTTAATTTTCATTACTCGGCGAATTTTTTCTGCAATTGATAGGTTTCACGTAAGGCGCACCATAAAATTGAAGGATTTAGAGAGCTTCAGATCTTCAAAAAATCATATTTCTCTCAAAAAGCTTCCAAAAAAAAAAGTAATACACGTATCTCGTGTTTTTGGATGTAGAATCGAAAGAAAATAATGCCAAGGAAATTTAAAATTTGAGTGTAAAAAATAGGTAGAACGACCCACACTTAAATGCATTTATGTAATTGTATATATACTTTTCTCATAGTAATACATGTAATATTACTATTTCTCTCACGCTGAAATCTCCCAATTTTTTTAGTAGCAAAATAATAATTATTTATTTATTAAGTATTCCGACAATTAGGCTACATGATAGTATGTTTTATTTGTATTTTTTTGAAGGTTCAAGACGCTTTTATTTGGTATCTAAGATATCAAGTCTCGGTAGTGTAGTGGTTAGGTAGATAGGTCAGTAGTCAGTAAGTCCCGCGTTCAAATCCCCCACAGGTAGGTCATCTGGAGGAATCCCTTAAACATGTAAAGGTAGTTTTTTTTATTCATGAAACAGTTGTTGATTATTTAAAAAAAAATCTGCTACAACTAAAATGTATCATGTTGAAATTCACTTGAATTCAAAAAAATGTTATACTTAGGTCAAAGCTGAAATTGTATGAACTCTCGCAAAAGTTTATTGCATGCAAGCAAATATTTCTTTGAGCCTACAATATTACAGTAACCAACAAATTTGTTTTAGTGAAACAAAAATTTGGTTGGGGCCATAACTACCAAAGTATTTGGTACGCTGTACCAAATTTTATTACACTGTACCAAACCGAACTTTCAGTGTTGAAAGGAGCTTTACTGAATAATCTGTGTAATTCAACCTATTTTCACTAAGAAATTTTAAAATTGTTCTATCATTTTGTAGATGATATTTATTTTTATACAAAAACATCAGTCGTGTTACATGATTTATGAATTATACATAAAAATTTGCATTGACATCATGCATCATAATTACGCACAAAGATTGAACGTTTGGACATTTGACTTAGGAATTATTATGGTTATTACAGAGAATTTATATTGTACTGTTCAATACTTATAAATAGAATTATTCCTTGATGCACAATATGAAAATGCTGGTTTGTGTAAACTTTTTTACAGATAACGCTTATTCTTAGAAATAAGTATATCATTTCTGAAAAAATTATTAACTTAATAAAAATTATGAAGAAATTCAACTAAGATTGTGAAAAATATCGAAGCTTCTGCCCGTGTATGGTTCATAAAACGGCTCATCGTCCATACTAGGATCAATTTCTTTGTTTCACGTAATTAAATGATTCTGAATATTGCACTAACTTGTCTAAAAAATCATCATATTCCTTTGAAAAAAATGTGTCATACCAGTTTTGTAGGGTAATTTCAGGGCAAACGATAAAATAATGCAGGTAATGTCAAGTTTAGGAGACTTTTTAATAATGATGATGGTGATGGTGATGACGAGGATCGAAATATCTAAAAAATTCACTGTTTTATCCTCTAGCATGTACTCAAACTCTGTCAAATTTCATAACATTTCTTCAGTTTTTAAAGAAGTTATAAATTTTTAAGTGAAACATGCGAATAAATACATAGTTCTTTTCCATTTAAAACTTTACTAGTTTTATGGCACGTGTTAATGCAAAATTGCAAAAGTGCAAAATTTTGTACGGAAAAAATTAAAAATGTACGCAAATGAACGTGAACGTGAAAGTTTCAGCCTATTAATGGGTTTTATACACTTGGGCTCGAGAAATAAAGGGCATCATCACGATTTTTTTCTAAAAAAACGAAACAATTTTTTTTTTAAACCTTAAAGTCTATTTATGTATTCATGTCGCAAGGTATTTTATGAATTTTTTCTGAGCACAATTTTCGTAATTAAGATCGTAGCGACCATTGTGCCAAAACACATTTTTTTTGACACTGGGTGTGGTGAGCATGATAAATAGGGAATTTTTCATCAGTAATATAAAAAACAAAAAAAACCTCCAGTTTATACCCCTATGCTCTGCGTGAACGCAGGATTTCGCAAAATTATTATTTTTACGAAAATAGTGGTCATTTTCCTAAAATGTTTGATTTTTCAACGTCTAGGGCTTTCGGTTTTTGCAGCAAGAAAAAAAAAATTTTGCTTGAAATTGAAAATCTTCCGTTCTCGCAAAGGCTATTATATATATAAACAAGCTTTCAAAAATTCAGACTATTCGGATAAACGATTTTCACTGCACTGCACAATTCATTGCTGCAGTGCCCCCAATACCAAAGATTTCATTCTGAAAAAATTTCTAAAATACCTTGTGACATTGATAAATAAATGAGCAATAAGTTTTTCAAAAAATATTGTGTTGTTTTTCCGAAAAAAAAATTGTGAAAACGCATTTTTTTCCTCGAGAACAAGTGAATATAACCCTTTGAGTAAACACCCTGAAACAGTGAAGAGGGTAACACTGAGAAACAGTGGAATGTAAGACGAGAAAAAAAAATCACATAATCAAAAAAATAACCAATCAGCAACTAAAAGGATTCCACTGATGTAGTATCGATGGAAAGGAAACGACTGGTAGATCAGTGGAATTCCATTGTTTTGCATGACGAGAGTGGGTTTTTTCGTGAGTGTAAGAAAACCACTTATGTATAATATATACATTGTACACTGAGGAGCATTAGATCGCTTCTGAATTTAGGGGATTTAAGCTTGTTCTGTTGGACCGGTCCAACAAAACAAGCTTAAATCCCCTAAATTCATAAGCGATCTAATGCTCCTCAGTGTATATATCCAGCAAGACTGTGGTGGGATGCTGTGAGAGAGAGGCAAGAGGGGTTATCTCCTGGGTGAGAGTGGACGGACGGCATGCCACCACCTCTCTTTTCCATGCCCCTCTAAGCTTCTTTCGCACTCTCACGTCACGCGTTTTATCCGCCGCGGGGGGCTGGCGCGGTTCGCTCTCCGCGAAATCGCAACCATGTTACTAAGAAGCGCGGGTAGGGAACCAGCCACGATGTCGGCCCTCTCGCCACGAGATGCAGTCGCTTCGGTAGCGCCATCGACCTCGGAGAGGACGCGGGGCCTCCTATAGGTACATAGTGTCGTCGTCCCCGGGGACGCCGTGAAAGTGCGTCTCCTCCCGCGAGTTGTGCAACCACAAGTGTTTGTTGTCCCTGATGACAAGGGCATCATCCATTTCGGTGCCCTCTATCAAAAATGGACAACGCCTGAAGAAGAAAAGAAGGCCTCGGTATAAATGTACCAAGTGTTGCACACGGCAGCGTCTGTATCTTGTCATGAGCGCAGAAAATTCTCATCGTCGTCGAACGACTGAGGTGAACGTCGTTTCGTCCTTGTTATTGAGGATTTCCCGTGGAGCTGGGCCCGAGGATACTTGAGTACTTGAGTAGCGAGGATGAGAACCCTATCGTTCGAGAATTTGCGGAGGCTTGTCGGATGCAAGAAGAGCAATGACGAGCCGTCTTTCGAGCGCAGCGAGTCCTTCAAGCGCATCTCGATAAGGAAGAGTTATTTGGATCGTGGCAAACGGCGCAATCGGCTACTGCAGAGCAGGCCCAAGGGCCTGGACCAAGAGACCGAGTACGAGGACAAGAAGCCGCAGCAGCGCGACTCGCCCGCTGGCACTATCCTCTACGACAAGTGGATCCACGGGTTGGGCTCTTCGAGGGAGAGCGTCGAGAGTTCCCACAGGAGCACCGACAAGTTGGATTCACTGTGCTCCTCCAAAAATGAATTTGACAACAAGAAGGTTAAACGGGGATTCCTGGTGTCTACCAAGCGTAGGGTCGAGCTTTCGCCGGTTGGTTTTTCCGTGTGGATAGGGTTGTTTCGTATCTACCATAAAACTGTGTGACCTTCAAATTCTCGTTTTAGCGAAACATATAAAAATCGTAGATTATAATCTCCTAAATGCTCCTTAAAACAGTTTTTTTTCATAATGAGCTCTTGTTTTTAAGAAAGTTATCAAATAATCAAATATTTACTCTTCCATGCGTGTCTCGATTGACGAAATACTACGGTTTTCTTGCAGATTTTATATCCTTTATCAAATTTGTAAAAAACTCAATGCGAAAAAATTAAGTTTTTCTTTCAACTAATAGCACTGTGGAACAAAAATCGAGTTTTGGAAAAACCCAAAGAAAGTTTCACAGTCAACATGTACTTTATGACCCCCTGAACCTATAATCCTGAATGTTTTTTCTCCATCACGTCACATTAGCGAGTAATCATTTTTTAAAGATGTAATAAATTAAAATTTGTACCTTCTTTAGTTTTCACGCTTTTGGATCGTGAAAAAAACTATGTTTAGTTTTTTTCGTAGATCTCAAATATGCAATTGAATTTACGATTTTATTGCTCCCTCAACAATTTAATTTTTATACGAAAGAACTATTTCTTGGAATCATCAATCATTAATTTATCCGTGACGGCTAGCATCCGAAAAATCGTTTCTCGGGCGAAGAGATGCTTCGTGGTCCTCGAAAAAAAGTGGAGAGAGTGAATAAACCTCATTGATATTTCGAACGCTAGCCGTCACGGGTCAATTATTGATCCACGATCCCGAGAAACTGCTTTTTCGTATAAAAATTAAATTGTTAAGGGAGCAATTAAATCGTAAATTTGATTGCATATTTGAGATGTACGGAAAAAATAAAACAACATAGTTTTTTTCACGATCCAAAAGCGTGAAAACTGAAGAAGGTACAAATTTTAATTCATTAAATCTTAAAAAAATTATAACTCGCTAATGTGATATGATAGAGAAAAAACATTCAAGATAATAGTTTCAGGAGGTCATAAAGTACATGTTGTATGTGAAATTTTCTTTGGTTTTTTTTTTTTTGTTCCATTGTGTAGCGTTTGTACTGCTTACATTCTGTCATTTTGGGTCCTTGGACGTTTTATGTGTTCAGTGGAGCGTGAAAAAAGACATTATGTATTTTAAAGTATATCCCTTCACACTCCACTAAATACTTTAAATGATGTAGGAGTAGGACCCAAAATGACAACAAGTAAGCAATCAAAATTTTTTTGCAAATTAGGCAGCGAACATAAAATATGCTAGAAAAAACAATTCATAATGGCTCTTTTCGCGTAAAAAAATATTTTATTATTTAATCACTTGAAAACAAGCAGCCAATTTTAGAAAAACTCTTTGGAGAAGCATTCAAAGGACTATAATGTAACGTAATGTTATTGCTTGTTTTGTCAAAATCAGAAAAAATAGTTCATGTATTTATGGAAAAAATAACTTACATCCTCGTGAGAATAGTATATTTTGTAGCTAGGGGCAAAAACAGCCGATATAGAACGATTCGCTCAGGCGGCAATCACACGAGTTCTAATCGGCTGTTATTGCTCCAAGGTACAAACGATACTCTTTGCCTCGAAGACATTAAAAATGAGCGTATTGAAACTGTTTCGACATGGCAAATGAAGTATTGAAGGTTTATACGGAGGCTGGAGAAAATGACAGTCGGCAGGGATAAGGGGGGGGGGGGATTTAGCCCGCCGGGTTTAACTCGGTGGGTTAAAAGGACCCCCCCTCCCCTTTCCCTGCCGACAGTCATTTGTCGACAGCCTCGGTGTTGGCCTGAAATACTTCATTTGTGTATGTCGAAACGTGTTTAAATACGCTCATTTTTAGTGTGTGAGAGGTAAAAATTAATTTTGTTCCGTGGTGTGAACGATTTTTTTTATTGTAGCGGAAGAAAAAGCCGATTTTCGCCCGCAAAGCAGGCAAAAAAGTAGGCTTTTCAGACCGCTATGATAAAAAAATTATTTTAGTCACACAATGATAAATAATTATATCGGGCTTTACTCCCGAAATATCGATTGGGATTCATTTTTTCCAAATTACATTTTCCTAACCAGTTTTTCCAAGGACACATTTTTTTAAAACATAGTAGACTATTGATAACACTCCTCGGCTTCGTCTCGGAAAGCAACTCTTAGTTTCGTTGAAATAGACGTTGCCTGAATGTGCAGTATTTTATTTTAAACGATTTTATCTTCCAATCATATTTGAAAGTACTAAGGATTGAAAATTATAAATTTTTTTTTGCCTTTTATTCCAAAAACAGATGATATCCAGAAAGATAGTTTCTCAAAAAGTTCGCGTTTAAGGGGACACAGAGGCTGCTGAAGTGCGAGAAAGACGCATAGAATGGAAAACAAATGAGTGTAAGGACGAAGCGAAACGAAGAAACGGCCTCTGTGTAACTTTAATGTAGAAGCAAAAGGTGGGAACTCTATTAAGTAATGTAATTATCAGAACGATACGTCCGGAATTTAAGTGTTTCAGTGAGTAAAATAATTTTTTTTACTTTTGAGATTTCCACTCTTTAATTGATCTTACGATTGAGAAAATTCTACAGTTCTTAAATATAATTTTAACAACTCTAGTCCTACAATTTTGCGGAATCGTTCTGTACCTCGCTAATTCTGATAATTTTCTACCGAATTACGAATCAGTCCAGGGGCAGATCCAGCTTTCGTCTGTCCTTTTCTTACATTGCCTCTATGGGCGATGTAAAAGAAGGACAGACGAAAGCTAGATCCACCGCTGAATCAGTCTCATTAATTGTAAGAATAATATACATCAATAAGCCAAATTTGACAAATGGGCAGTCGTATCAAAAAAAATATTTGGAAATTTCTTTGAAAACAGAACTTTTTGAAGTGAGTGAAGTTCATGAAAGAATTTAAACATAACATTCATTGAGTTGCAATAATTTTTAAATTGCTTACAATTTTTTCTAATAACTCGTCGAAAGTTTTTTGAGTCTCAAAATTTTACTTATTGATTTTATTGCAGGTATGGAATTTGCAATTTAAAGAATCATTGTAGTTTTCAGTTACCTCTATTCCTTCAATCGAATAATCTTTCATTATTTCATTTTTTAAACAATTCTACATCCAGTTTTTTTAGCAAGTTTTTGTTCTATTATATCAGGGTATTAGTCAAAAATAAAAAAATAAATCGCATGTTAATATATCCATCTGGAATCGGTCACGAAAACGTTTAAAATTTTTCATCCACGTCTTTCACACATTTTTTATTCTTTAACTATAGAAATAGTGAAAAATGATCCTGAAAAATTCTTAAGTATGAACTGTTATTCGTATTTATTTTTTTGTTAGAAAGAAGTTTTTTGTTAGTAGAAAGAAAACTTTTGATGATAGTTAATGATGAATTTCCAAACTACACTGTTTGACAATTTTCATATTAATATCGTTATTTTGGGAAATCAATGAGTATTGAAACATGTTTATTCGTAGAAAAATTGATATTCTCATCATTTTTTATTTTTCTTGAAAATTAATAGATGTCCAAAGTTGTGCTCAACGTCTTCTCCATTGATTAAAAAAAAATTTTTTAGTTCTTCAGCGTTCATAGTAACTAAGACATTTGGAAAAATGTCAATGTCGTCAAAACGTGATAATCTTGCTGTAATAAACTATAGAACTCTATAAAAGAATATTTTTCAAGAATTTCATGTTTTATCCCGAAATTTCTTTGACGTGATGAATGTGATGATATATTAATATGTGGCTGGAAGTTTTGAAACAGTGCTAACAATAGTACATTTTGCATCTAAGGAAAAAATAAATTTCTCGTGAGGGTGTAAGTTATATACTAAGCCTAAGGCGAGGGAATATTCATCCGAGGGAAATATTTATTTTTTTCCATGGTGCAAACGATTTTTTTTATCGTAGCGGGAGAAAAAGCCCATTTTTGCCCAAAAAAGTAGGCTTTTTAGACCGCTATGATAAAAAACATATTGTTGTTCTCGTTTAAATCTAAAGTTTTTCTACTCCCACAACTTTCAAGTTTCAAAGCAAAATTTTTACTTATATGTTTTTCAAGCATATTTGATGTTTGATTCTAAAATTCCGATTTTTTTCCAGAATAATTTTTTTATTTTCATCTTTTTCTTAATAAGAACATTTTATGTTACGTTTTCTTACCTTACGTGATTTGACACTTAAAATTTTTCAAAAAAACAAATGAACAATCTGATCTTTCAGTGACATGATTGAAAAAATGAAATTAACTCACAATTAGACATAAAAGCTTGAGCGTTCTTCTTTGTGACATTATAAATTATTTATTTATTTTTTTTTTTATGTAAAAGATTTTTCGGACTTGTTTTCGTAAGAATTATGATGAGGGTTGAAATATACATCACATTATAAGTTTTAAGTTAAGATAATCATGCTCCAAGTATGTATTATAAAAAAATTAGATTACGGAAATTTTCAAAAGAAGTTGAAGTCACAAAACTTGAAAATGAAGAAATGCGGGTAACTGAACGAGCGTTCTACGTGGCAAAAAATTGTTTCGACTACAAATCACAAAATTGAATGACATAGTGCTTGATATTTCTACCATCAACGACGATGGGTTAGTGAAAATGGCACAGAAGGAATCATCATTGTCAGAAGATGAGGATTTCATCCACCATTTGCTTGAAGACAATGCCACGCACTCTGACTCGTGCAAACTCAATTTCATACTACTCATACGAGAGACATGCACACCTGAAATAAACAAAAGTATTTCTTAGTTATTTTACCTGCAACTAATATAAATAAATAAAGGTAACGAAAAAAAGATGAAATTTTCAATTACTTTCATCGTCGTTAAAAACTTCCCAAATTAATGAATTCTACTTGAAGTGTTGAATGTGCTGTCAAAATAGCACCTTCTTTTACATATTTCCGGACACTCGAAAAAACAGCTCTAAAAATTCGTTTGAATGACTTTTATCAATCTTCAATTGATTTAACGATAGCGCCTTGTTAGACGTTCAAAATGATCTATTGATGCAAAAAAATTAATGTATATAGAAGAATGAACAAAACTTGTACCAATTTTGAAAACATGTTCATATTTATTTCCTCAACAAAAAACCTAGTTTACAAAATTTTGCAAACAATATGTGCCAAGCCTGTTTCGAAAGTCCCACCAGATTCGAAGCTATGAATTCGAATAACTCGATAACTTTCCTGACGCACCAGGTTCTAGTCAATTTGGAAAGTTCCCCGACGCTGGGCCGTTCCCGTCCCACTTCCGCAGACGTCCCAGACGAAGGTGCGGCATGTAGCTGCAGCGGTGCTTGGAGTTTTTCTGGAGAAGATGCTCAACGCGCCGCCGTCACCCGGACAGTGTCAGCACCTGAAAAAAACGTCATCCCCAAAGCGGAACGTGCACCAGGTTTCAGCCTCTCATTATCCTTCTCCAGACTAACAACGGACTTCAAAGCCGCCACCAAGAACGGCTTGTTCCGCCGTAAAAAAGAACCACCCGCCAGCCGTGTCGAAGATTTTCGAAGATCTTCCCGAAGATCTTCCCGAAGGAAATCGCGCTCCAGGAAACCAAGTTCGAGTCCCGTTCTTTTCGTGCCTCCGGAGAGGACGCGTTCTGTTCATCAAAAAGGCCGGGTCTGGCAGGAAATCCGATACTTTCCTGAAGAAAACGGCGAGGAAAAAGACTGTTCATCTAACGTTTCCGATGAGTTCGATGATCAGAAGCTTTTGCTGTCCGGGGATTTCGAAAAACGCGTGGAGTGTGATCCGAGTTTCGGGTGTTCGACTTTATCCGACGGAGCCAGGGAGAAAATCAGTGATTTCATCGATGAAGAGTCGTTTTACGAGGGCAATTACTTCGCGAGCAATCAGTTCGTGGGATACTTGGGCGCTGGGGGCGAGAAAATTGGGGTGAAGCCCAAGTACAGGTGTCTGTCTTCGAGTGAAAGCGAGCCTGAAGAGCTAATGGTGGTCGTCGGGAGCAAACGCGACAGGAAGAATAGGAACGAGCAGACCTGTTCGGTGGTGCTCGTGTTGGAAAGTCAGCGATCGCGAGCTGCGAAGCCGAAAAGGAGAGCTCTGCGAAGGAAGTCGCAATTGCGTCGGGGCAAAGGCCAGCCGGTGAATCTCGCACGGAGGCGTTCGTCCTTGCGCAGGCGGCCCTGTTGTAAGAGTTTGTTGGCTTTCTCTATCAGGATATTTGCGGTGAAACGATTCAAGTCCAGCTGCCCATGGGCAGCGGTGAAAATTCCACTTCTCTTTTTATTTAAGTATTTTTTTGTTCACTCTGATAGTAAATTTCGAAGGTGCAAGTTTTTTTTTGCAGTGTATTCTTTTTCAAATAAGCCATTTTTTGGGAGGTACATAACCTACATAGTTAATGACTTAAATTCTCGAAATCGTTGGATTTTAGGCAGGAAAAATTATTACATTATCTACATGTTCTATTCTGATTATTCGAATAGAATCTATATGACTATTCGAGTTCCTCATGATTATCTGAAACATGACGAATCTCATATCACTGAGAAAAATATCTAGTAGTTTCTGCTATATATATTATAAAAAGTACAAAAATATTGCAAATTTTGTGATTTGTATTTTACTCATTACAATATGTATGCCAGTTTTTAACAGATAATTTCGGGGAATTTAAAATGCAAATTTTACTATATAAATTGTAAGTTCTACCATGTGCGTAAAGGTAGCAAAACAATTTTCTCTAATCCCATAGTGTTCACACTCGTAATTTGCCGCTGATAAGTCGCTAATTATTCGCGCAAAAATTGATTTTGTCGCTCAATTTTTTTTAAAAATAACTTTCTTCTAACTTCACATTAACTTAGCAAAGCATCAGGTTGAAAAATTATTGAAACTTGACATGCAGTAGCTCTAAATTAGTCGCTAACTAATCGTGCAAAAATTAACTTCTTCGCAAAATTTCTTTGCAATATGATTTTTTGCGGTTTTCTATATGTGGCGTGGACCGAGGAAACGTACCTTACAGCACAAAAAATCAAAAATGAGATTACCAATAATTCTGAATGTAGAAAACTTTGTCTATCGATTGAACATACTCTCGAAATTGTGAGATTATTGTATTGCATAAAAATTTGAGCTTTAAAGTTGACGTGCTCGTAGAAATCATAGGGACTTTCTATTTTTAAACTCGTTTTTTTCTCAAAGCGCCCAGGTGCTGTAAGGTACCTTTCTTCGGACCACGCCACATATGAACTCAGCAAATACTAAAACCGAAATGATTTATTAACTATAAAAATGTGCAGTGTATTCGTGCTCAATCAGTCGCCCATTAGTTACGCTGAAATGAGCTTTGTCGCAAATTTTTTTCTAAATAAGACTGTTTTCGCTAACTTCACATTAACTTAGCAAAGCATCAGGTCAAAAAATTATTGAAACTTGACGTTTAATAGTTCTAAAACAGTCGATGATTAGTCGCCAATCATTCTTGTAAAAATTAATTTTGTTGCTTGATTTTTTTGAAAATTATGACTGTTTTCGTTAACTTGACATTAACCGAGAAAAGCATTCAGACAAACAATGATCGAAACGTTTCTTAAATCGAAATGAGTCTTAATTTTCGTATAGTAACGTCTTTCTTGATTCAGAATAGTACTTCAGTATATTTATATTTTCATAATTCACATATTACATTTTTTGTGAGAACTATTGTCCATCGGCTTGAAATTTCGTGAGAATCTAATATTGATGATAAATATAGTTTTAAAAATGTGATATCTAATATTTAACTAAAAACGCAACTTTAAAATTTTGTTTCATAAGAAATTGTTGTAAAATTAGTTATCAGAAAAAATGCTTTTTTACTCTTAAAATATTGGAAACAGTTCTAGTTCATGTGTGGGCAACAATTTCTTAACTTTATTTTTAGAGAGTTTTGGGAGTTTTTAACTTCGTAATATTAATTCGCTTTATCCTTTGCTTGAAATTTTTCAAAATTTTGATGGATTTTAAAGCCCGAAATAAAAAAAATTCCAACACTGCCAAAATAAGTGACACCCTAATATGCGTAGAACTTTAAATACAGGAATTATATTTTCAAAACAACAAAGTTAAACGAAAACTGAATGAAATAAGCAACGTGAAAAAAAATGTGTGAACCTTTCGCGAACTTCGAATTTTATAGTCACTTGTAAATATCAGATATCACTGTGTGATATAATGTAGGATTTTTTTCTTACTGTCCTGTAGACTCTTCGACTTCAGGCGTGGATAAAAAAACAAAAAAACTGTTAATGCCAGTAATTTAAAATTTTTTACGTATTTTCTTGAAAATATATCAAATAATATTTGCGAAATTCACATCTACCTTATAGCTACAGGTTCGAAAAAAGGAGTACCGCAAATTTGCGACGCTGACGGGACACATTGCAAAAAAACGGTTAAACCGATTAGCCTACTTTTTTTATAATTACAGATGATAAAAATTTTCAGTCTATGGCGAACGACTTTATTGCAAAAACTGCTTTGTTTTTAAATAAAAGTTCGTGTATCTTGTAAAAACAAAAAGTGTAATGTTTTGTTTACTATATGATTATTAACGGACAAAATTTCGTTTTTCAACATCTGAAATCGTCAAGGACTAGTAAATGACATAATCAAACTAGGTCATTAGCACTTTTTTGCTCTAGAAAAAATTCCTCTGGCCCTATCTTTACCGCCGAAAATTTTCAGACTCTTTTTCTGTACGCTTATAAGGGCTTGGTCTCAATTGAGCAAAATTTTTTTGTGCAACCTCCTATTGTGCACCAGATAATTGTGCAAAATGCCACAAAACTTGTACACAAAGTGATATAGCGAATTAATTCTTGGTATAATTATTATTATTTGGAAGTTTTTCTTTCCGAATTCATTGAATTTAGGATAATAGCGATGAAATGTGTAAATTTGCACAATCGTCCAGTGCACAACAAAGACGTTAAACAAAGAAATTTTGCATTTTTTTTTTATATAATACACTGAGAAAAAAACCTAGTAATTTGTACTATAAATATAGAAAAAATTAATATATTCTAGGAAAAACTACTATAATATGTTAATTTTTTGTATATTATAGTACGTTTCACCATAAATATAATAACTTTTACCATACAGTATACTAAAACGTCAAATGTAAAAATTATAAGTTAGTATAAAGTAAAAAATACTACATACATTGTAGTTTTTACTAGATGATGTCGGAAAATTTGCAATCCAGAGAAAGTGAATTGTACTACATGAATTATACTTTTTACTATATTCTTTTCCAACGCGCTGGCGCGTCAACGTAAAGCGCAGGTGCGGAGTTTCAGCCAACTGGTAACAGGTGGAAACTACGTCGCTTTTTCTTACTCGCAATATATGTACACTTGCATTTATGTAGACCAGTGAAGACACCCTCAGATGTAAAAATACATCTTGTGTATTTACACTCAGATGTAAATACATCTTGTGTATTTACACTCAGATGTAAATACATCTTGTGTATTTACACTCAGATGTAAATACATCTTGTATATTTACAAGATGTAATTACACCCTCAGATGTAAAAATACATCTTGTGTGATTCTTTGATCATAGTCTGTTGACTGTGGTTAACACTGGTTTTAAATTTTTAGCTCATCCCCTTGTTGACTCAGCGGACATGTAGCATACAACAAAATTACCAATATTTTTTCGATTTTTCACAATAATGTATCATGTTTCAACATGATATGCTAAAAAGTACAGAAAAATATAGCGAAAAAGAAATCAATAAAAAAAAACAATAAATGAAGCACTACACAAATCTGAATATTGGCAATAATTTTATTACTATACATATATGAGTTTCAACAAAATTTTACAGCTACATCTGTTATACTATATACTAATTACTACAATTCGGATGTTTCAAATAATAGTATACTGTATACTAAAATTTACTTCATTTTATCTCGATCTCCCATTAGTATATATATCTAGTAAAAAGTACTAGATTTTTCTCTCAGTGTATAATATTCAATTATCAATTTCAAAAACATAATATTTAGTATATTTGGAAAAAATTGATCGACAGAATTAATTTTTACGTGATTATTTAGTGACTAATTAGCGACTAATTTACAGCTACTACACGTCCAGTTTAAACGATTTTTCAACCTGATGCTTTGCTAAGTTAATATGAAGTTAGCAAAAGAAGTCATATTTTTAAAATAAATCGCATGGCAGAATTAATTTTTACGCGATTAATTAGCGATAAATTAGCGACTAATTTACAGCTACTGCACGTCTAGTTTCAATAATTTTTTGACCTGATGCTTTGCTAAGTTAATGTGAAGTTAGCGAAAACAGTCTTATTTAGAAAAAAATTTGCGACAAAGCTCATTTTAGCGTAACTAATTGGCGACTAATTGAGCACGAGTACACTGCACATTTTTATAGTTAATAAATCATTTCGTTTTTAGTATTTGCTGAATTTATATAGAAAACCGCAAAAAATCATATTGCAAAGAAATTTTGCGACGAAGTTAATTTTTGCACGATTAATTAGTGACTATATAGCGACTTATCTAGAGCTGCTGCATGTCAAGTTTCAATAATTTTTCAACCTGATGCTTTTTTAAGTTAATGTGAAGTTAGAAAAAACCGTTATTTTTAAAAAAAATTGAGTGACAAAATTATTTTTGCACGACTAATTAGCGGCAAATGACGAGTATGAACACTATGCGATCAGCGAAAATTGTTTTGCTAACTTCACGCACATAGTTTTACCATACATTTTTTTCTCGCGCCGGCGCCTCCACGTAAAGTGCAGGCGCGAAGTTTCAGCCAACTGGGAACAGGTGGCGACCGCATTTTTTCTCACCCGCAATTTATTTACACATGTATTAGAATATACCAGAGAAGCTGGCCTTCAGGTGAAAAACACATTTTGTGTAATAGAGGTAGATGAAAGGGCTTGTTTACTTTGAAATGAAACGCTTTTCCCCCCTGTTTACCCAGTGGCATATCGTATTATTAAAAACTATATTGCTTTTTTACAACTTTTTTGAATATTGCATCAGATTACAATGTTATGCACTAGAAACCTAGAAAGTACACAAAAATATTACAAAAAGAACCCAGAAAGATCCTTATATTGAAAAAACTGTATAGAATTTAAAAGATTTGGATTAATAAGAATTAAAGTATGATACCGCAAAAAGTAAAGTAGAAAACGAAATATGTACAGGAGTTTTTACCACAAAATATATCTATTTCGACAATATCATTTAACAATATTTACAATACATTATGACAAAAACTCACTATCGTACAAACGACAACTGTAAACTTTCACACAACTTTCAGAATGCTTACAGAATTCAAGTAGCCGAAAGTGGCTGATAGCGCCAGAAGTAAAATTAATGATATCCTATTATTTGATAATTAATATGATAATTAATTGGTATTCCATGTACCAACATACTTTCAGCTCACTGAATTCTGAAAGTTGGATAAAAGTTGCAGTTGACTGAAAGTTGGCGTTTGGGCGATAGGGCTGCTATACATCGAACAAAAATTACAATACGTCAGAGTGATTCCCATTTAGTATACAGTATTGTAAAAATTACTATATATTTTCTCAGTATACTCAGTAAGATCTTTAAGAATTTGATTAAAAAGAATTCGTTTATTTCGGCATTGTAGTATGTTTCTTAATTAAGAATAATATGTATCATTTTGAGTTTAGACCCTTATATTCAAGGAATATTATAATTTTGGGGAATCAAAAAGTTTTTTACATATATTGTCATGTATTTTTATTCGAGGAAAAAGACATGAAATACAAGAATACTAACGTTTGAATATTTCCCCGGCTACATTTAAAAAGAACGTTGATATCAGTGTTGGAAGATCGTGGATTTTTCTTACCCCCTCCCTACCTACCTTTCAGTCCCCACCATATTCCTCTTTCTTTGATAACCACTGGCGCACAATAGATTGACCACGTCAGGCTAGCAATAGAATGTTTTCTCTTTTCCGGTTCGGCCAGAAGAAAAAAAAAAAAAAGAAAGAAAAAGTTGAATTCAGAGGAATTTTTCAACTCAGATTCTAGTCGTAATATATATTTTTTTCAAAGTTTTAAAAATTGTTTCAAAAAAAATATAAAATAGTTTTTGACACGGCGCAATTTAACGCATTACGCCAGACACTGCGTAATGGGTGAAAGGAATAAATTGAAAGCCTGCAATTATCACTCATTTATTTATTTCAATATTGACCAAAAATTACATTAGTGCTTACTCCTACAGGTGTTTACATACAGAAACTCTACAAAAATGTTGATTACATTTTCAATAACAATTTCGAAAAAAATAAACTTCAATTTTCTGCATATTTTTCTGAGTAAAAAAGTCATTAGCCACTTTTCACAAAACTCCAAATCAAGAAAGATATTCGAGGGACAGGTTTTAACCAATCAGATTTGTTCAACTTGCCCCTCGAATATCTTTTTTCTTTTTGAGTTTTGTGAAAAGTGGCAAAGAAATTTTTTATCCAGAAAAATATGTAGAAAATTTTAGTTTATTTTGTTTTAAGGTTCCTGTCCCCACTTGTCGAAGGAGCGCGTTTATTGGTTCAAACTTGTGGCTTTTATATCTTTTTTGTTTTTGAGTTTTTTAAAAAATGACAAAGAACTTTTTGACTCAGAAAAATATGGGAAAAAATCAGGCAAATTATCGTCCGTGGTTTTTGATACACCCTAATAGGAAGTAGGAGAAAAAGTGAATTGAGTTCAACAATAAATGTAAGAGTAATTTTCTTAATAGAATAAGAATCAAGTAAACGGGAAAGTAACGTAGAATTCGAGCCGAATATATTTCTAAAATTCACGCCCCTAATTACTCGGTTTTTTTTAATTTTCAGATTTTTGGAAAACTTCTTATAAAATCTCAGTTTTTTATAAAATTCCGCTTTTTTTGTACAGTAACTTTATAAAAAGAGTGATGTTTTATAAAGTATTGCTCAATTGTTATGAAGTCACTTAATAAAAACTTTATGCAGATTTTATACAGTTTTTATAAAGTAACTAGATGAAACTTATGAAAACTTAATAAAACGTTGCTCTTTTTATAAAATCACTTTATAAAAATGGCGGGATTTTATTTTCTAAAACTGAAATTTCCTAGGGGTTTCATTAAAAGTTTAATATAAAAACCTAAGTGACTAGGGGTTTTTATTAACCTACACATTTCTGAGCTAAGAATTATAAATGTGAAAAAACTTTTTTTGTAATTTGTTATATTTTTCTTTTTTTTTTATAATATTCATTTTTATATTCTTTTATGTATATTAAGCCATACAAATTATCAACATTTTTTGAATTTGAATAGTTTGATTACAATAGGTTAAATTGCTTCTTTGATATTCTTTACTTTTTTTCTGTTTAAAAAGTTTTCTTAAAAAGTAAAGACCAATACTAAGAATCTGTAAAATACGTGAAATCAACATTGAATATATTTATATGTACTAAATATGACTTGTATTATAAATATGTAGAAGTGTACGTCATTGTATGTAATGTTTTGAAATATAAATAAAAAAAGGAGGTAAAAATTATTCCTCTGGAATCGGTAGATTCTTTAGATAGTTCCCGTTACATATTGGGAGCATCAGGATTCGGCACTGGTCGCGCTCCCCTCAAGCTAGAGAGTGAGGGCAACGCTGAAGGGGAAGCGGCGAAAACCTTGCACTACGATAGCCTGCGGTACGAGGAGCATTACTGTACGTCGAAAAATATATTTAACATAACAACATTGATAAAGTACGCTTCTCAAGATTATCCAATTCAACTTTAAAAGTTATGAACAAAAAAAAAAACAAATATTGAACATTGAAATAGTTTTCGATGATGTTCGAATCATCATCATTATTGAACCTCTAAGTTTCAAAGTTACAAACAATTGAAATAAATGGATGCAGATTGAAAAGATTGAAACTCATATGGAAATTAAACTCCAGAGTATCATTAATGAAGACTGGAAATTTGATCTAAACTTAAATTACCAGTAAATCCAAAATTTGTATCGCTACGTTCGAATTCACAAAACTGATCAGTGGAAGTGGATGGAAAATAATTTTAATACGTTTACATATTTAAAAAAGTACGTGCCAAGTGCTGAAGAAAAAAACGATAATCAAAAATAATTGGTTTCCAACCAGGATTTCACTGAAAACAAGTAACATTAGGTCAGATTTTTTTAATGTCAATAATTTTTTCACCTAAACTAAGATAGGTAATGGAAACAATTTTTTAGTTTTTATTTATTTTTAAACGTTTGGAACTTAAAAAACATGCAACAGTACAATATTACGTAGCTAACTGGAATATCGAATGCCAAAAATAAACTCATATGCAGAAACAATAAATTGAAATAATATCTTAACAAAATTTTACAATTTTCTCTTATAGGCTAATAGATCAACTTTAGATTTAATATAAAAAAAAACTTTGGTAGGTATTCAAAGGAGTAAATTGTTTACTATACCATTTCCGCATTCTGATCTGATACAGTATGTATACAAATTTCCGAATTTAGTGATATCGAAATTTCCCAACTAAGAAATTGAGATGGAAGATGTACAATTTTTTTAATTAAGTCGTTATTGACTGACCACGCGCTCCGTATATAATTATGATTCAGAAAAAAGGTTCGCTTAAAGCAAGGCTAGTTTTTTTGAAATAAAGAACTTCACCGTCTATTTACACATCCTAATGCTTTTAGACTTAAATTGAGCTTTTTTCAGTAACGACAATAATACACAATAATATGAGTTTTGGAGTTGATGTAACTCTTTTGATTATATTTTATGTGAATTACTATTTATTTATGTGAAAATGTATCAAACTCACATTTCCATGTTCCTTTCTTCGTAAAAACGAATCTGGCTCCAATTGAACGTTTTTTTATGAAAAAGATTTACAATATTTTAAGATTCAAGAAATGAGTAAATTAAATGATAATATTGTATTATTAGGGCCCGAAACTCCGAGTTAAACTAAAAAAAAAAAAATTATAAAAGTTCCTAACAAATAAAGGTTTATTTATAAAAAGTCCGTGGATACACCGGAACCTCGCTAGATGCTTGATGTGTCATAGCATCTAACGAGATAGGCCCCCTCCACAGCTGAACCGCCAAAACCTAAAATCGTGTAGATTTTGAATTTTTCCTATGTTTTTTAAACTTCCTACATTAGTAAGTATGAAAAAATATATGAAAATATTTTTTGATTTACGTGTACATTCAGTGTCAGCATAATTGCGTTGTATGACAGTATTCAAAACTTTATCGAAATCGCTCACACTGTTATTGCACAATTCTTTACACAATTTCGAAAAACGTGGTTTAGGGGAAATACAATTAAAGAGAAAATACAATTAATTACGAGGCGCCGCGCGCTAATAAATCATTTACCGAATGGTCACTTTTCGAAATACTGAATTTGAACTTGTCATTGTCAGACGTATTTTTGAATGTCCAGAATAAAATCAATAACTTTTTCAAAAAACAATTTTTAAATGTGAAATATAAGATGCACAGACATGGTCCAAGTTAATCATCATTATTGTGATTGATTTATTTACTCTCAATATTATTAAATTATATCTTTTACCATCATTTTAAAAAAATTTCTCCAGGTTATTGTTTTTGGAGTAAGGGCTAACAATTTCATAGAGGATTTACTGAAGTGATCTTCTTTTGGTTTTTATATTGAACAATTCTACTTAAGAGGATACAGTATTACATTTTTGAGTAATTATTCGTTTATCATTAGTAGAATCATACTTGCCACTTACCACACCTGAAGGAGGCCAAACTAATATGAGTGAGCCAGGCGACTTTGGAAAATTTGAATTTTTTCGACAACTATAACACGAAATCTATAAATATGTTACACTTCGTGAATTATATGATTAATCTGATTTAAAACATCTGGTAACATCGCAGAAAAAGTTTGAAAAAAATTAGCTCTTCCGGGATTAGAACTGTATATTACTGTTACCAGCATAGATGGTCAGATCTTAGTGTGTTCACAAAGCGTAAATTAATTGCACGTAAGCAGGAAATTCCGAAAACGGATTATGAATTATGCAAATTTTTCCTTTTTTATCTATTTTCTTTTCTTTTTCGTACGCGTTTCGATATATTTATTTTTTAGGGGCGTCCCCAAGTGTGACGCGTCATTTCATGCAATACTGTTTTTTTAGGCCGCCGAAAGAAGCGCGAGATGATACTGCTTGCGGGGCTCGCGCTTTCCCGTTCGCCGACGACGAGAAACGATTAGGTTTCCATAACGGCGACCTGGGAACACCGAGCGATAACTCGTTTTTCCTGGGGTATTTGCGGAGTCACCGACCGTGACACCAGCATGCGATCGGTCTCTAAAATCCCTCCCCCCTCCTTAATGATAACTGTAACCGGCAGTTGTGCATAACCACTCAAACGCGCACTTTGATCCTTCCCTCTGCAGAATTTCTTATCGTTTTTCATGTTCTTTCCCTTGTATTCCTTTATTTTCTGCAATAAGCACCTTGTGTGGTAAACGAAAAACTATGGAAACTTTTCCCTGAAAAAGTTAAACACATATAAATAGTGATGCATGAAAAAAATTCGGGAATTGGGTGATTTTCACCGTAAGAATAAGCGTTGAAGAACACGCAAATATTCGAAGAACATAACCTGATTGAAAATGTGCTGCGATTAGCAGTGTACCGTACACGACGTCTAAAAAAATGATTACGAATTTCATTGTACTTTTGACTACTGCAAGCTTTAGTGTCACCAAGTTTCAACTGACGTAGCCATATGTTTCTTTTTTGTTTTGTTATATTTAGTTAGGTTTTTTAAAATATTGGCCAAACTTGATTTTGCTGAAAATAGCCAATTGTAAACTATAAAATATAAAATACCTGTCGATTGTTTCAGCCATCAAATTATATACAATGGAAATATATTAAAATGTATACATATATTTGTATAAACTAAGAAATTAATGACATATAGAAAAATTACACAATATTACTAAAATTTTAGATTTTGCTAACAATTTGAATGAAGTTGGAAATATTAAGATATAATTTTTTCAAAATTTCTTTCAACTTCGGACTATAAAACATTGAATTCTGAAAATCTATATTGAAATATATAATAATACCAGAATATTCTTCAAATTGTATGAATACTAAAAAATATAAAAAATACTGTAACCACTAGAATCTGTGTGAAAGATAGTTTTTTGAAAAATCCCTTTTATGTGTTTCAGAACCATGAAACTTTTAACTCAATAGCAAAAAATGCTCAAAAAGATAACTGACACTTGAATTGACATATTTTGAATTCTTGCACCGTTCTTCCACTGCTTCGCATACCAACACCTTCTACTCTAATCACCACAGCATTTATTGTGATCGTTGAATTATTATGGTCAATGAAAACTCGTTAACAGCATTCCTTAAAAATTGCATTCTTCTATTAAGGCAGAAAATTCAATTTTTTTTCTTACTTACAGGAACACAAAAACTTGAGTAAATGTTCCGAAAAAACTTATCCAGAGAAAGTGATACCTATTAAAAATATTATTACTAACTTTTTGTGATAATTTATTCATATTTTCTAATTTTTCATCTTTGACCAACTATTATAGGAATCATAGATAAATGGGCATTAATCGGCATTTTGACAAAATGGTTCTACCAAGTAGGTTGACTTAATGGACTACAAATAATTGGCCAAACTGCCCAAACTTGAAAGCAAAATAAGGTTGACAAGTCAGATAGCCAAATAATTTTGTTACGCGGCTTCGCGTTATTAGTATATTTCTCAATGAGTGCAGAATGAGCTTGTTTAGCGAATGTGAAGTTTGCAAAACGTGCCTTGGGTTCGTCTTGCAAACTTCACATTCGCTAAAAAAAAGCCCTTCTGCACAAGTTGGCGACTATATTTTACACAACGAGGTGGAGTAAATACGCATTTTCGAAAATCAGGAGTAGAGAGAATGAGCATTTACTCCACTGAGTTGTGTAATAACATTTGTTCGTCAACGGGTTAACCTTTGCGCATTTGCTATCCTCGGACAAGGACGATATTTTCATGTCCTCAGCTAGCGCCTCGGACGAAAAATCATCGTCCTTGTCCTCATAACAGCAATAATGCGCAGCGGTAAACAATGTACTATTTTCTCACGTTTCATCAATACACGAGCAAAAACCATGACGAAAATGAGTCCACCTCACTTGTAAATTTTATTTTGCCAGACATTTGGAAATCCACAAAAACCAGTTTGTTTGGTTGGCTCAAACAAACATTTGGTCGATATATGACCAAACAAATATTCAGTTAGCTCAAATAAATTTTTGGTTTGAGCAAACAAGTTTTAGTGGGCCGTAATATATTTTTGGTAGGAACAAACATATTATATTTAGCAGTCATACATATTTGTTTGACTAAACCAAAATTTGTTAGAGCCTAATAAAATTTGTTTGCCTATACCAAACATTTATTCGAGTCTACCAAATTTTTGTTTGGTCATATACCGACCAAACATTTGTTTAAGCCAACCAAAACAGTTTTTGAGTGCACTAGATCGACCGATTTGATCAGAATAACCATTTATCCACATAGACAGCCAGGTCGACAATCAAATTGTTGTTCATTTGGTTTTCTAGATGTTTATAATCATCCACATCAAATAGTTCGCTACATTTTAATATTTCCATAGATATGGGGAACTCACACAGAAAAGTCAGTTTGGTTCACCATACCAAAATTTGGTACACCGTACCAAAAAGTTTGATAGAAATTTAGCCAACCAAATATTTGGTAGAGGGAACCAAATAATTATGTTGATCCAGTTTAGTTGGCTCTAATTATTGGTTTTTTGAAGCTTAGTGTATTTTTATTACTTCTCAAAAAAACATATTTTCGAGTATAGTAAAAAAATATTGTAACTTTTAGGACACTTTTGTTACAATGTTACAAAATGGTTTTGAAAAAAAATTTAGAAAAACATTTATTTATTAAATTAATATTATAGAACTTTTTTTTTAATACTTAATTGAGTGGATCTGCGCGTTCAACTGAAAACATAATTTTCAGATATCTTATTTTTCTTGCCTATACTGGGATTCAAACTCACTATCTCTGGATCTCACTACCTCTCCAAACGCACGCATCTTAGCCACTAAGCTATTTCCTACATCACACGTTTCTGAGTTTTTATCGTCCTCAGATGTGGATCCTTTAAATTTCAGGATAGAAATCTTTATTACAAAATATTCGTCATGCAGTGTTTTTATATTATAATATTATCGCTGATATCGTATTACTTCAAATATTTTCTAGGTTCCGATTAAAACCTTCATTAAAATGCCTATTACATACAATTAAAAATATAAGAGCCTGAATAATCAACCTGAAACTAAAAATAATTTCGCTACAGTCTAGAGATGATACCCAATAGACTTACTAGTTTAAACTTTGTATCAACAATTACTTGCAAAATTTGTTTTTGCAAGACGCATATGCTTTCCATTGTTTTCGCAGGTGCGCTGATAATGAATGTTGTGCCAAGTTGATAAATAAGTTTTAATTTTTCAACAATTACTTGGAAAATAGAAGTTTTTGCAAAATGCAGGTTGCGTCATCGATAATGATACTGGTGTTAGATTTATGGATTTGATTTGTTTAAACTTTATCGATAAAAAGTTGCAAAATTGAAGTTTTTTCAACATGTATATATGCTTTCCATGGTTTTCTGGCGCAATGATCATTAGTTTGGTGTCAAATTAATGTCGACATGTTGTGTCATCAATTACACAGTTCGAAAAAATTTTACTTTTAGAAAATTACTGGCGAAATTTTTGAAAAAACTGATTCCCTAGGTCGTCAATAAACCATTTCCAAAAAGATTTTTGTTCGACATCGTTTTTTAATGTTATTAATAAAAATAAGAAAAAAATGTGAAATTAGATGTATAAGTCCGATTTGGAAAAAAAAAACTACTTTCTTGCTCTCGATGAGAAAAATCCATTTCCCCGCTTTTTTTCGTGAAAAAATCATTATTTCAGCAAGTTGATATTGCTGGGATAAAGGCCATTTTACTTTTCGGAAAAAGGTCTGTTTACTATTCCGGCATTTCTCTCTTCTTTACACTGATTTGGATGCCGATCTCTATTATTTGGGCGAGTGAATGGTCGAATTAGACACGGATCCTCAGAGACACGTTCAAAAAGCATCAGTCCAGCTTCAAGCCCTTCGAGGAGGTTTTAGAAGAGAGAAATGCCGGAATAGTGAATAGACCTTTTTCCGAAAAATAAAACAGCGTTTATCTCAGCAATTTCAACTTGCTGAGATAATGATTTTTTTGCAAAAAAAAGACCCCTGTGAAGTTAGCACCCCAAAAATTAGCCCCCTTAATTTCATTTAGAGTTCTAGGTTCTGATTAAAGAGTTCTATAGTTCTCGATGGGGTGCGGCGATAGTTCTCCAGCGCAAACCTATTATTTTTAAAAAAACAATAAGGGGGTGCTAACTTCATGCCGCACCCTTTTTTCGTATAATAACAGTTCTCACTACATTTTTTTGTCCTGTTACAAGAGTTCTATAGTTCCTGATAATTATAAAAAATAGTTCTGCAATTTATACTTACTAGTGTGCTGACTGGGGAGTCGAGTTGTTTCAGCCAAAATGTTAGATGGCCGTTGCACAACCGCTGAACTGTATTATACTGCCAGAACTATCGACTTTCTTTGCAGCACCTTCGAGTTCTGACGTTTTTTATGTGTCATCAATAAAAATAAATTCATATCACTGGGCTGCTGACTAGTGAGTCGAGTTGTTTTAGCTAAAATGTTAGTTAGGCGGTGCGCGAGTACTGATATGTATTCTACTGCCAGAACTATCGAGTTTCCTTGCAGCACCTTTGAGTTTTGACGTTTTTATCAGTTTTTGATACAAAAAAGTTGATATGCACTGGGGTGCTGACTAGTAAGAGTTGTTATCGCTAATATGCTGTTTTGCTGTTGCGCGAGCGCTTCACTGCATTTCTCCGCTAGAAATATCGAGTAACTTTGCAGCACCTCTGAGTTCTGTCGTTTTTTATGTGTTCTCTTTAAGAAATTATTGATATGCACTGGGGTGCTTACTAGTAAGTCGAGTTGTTTCAGTCAAAATGCTGGTTAGGCGTTGCGCGTGCGCTCTACTGTGGTGAACTGCAAGAACTGTCAACTAAATAGATAGTTTCTTGCAATTCTGTCATTAATTTTCTATTTAATATGAAGAAATGTCAAATATGAGTGGGTTATTCACTAATAAGTGGACTTGTCCTAAATCGCGCGCGAGAGTGGCGTCGTGCCCTGTAGCTACATTGAGAAACATAATCGTTATATTATCAGCCTCGTATTGCAGAACTATTTTTTATAATTATCAGGAACTATAGAACTCTTGAAACAGGACAAAAAAATGTAGTGAGAACTGTTATTATACGAAAAAAGGGTGCGGCATGAAGTTAGCACCCCCTTATTGTTTTTTTAAAAATAATAGGTTTGCGCTTGAGAACTATCGCCGCACCCCATCGAGAACTATAGAACTCTTTAATCAGAACCTAGAACTCTAAAAAAAATGAGGGTGCTAACTTCACGGGGTTGATTATTATTCATTTTAAATTACGGGGTAATGGATTCTTCTCATCGAGACCAAGAAAATAGTTTTTTTTTTCCAAATCGGACATATACCAGGTGTACTCCTAATTAATTTCCGGTTTTTTTGCAAATAAAACACATAATTCCAAAAAAACCGTAACCTTAATTTTATTCAAAGTATTTTCCATCGCTTTCTACACATTTTTCCCACCTTTCTGGTAAATTGTGGATACCACGCCAGTAAAAATTATTGCCTTTGGAGGTGAACCACTCGGTGAGCCATTTTCGTACATTTTCGTACGAGTCGAAGCGCTGCTCAAAAAGGGCATGGCCCAACGAGGCAAAGAGGTGGTATTCGGATGGCGCCAGGTCTGGTGAGTAAGCCGCATGATCAAGCACTTCCCACTTGAGCCTTTCCAGCGTGTCACGAACGACTTTCGACTTATGCGACGACGGCGCATTGTCATGGATCAAAATCACCTTCTTCTGTCGTTGTTGATATTCTGGTCGGTTTTCCACAATGGCTCGGCTCAGATCTTTCATTTGCTGTTTGTAGCGAACGGCATTCACAGTTTCACCAGGTTTCAGCAGTTCAAAGTATATAACACCGGACTGGTCCCACCACACACACAGCATGACCTTCCGACCGTAACGATTTGGCCGTGCCGTCGCTGTCGATGCTTCACCTGGACTCACCCACGATTTGTTGCGCTTAGGGTTCTCCAGGAAAATCCACTTTTCATCACCAGTAACAATACGATGCAGGAAAGACTTTCTTTTGTATCGTTGAAGCAGCATTTCAGAGGTCACTTTTCGATTCTCCATTTGTCTCTCGGTCAGTTCATGGGGCACCCACTTTCCACACTTCTGAATTTTTCCCATGGCTCGCAGGTGTTTGGAAATTGCTTGCTGTTGAACTCCCAACGCATCTGCAAGCTGTCGTTGCGTTTGCGTGTTGTCTTCATCTAATAATGCTTGCAATTCGGCGTCATCGAACGATTTTCGCTTGCCGGAGCGTGCGGCGTCGTTCAGGTCGAAATCTCCATTTTTGAACTGTCGAAACCACGTTTCACATGTTCGAAGTGTTAATGCACGATCACCATAAACTTCCACAAGCGCACAGTGGCTCTCGGACACTTTTTTCCCCTGATTGAACATGAAAAACAATGCATGGCGCATATGCTCAAAATTCGGTACAAAATTCGACATTTTTGAAGCGCAATAAAAACTTACTGGAAGATTTTTTCGAGAAAATGTCAACGCAGTTCAAGCACTCGATATGACTGAACAAAATGACATATGGTATGTGTTACCAACAGCGGTACAAAACAGAACGCCATCCATTGAAAAAACCGGAAATTACTTAGAAGTACACCTGGTACATCCGATTTAACATTTGTTTCTTATTTTTGTTAATAACATTTAAAAACGATGTCAGCGAACAAAAGCTTTTTTGGAAATCGTTTAATGATGTCCTAAGGAATCAGTTTTTCTGAAAATTCCGCCAGTAATTTTTTTGTGTTGAACTGTGTTATCGAGTGCCTTTTTTTTATGATCAACAAAAAATTCCAAACATTGGAAAAATGAATTTTAGGTTTTTCATCTCGATTATTGTTTACTAAAAAAATAGTTAAAAAGAAAATATACCATTGAATCGCGAGATGCAATAATAATCGATTGTGTTATCATTCAATTCTGAAAATATAATTATTGGAGTACATAATTGCACACTTTGAGCGATCATCACAAATTGTAATGACAATCAAACTTTTTTATCAAGGCTAAGCAAACAATTTGAACAGCCTAACAAACATTTTCTTATGCGTACACTAAAATTTTGTAACGGCGTATAACACCGTTTTGACTAGGTTTTACGCTATACTAAAAATTTTGTACAGGCGAAGCGATTATTTGGTACACTGTACCAAACTGAGTTTACTAAATTCATATGCTACAGTTTACGAAACTGACTTTTGTGTGCAGGTCGATTCGAAAATTATAATTATCTTTAGGAGTCTAGAAGACGCAAAATTTTGAATTTAAAATTGTCCATCACCACCACGTAATGTAACTTGGTAGAAGGAAATGAAGATTTACACACTTTTCGTATTTTCACAATGAAGAAAGGACTGAATTCTTCTTGACGTATTTGAATTACTTAGTATTTGAATTAAAAAAATTTTTTAAATTTTTTTCTTGTGTTATCATGCAATATCCAGACATCAGTAGTCATGGTTGTCCACTCCACAGTAGCCCATACATGGCTCGCACTCCCCGCAGTCGAGACAAATTCATTCCATAACAAGGTAGCGGAATATGCAACCAACCTTATTGCACCATCAAAATTACGAACACAGCTGCGCTCGATCGTTTGCTTTCATGAAGTCGAAAGAATTTTTCCAGGTGAAACGTTTTTGCAACAAACAAGTGAGAGACAAGAAAAGGATGGTCAGAACGCGCGGTGTTTAATTACAGTGCGACTGAGCATGAAATACCTTTTGTTAGTAGCGTAACATAGATTGACTTTGCGTTTTTTATATCCTACTTCAAAGCGTCGACGAAATCTCACTGCATTTCGTGATATTCTAATTGACTTCGCTACTTATGTAATGGACGTTTTTCACACTTTTGAGGCAACATTTAAGAAAGTAGTCAATGTCTTGAAGCAAAGTCCAATATTTTTCGTTGCTTTTATCTGCCAACGAATCCATTTTTTCCTTAACAAAACTAGATCGGTGCAATCATTCTTCCCTGAAGAAAATTATTATCGAGCATATATACCAAATATTTTTTTTTTTTTTTTTCTCTATTTTTTGGACATTTTTTCCTTTCAAATCGTTTAGATGGTTCTTATTTAAAAAAAATAGCTCGTATTTATCGAACAATTTTTTCCCCAAGAGTTTTTATACTGTGCTAACCATGTATGTATATACTTTCAAGTTCTTCGAAATTTGCATCCACACCGTTATTTCAATTTTTCGAGATGAGATGGAAAACCGTACCTAATTTCGATTATATTTTTCATAAGCAATAATGGCGGTTTAATAATTGGTATTCCGGCTTTTACGCAAATTCTTTTGAAACATAAGACCTCTTGTTGCTCAGATATTCACGAGCCTTTGAGAGCTTGGGTTTTTCATACTTTTCCTCTTGCGTGTTACAGGGGACATAACGCAGAAGGGTTATGAAAAGAAACGGACGCGACTTCTACAGCAACATGCGACAAAACAATTGGGTAAGCGATACACCCTCCATTATGTCTCTTGTTTCTTTGTGCTTAGCGATCACTTTTTTTGCGCAAACGTTTCCAGGTTTTGGGTTAGCCCGCTGACTCTAAGCTTTTTAGGAAAATTTTTGGGAAAGCATATTCATGGTATTTTCTCATCGTGGGCTTTTCCAAATCATTATTGCTCAGTTTTTTGGTATTTCTCGCATGAGCTGGGTGAATTTCAATGCAATTAAACTCGTTTGGCAAAAAAAGTACATTTTGCTTTTAGTGCGCAAAGTAGACCTTCAATGGCGTCTAACAATGTTTTCTGTCTGAGTCGAGCGTAAAGGCGCCCAAAATGAAGACGAAGGCAAAATATTAGGCCTATTCAAAGTTGAGCCTCTGTACAGTGTACAACATAGAATTATTTTTTTGAATTTTGCCGAACTCGGTTCCCAGGCCTCATATTATATTTTCTGCTTTACATAGAACGATATAATGTTTTTTCCGGCACCTCTCGTCCACCATATTGTTTATTCAACTCGGTTCACAGCAGCTGAAAGCATCATGTTTTTTTATTCATTAAAAAAAAAAACAGTTTCCGTTACGCTTTTAAGCTCAAAAAGTATCTCTTCTCGGAAAATTAGAAGAAAATTTTTATTTGAACAGTTCTAGAATTTTTCAGACGTACTGATGTAAATTAAAGTGTGAATCAAAGTATTTTGATCTCATCTGAAAAATCCAACTTGTACCCCAAGGGGCGAAACATACTATTGTTGTTACGCAAAATCTAGAGACTTCAGATTTTAACCAATCAGATTTGTTTAATTTGTCCCTCTAATACCTTTTTTGATTTTGAGTTTTAAAAAAAGTGGCACAGGTCTTTTCGATTCAGAAAAATATGGAGAAAATCTTAGTTAATTTTGTTCCAAGGTTTCTGTCCCCACTTGTCGAAGGAGCGCGTTTATTGGTTAAAACTTGTGGATTACATATCTTTTTGTTTTTGAGTTTTGTAAAAAGTGGCAGAGGACTTTTCGAATCAAAAAAATATGGAAAAAATTTGGTTAAATTATCGGTCATGGAATTACGGCCATCCTGCATATTATGTTTTTTAGAGTATGAAGAAGGAGATTTTTTTACGAATATCAAAATTGCAGAACGAAGCATAAGATCGAAAGTTGAATTTCTACCATCACCCCGTTGCCGGTACTCATCGGTTTCGATTATAATGTTACTTGCAAGTAATAAAAGCGCTTATGGAACGGTGATCGGCAAAAAAAGATTCGGTACTGCGTGGGCACACAAGCGAGGTTACTTGCGGAAAAGTCCGTTACTCGCGAGAGAGAGCACATCTCACTAGCTCACTACATACTAGGAGCAACGGTGAAAACCATCTTCGCTTCTTCACGATATTTCCCTGAATTCCGATTTCTTCGACTTGATAGCTTAATGCAAATCGTTTAAACCAAAATTTTTTCCCCGAATTTGATGTTGGATAAAATTCGCAAAAAAAAAATTAGAGTGAAGTTAAACTAGATGAGCGTTGTTTTGCTCACTTCTCGACTTAAGCGTTTGGTGGGTTTAAGCAGAAAGTGGGGGAAAAAATTTGAAGGTCGTCTTTTTTATACAGTCGTTCGGCAACCTGCGCTGCAGACTTGTTTTCTATTTCTCATAAATTTTGCATTTTTTATGGCCAAATATGAAGTTGATGGTTGATCCTACAGCGCCAAGATGTGCCAAGTTTAATCAGCTAGGTGCCAAGGCCTAAGTTTTAAAAAAATTTAGTACCAGGAAATGACGTTTTGCGGGGAAGTTTAATAACCTTGCTTCATTTAAAGAAAACGAATGCTAAAAGTTATACATAGATTGTTGATTAAAGTTTAAGGTGTAAATGCTTTTATCAAAAAAATTGAGAGTGATAGTTTCAAAGCTTCGGAAAAGGTGATTTTGATATGAAAGACGAGGAATGTCCAGGTCAATCGATAATTTCAAAGATGCGGATTAATAAGCATTACACTGAACAACAAAATTTAGGTTTTCGAAACATTTTTGATGAATAATTGCCTTCCAAAAACAAACAGTTCTTGACAAAAAGATGGGAAAAGATCATATCCAACGATGACCAATAGTTTGATTATTAATTTATTAAATTTTGCTATTAAAATAATGCCTCAGTTTGGCAGAAGAAAACAAAATTATTAATTGAAATATCTTATGCTTACAGGATTATCATAGTACAGCTGTTTAAAGTTTCCAAATTTGTCATTCTCTAATGGGGATGGATAGCCTTCAATGATATTTCAAGTAACCTACATTCAATGCTTGTTAAGTTACCCTTTTAAAAATTTTAAAATAGCTTCAAGCATCTGAAAAATTAACCGATTGGCTGCGTTTAGAAACATATGAGCAGCTGTCAGGCTCTAACTTACACTGATGTTTCCAGACATCTGACAGGAAATAGGATTTGCTTTACTATGTCCGCACTGAAAAATGATGATCGTGACGGCAACGATACATGTTGACTATACCCGGGATTACTACTTGAAGTATATGTTTTGTTGCTTCAAGCATGCGTCTACATACAGCGGCAAAATCGTATCGTTCTGCAGGGCCGGACTTAAGCAGGGGCAACATAGGCAACTGCCCAGCTAGGTGACCAGATTGAGGAGGCTGCCCCTCCCGTATAACCCCCTCCACTGCCCACAGTGCCCACCACTTCTTCATAGCGAAAGGCCGCGGCTGCCGTTTTTGCTTTATTTACGCTGGGCGGTAGGAAAAAAAGGCCCAAAATCAGAGTAGCTTGGAATAGCGGATTTCGTTTCCGTAGCCGATCTTATTGAATTTTCATTTTTGAATATTACAATCTAATAGGTCATCTAGTAATATATCCAGAACAATTTTTCGAACTTCGAATCTTTGTTATAGTTAGTCCGAAATAAAGTTTGAAAACTAGACCATTTATTAAAAAAATTTGCACTTAGATATTTATAAAATCTTTAAATTGCACGGAAATTTAACTAAGACTTGACCCAATATGCTTCTGAAAAATAAGCTCCTATAATAAGAATGACTCGAATTTTTTTATTCAAAAGCAGAAAATGTAGTGTATATTAATAAAAATGTAGAATATAAAAATTCTGTGATAAGGTTAAAGTTTATTTCACGCTGCCTAATTTTTTTCATTTCATTTTCAAATGAAAATGAAACTTATTACAATTCCAGCACCTATGCTTACAATAATGTTACGCCTTAATCTTATACTACAACAGTCCAGCAATACTTTTACTTAAGAAATTTTAAGTTTAAATCTTATCCGTTACTAAGCACGTTATTTGGAAGATTTAAACTTATTGGATATCAAAATTTATAAAAATTATTCCATTGTTCAAAAATAATTTCTCAAAATCTAAAAATTGAGTAAAATACTCGTTCACAATAAATTCGAATAAAAAAAATCAAAATGAGTTTTTTTGAAGAATCCATCAAATATAACATAAAATGTACTATTCTTGGTAAATAAAAATGTTTACTACACGAGATAGCTGTGAAACATCGATTTGCAGTGTCGTAAATACAACTGCTAAGATCCAATTACACCAAAAAATTTTACGAAACAGTACTCAAATACAATCCATCGAATTTGTCAGGAAAAGCTAAATTTTCAGTTTCAATAAAATGAACTCGAAAGATTGCTCGTCCGAAATGAAAAAGTAGATATTAACAGAGTTAATATCTCTGATTCACTAGATATAGAAAATTGGAATTCAAAGAGTTAACGATTTTAAATGTAATAAATATATGGTTCATACTACAAAGATTTAATCACATAGCTTAAAAAGGTTGACTGGACAATTTGAAATTTTAATAACTCGATGCTGCATGTTTCCTGAATAAAACACTGCAAAGTATTATATTAATGTATTATTTGAGATTTTATACTTGGGAGGGTATAAAGTTTCATATTTTATATTCTTTATTCATTTTTGAGATAACTATCTACAAACTTCATTTTTTCACTTTTTTTGAATCTCAAAAAATAAACTTGTTTTTTCAACACGAAATTTTCGAAAAAAAAAGTTTTAAGATATTTATCAAATGAATAATGAATTGCGTCAAAATAAATAAAAATCCTTAATCGCTGCTTTTCCTCTTATAAAGTGTATCAGATGTCATGAGTTCTAAATGGCTTTCAGTAATTTTGAAATTCGCAACCGGTTGGCCACTTGATCGTATAGCAGATTTTACCGTGCAAAATGCATCTAACAGTTCGTTCGACATGCGATTTTTTTCGTCGGATTTAACATTGGGTACAAATGAAAAAGTCCGCTCAGGATCTGCGTTTGAGTGAGGTATTGTTCTGATTAAGTTGAAAAGAGTACATAATTGTGGAAAACGAGAACTCTGATCATTTCTTTTGATGAGGGCTAAATTCTTTGATATTTCGTCGAAGTCGTATCCGTCAAACGTACGTTTCGTCGATTCTGATAAAAAATACAAATCAGTCCATTCGTCACTAAGTAATTGCAAATCAATGAAATTTTTTCTGTCAATTCTTTTTGCTATTTGTATCACTTTGCTCACTGTTTTGTCGCGTTCTGTATCGAAGAAAAGGATGTCCGGTCTCAAGTAGCTCAAATTGACAAAAAATTGATCATTAATGTAATAAAAATCAGAAATTATTTTTTTCACGGCCACTACATAAAAATTCAAACAGTTCTTCCGAATTTCCATGACTAATTCTGTGTTTCCTTCTTCAAATTCTTGTAAATAAAGTTCACAATCGATTCCAAGAGAAACTTCTGTCAGTGGTACATGGTAGTTGCTATCAGAAAAATCAGTGCAGTATATCATATTCAAGTCAAAACTGTTGAAATCTTTAACAAAATAAGAGAGTAGTGTTGTAAGTAAGCCCAAGCATTTTGAGTGTAGTTTGTGAACTAAAGTAACCTGTGACTGTTGGAAAAATAAATTCATCGAATCAAGCAGAGCTAAAGAATGAGATAAAAAGTGAAAATAAGCGAGGGTTTCAGGTTTTTTCATTTCGGTTAGGAGATATGTAGCAGTTTTATTTGATTGTGAATCACCTTGGGCTGTGTCGAAAATCATTTTTAAAATAAACCAATGTTTTATGATCGATCGAATGGATGCTAAACGTGAGAGCCAACGTATCTCCGACCACCGCTTCAAAGATTCTTCACAATTTTCAAAACGTTTCTGTAATTCGAAAAAAAATTGAATTTCTTTTCGGACTTTTTGTAACATAATTTACACATTTCACCATGAAAGATTCGACAAAGGGAGGTAAGACACGACTAGCACTACTCGAAACAAGGGCCAACATGTGACAAACACAAAAAATTGACAACAGGTTTGGAACCCGACTTTCAAAGAAAGTTTTGAAAGATCTTTTGACGCCCTTCATCACTGAGGCATTATCGGAAGAAACTGCAATGGTGCTAGCGATCGGTACATTGTTATTTGTTAAACAATTATCGAAAGTTTCCATTAATTTTGGAGCAGAGCAATCTTTCGAGTCCAAATCTATAAGTTCCAAAAGTTCGACTTTAACATCTGAAGTTTCTGGCTCAACAAAACGTACAACGCCGGACAAACACTTTTTGTTTTGATGAGTCAACTCATCAACAAGGAATGAAAAACAATTTTCACGTAGTATAGATGCTATTCGTTCTTTCTCAATTTGCACCAAAGAATTCGTTATGATACTCGCGATTTTTGTGCGCCCCAACTTTAAATTTCCTATAACACGTGTATCCTCCTTGTGTATATCCTGAATAACATTCAACAGTTTTTCCGCAGCCCGTAAAGATATGTTGTAATTCGCGATACATGCACTAATTTTTATTTCGGCTTCTTTCACTTTGGTGAGAAAAGGCTTCGATTCGTCGAAACTATGCAAAGGCACAAGTTCATTTTCACCCTTTCCACCGACCGCATTTTCCAGGGCTTTCTTATGACTTGCTGTTTTTGCATGGTCGACAACTTGGGTCTTCCCTGCACTGCAACTTTTATTGCACGCAGTGCAAGTGAACTTGCTTTCATCGTTTGGATTTTTGCAAAGCCAAGACGTCAAGTTGAACTCTGATAGGGTTGGGTCGCTAAACCACGCATCTTGAAAAGTTTTTCTCCTTTTAACCGATGATTTTGATTCAGGAAGTGAACTCACTCTTAAAAAAAAAAACTATGATGAAATAAACTGTTAAATTTAAGCTATTTTTAAATATTTACGGTTGATTGTGCCAAACAACAAGAATTGTTCAACTAAAACAAATGTTGAGTGCTTGGGTTAAGAACCCTACAACCGTGTAGTATTATTCGCATGAAATTTGAAAAAAATGGAACGCCCTTCATTTTTATCTATAATACGTTATTGTATATCCTAAATTGAAAATAAATAATTAGACATAGAAAATTTAAACTTCAAATGTTTATAGCTACAAATGTGAAAAATGTAACATTCCAAGATTAGAAAAATAAAAAATCCGTATTTCAAATGTTACTTTCCAAACATTGGGTAAGAATTTTAAAAAGCTTCTTTATTAAAATAAATGATAGAAGCATTTGTTCTTTTTGCAATTAACTAGTTAGATAAATAAACAAAAATGAGTATCAATTTTTAACAGCCAAAATTCGTATGCTTGATATTTTTAAATTTATGAGATTAAACATTCAAAACACACAAATTTCAACTAAAACATTTTTAACTAAAACATAACAATGATTAATATATCATTTACCAAACAGTCATAAAAGTCAGATTGAATTACATTCAATATTGAAAGGAAAAATAGCAATATAACAATGTATGAAGATTTACTTTAAAATTCAGAAAATTTGAAAATAGAAAAGGTTGCCGGAGATTAGAAATTGCAAGATTTAAGAAAATAGATTTATAAGAAACACACATAGAAAATGTTTTTCGCCTTCACTCTTGAAATAAATTTCCATCACAACAGGTAATAAGAAATGACAAAATGAAAGTTATAACATATTCTTAATCATTAAAATGACTTATTTCTACATAAATAGTATTTGAGAACACAAGCCGTAGTGGAACCCATCCAAAACTTGAAAAACGATATACAGGGTGTTTCCAATTTTCAGTGACAAAAAAAAAAAAATTTCTTATTGAATTTCTAGTCGAAAAGTCCTTTACCACTTTTCATAAAAATCAAAATTCAAAAAGTTGTTCAAGCCGAAAGTTTAAACAATGTATGCGCTCTCTCGACAAGTGGGAGTCAAATTCACTGAGTAAACTTTCCCCAAATTTTTTTATATTTTTCTGAGCCAAAAAGTCCTGTGCCACTTTTCATAACACTCGAAATGAAAAAACATATTCCAGTAAGAAGTTTCAGCCAGTCACATTTCTTTCATTTCAAACTCAAATATCTTATTTCGAGTTTTATGAAAGTGGCGCAGGACTTTTTGACTCATAAAAATATGAAGAAAATTTGGGGAAAGTTTGGTCCGTCAATTTGACTCCCACTTGTCGAGAGAGCGCATTTATTGTTTAAACTTCCGGCTTGAATAACTTTTTGTATTTTGAGTTTTATGAAAAGTGGTAAAAGACTTTTCGACTCAAAATTCAATAAGGAATATTGGACTTTTTTTTGGCACGGGAATTGGAAACACTCTGTATATGAAAAGGAGTAAATATGATATGAATAACACTACAAGGTAACACTTGTTCTGAAAACTGAAGAAACATAAAAGAAAGGTTAAAAATTCGCCTTGAAACTTTATTTTTTGTATAAATTTCAGTCAAATTTATGTCGAATTCATACAAGAACGACGTATATTCATGAAAAAGTTATACAAAAAATAAGTCACGTAACTGCAAATGATGCATAATTCTCGTGAAATTGAATGAATTTAACATATAATATTTATGGATTTAACGGAGGAATCATTCTTTGCGAATTTTACTCAGCTACTCAACATTGAACAATTCTTCGCCTGATTGTTTGCACCCAACCGTTTATTTTCACTGTCAAAAAAGATTGGTTAATTTTCAATAAAAATATTGCAAGTTTTTTAGCTATATTCTGTACAAGATTTTTCCCATCAATAACTCTGGATATTTTCCATACGCTAAGGAACTCTTCCATAAATTATGAGAAAATTTCCAGAATATGGGTCTAACAGAATATAGTGAAAAAATTTCCATATTTTAATTGAAAAATTACCAATATTTTGGAACTGTGTTGTTATACGAAGAAATACACCCCAAAAATTACCTTGAATCCTTTAATCAGCATGAGACGATGGATGAATGTAGGAATATTATTTAAACTTTTGCAAAAACAGATATGTTACGATCTCACTATTTTAAAGTTTTTAATAACCGGAATACTTTTGAGAAACGTAAGATGTTACTAGCTTCGAAAGACGATGGGAAATGAAAGAAAATTTGAGATAAACCTCATTGGTGACGTGGAAAAAAGTAAGGCCCGTCGACTTTCATCCCAAAATGCTTATTAGCTTACCTTAGATAAGGTTCGGGGAATGATAATCACAGAGCTATGTACGACTTTCTAAATTTTTTTCTACGATAAAAACTTGTACTAGTTTTTTAGTATGAAAGACATCAATTGTTTATCATATTTTCAATAAGTTCTATTAGGTTGGAAAGTAAGTTTGTTCAGTTTTTTTGTAAACATTCAATATGTAAAACCCAACAAACTTACTTTCCAATCGTTTTGAACCCAATTTATACTACAATAATTATTGTAGTCAAATACTGTCCAGTGATTCTTATATTTCCGTATAAATTTTTTTCATTATATTTTTTAACTTTCCTCATTGTCAGTTATAAAAATTTCTTTTCATATAAGTAATTCACAATCATGTTGCTCTTTTCCTCGAGAATAGATTTTTGCACTAGTTGGAAAATTCTGGTTGTTTTCTACAATCGACTGTGAGTATGAAGTTGTCTTGAAATAAATGGTTTATAAAATGCTAATTTTTTTTTAATGAGTTCACTTCTTACAATAAAATCAACGAATAAATGGAGGAACAGTTTTCAAGTGTTATAGTGATCAACCTTCATAGTTGTTACACTTTGCATCTTGGCTATGCAAAAATTCGAATAAAAAAAGCTATTTTATTTGCACTGCGAGCATAAAAGTTGCAATGTAGGGATAATCCAAGTTGTTGCATACACAAAAACAGCAAGCGACAAGATAGCCCTAGAAAAATTAGCCTAGTGGAGAGGTGGAAAAGCAGTTATAACTATCTATTTTTTGTCGAATCAAAAGAAACAGATATTAAATCTAGCGCATTAATTACTGATAAATCTTGATGTACTGCCAATAAACATGTGAGTATAATTCAGGATATAAATAAAGAAGATCATGTCACTGTAAAACTAATATAGATGAGAAAGTTCATTTATAACATCAGTTCAGAATTTGTTTTTTTATGATCATTTTTTTAAACTTTATTTCGAACTAACTATAACAAAGATTCGAAGTTCGAAAAATTGTTCTAAGTAAGGATATATTACTAGATGACCTATTTGATTGTAATATTCAAAAATGAAAATTCAATAAGATTCGACTACGGAAACGAAATCCGCTATTCCAAGCTACTCTGATTTTGGGCCTTTTTTTCCTACCGCCCAGCGTAAATAAAGCAAAAACGGCAGCCGCGGCCTTTCGCTATGAAGAAGTGGTGGACACTGTGGGCAGTGGAGGGGGTTATACGGGAGGGGCAGCCTCCTCAATCTGGTCACCTAGCTGCCCAGGCAGGGTTGGGTGTCGATTACATTTTGATCATTTTTCCACTACAAATAAACTATCTAAATTTCGTCACAGAACTGTGAAAATTTGTCTATAGATGTATTTTTTCCTATATTTTTGAGAATTACAGTAAAAAAGTATGCATTACAGGGTTCGTTGCACCTTAATTACAGAAAAACCTATTTTAAATTACAAAATCTGTAATTTTTTAGTAGTTTCTCTGTAATTAAGGTGTAACAAACCCTGTAACGCATACTTTTATACTGTAATTCTGAAAAATAGAGGAAAAAATACATCTACACTCGACTTCCCCAACGTTACGACTCTCGGGACTGAAAGCACTCTTTACTTTACGAACAAAGACGGAACACTCTGATTGGCTACTCAAATTGCGCGAGTGACATGCAACCAATAGAAACTGTTCACAATCGTAAAGTAGAGAGCGGATTATTCGTAAAGTGTAGAGCGATGTAAAGAAGGGAACGTCAAAGTTGGGGAAGTCGAGTGTATAGACAAATTTTCATAGTTCTGTGACGAAATTTAGATAGTTTATTTGTAGTGCAAAAATGATCATGTAATCGACGCCCAACCATGTGCCCAAGGCGGCAAATTTTCGAAGGTGTAATAAATCTCTCTAAAAAAAAAAGGTCATTAATTTTTTCTCTCGAAAGACTAATTGATATATCGATATCCCCTGAAAATTGATGTCCTTTTTTTTTTTAGAAATTCGAAATGCATTTTTGAAAGGGCGGCATTTTATCTACTGCCCCAGGGCGGCGCTTCGGGTCAATCCGGCCCTGTTGTTCTGAGATAGATCGAGGCGTATGCTTGCGAGACCGATACAGATTACTGTACAAGGAATCCGTACAGTCATAACAACATTACAGTTAATTGTCTCTATGATCTTCGACTGTTTAGTGATGGTAAGTTGACGGTATTGCCGCGACAACTGTCAGATATTTACCGTACTTATTTAGATTGTTATATCAGTAATTCATAATGTCACATGCAGAGTATCTCGTATTCTTCCAACCACTAAATACTGATTCGTGTGGGAGGTAAATGATATACTTCATAATATAGCTATATCCCAGTAAGAATACGTGTATCGTTCCCGTAACGATACGAGATAGTCAATACCAGAATCTCTCAAAATTGTGATATTCAGCATATAGTGGCACTGCCACAAGGATCTAATTGTTACAATAGCGCGACTACCACTCTCAGTGCGTGTGTACACGCAAACTATAATAGTACAAACGACTGTCTAAAATGGCTACTATTCAAATCCAAAAAAGAAGGTAGAACAGGGACCTGCCTAAAATCACAATGAAGATGGAAAAGCAATAACTAACCATTTTCTAAACCGAACCCTTTTTTATACGTCTTTTAGAAAACTCTTAATTATGCTTTGTGACGTCATCTTCACTTGCACCGAAATAAAAAATATTCTAAAATCTGAGTAACAAAAATAGAATATCCTAAGTCAATTCAAAAATTGATCCATTAATTTTGATTGTTATTTAAAAAAAAAAACTTTTTGTTTTTCTGGCAAAAGAAATTTTTTTTTGTAACACACAAGAAATGTTGAAACTATGCCGCAGAGTTCATTATAACGGTAATTACTAAAATTGACGAATTTTGTTTACCCATCTCTAATCCCTATGTACTTATATGCGCAATTGCAAACAAATCCAAGGAATCTTTGTGGAATGCACCGAGCGACTCTCTACTCAACGTGAACTCGTTAACGCCGGAAAATCGCAGGCATTTCGCCGCGTATTCCGTTAGGATTAATGCTCAATTGTACCGCATAGTTTAATATCACAAGCCTTTTACGTACAATTGACGATAGCGGGGTGATCGGTTTTTCACGCGATTGGTTTACTGAGTCATCGATACAGCGCTATTATAGCCGCATACTTACGCGGCCAGAAACGTCTTACCTGGCGGCGGGTAACTGCACATCGTTTGTGAAACATTCGCTTCCGGGTATACCTTTGCTAGAGTTAGCAGCTGCGTTAAGATCATCGTGAAGAACAGTTTACGAATTCAGTGTAATCAGAGAAAAATTATTTAAGGGGTTATTTATAATTGTTTTCGAAGAAAAAAATACGACTTGAAGATTTTTTTAGGAAAAATCACATAATATTTTTTGAAAAACATATTGCTTATTTATTGTTCAATGTCACAAAGTATTTAAGAAATTTTTTCAGAATGAAATCTTCGGTATTGGGTACACTACAGCAATGAATTGTGCCAAAATCCGATGTTTTTTCGCTGTTAACACGGTTTCTCATTTTAGGGAAATGACCACCATTTTCGTAAGAATATTAATTTCACGCAGAGCGTATAGCGATTGACTAGAGATTTTTTTTTTTTTTTTTATTACAGAGAAACAGTTCCTCATTTATCATGCTCACCGCGCACGGTGTCAAAAAAATTGTGTTTTAGTGCAATGGTCGCTACGACCTTGATTACAAAAAGCTTTTTCTGAAAAAATTCATGGAATACCCTGTGACATGCATACATAAATAAGCTTAGAGTTGAAAAAAAAATTGTTTTGTTTTTCTAGAAAAAAAAATCGTAAAAACGCCCTTTATTTCTCGAGCGCAAGTGTATAGAACTCCTTAAAATATTATTCGAATCTATTTGATATTCTTACATGAACCAGCGGTTTTTTATAAGTATTTGTTTTTTTTTAGAGCAACTTTATGAGTTTATTAAAATACTATTTCCCCCTGCGCACTTTGCAAGTCAACCTTCATCCAGTTTTAATTTTTAGATTTAGTTTTTATTTTAAAAAAATTTTCTGAAACGATCGTGACAGCATTTAATTATGTTGTGAAATGTAATACACAAATAGACATTATTTATCACTCATAAATTTGGCTTAATTTTAGATCAGTATTATCCCGATATTAAGCAATATTGTCCAGTAAAATGAAAAAAAAAAAACGTATACGAGGGTTTCTCCAAGTAAACTCGGGTTTTTTGTTGGACAATTCATAACGTAATTCTGCAATAAAATTCTTTCTTTTTCAATTTTGAAAATTTTTCATTAAACACGAAAATCATAGATAGCTTGCAAGATCAAAAATACGTTTATGCCATTTTAACCTCAAAACTGACATTTTGACCTGACTTCTCGGTTATTATGGCGTAAAATACTTCACGTAACAGGCACGGATGTGCAATTTGGCGAAACGGCTAACAGACCTCAGCTTCGCTTCGGTCCATTATCTTGCCGTTTCGCCAAATTCGCACATTCGTGCCTGGCACGTAATGTACTATTAATCAGTTTTTGAGTGATTAAAACATTTAATTAAGGAAAGTTTGGAAAAAAGATGAGCGTGCAAAACGAGGAAAGGTTATTAGTTACAAACGTTGCAAAGATCATTATTTTCTGTTATGACACATTCAGAGTTGCTGAGAATTACTGAAAATCCAATGGTTTACCTGTCAAGCTTCTAAGAAACGTTCTTCTTTCATCTTTTTTCAACACTTTTGAAGACTTAATACGATAACAGAGACCTTTATGCTTGAGAAACTATATTTTACATTTAAAAATGTAAACAAAATTTATATTTCTTGAAATATTTCTATAATTAATAAATGGAAAGTGTTGAAGTCAAGTGTTTAAATTTCTTTTGTTAATAAGAATCGACTTCTGTTTGAACTGCACGTTTATCTCTTGTTTTAATTTTTTGTTTTGACAACGGAATTTACTGATCGTGCAACAAACTGACAAACTGTCTCGAATAAAAATTCATGTTGATTTTCAATATTTTTCGTCTCTAATTTACATCAACAGGAAGCACAAGTAAACTTTAAAATATTATATTAACTTAACACGAAAGCAAACCCTCACTTGCCGGCCGAGGACGTCAAAGGGTTTGCTTTTGCGTTATGTATAAGATATTTTATACAAAGTCGGGTGCTTGTCAGGTTTGTCGACAGTAAAGTGGACGCGCAAAGATATCTTTGTGGTTACGATAAGGGGCGCTCCACATATTACGTCATCACTCTTAAGGGGGGAGGGGGTGTTAAGTTTGATGACAGATCATGATGTAGGGGGGTGAGAGGGTTCCAAAGATGATGACGTAATCATAAAAAAAAATTTTTTTTCATAAAGTTTAAGAAATTTTCCCAACTTAGCACTTCAAACTCATGAGCTATTTCAAACCATTTTCTTATATTTATTGACAAAAAATCATGCCTTTTTCGACTTTTTAAAAAAACTTTTTACAATAAACTTCCTCAAAAAATTATCTTATATTAATGTTGTTATAAAATTATAAAAAAATTTTTTCTGGTACGGTATGTAAAAATTTTAATGAAATCCGATTTAGGATGTGGTAGTGAAAATTTGAATATCATTAATTTCATCTAATTTTTCTCTTTTTATAGTACCTCATCTATGTAAATGAGCTTTACAACGCCAAAAGATCCGCATTCGGCAAGATTAAATCACTCATATGCGATAAAAATTATTTTATTTGATGACGTCGACACTAGGGGAGAGGGTCTACAGAATGATGGCGGTTGATGACACGGGGAGGGAGGGGGACGAAAATAGGTAAAAAATTGATGTCGTAATATGTGGACAGCCCCTTAAAGCGTCCGTAATGAGCCCTGCTGTCTGCTGAGTCAGCTGACTGTGAATGCGTGTCACGCGCAGTAAAAATATGCTTGTGGGATAGGTCGCACACACAAATTAAACACTTCGTGTAATTCAAGGGAAATTTATTACACACGAATTATACAGGTGATTCACAAATTAGCCCGAGTTCAATGGAGCGTGAAAAGGGTCCGATTAGGTAGCTGTGACTTGGAGCGCGGTAGAAGATTGACTGCCTGACTCTTGTCTTGTCTTGTTGGATTTGGCATATTAGGGTTCTTCTTCTGGTCCCTCCGGGGCATCTTATTTTCTTCTCTGCACCTGGCCCCTGTTGGGGCTTCTATCAGAGTGGTCCGGTGTCCTGTAATTTAGCTTGATTATTGAGGGTTGTATCTATTAGGGAGCAATTTCTTGCCGAGCTCCCTAATGGTTTATGGTTACTGCCATTTTTGGGGATGGGAGGGGGGGGGGTTGGCCCGTGTCGATATCTGTGGGGTGGTGGGCCATGTGACGGGTTAAATAAAGTGTATCTGGGGTAGGGTGTGTCTGATCCTGTAGGGGATGTCTTCGGCTCGAGTTTGGATGTGTGTCAGTGTGTCCAGGTTGAGGTCTCTGTAGAATTTTTGTCCTTGTTCGGTGATGACGTCGCCAATTCGCCAATGGGGGGAATCTCTGCTGTCCTGTGGAGGTCTTTAATTCTTGTGTAGTAAGGCGCCCCGAGAGCTAGCCTCAGGCACCTGTTCTGGATTCGTTGGAGTCTCTGGATTGATGTGTTGGAGGTAATGCCACCCCATACCGGGGAGGCATAGAGGATTGCTGGTCTGATTATGGTCCTGTAGATTACTATTTTGTTCTGTCGGTTGAGTTTGCTTCTCCTTCCCATTAGCGGCATCAGTGCGTCGATGGCCTTGTTCGTGTTCACGCAGATTCTTGTTATATGGTCGTTGAAGTCCAGTTTCTTGTTCAGGGTCACTCCGAGATATTTAACCCTGTCAGTTCTCTTGACAGGTTTCCCGAAGGCCGAAATAACGTCTGGTGGTGGTTTTTTCTTCGCGTTGGTCTGAAAAACTATGAACTCCGTCTTGTCCGGGTTTATTTTGATCTTGTTCTCGTCGAAGTACTCTCTGAGGTCGCTGGCGTGTATCCTTGTGCTATCTATTGCATGTGTCATTTTCCAGGAGTGTGAGTAAATCGCTGTGTCATCCGCGAATAGAGCCATTTTTGTGTTCTCATTCTTGGGTAGGTCATTATTGTAAATTATGAAGAGAGCCGGGCCCAGGATGGAGCCCTGGGGGACCCCTGCTGCTATTGTCTTGGTTGTCGAGTATTTATCTGCTATCTTGGTTCTGAAGGTCCTGTCGGTGAGGAAGTCAGCCGTGATTCTTGTTAGGTAGTGTGGTATGCCTTGTGTGTGTAGTTTGTAAATTAGTCCGGCGTGCCAGACCGTGTCAAACGCCTTCTCTATGTCTAATAGGAGTGCTGCTGTTAGTCTGTTCATGTTAAAGTTATTCCTGATGTCGAACGTGACCCTGGCTAATTGTTTTACGGTGCTCCTATTTGCCCGGAAACCGAATTGGTCCTCATTAATGAATTCCTCCAGTTTTCCTTCTTTCTTTATTCGTTCCAGGATGGTTTTCTCGAGAATTTTGCTAAGCGTTGAGAGTAAGCTTATTGGCCTGTAGCTGGTGGGTTCATCTGGTGGCTTGCCTGGTTTATGGAAGGGTAGGATTGTCGCCTTTTTCCATTCTCTTGGGAAGTAGCTGGTTCTATAGCATGCGTTTATAATGTGGGTGATTTGTACAATTGCTTTCTTGTCCAGATTTTTCAAGATGAGGTTCGTAATTCCGTCGTCGCCAGGGCACTTATTGTTCCTGAATTTCTTGATAATGGTCCTTATTTGGGTTGGTGTGACTGGGGTGATTTCCTCCAGGGTGGGTGGTTGTAGCAAGATGTTTTTGACCAGGTCTTCGGTTAGTTGGTTGATCTCCGGGTCGCCGTATTTCTCTGTAATGGTGTGTATTCTTTGAAAGTTTCTTGCCAGGGTTTCTGCTTTTTCCTCGTTAGAGATAGCCATATCTTGTCCATCTTTGATCGGTGGGAAGGTTCTTGGTCCTTTTCTAGTTAATGCCTTGGTCATTCTCTAAAGTGAGTTGTCTCTGGTACTGAGTTTCTGTAGCGCCTGGTTCCATTTCTCATTTCTCCACGTCGCGATGCGGTCTTTTGTTCCCTTGATTAGTCTGTTCCTTAGTATCCTTAGATTTTCGGTTCCGTATTTCTGGTAGTATTTTCTGGCTTTGTTGCGTGCCTTGATTAGTTCCATGATGTCCGGGGGGAGGTTGTTGGAGTGGACTCTGTTCTTTGACTGTGGTGTGCTCTTCTTAGTGGCTCTGTTGATTTTCTCTGTTAGGTCTTTTATCGCGTCATCTATTTCTATGGTCGTTGTCAGGTTGTTTTTGATCTTCAGTTCTTCGTGAATTATTCCCCTGAACTTGTCCCAGTCAGCCTTTTTGTAGTTCATCCTAGTGTTCTCAATGAGTGTTATATCTAGGTACGTGAAGTTGAGTAGCACTGGGAGGTGGTCTGAGTTCAGGTCTTCGACAACCTCGATGTGTGGGAGCATGCCTGGATTCTTGATAAGTGCTAGGTCTATTGTTGTTGGTTGGATCCTGATGTTATATGGTCTTGTTGTTGGTTTTCCCGGGTCCGGTATGGATATGGGCCTGGTGGTGGAATATTCATAGATGATTTGACCGTTTTTGTTGGCCCTGGTACATCCCCATGCTCGGTGTTTCGCGTTGAGGTCTCCCATCGCGATGACAGTGTTTGAGGTGTTGCAAATTGTGTTCAGATCGCTGGTGGATGGTTCTGCATTGGGAGGCAGGTAGACACTAAAGATACTCATACCATTTTCCAGTTTGATGCCCACTGATTCGATCGTTTTTGTGTTCGAGTTCAATGCGTGGTGGTCAATGTCGTTACGGCAGGCCAGTAATACACCTCCTCCATTTTGGTTACGGTCTTTTCTGTAAATCGTGAATCCCTGTAAAGTCAATTTTACCTTTGATGCGATTTTTGTCTCTCCTATGGCCATGATGTCTAGGTTGTTGTCTGTGATGAAGTTCTTCGTTTACTCCCATTTATTGGCTATTCCGTTGGCATTCCAGAATCCCAGTCTGATTTGTTGTTTTCGTTTATTTGGTGGCATTTAGAAGGGCTAGAAGTCTTTCTCCGTCTGTTTTGCAGTTTTCCAGGTTGTCGTTTAGTTTCCGGAGTCTCTCCAGTAGGGCGCCCACGTCGCAGAGGCTGTGGAGTCTGTAAACTTCTTGAAATAGGTCCTGAACTTGGTCAATTTCCGGGCCCTGGGTATTTGGCTGTTGGGTTTTCCACGCCTGGGGGCTGAATCCAGCAGGCGCCGGTTTAGATTTCGGGAGTTCTGGGTAGTTCCTGTGGGTGATCTCGGGGGCCTGTTGGGCTTTCTGTGGTTCAGGGTGTCTCTGGCGGTTGGCCTTGTATTTTATCAGTGCGGGGCAACCGCTGTAGCTGGCTGGGTGGTCGCCTTGGCAGTTGATGCATTTTGGTGGGTCGGATTCGGCCTTCGTGCAGTCTTTCGTGATGTGATCCCCGGTGCATTTGACGCAGCGAGGTGGTAGGTTACAGTATTTGGATCCATGTCCAAAGCCTTGGCAGCGGTGGCATTGGGCCGCTCCTTTTTTGTTCTGGTAGGCTTCCCATCTTATGCGAGTGTTGCATATCGCTTGGATTTTCTATACCTCTTTCAGGTTGGTGTCGGTCGACAAAACAACCGAGTAAACTGGGTTTCTGGTCTGCTCCTTGTCTCTTTTGCCTTTGATGTTGATGTCGAGGATAATCTCGCCTTTAGCTGTCAGGTCGCTGGCGATGTCGTCTATTTCCATTTCAGGAAGCCCTTTAAGGGCCAGTCGTTTTATTTTTTCCCATGGGGGGGAGTGGCTGAAGTATGCCAGTCCCTCGTTTTGTAGTCTTGTCCTGAGGGTGTCGAAGTCCTCTCTGTTCTGGGTGTATATCGAAACAGAGTCCTTACCAAATTTGTACGTAGTCTCTTTCTTGCAGAGGGTCTTTATTTTCTCGTTCAGTTTCAGAGGGTCTATGGAAACTCCTTGGATAATCAGAGGTAAGATTTTCTTGTATGTCCGGGGTGAATTTTCTTGGGCCTGCTTGATCTGCATCCCATTTGTCTGCTCTGTTTCATCCTTCTCAAGTGGGCTGAATCTATTCTCGGTTCTGATTTCCTCGGCCTCGGGTTTAGGTATCGATAACTTCCTTTTCTTCGAGCATATCACCGTTTTGAATCCAAAGGTGTTCTTCTCGTTGACGTCTGCCATGGTGGTCTTTGTCGATCTCGTTCGTTGGTCGGTGGTGGTGTTTTCCGCCAGTTCGGGTTCGTTGTTCCCAGGGATTTTCCCTGGGTTGGGAGTATGCTCCAGTCTGGATCCTCTCAGTATCTTGAGGCTATCCTTTCTCTCTTGGAACCGACTCGTGGTCGCACTGCACTCACTACCACTAGCACTCCGAATATGGGGCCGCGTCGCGCGCTCTTTCACTTGTGTAATGTGTTCGCTTCGAAGGTTCGAACGAGACTCCGACTGCCTGACTTGAGAATTGACCGGTCTTTTATAGGGAAGCCCATTAATCTTCGAGATGATTCCAGAAAGTTCCAGTCCCATGATCCGGAAGCGTCTCGAAGTTTCCAGAATAATCTCTAGCTTTCTCGAGTCAGGGGAAACAATGACCGCCACACACTCCCCCGCCAGTGATGGAGTCACGGAATTCCTGCTTGTAGTCGGTCAGGAAAGTGGACTCATCTTCCTGAGCGCGTTTGTCGTGCTGAGTCTGGTCGGGTCTCCTCGAGAGCGTTGAATGTTGTCTGTTGTGGCGAGTGATGCTCCTTTTCTTTTGAAGGTCGGTCGTGTCTGTCTTCCTCGGTGATAATATAGGCTGGTTTCAACCTATCGATTGTCACCTTTATTTCCTTTCCCTTGTGGTCAATGGTAAAGGTCTTGGAATCGCGGTTGACGACTCTGAATGGTCCATCATATGGCATCTATAAACAAAATTTTGGCCCATCGTGTCGAAGAAATACGTACTCCGTGGTTGTCAAGTCCTTGAAAACAAAGCTTTTTCGCTCTCCATGTCTTGTGCCGTTTACTGGTCGGATCTGCTGCATTTGGTGACGCAAATTTTTGACGAACTCTGACGTAGGTTGAAATTCCTCTGATTTGTCTCCTGCTGCCAGGAATTCCCCAGGAAGTCGAAGCGGTTCTCCGTAGATCAACTCTGCCGAAGTGGTTTTAATGTCCTCACGCCATGCTGCTCGTAATCCTAGTAAAACTGTCGGAAGAGTCTCTGTCCATCTCTCGTTGCTGTGGCATTTAATTGCGGCTTTCAGTTGGCGATGCGATCGTTCTACCATTCCATTGGCTGCGGGGTGGTACGCTGTTGTTCGTAAGTGGTCGGTGCCTATCAGCTTACTAAGTTCGTTGAACAGGCAGGACTCGAATTGGCGGCCTTGATCCGTGGTCACGCGGAGAGGAATTCCAAACCGGGATACCCATTGACTGTAGAATTCCTTGGCCACTGTTCCAGCTTCTTGATCCCGCAATGAAATCGCCTCTGGTCAACGAGAAAACCGGTCGATGCAAGTTAGACAATACCGGTAGCCTTCCGAGTGGGGCATGATGATGATGTCCAAGTGGACGTGTTCAAATCTCTGTGACGGGCGAATAAACGAACCCAGTGGTGCTGCTACGTGGCGTGAAGTCTTGGCCCGTTGACATTCGATGCAGCTCCGAGCTCATTTCCTGCAATCCGCGTTCATGGAAGGCCAAACGAACCGTTGTTTGGCGAGTTTCACAGTCGCGTTAGCCCCTGGATGTGACAACCTGTGAACAGTTTGAAAAGCTGCCCGCCGGAATGGCTTGGTGATGAAGAGTCTAGCTGCAGGTGTTGAGACATCGCAGTACACGTTCGCTGTTGAGCCTGGCATTTGAACTCGTTTGAGGTGTAAGCCGGTGTTTCCTTGCAGGTACTTGGTCAGCTCGGTATCGCCTTGTTGTGATGACGCTAGGGCTGCGAAGTCCAGGATGGGTGATAGCTCTTCTACTCGTGACAGAGCGTCGGCTACAACATTTTGTTTCCCTGATACGTGCCGGATGTCGGTAGTGAACTGCGAGATGAAATCAAGGTGCCGGAATTGACGAGGAGAACACTTTTCTGGTTTCTGTTGGAACGCAAATGTTAATGGTTTATGGTCTGTGTAAATAATAAAATTTCTAGCTTCTATCATGTATCTAAAGTGCTTCACTGCGAGATAGATAGCTAACAGTTCTCTATCATACGCTCCATATTTTGTCTCAGTATCCGACAGTTTTTTTTTGAAAAGAAGGCCAAAGGTTGCCACTCGTCGTTGACTTGTTGTTGGAGTGTGGCGCCAACTGCTATATCTGAGGCGTCGCTCACGATGGCTAGGGGTGCGTCGTCCTTTGGGTGAGCCAGAAGGGTAGCGGCTGCTAACTGTTTCTTACATTCTTCAAAAGCTGCAGTGGCCTGTGGTGTCCACTTTATCTCTGCTTTTCCTTTGAGGTTGGGCAACAGGAGGTCGTTGAGGGGCGCCTGTATTTCCGAAGCTCCAGGTATGAAACGTCTATAAAAGTTGATCATGCCCAGGAACTGTCGTAGGCCTTTTGCGGATGTCGGTTTGGTGTAGCCAAGGATGTCGGTGACACGGTCAGGCAAGGGACGCGTTCCCTCAGCTGAGATCCAGTAACCCAGAAATTTCACGCCCGGTTGCCCAAAGACACACTTTGCGGGATTAAGTACTATTGAATATTTTCTAAACCTCTCGAAAATGATGCGCAGGTGTTGATCATGCTCCTCCTCGGAGGTTGAAGCGACAAGTACGTCATCGATGTAACTGAAACAAAAATCTAATCCTCGCAAAACCTCATCGATGAACCGTTGGAAGGTCTGTGCTGCATTCCGTAACCCGAAGGACATATATGGAAACTCAAACAGTCCAAAGGGAGTTGTGATTGCCGTTTTCGGGATGTCTTCCTCAGCCACTGGAATTTGGTTGTACGCTCTCACCAGGTCAATTGAGGAGAAAACCTTTTTGCCCTGCAGGAAGTGCGAGAAGTCCTGGATATGTCGTACTGGGTATCGATCTGGAATTGTTCGGTCGTTCAGTGCGCGATAGTCCCCGCACGGTCTTCATGAATCTTCAGTGTTTTTCGGAACCAGATGTAAAGGGGATGCCCAAGGACTTTCTGAAGGTCGAGCGATCTCCAGTTTGAGCATGGCCTCGAACTCCTTTTTAGCGGCCTTTAGTTTCGCTGGAGCAAGACGTCGTGGTTTGGCAGCAGCTGGGGGTCCAGCGGTTGTTCGGATGTGGTGTTTAGTCTCGTGGTTAATTTTCTTGGGTTGTCCCTCTGGTCGCGTGATGTCAGGAAATTCTGAAAGCAAACTGTGGTACCTGGATGATCCTGAGATGGTTTTAACGACCGGGATTGAAAACTCAGCCACTTCTCCTTGAGTAGTGAGCTGGGTAGTGCCGTCCAAGAGTCTTCGGTTTCTCACGTCCACCAGGAGGTTGTAAAAACCCAAAAAATCTACACCGATAATGGGCTTTGACACGTCCGCCACCACGAATCTCCATGTAAATGCTCGTCTCAGTCCTAAATTGAGGGTAAGATTCATGGTACCATATGTGGCGATGGTCGTGCCGTTGGCCGCTGACAGGACGTATTCTGATCTCTCACGGTTGCCAGGAGCCGCGCTACGGGGAAATACGCATAGGTCCGCGCCAGTGTCCACCAGGAATTGCACTTTCGAGTCCCGATCGGTGACGAAGAGGCGACGCGGAACCGGGCTGGAGTCACTCGTCGCCATTAGTGACTGCCCCTTTCGTTTTCCTGAGAGAAGGAGCAAGGTTGATCGCACCTGGTTGACCTGCTACCAAATTTCCAGTGATACCAGCACGTGCCATCTGTTCCGTGTCGACTGCGACTCCGCTGACGAGGTTTTGGGTCCCCCCGGTAGCTGCTTCTAGAGGGGCGCGCACTGATTGCTGCTATTTCCGCTCGAAGAGCTGCGATCTCCTCGTTGAGCCCCAAGGTTATTTGAGACAGCTTGATGTTGAGCATGGCCTCCAACGCGTGAGTCGAGGTGGCTTCGGCGATTGAGGGAATGGGCGGCCGTGATGCTTCTGCGATATTGTCTGCGTGTGTGGCCAAGTCCTCCAGGGGTTTATCCTTGATTATAGTCAGTGCCACCTGTATGCTTCTGGGCAGCCGGCTCAACCACAGTGTTTTTAATATTGCTTCTGGGACATTGATGCCCGCTAGGTCTTGTAGATGACGTAAAAATTGTGATGGTTTTCTGTCACCTATTTCCTCCCGTTCCAAGAGACGCCGTGTTTTATCTTCCTGAGAGGCGCTGAGTCGCTTGGTCAGCTCTGTTTTCAGTTTCTCATACGCGTTTTCCTCGGGCGGTCTCATAATGACGTCCTTCACCTCCGTTGCGTACTTCGCCGGTAAGGCTCCTACAACATGGCCGAATTTTGTTCGGTCGTTGACGACGCCGGCACTGACGAAACTTCCCTCGATCATCGCGAACCAAAGTTCCGGGTCCGACGCTACGAACTCCGGTGTTTTAACTGCCACTCGCGCAACTGCTTCACTTCCACCTGCGTTGGTCATGGTTGCTCGTTGTTTGGAGTCGAGGGCAGACTTCTCGTTGTCGGATTCGTCGTCCGTAATCCGGGAGTCGTTTGGGTTAGGCATTCACGCACACTTGATTCACCTTGAATCGGGGTCACCACTTGTGGGATAGGTCGCACACACAAATTAAACACTTCGTGTAATTCAAGGGAAATTTATTACACACGAATTATACAGGTGATTCACAAATTAGCCCGAGTTCAATGGAGCGTGAAAAGGGTCCGATTAGGTAGCTGTGACTTGGAGCGCGGTAGAAGATTGACTGCATGACTCGAGAATTGACCGGTCTTTTATAGGGAAGCCCATTAATCTTCGAGATGATTCCAGAAAGTTCCAGTCCCATGATCCCGAAGCGTCTCGAAGTTTCCAGAATAATCTCTAGCTTTCTCGAGTCAGGGGAAACAATAACCGCCACATGCTTTTTGCCTCCCACACATTAAAAGTTAGCGTATTTAAACATGCTTCGACATACACAAATGAAGTATTTCACGCCAACACGCAGGCTGTCGACAAATGACTGTCGGCAGTGAAAGGGAGGATCCTTTTAACCCACCGAGTTAAACCCGGCGGACTAAATCCCCCCCCCCCCCCTTCCCCTACCGACTGTCATCTTCTCCAGCCTCCGTGTTAACCTTCAATACTTCATTTGCCATGTCGAAACAGTTTTAATACGCTCATTTTAGTGTTTTCGAGGCAAAAAATATCGTCTGTACCTCGGAGCAATAACAGCCGATTAGAACTCGTGTGATTCAGTGTGATCGCCGCCTTCGCTTCGCTCAGGCGGCAAACCTCACACTCGTTCTAAATCGGTTCTTTTTGCCCCTAGATACAGAATATACTAATTTCATAGTTAGCGTTTGAAAAGAGTATGTTAGGCTGCTCGCGGATTGAGCGTAAGAATCCCCTTTTCACTCTGCTGCACTGGAAAAAAAAGTATTTCAGAGAGCACTTCAGAAAAGTTAAGTTGGCACCATTGACAGTGTTGACTTTTCAGAGTTGTGCGAACACCTCAGAACACCTCGCGGTTCAACAGAAATCCTACGAAAGTGTTGAACTAACACTTTCGCCTATTGTCAACACGATGCCTGAGCAGCCCGGGTTCAACCGGCACCTAAAAGTGTTGGTACAACACCTTTGAACACCTTTTAACAACACTTTCCACCGTGTAGTGGCAACACTAAATCGTGCTGTGTCAGCACAAACTAGTGTTGTCTGAAATACTTTTTCTTCCAGTGTGCACGCCCAACAAACTCATTTCAAACGCCGACCAAGAAAAGTACAGTTCGTATCACGGGACCAGAGCCTTTTCACGAGCGATGAAAACATTCTCGGAACGAGGGAATGTTGCCGTCGCGCATGAAAAGACGCTGCTAGGCCCCTTGATACGAAATATACTATTACTGCCGCTAGGATTTTACGGGGCGTCACGTGATATGTACCGCGAAGATATTTTTCCGCGTCCACTTTACCGTCGACAAAACCCTAAGAGCGTTCGAATTTGCATTGAATAATTTTTTGTTTCTCGTGTTTACGAAGCCCGGCAAATAGCTCCTAAACGCTACATCATAGAGTTTTTTTAAATAGCTTTTTTTCAAATTGCTAAGCAATTCAATTTAATGTTCTCTTCTGTGTTTCAATTTACAAAATATTAGTACTTTTTTTTAAAAAGCCAATATGAATGTTTTTTCTTGCCGATTTCATATCCGTTGTTAAATCCACAAAACTCAATTTAAAAAAATTTAAATTCTCTCATAAATGATCGTTTTTTAAGGTACATGGTAAAGTATAGAGGCGTATAAAATTCCCTTTTTCACATTCCACTAAACATCTAAAACGTTTGAGGATCAAAAATGGCAGCAGAGAGGCAATAAAAAAATATATTACTTAAGAGAAAATCTATATTTTTGCACTGAGTTTTTCGAAAATTCGCCAACAGATATGAAATTACTTATATTTCGTGAATTGAAAAACACAAAAGGGTAAATATTTAGTTGCATATGAACTTGGGAACAAAAGCCAGTGAAAAAAACCTTTGGAGGAGCATTCAGATGTTAAAATATATAGTTTTATAGGTTTCGTTAAAATGAGAATAGGACGGTGACACAGTACTTTTCGTTTGTCGTGTGACTTCTTTGAGGGTGGTTTGAATGATAAATATTGCATTTTTTTCACTGTGACGCTGCCACAGGTGGAAGTGGAAACAGCGGAAGTTACGGAAGCGGCGGGAACGAAAGAACGGGTTTTGGTAGCGGATGCGGCGTTGGAAGGCTGCAACCTCGCGCGAGGCGAGCTCAACGTCGCGTTACACATTCAGAAACTCGCTATCATTCAGGTATTGTCTAGTTGGGTTTCGAAGTTTGCTATGAAAATTTGAAATACGTTGGAGATGCTATCATTTTCGAGTATCGAAACCTCTGAGTGATAATTCAAACTTCACCGTAAGGTCAGAGAAGTTTAGATGTGACAAGATCAAGCTCATATCGAGCTATTAAAGCATATCTCAGCCGATCTTGACGAATCTATTGCAATTTGCCACATAAGAAAATATGTCTCAATTCGTTTTAATCTTTGCCCCTCTGATATTCGCCATAATTTTATAATACGAATTTGTTAATCGAATAGTATTATATGAATTGGCACAAATATTTGAGTGATTTGAACTTGAAAATGCAATTCATGGTATAAATATTATATTTGATACGAAATTGAAAATTCAATTTCCATGTACGTTGGGAATTAGAATTTCTATAATTTTTCATGTAAAATTTCGTAATGTAACTCTTTTTCATCCTATTCTCTTTTGTTTTTGATTTTTTTTTCCATAATAATAGTGTAAGTAAAATAACTCCATAGAGATTTTCTAAATCATCCTTTCTTCAAAGCTTCAAGATTTACAGCCGATTTGAAGTGATTTCAGTAAATTGAAAACGATTCTCGTTTTTGAGAACAGATTTATCGAAACCGATAAAAAGCTACCCTTTCTAACCACATGGCATCATGTTTCATGAAACTTGATGATCCTTGATTGAATCTCCTCAGATCTGGAAGTACATATGAGATCTTATAGCATGATAACAGCATGCATGTTCATACTCGAGAATATTGATCAAGCACAAGCATTGAATCTCTTCTCGAGCGAGTTTCTTTAGAGCCTGCAGACTAACTGCAGGTGAGTAAGGTGTTGATTCAAAATTCTAGTTATTTGTTCACATCTTGATGAGGATTCTGGATCACGTAAATTTTTAGGTTTCTATCAAACCTAATGAAATAGAAAAGATCCAGATCAATATGAAATAATAATTAATTTTAATATTTTGCTTATTTCTACGCACTTTTTTTCTCTCTTTATCTGGATTAGAATTTTTGAATCCATTTTCAAGTGTTTCATGGAACTACGAAGGGCAAGGTCGAAATTTAAAAAACATCGAAATGTAAGATTAACCTTATGTGGCGCAGAAGTACAGGTGAATATTTGAGATTTATTAGAAGTTACAGACACTTAAATATGCACAATGCCAACCGGTTTATGGTAAATTTTGACTGGATCAGTAGAGCACCCGATGTTGTTTTTAGTTTTTATCGAGCATACTGAAATGTGCAACGCATGCTTTTCTCCTCTCCGTAGAAGCTTTTGTCATTCGATTTTGTGTGTCTTAGATGTAGTAGTTCTTTCGGGGTGCTTCTATATCGCTGCCCTACTGCATTTTCTACTTGATGAGATATTTTTATTTTAATTTAGCTTCGATGTAAGATAATAAAACAATACCGATGTTAGTTATTATGATTTTTTTCATTGATGTCAAGATGATCATAGTGAATGATTGCTTCATTTGAACATTACATATTTGACGTCTAATTTTGAGTGTCACTCATTCATTCAATGACCATGTAAAGAATTCATCTTCCAAGAAACGAAACTGACTTCGACTGTTTTTTTGAGGAGGTGTATATGGTTGTTCTTAAATTGAAATTTTTTCAATATAATGACGAAAAAGAGACGATGAAACAAATTTTTACGCCTCTCCCATACCCTATTCTGTAACAATCAAAATTATGAAATTGGCTTCGATCTCCCAGTAAACTGTTTATTTCAATTAAGTGTCGACGTTTCGATCCCCATGTGTGGGATCTTTTTCAAGACTGTAAACAAATAATGGTACAAACAATGGTCAAATTCAATTAAAGAATCAGAATGCTTAAAATCACAATTCCACATACCTAATTAACAACGAACAATGTACTACTACTCCTCGATGTCGTCAAAATCTTATAAAAATTTTTATCTGTATCTCATGATCGTAAAACATCATCGATGAGATAACAATGTCAAATTAAAACTTTTTATATGTCATAACAATAAAAGTATATCATCGACGAGTAACAGTGTCAACGTAAAACTTCATAACGATTTACCCTTGATCGTGTTCACGACACTTCTGATGTACAAGCGTTTGGGCCAATGGATAATATATCAGTAGAACTGGCTATCCCCTCTTTTTTTTTTAAATACAATCTATGTAAGCCCCCAGTCAATCGACACTTAGAAAAATTTTAAAAGGGAATCATATGCATCACACCAGTTCTTCAAATCCATCTGCCTATTAAGTGAACTTTTATTTTCCTTCCTGATAAACGCCATCTCAGCAAATAGCCTCTTATAATAATCCTTTTCTTCATGTTAAATACTTATATCCTTCCAATTCATTTCATGATCCCCCTTTGCATCATTTATCATCTTATGTTCAGATATCACAGAAAACTTAGAATTAGAATTAGAAATATTCCTTTCGTGTTCCGAAATCCTTCTTTTTATATGTCTCTTTGTCTGTCTCACATAGTTTTTATCACAATTATTACATTGAATGCAACTTGACTGGGAGATCGAAGCCAATTTAATTTCACTTTAATTCGACCCAGGGAAAATATCATAGGATTTTCAATCAAAATTATGATTACATGTCTATTTCTATATAATGTATCAGATAATGAAATTTTCTTAATTAATTTACACATAATCATCGAAATCAAAAGTAAAATATTGAATTTTAGGTATGATATTATTCCCAATCAATTTTTTTTTTTTTTTAAGTGGAAATATGAAAAGTTGAACGTTTTAGGTTCAAAAAACATCCAGCGCCGCATATATTAAAATTTTAGAGCATAAATTAACATTTTTGATGTTGTAAAAAATATTTTCAGGAAACGCTAAACGTATTAAAAAAATGTGAAGGATTGAAAAGTAAGAAACTGTGTGAGGTAAACTTGATTTCTGTTGTCAATTTTTCGCAGATTTACTTGAAATACGATATAATTTTCATGAAAGTTTGTATTAATTTAAGACATTTCTTTAAAGATATACCAAGCCAAATTATTCAAACTTCTAAATCATGAATTATGAAGACAATTTTTTTCGATCCCGGTTGAATGAAAATTCAAACTAGTTATCTGTAACGAATTTAATAAAATTCTTATCATTTCCACGGTGAATTCAAAAATCCTTTTATCTGAGAAAATAACATTATAGTTATGGTTCATTTCTGATCGAATTTTCTCAAAAGTTTACTTTGAGGAAATCTATAAAACTTTTTCTGGAGCTGAATGAAGTTCGTAATCTTAATTAACTCCTTTCCTTTGTGTAATTTTTGGAGAAAAAATGGACTAAATTTTTGGTAATAAAGGCGATGTTCGAAGTAACGATGAATTTTTTCGAATCTTTGCAGTGAAAGAAAATTTGTTTCTTCCTTGAAAATTCTTCAAGTTCCCTAAAATGAGGACGTCATTCCTAAGTTTTATTGGGCGAATTATGTAAATTTTAAGTATTTTGAATAAAATTCTTCAAATTTCTGTAGATTTCCCTTCATTTTGGACATTTCCATTTACCACACAATAACACTTTGGAGCAAAAAAAATCCCAATGTAAAAATTACATGCAACATGTTGGTATTGGTCACTGAAACACGTGTGCAAAATGATCTTGAACTCGCGTGAAGTTGGCACCCGAATTTCGGAAAAATTTTGAAACTCTTAGAGTTCCCGGTAGAACTATAATAGTTCTGGAGTTCTTTGCTAAAATTAGCAATAGTTCTACAAAAATTAGGTCTGTTACGCTAAAAAAACGAAATATAGGCTGGCGCCGTGTTTTCAATGGAAAAAAGTTCTGACTTGATAAAAACGATCAAAATAAAGAGTTCCGGAGTTATTTGCAAAAAAATTTCATTTGCCGATTCCTATAGAACTCGAAGAGTTCTACAACTTCTTTCCTCATAAAATTTTTCTACAATCAATATTGTGGTTTTGTTAGAAAAAAGATTGTTTATGCAGAAGTGGATAAACAAATACACTCGGCGCGCACAAAATAGCCCGGCTCGGGTCTTGTGGCGCACTTTGTGAACGATTGTATAGCGCCGAGAGAACGCTCGAATCCATTAATCACTGCCCGGCTCTTAGGTCCGTATCGTCCACGCGTTTTCAACTCCGGAGGCTCAAAAGAGACTGGAGACTTTCTAAAAGTGTTGCCATCTCGAGCCGTCCCTGATTTTTCGACTTGAGCGAGCAAAACCATTAATCAATATGTCAAAAACCTGCTCGTCTTCCGGGGACGCATTCTTTCCGACGCACTTGGTAGGGAACCACTTTGTCCGCGCCGAGTGTAAATTTCATCGTAGAGGAGTTCTCTTGCGAGTTCCCGGTAGAACTCAAAGATTTCTACAACTTCTTTTTTCCCAAGTTTTTTGTGAATTTAATTGTTCCTTATAAAATATATGGATTTGTTAATGCAAATGTCTTTCAACCAGGGTATTGAAAAGGAGCAAAATGTAGCTCCTATCTGCTCGAAAAAGTTCCTCTCCGGAGAAGAGGCAGATTTCGAGGAATTTTTTCCTCCGCCTCCGGAGAGGAGGAAGATCTAGAAATTTTCCTCATCGAAGAGGAGGAAGACTACGAGAGATTTTTTTCCTCCGCGTTTGGAGAGGAGGAAGATTCTGAAAAGAGTTCCTGTCCGGAGAGGAACATTTTAATGTTCGGTTATTTTAATGATTTCGTCTATTGGAATTTTCTTTAAAATGACTTTGTTTTGTAAAAAAATACCTAAGATTTTTTATGGAAAATTTCATAAACAAATTAATATAACTAGAGCGTAGTACCCGTTTAGTTTTCTGTTTTAGATGATGATATACAAATTTTTTTCTGAAAATTCGAATAAACAGTTTTTTAGTCCTTGATTAACTGATTTAAGGGGGTGTTCTCATGGATTTGCCGTTTTTGAAGCGTTTTTTGCAATTTTACTGTGAGATAGGTGTTCATTTTTTTTCAATGCGGTTTTTTGATATAGTTTTATTAACCCTTGGAAAACAAAACACAAAAAAATTTTATTCAAAAATTTGTCTTAGTTGGCCACTACACCCTTGCGAATAGAGGCGTTCGAAAAAAAGGTGGGTTGATGGTGCCCACGATATCTCGAAAATAGCTAGTCTGAAACACACGTAGAAATTTTTTTCTTTATCTATGGTCGTGTGGCTATCGTCTGACGGAAGTTTTTTTTTTTTATCAAAATTTTTTTCCAATTGGCAGACTTTAGAAATAAAAAACCGTTTTTTCACGGTTTTTTTTTTCATTTATAAAATTCGTAAAACATTTATTATAAACAATAGGGAAAAAAACGTTCGTCAGACGATAGCCAGTACATTTCCACACATTTGAAAAAAAAGTTTATCAAAATGCGTTCACTGGTTCCTGAGAAATCGTAGGCACCAGTTTGGGAAAAGTGGTTTTGAGAACAACGCATTTAAAGTTTTCTATTCAAAAAAGCGTCAATTAGGTTTCACTTTCTTGACATAAATTGACGTAGTTAAATAAGCCGTACATCTTTGAATCGTACTATACTTATGTATTAAAAGTCGCTCTACAAGATTCTGAAGTCGGAATAATTTTTTCCTAACTGGGTAATTAAATATGGCTTATAAGCGCCAGGCCCGAATATGCAGCGTCGCGGGAACTCCGTGGGAGCGTGGCAAAACGTGCCCAAAACCCATTTTATTTTTCGAATCCATCAAGATCCTTTCGATATACTATTCTTGCACGTCTTAACTTTAAAAAAATGAAAAAAAAATAAAAATTTGATTTTATAAAACTGTTTGATGAGAACACCCCCTTAAGAAATGAGTCTGAAAATGTTTTTTTTTTCTGTCGCTTTTTTCATGTTTTATTATTATGATTATTATTATTATTGTATTACCTAATTTATCTGTCTTGCGATACTTAGATGCTTTTTTTTTTCTTTGGTGATGCACAGTTTCTTAAACATTTTTGTATTTGATTTTCTGAAATAAAGTTGGTGAAATTACAAGGACCATACGGATAGGACGAATATTGTAGGAACGTAGGTATAAGACAATCACTCATATATATTTTTCCTTTAAATGAAATTTGTTGTAATTTCCAGAAACTTTTTATAATAATGCAATACATTTTATCTGTTTATCTCAATCTTCACGATTTTTTCTTTCATTCGTTGTATACCCTGGTTGACTATAACAATGTTTTCTAAATTTTAAGCATAAACAATCTTTTTCCTAACAAAACCACAATATTGATTGTAGAAAAATTTTATGAGGAAAGAAGTTGTAGAACTCTTCGAGTTCTATAGGAATCGGCAAATCAAATTTGCAGAATTTTCCGCATTTGCGAAAATTTCGAAAAAAATTTTTGCGCATTTGTGAAATTGTTTTGCAAAGAACTCCGGAACTTTTTATTTTGATCGTTTTTATCGAGTCACAACTCTTTTTCATTGAAAACATGGTACCAGCCTATATTTCATTTTTTTAGCGTAAATAAGTGTGTTATGCGCGCAGCGGGGTGGGCGTAGGTTCCCTTTTTCGACTTTGTGGAATATAACTGGTGGCGCCGCGCATTATACCACGGTTTATTCATTCACTGTTCGCAAAGGTAATTCTTACGCTCAATCCGCGAACAGCATAACACACTTATTTTAAGCGGCTACCGTAAAAATACTTTTATGCGCTAATTTCCTCACAAACCTTTTTTTTCCTCTTCATTCTTTCCTATTGATCCGTATCGAATAATGTCTCGGGCCCAATGACTCGGACCTAATAGACGAGATGGCGACAAAAGATGTCTAAATGATGGTAGAGAAAATGGATTTTCACGCTTCTCAAAGAATAAAAGAAAAAAAACGAAGTGTACTGGGAGAATTTTCCGACAAATAAATCACGAGTCAATGAATCCGAGACAAATGACTAGAAAAAAATTAATTTTACGAGGGAATTCGCGCATGAAAGTGGTAATGCGATCGCGATTTCAAAAAGATTTTTGAATTCTGTGTCAAAAGACGGAAAAATTGTTTTTTTAATTTTTAGAATAGAATTTAAAAGAAGTTTTTTGCATTACTTTACTTGTACATATTTATAGTTCGCAAATTTTACTACGAATTTCAAAATCCTTTTGCGTACGTGTTTCAGTGACCTATACACACCTATTGCATGACGAAAATATGTTGGAATCCGACAAAACTCAAATTTTGTTCCACAGTGATGATTAAACGATTGCAATCAGCAAAAAAATAGGATAATTTTCCAACTTCGAAAGTGATGCACAAATATGTTATTGACATTATTAAGCTCATAACTAAACATTGCAATAATACAAAATTATATAGAATATCTAAGTATTGCAAATGATCTCAAATATATTCAACATAATTTCAGGATATGAGTGTACATTAGGTTATCATTAAATAAAGATCAATCTTGAAACTTCTTTTTCGACTTTCATTTCTGTTCTATCATTTTCTCTCCATCAATTTATTTGCAATCCGGGCATCTTGAGAAACATAGGGACACAATTATTACTCCGAATTTTCAAAACACCGGACTTGTCATATGTCTGAATCACGAAACTCCGAAAATGCAAAAGACCGTGATAAAAATACTACGAACCCGCATCGCTCCGAAAAACGATTCACCTGATTCTTTACACTGCCGCGATCGCGTTTAATCGAATATTCATAGCGCCGATAAATAAAAGCGCCGAAAATTCAATTCACCGGCAGTTTTTAATCCCGTTTCAACAAAATCCCGGGTTGTCGTTTGTCCGCAAACATATAATTCCGATTTTTTGAAACGGCGAAAGCTCAATTTGCCGATTTTGTGTTTTCCCGTTTCCTCAATTAACCTTTGATTCAGTTCTACGAATCGTCATTTGACCGAACCCGCATTCTGCCGATTCGGAAAATTCCCGATTTATCATACTTCCGAATTATTAAAAATCCGAAGTATCGAAACACCTAAAATTCAATATTTCGAATCACTAAAATACCGAACATTCAAATCACCGACTAGCCAGAATTTCGATTTATCGACGTCACGATTCATCAAAAGCGCGTTCTCTTCTTCAACAGAAACGTCAACGCCCAGATCCGCCACCCCTCCGTTGCTACGGAACACCGTGGACAAGGAGCACCGACATCTCAAACCTCCGTGGATTCATTCCTCCGTTCAGTTTGGGAGAGAAGTTAATACAACTTTTTTCCCAAACTGAACAGAGGAATGAATCTACGGAGGTTTGAGATTTCGGCGTTCCTTGCCCACGGTGTTCCGTAGCAACGGAGGGGTGGCGGATCTGGGCGTTGACGTTTCTGTTGAAGAAGAGAACGCGCTTTTGATGAATCGTGACGTCGATAAATCGAAATTCTGGCTAGTCGGTGATTTGAATGTTCGGTATTTTATTGATTCGAAGTATTGAATTTTAGGTGTTTCGATACTTCGGATTTTTAATAATTCGGAAGTATGATAAATCAGGAATTTTCAGAATCGGCAGAATGCGGGTTCGGTCAAATGACGATTCGTAGAACTGAATTAAAGGTTAATTGAGGAAACGGGAAAACACAAAATCGGCAAATTGAGCTTTCGCCGTTTCAAAAAATCGGAATTATATGTTTGCGGAAAAACGACAACCCGGGATTTTGTTGAAACGGGATTAAAAACTGCCGGTGAATTGAATTTTCGGCGCTTTTATTTATCGGCGCTATGAATATTCGATTAAACGCGATCGCGGCAGTGTAAAGAATCGGGTGAATCGTTTTTCGGAGCGATGCGGGTTCGTAGTATTTTTATCACGGTCTTTTGTATTTTCGGAGTTTCGTGATTCGGACATATGACAAGTCCGGTGTTTTAGAAATTCGGAGTAATGAGTGTATCCCGTCACATGCCCTATTTTTATGGCAACTACTAAAACGAGTATTGTATACTATGTGAACGTTAATTTATTACTCGCGAATTGTTTTTATTGACAGGCGTTTTCATTTAAAAACTAATTTGTTGAGAAAGTATTAAACTTAGCTGTTAAAAAAAAGGAGCATAAAATAGAATACTCCGGAAGTTAAAAATTTATTATTAAAAAATCCGCTTTACATTACTTGCAATGAAATAACTGATCGGCGTCGAGACCATTACTTTTTTATAAAATTTGCCCGTCAAATTTCCTTAATTTGTCCATCACAAGGACCCCGTCAATTGAATAAATAATCAAAAACCTGGGAGAAAGAAACTACCACTTTCAAACAACCGGTAATATCGTCAAATTTCTAATAAAATGAACTACATCAACACTGATCGAACCAAGGAAGGTGAACAAATCATTAGAATCATATTATAAATTCGACGATATGACCAGTTGTTTGAAAGTGGTAGTTTCTTTCTCCTGGGTTTTTGATTATTTATTCAATTGACGGGGTTCTTGTGATGGACAAATTAAGGAAATTTTATGGGACACGGAGAGAACCGGGATTTGTAAAAGATATGTAAGCATGGCTTACGCATGCCTGGTAGGACGGATGGACTGATAACCTTTCTCAGAATTTTCCTGAAGAGGGCCAAAAACCTGTAGGCCGAAAGCTAGAAAAAGATACAAGAAAGGAAAAAATAAAAGCATTTTGAAGGAAAATAATCATACAGCAGTAAAAAATTATTGATTTGCTCCGGGAGATCGTACAAAGGTTGAAACAAAGAGAACCAATAAAAATGGTGGAGTGGGTAGAAAAATTATCATAGATATAATATTTACAATTATTTTATACTTGGTTCAAAATTTTTTTATACTTGGTTGAATGATATCAAAAATTCAGTCGTACTTGTTGAATGTTGTATAAAGTGTAAGGGAAATTCACGAATATATCCATATATACATCCCATTGGGTTAAAACAACTCATTAATTCTCACTTACTCGATTTCCCAGTCAATGATTAAGGAAGGCTTGACTTGAATTCAATGTGAGAGTGAATGCGTCCAGAAGCAGCTCAGTTGATAGAACCATTGACGCGTAATTGAGAGGTTCCGAGTTCGGATCCCGGCTTCTGACGGATTCTTTCTCACATATGCATTCAATGAGAGGAATCATTGGTTGGGAAATCGAGTAAATGGGAACTAATAAGGGAAATTTATTTGTTTTGCGCGGGATTGATGACATTAGAGTGAGAAAAACTAGTCAAAATCGTGAAATTTGACCATTGGGAAGAGATCTTATGAGCATTTTGGCCGTTGTCTATGTGTTGCTGTTGCATGCAGGGGGCAGGGCGGTTCCTAGCGGGATTGCAAGTCCTGCGGGCTCTGACGGCTCAACGGGCAACTCCGCGAACTTGAACTCGATGGCCACGAGACGCGGAAACCGACGGCTCACGCGCAACGAGAGCCGCTACCACTCCGGTGAGTACGAGTTTGCCGCCGAGTGCACGTTTCTCTTGTCAGAGCTCTAAATTTTGTCTTTTCCCAAAAAAAAAAAATCCCTTTTTTCAATTGGGTCCAAAAGTAGGAACGTTTCTTTTTTTTTTTTAACTTTGAACAAATATTTTATCTTTTTTCAAATTTTCCATTTAAATTTTTATTCATTCTTCACTAAGTAATGTAATAGATGTTCCTTTATTCTCCACGTCCCTTGGCGGGCCTTTGTTACATTCAATCTTACAAGCCTCATGGCTTGTATCATGGCCTACATTATTCTTACACATCGACCCGTGTTTACGTAAAGTGCATCTTAACAAAGTATCCAAATTTAAAGAATTTTGAAAGTAGCATCAGGAACTGGAAAAAAAACGAGCTATCCAATCTAGAAATCAATGATTCGTTATTCTTAAAATCGATTCAAACTTTGATCTACTCAAGTGGATCTGAGTGATTCAAGCTTTTACTGATTCGGAATCAGCTGGAATCAGCCGAATCAACAATGTAAAACTTTCGGAATCAGCTGATTCAACAGTACAAGTTTCAGAATCGGGCTCCAAATATGTGTATTGAACCATGCTGAATCATTCAAAATCAATGACAAAAGAGCCACTCAGTTGGAACCGATTTTCGAGTGGATGGTCCCTCGCAAAAAAAAATAAGTTTGCTTTCAATCGGCCACGACATCACTTCCTTTAAGGAAGAATAATTGCCTGTCATTGACATTTACTAAAAAAGGATAAGTTAAGAAGGACATAATATGCACATATAATGATTTGGACATTAATGCAATATGCACAAGATATAAGCAGCTCACTAATTACATTTATAGTGCGTTATTTGTTATTTGTATATGTATTTTAGGGACATGTTGTATAAGTATTATCTATATATGTTGTGAAACTTTTATCTTCATGCACCTATATGTCTGATGCATGTAGCATGTATATTATATCAAACGTCCCACATATTTCGTTTAATATCATTTGTTATGCATGGTAAAAATTTCAGGTTCTTCGTAGCAAACAGGACGAAATAATAATGTTACAGTCATTACTGGAAATTGCCCAACGTGTAACTAATATTTTCAGAAATCAAATAAGCTATAAATTTCGTCCGATTTCTGACTAATTACACAATATGATGAATTTTCGGCTATTTTTCGGGATTCTGGAGTATCGAAGTTATTAATTATTCTGGATTTTGAAATCACGTTCAAACATTTACATTTTTGCGAATTCTTAAACTTCGAGAGAAAAATGTTATATGATGAGAAAAATTATAAGGATAATTTCAAATTTATAAATAGCTTAGTATTGCTCAATACAATTTCAAAAATATAGATAAAACCACATGGACATTGCCTTAATAACGAGAGTACCGAACGCGAGGTTTCTTCCCAAACGTTCTTGAGGTTGGCAAGGAAGGAATCTATCAACGCGCAAAAATTACGTGATAGAAAAATGTTATCAGATAATGTAAATCTAAAACCACGTTATAATATTATATATTGTTCATTGAATAAACGACTCCTCGTAAGTCATTAAAAGTCAATCTTTGATTTATTATTTATTGCGCCCTCATTGTTAACGTCCCCCTCAATTGACGCACAACAAAATTATTCAATAATCTTATAAAGGATTTCAAAAAAATATCACATTTTCATACGATAATAATAATATTTTTGTCGACGATGAGCCCGACTCGTTCCACGCCAAGCGTTACACCAAATTACAACTAAATCATAGAATTTCGAAACTTTGTATGGATCGTAGAGTGCACTCGATACTCAAGTTGATATATAAATATTAGGCCTCAATATCATAATTTCTAGAGGTTTTGAGCACTGAAACTTTTTTGCACATTCGAAGAAAAAAATTGTAACGTCTGAACCATTCAACTGATCTGCTTGAAACTTTGCTTGAATTCCTTTATTAGAAATTTTTGCGCTATCATTTTGTCAATTTTTTTGATCAATATTGTTCAAACAAACAAACCTCTGTGTAATTTTTCTATAACAATGAAACTTTTTCAACCTTGTCAACGCCGTATGATAACGGAATATAGATGAAAAAAAGCGGAAAACGTCTACCTTTAAGAATCCGTTTAGAAAATGTTGTATTCTTAATTCTTTACAGAGATATGAATTCATTTGTGAACTGTAGCGCAAATGGTATTTTGTCCGCACTGAAAATAGGAACATGCTACCGCCAACTTCAGTTCATTGCGTTATTTTCAAGAGTGGCAACGCCCCAGCGTGCTGTCCTTTGTAGGTAGAGAGAGTGATGGAGTGATAATTATTGCTACTTCAACACTCATACAATGTTATCAAGTCTGCTAAGCGAGTATGACAAAAAAGTTTATGAAAAAAGGGGTACAAACATAACTCATGTTTAATACGGCAAATTACGTGTAATTTACATTCGTCAGTAGATGTTTACAACAATGTTATCGAAACGTTGATGTAAAATAAGCTTTTTCGAAGGATGCATTATGTATTATGTACTTTGTTATGGTTACATGTCTTTTTCATTTACATAATTATTTTGTCTGAAATTCTTTAAATTCTTATTTTTTTATTAAAGTATATTTCGACTAAAAAACAAACATTTTTTTTAATCAGCAACAATTTTACAATTTTCGAATAAATATTGCTCAAATCTACCAATGCAAAGAAATGCATGATTTATGATTATCCATCCGAATCAACAACTTCATTTGTTTAGAATTAGCGTTGAAAAATGACTTTTAATTAGTCAATTCTTATAAACATTATGTTCTTATTTACGAAGTAATAAAAAGAATGCAACTTGGTATATTCAAAAATCACGAAGTTACTCCGATATTTAGATATATATCAATTCAATATCTTTTGAAAACTGGAAACATTCAAACTTAACAATAGAAAAGCTATTCCGGAAATCAATTTTTTCAAGTAATGCGGATATATATGATTGAAGATCGTGTTTGTCGAATCATATAACACTCTTATATGACTATCCACCTGCAAAGGGCAGCACGTTGGGGCGTTGCCACTCTTGAAAATAACGCAATGAACTGAAGTTGGCGGTAGCATGTTCCTATCTTCACTGCGGACAAAATACCATTTGCGCTGCAGATCACAAATGAATTCATATCTCTGTAAAGAGTTAAGAATACAACATTTTCTAAACGGATTCCTTAAGGTAGACGTTTTCCGCTTTTTTTTCCGTTATCATACGGCGTCGAAAAAGTTTCGTTGTTATAGAAAAATTACACAGAGGTTTGTTTGTTTGAACAATATTGATCAAAACAATCGACAAAATGATAGCCCGAAAATTTCTAATAAAGGAATTTAAGCAAAATTTCAAGCAAATCAGTTGAATGGTTCAGACGTTACAATTTTTTTCTTCGAATGTGCAAAAAAGTTTGAGTGCTCAAAACCTCTAGAAATTATGATATTGAGGACTAATATTTATATATCAACTTGAGTATCGAGTACACTTCACAATCCATTCAAAGTTTCGAAATTCCATGATTTAGTTGAAATTTGGTGTAACGCTTGGCGTAGAACGAGTCACCTTTCACTAGTTTCACTTGGTATTATGATTGAATTTGTATAATTTGAAACGCGATTGTTTTCTCCTGATGGGATAGAGACTGAAAAAAAGTCGAAAGCTAGAAATACAAAATGTTGAACATAAAAAAAAACCAAAGAAGGAACAGGTTTCAAATGGTCACGAATTTTTGAAATTGTAGAAAAAAAAGAGCGTTGATCATTTCAAAGAAAATGAAAAAATTTAGTATCAAATAGCGAAAAATTCGCATGAATAATTATTCTAGAAATGTTTGCTAAGTTTCTTTTCATATCGAAAAACGGAAAGAAAAAAGAATCGAAATAAGAAAAATTTCTTATAACTCAGAAAGTTTCTTATCAATGGGTAGGAACTATACATGTTCTCTATTATTCGATAGCTCAGTCAAATATTGATTTTTCTTAATTACATATTGTCGACGCATTTCCAATCCTTTTTCGGATTTTTTCTCAAGACTTTTTTAACAAAGTGGACAATATCTCTGAATTTCACATTATTTATGAATGAACCAATTGAACTCTCAAAAACTCACGTCATAACAACAATCGTAAAATATTTCATGCCAAACAATTTAAAATCTCAAGTACACACTTGTATAATCCAGTATTTTCCGATCTTTCCGGTAACGAACCGGCCGTAGATAATATTCCGGTTGCAGCTAAATTAAGGCTCCCGATGCAAGAACCTGTCGAGCGCTCGAAAACGGGTAAAAGTATTGTTTGTTGTGCAAAGGCCAAGAAAAAAAACTTCAGAGAAACGTTAAACAGAAAACACTGTTATGCTCAGCTCGAAAAGGCGCATCTTTTTTGTGATAAACATTTTTTTCTTGTTTATTTTTTCATCCGCTAAAAAAATAAACAATAAGTTTTATTATAGTTTCGAAAATCAATGCCGTTCGAAACTAAAACTGCTGGAACTCATCCAATACTCCACCGATTTCGTTCAAATTTTTTTGCCGGCATTCCATGAAGCTATACTTACCACCAGAGTCAATGAATATCCAAAAAATATTTTACTTTTATTGTAAATAATTGATTTGTTAGCAGCGGCTAAAAAAATTCAACTTTTTTTCGACATGCGAGGAAGTTTTTCCCTATTGAAGTTAAAAAAAACTTCCAGCGCCAAAGTTGGTCGGGACCCTTTAAAGGAGTTTTTGGAAAAAAAAATTAAATTGATAGGAGCAATATTTAATGATATATCGACGTTTCATTGACAGCGCAAAACGCATTTCGACGCGCGCGCTTAACAAAATCGCTCACGCGTTTGTTTTTCTCATGCCCGTGTATGAAAAAATTAACTTATTATGCATTAAATTGAACGATAAGTGCTAGAAAATAATTTTTAACATTGCCAATGCATTTATTAGTAGGTTTCATTAGTCAGTATATAAGTGAAACTTACCTCTTTTCGCTTATAATCTTACAATTAGTCAAATTACAAATTCTGACGTTGGCAAATTCGAATCAGAAGTTGGTTAATTGGCAAAAATCATAGCTTTTTTATTCAGGAGACTAGCGACGCGCATCGAACAAGAAAACTGGTTAAAAATGCATTGTTAAGAAACAATATTTTAATACAAACGAAAAACCATGTTTTTCGTTATCCGGGAGAAAAAAGAGTCGAGGAAAGTTTAAATTTGAAAAAAACTTTAATCGACGAAGTTTCTCAGTGGGGTTGAAGGAATTTTTTTGGGAATTTATACGAGGATTGTTTCATAAATACCGACTTACCAACAATATGTTTATAAGGCCGCGTCGCGTTTCTAAGCCGTTTGTGCGTGCGAAGGGAGCGTGGCAATAGTACATTACGTACCAGAGGACAAAACTGAGTGATTGCAGCTAAAATTAGTCCGAGTTTGCATCACGAGGTCCGTTCCCTGGTGCGTACCGTATTTTACTCGACGAGAGCATCCAATTTTGGCGGCTTGAGTAGCCCATAGACCCACGAAAGTGCGCACAAGCCCACGAACAGCTGGGAGCACAAAGGTAAACAACACAAGAGCAAATCTACTTTCGTCTCTGTGATTGGTCGTTTCCGACCAAAAAATATTTTTCGGATATTCATTGACTCTGGTGGTAAGTATAGCTTCATGGAATGCCGGCAAAAAAAATTTCAACGAAATCGGTGGAGTATTGGATGAGTTCCAGCAGTTTTAGTTTCGAACGGCATTGATTTTCGAAACTATAATAAAACCCATTGTTTATTTTTTAGCGGATGAAAAAATAAACAAGAAAAAAATGTTTATCACAAAAAAGATGCGCCTTTTCGAGCTGAGCATAACAGTGTTTTCTGTTTAACGTTTCTCTGAAGTTTTTTTTTTTTGGCCTTTGCACAATAGACAATACTTTTATCCGTTCTTGAGCGCTCGACAGGTTCTTGCATCGGGAGCCTCAATTCATGAAAGTGACAAAAAAACTAAATGATTAATCATTCTAGAAATCCGTAAAAAATCTAGGCTACCATTGCGTAATCCAAATTTTACATTGTGTTACAATCGACATGAATGTGATGAATGTTTATCATCATATTTTTCTTGATTATCAAAGACGTAAATAATCATCGGTGCGTGAAATCACGTTATCAGAGTCTTCCAGCATATTCACCACTCAGTCATACACATTATTTCGGGTATTTCAAGACAAAAAAAAACTTACGAACAGATTTATAATCCACAGTATGGTTGCACCAGGCTCGCATTTTGGACGGTAGTAACGGCGCAAAGTCGCCAATTTTTATAATTCCACCGAGCACGCACTGCACCAACCTCGTAACCTTTCAAGGAGAGTAAATTGCAGGCTGCGCAAGTTGATGATGGATTAAAAATTATAATAAAAGGAAGATTCCGATCAAAATTAATGAAAATTGTCAGGAATCTCGATGGAATTTCTGAAGAATCACGGACAAAGAATTAATTGCGAGTATGGAAATTGAATTTGATTATATCGGAATACGGGAACAAAAGTGAGATCACAGGTAAAAACAAGGAAATCATATATTTCACTGGATTAATATTTACTCATGATTATAAAATATTTTCAAGTCATATGTCATGCATTATTTAGTTGGATTGGGGGAATAGTAGGGAAGGAGTTAGCTCGCACTTTTCAAATGCACAATGTTGATGTAAAGAAAATCGTTAGAAACAGGATTCATTTTTGAAGAACTTTTAAACTGCTACTCAGAATTATTATGAAAATTATAAAATTTTTTCAAAAACTAATAAAAACATTGAAGCAATCATAATTATTTAATTTAATTGAACGGCTGAGATGAAAATCTGGACATATCGTTAAAATTTGTAAGACGCGAACAAAGCCGGGTTGCGGTGAAAAACCGAACATCGCGATGTTCAGTTTTTCACCGCAAATGGTGTATGTTCGCTTCGTTTGGACTCGACTCGTTTCCAATGTCTTCTAGCATTCATTTTTTTGTTTGGATTGCTATTAGTGACTCGTCTAATTAGCAAAAATTCTCATCGTCACATTTTCAAATGGATTTATCAGAGACTGATATGTTTATTCAAAATATCATGTACTCACAAAGTTACAACAAATTAATCTCGTAACACGTTTGGTGAATTTTCAATATCGTAGATGAAAATAAATATTTGATTAGCAACGATGAGGAAGGCAGCTCTAATCATGATTCCTCTGAGTTCGTTAAATTCAGAGAGCAAAATGACTTTTAAAATATTAGATTTTTTTTTTTTTTTTGAAAACGTATGAAAATTTTTCCAAATTCTCGAGAAACTTCTATTGAATAATAAACCTTTTTTCAAGTGTATTACTTTTCTTGAATTATATATTTTTTGAAAATATTTCCTTATAGGTTTGAAGATTCAAATTAAATTAATTCATATTGAAATTTAAGAAAAAAATTCCCTTTTGACCTAGTATTTATCGTGAAATAAATCGTTGATGAACGATTTTTTTATCCCAATTTTGTACATGATTTATAACGGTTTGTTATCATACAATTTTTTCGAATTGTTCAAAGTCTATTGAAGTACACCTAATTTTCGAAACGTTGACAGATTTTTAAACAGTTGTAATGATTAAAATCTGTTGAGTTTCAAAGCATTTTACATTAATAACAAGAATATTTTTTTTACATTCATAGCTAATTCGCGGAAAATTTACAATGTTTTGATACTGAAAAAATGTTTCATCTCTATGCGTAATACAAACCCATTATCATTTTCAAGATAAGACAAAATCACTACTTTAATCAATACTACAGAAAAAATTATAATATAAGGAATTTTTTTTCATATTTTCAAAGGTTCTCATTCACCAATATTCACCCATCTGAGCAGTTTATTCAGATTTACAACGTGGTTGATTACACTGTGGAACAAAAATTGAGTTTTAGAAAAACCCAAAGAAAGTTTTACAGGCAATATGTACTTAATGACCTCCTGAACCTATAATCCTGAAGGTTTTCATTCCGTCACGATGCATTAACGAGTAGTAATTTTTGAAAGATTTAATAAATCAAAATCTGTACCTTCTTCAATTTTCATGCTTTTGGATCGTGCAAAAAACTATGTTGTTCAGTTGTTTCCGTACATATCAAATATGCAATTAAATTTACGATTTAATTGCTCCTACAACAATTCAGTTTTTAACTATGGATGACAGCGCTAATTTGCGTAATGCATCCATATGGGCATTTCCACACGATTATTCCACATGGATGAACTATTTGGATTGACCATCTGGAAAAAAAAATTTGAGGGTTCAAAGAGTGTCAAAAAAGTAAAAAATTTTAATGAAAAAATCATCACGAATGTGTAAAATTCAAAAATCTTTTAAAATTTTTCTATGGTAAATCTCCAAGGATTTGCCATTACGGTAAATATACATGAATTTACCATGTTTTAAGCAATATGGATTTTGTAGGTGGCAAAAATTGAAAAAATATATTAACTGATATAAACTGTTGACAATTCAAAGCAACGTAGAAAATTTCTTCAGATTGTGAGGATTGTGAGGTTCTAAGAAAATTTCTATAATTCTGAAAAATTGCAAAGATTATAGAAAATTAAAAAAATCAGTGGAATTAAGGTAATTTCAGAAAATTATAACATGCAATAGAATTAGATATATTTTGCATATTCAAACAAATCTGGAGACGATTCGCAAAATATTTTGAGTTATTTTGAATGTTCTGATTATTTGACATTCTTCCATGTACACTAATTTTTGAAATTCACCATACTTTTGCAGTTTTCCAGAATCATCGGAATTTTTCGCAACCCTTACAATCTTCAGGAATTCCCCATATTGCTTTGAATCGTCAATGATTAACAGATTTTTCAAATTTTTGCCGCCGAGAAAATCAAAATCGCTTATCGCAAGGTGATAGATTCGGTTGTGGGCATGGTTCGGTTGCGGGCACCCCTGCGTATCTTTTGACAGAGAGCAGGATAGGTTTTTCTGAGAAATGTCATTTGTGTATTATGACAGTACATCCTATTTGTGCCAAATACCAAAGTGAATAGACACGTGTGCTTTGTGTTGTTAACAAATTCGTTTTTCTGTGGCTGAAAATAATGACAAAAATTTCTTCAAACCATTTCAATAGTGTTACGAATCGAAGTAAAATTATCACGAAGACGAGAGAAATACATATTTATCCAATAAATTTCTTATAGTTTGCCATTTTACATCGATTGCAATCAATATGTTGACACCAAAAACTTCTTTCCCTACTTCCCGAGATGACCGCAAAATCCGGTTAAAGGAAAAAATTGGAAAGATCTGTTGATTATTGAAAATTCAAAACAATATGGGAATATTTCCAACATGTATTTTTATCTACGATATTGAAAATTCATCAAACATGTTACGAGAGTAATTTGTTGTAACTTTGTAGCTACATGATATTTTTGAATAAACAAACTGGTCTCTGATAAATCCATTTGAAAATGTGACGATGAGAAATTTTGCTAATTAGACGAGTCACTAATAGCAATCCAAACAAAAAAATGAATGCTAGAAGACATTGGAAACGAGTCGAGTCCAAACGAAGCGAACATACACCATTTGCGGTGAAAAACTGAACATCGCGATGTTCGGTTTTTCACCGCAACCCGGCTTTGTTCGCGTCTTACAAATTTTAACGATATGTCCAGATTTTCATCTCAGTCGTTCCATTGAGGTCCTTCAATCCCATTAGTTTACTTAAATACTTATATCACATTTCGAAAAATTTTCGAGTATTCAGAATTAGAAATTTTTCAAAATTTCCAATAGTTCAAAGTAACTAACGAAAATATACTATTTTCGGATCATTTCAGCGATTTTCGCGCTTTCAAAAATGATTTAGATTAAACATAAAATTTCGTTGATAAGTTTGTTGGCTTGGCTTTAATTGAGCAAAATTTATTGTGCAACGTACTATTGTGCACTGGACGATTGTACAAAATGCCACGAAACTTGTACACAGGGTGATATAGCGAATTAATTCTCAGTACAAATTTTATAATTTAGAAGTTTTTCTTTCCGAATTCGTTAAATGTAGGATCATAGGGATGAAATTTGTATAAATTTGCACAATCGTCTAGTACACAATAAATACGTTGAACAAAAAAATTTTGCTCAATTGAAGCCAAGACAGTTTGTTTTCCTTTACATATTTACATAGGCAGAATTTTTTGAATTTCAGAAGATGCTATAAATTTTTTTCATTTGCTAGAACATTTTCTAGATTTTGGCTCATAATCCAAGAAAATAAATATATGTTGAGAGTACACAGTTACTTTCAATTTGAAACTCATCTCAAAAGTTACAGAAAGTTAAAGCATAAACACATTTTATGCTATTTATAGATGAACTTTAAAAATGATAAACATGAAAGATAGCGTTTCATAGAATAATCAGTTATTATCGCAAAGTTTAAATGTGTGACATGTCTAAATCTAAGAAAATTGTTGTATTCAAAACTAATTGTTTCTTTTGAAGTATATAATATTATGAAAACGGCAAATTTTTTTAATCTGAAGCTTTATATGAGATATATAAATTTAAATGATTACGAATGGCAACGAACCTGAATTGAAATTTGAAGAAATTTCGAAAACTTCAAATGTCCAGTCACTCAAGTATTTGATTAAATAAAAATAATGACATTTGCGAACAATGAATTATCATTGATCTTCCATTTGATCTTATTTTCAATCACCAATTATTTCTCATTTTCGTTAAGGAACTCAATTATTTAGGTATCAAAAAGAAGAAAGACTGAATATTCTTGGTGGGGGGTTACGGTAGATGGACTTGACAATTTTGAAGCTCCAGGCACCACTAAAATTTTTTTTGTCATTGCTAAAAATAGAGAGTTTAACAGATTCACGTGTTATAAAAGTGAGCATTTAAAGAGGCTCATTCTAAAAACGCAGCGGCGCGTTCAGATGAAAAGCTTCGTGATAAATGTCAATAATTGGTATCAGAGAGTAAAAATGCGATAGCAGGCGCCTTGTATGCGAGGTAAAGGTCCGCATTTCATTAAGCCTTTGAGTCTCTTGTACAACGCTCCTGCAAAAAGAACGATAATTAATTCAATTATAATAAAAAGACGCATGCCTCGACGTGTCATTTTCACGAAAAACGTCACTATGTTTCTTTCGATTTTCTACCTACAGTTTTTTTTCAATGCTGAAAAACAGTTTTCCTGAGGTCAATGTAGGAATCAGAACGATTAAATCCGGTAACAATTGATCGTTCCTCAATCTATTGTTTTTTCTGCGCTTCCAAGGCTCATGCAAATTCGTCACCTTTTTTTTAAATTAAATTAAATATTCCTTTAAAATGAAACGAATTTTCTTAGCGATTTCGAAGTGAAACATTTGCACTTTCAAATTTTGGAACATACAAATTGATTATTTAGATTACCTGTCATTTCAAATATATATTTATCCGTAATTATTTGTACTCAACATGTTAATGCTGCAGTCTAAAAAATTTGTATGGAAAAAGTTTGCATTCTACTGATTTTCGGTAAAAAAGATGACATTGCAGCTGGTATCCGAAAGCAAATGTTGAATTTTGAAAAATCTAACATTTTATCGAGAAACTTTGGATCAATTAACAGTATTTATGCAAAAAATTTATTCAAAATCGTTGCGAGTTTCGTATTCCGAAGTTATAAAAAATGTGAAAAACGTTTTCAAAAATAGTCTCGGACCCTCGGTTTTCTTAGACTGAAAAAAATTCTAGATTTTCCCGAAAAATGAACGTATAATATGTGAATTAATATAGTAAGTAAAGTTGCAACACCAGGGCAGTAATTTTATCATCGAAAATAATTTAAAACAATTTTCAACTATAGAAGATACTTTTGTTCTTTCTCTTCTTTCGATATCTGTAACACGTTTTTTCATGCTGAAGGACAGAATAAACTGCAAAACAAGTAAAATTGTGTACATATTATACAATGAATACGAGATCACTTATGGAGTTATATACACTTGTTCTCGAGAAAAAAAATGCGTATCCACGATTTTTTTTTTTTGAAAAGTACCTCAATATCTTTTGAAAAACTTATTGACTATTTATTTATCAATGTCACAAGATATTTTAGAAACTTTTTCAGAATGATAATTTCGTAATTGAGTGCATCACAACAATCGTGCCAAAATACGATTTTTTTTGCGGTGAGCACAGTTTCTCGAAAACTATTCATCTGAACAGTTTGAATTTTTTAGACCTTGTTTATAGTTATAAGAGCCTTTGCGTGAACAGAGGATTTTAAATTCTAAGCAAACATTTTTTTCTTTCTGCAAAAACCATAAGCCCAGACGTTAAAGAATCAAACAGTTTAGGAAAATGGCCACTTTTTTCGTAAAAATATTAATTTAGCAAAATCCTTCGTCCATGCAGAGCATAAAAGTATAAACTAGAGGTTTTTTTTTGTTTTCTATATTACAGATGAAAAGTTCTTTATTTATCATGTCACCACGCGCCGTGTCAGAAAAATGGTGTTCTGGCACAATAATTGCTACGACCTTAAATTACACAGTGGAACAAAAATCGATTTTTGGAAAAACCCAAAGAAATTTTTACAGGTAACATATACTTTAAGACCTGAACCTATAATCCTGAATGTTTTTTCTCCATCAGGTCACATGAGCGAGTAATAATTTTTTAAAGATCTAGTAAATTCAAATTTGTACCTTCTACAGTACCTTCTACAATTTTCACGCTTTTGGATCGTGCAAAAAACGAAGTTTTTCAGTTTTTTCTGTAAATCTCAAATATGCAATTTAATTTATGATTTAATTGCTCATTCAACAATTTAGTTTTTATACGAAAAAACTGCTTCTTGGGATCACCAATCACTAATTGATCCGTGACGGCTAGCATCCGAAAAATCGTTTCCCAGGCGAAGGGATCCTTCAGGATCCTTTGTGATCCTCGAAAAAAAAGTCGAGAAAGTGAATTAACCTTATTGATATTTCGAATGCTAGCCGTCACGGGTCAATTATTGATCCATGATTCCGAGAAACATTTTTTTTCGTATAAAAATAAATTGTTGAAGGAGCAATAAAATCGTTAATTAAATTGCATATTTGAAATCTGCGGAAAAACTGAACAACATAGTTTTTTGCACGATCCAAAAGCGTGAAAACTGAAGAAGGTACAAATTTTGATTTAATAAATCTTTGAAAAATTATTAACTGCTAATGTGATGTGTGGAGAAAAAACATACAGGATTATGGGTTCAGTGGGTCATAAAGTACATGTTTAATGTGAAACTTTTTTTGGGTTTTTTTTTGTTCAGCTTTGTTACGAAAATTGTTTTTTATAAAAATTCATGAAATACCTTGTGACATTAATACATAAACAGGCTTTGAGTTGAAAAAAAAAAATTGTTTTGTTTTTCTAGAAAAAAATCGTGAAAATGCCCTTTACTTCCCGAGCGCAAGTGTATAATTTCTTACAGCTACATTCCTTAAAAAAAGTATTAAAATATTATAACCGATTTGAGGTTTACAGTGTAAACTGAAAGTGAGCGTTCCAACAAAATAAATGAAAAATTCTTGGTTAGTAAGGTACTATATCAGCAATATGATATAAGGTGAGCGTTATAGAACTCAAGCGTGGAAATATGAAGCATTTTTCAATAAAAATGGAAAAAACTAGATTTGATACGGTTAAAGGAACCTTCGACCATTTGATTCATGGATATCACACTGGCTGAAAAATAAACAAATATGAAAACGAGGACTTGAAAATTTCCATAACATAGGCTTCAACACCCCTCCCTCTCTCTCTCATTAATTTGATCCCTCATTGCATGGTAACATTCGATAATAAACTTGATTAATAATTATTTTCTAAAGCAAAAAAATCCTTACCTTGCAGAAGTCCGCCAGGAGGCGGTGCAGCAAGCCCTGGCGGCAATGCAGAGCCGTCCAAAGCCGTCGCTGCCGATGCCGTCGAAGAGGACGAGCGTGATGGCGCGTAGCCCTGAAAGGGAGCGTCATGACGCGGCGGCCGAGTCGAGCAGTGACGAAGACAGCGTCGTCACGGAAGAGAGCCCGGGTGCGGGAGGTCCCGGTGGTACAGGCCTCTCGGACACGAGCAGCACCGGCTCCGCCCGCGACACTCCGCCGCCCCCAAGGCCACCCGCGAGGCGGCCACCACCCGCTGACATCACCGATATAACCGACTATTCGCCCCATGCATACTGCAACCTGGTGCAGCCGCCTGACGTCACGCACACGAACACGCAGTCGAGGAGGCCCGCTGGGGCTGACCGCGTGAACCGCTATCACGTGGTCGAGGACAACAATACTGGCACCACCGGCCGGTGGAAAGTAAGTCACAAAAATGTAGAAATATTATGCGTTTGAGTCTCAGACCATATAATACATGGACTGTGCTTTCAATATGCCGGAAGTGGTCCCAACCAGTCTCAAACTAGGAGCTGGCTAAGTTTGGATTAAGGTTCATTCCAATATGGTGGAAAAATATCAGTGATAGTGCAAACACTCGAGCAAAGCATCTTTTAAAGTGGTTCCGAGTGTTATTTTAAATATTATTATTATTTTACTATTATTATCATTATTTTATGATTATTGTTATTTCATTATTATTGATTTTGAATTATTTTTATCATCATCATCATGTATTTATCATGAATTTTTTTACCGACAAATTCAATTCTCAACTTGCAGTTTCACTAAAGATGAGTGACGATCGCGCATCCACAAAAATAAATTTAATGAATAAAATGAAATCTGTGGTTTCCCGCCATAAGAGAGAAAGTCACTTCTGCCATAACGTTTAACATTTTATCGAAATATCATGTAAAATGAGCCTAATGGCAGAAGTGACTTTCTCTGTTATGGCGGGGAGCCACAGAAATGAAATGTGTCAACCTTTGTCAAATGTAGATACTGTACTTATACGACATTCCATTCATTTTTGGTAAGTAAATTTGATGAAATTGAATAAAAATCATTACTTCTCTAGTAACTTGGGTTTTCATTAAGTTTTTTATAAAACTCCTTACAAAATTCCGGTAGTTTTTGTACAATTCCGCTTTTTTTAGAAAGTCACTTTATAAAAATATACAAAATCTTTATAGAATGACAGAATCTTTATAAAGTAGGTTTTAGGGTCCACTTAATAAACCCTGGTGGAAATATTATCGACCAATCACAAACATCAAAAACTGACTATGGTTTTCAAGGGTTTTCATTGGTTTTCGTTGGTTGGACATAATTTTGATTTTACATATGTGTGTGTGTGCGCGCGCGCGCGCGTGTGTGTGTGTGTGTGTGGGTGTGTGTGTGTGTGTGTGTATGGTGCAAAATTTGCTAAAACTCCCATCCGAAAATTTATTGTCTTCGATTGCCACCAAACTTTGTGGAAATGTTTCCGTATAGAAGACCTATTATGATGTGTATTAAGGAGTTGCAATACTAAGCGGTTGCTGTTGCACAGGGGCACAAAAAAATGATACTTTTTCGCGGCTTCATTGTTGCGTATTTTATACCGGAGAATATTTATTCGGAGCAACATTAAAGAGATATGTTCCTATAGGGTTTTTTCCGTTCTTGCAGATAAAAATATTTACAACAGCCGGAAAATATTTTTAGTTCGTTAAAATCGAGTTTTCAGCTTTGCTCGAGTTTTTAGTCAAGTTCGACCATTTTGATTTTTCTCAAGTTTCGGTATTCTAAAAGCTTGGTGTTTTTACCTTTGAAATAAGGTATGATTTAGAGTGGAAAGCTGAATAGAAGCTGAGATATGAATTATTCGGTGTGCGCTCGCAGCGCGCTTAGAATGATAATGGCAGGCCAAAATACGCACTGACTCTCAGTATGTTCCAAAACGTTAGAGATAACCAAAACATTCGTTTGTTAACTTTTTTATTCAAGTTTTTTCCAATCATTAACGATTAACGAATAGAACCTAACATTTTGAAACGAATATTTTACAAATGAACTCATTTTACAACGCATAGCGTAAAAATCGATTTGACACAATCAGAAAGCTTTGATAGATAATAATCAAAATAGTCTAGTGGTAATTCCTTGATTGTAGTTTTCTTCATAACAAACTATTTTCTCCAAGAATCAACAAAGAATATATCGAACTGATTTCGATCACTGACATTAGCATTAGAATGTTCTTTGTCTCTTTTTTGCCTGCATTCTGGTTTTTGGAAACAAATCAAATTTCTCACAAGATGAATAAATTTTAAGAGACAATGAAGCATCTGTAATGTGAACAAAAGAATGGAACTTTTGTGTGCCTGGCGCAGTGTGCGCGGAGTCAAACCTTTTTTTGTGGAAGGCAGCTGTGGATGCATGATTTTTTTTCGAACTGAAAAACACTGTCGTCTCGGGTAAGTTTGAATTCGCCCACTCAAAAAGACTTTTAGCTGTTAGAATTTGATTTAGCGACGATGCTTGGAGACTTGCTCGTGAAGCAAGTCTCTTCAAGTTGCCTTCAATACCGTCACAAGATCCCTTCCCATGTGCGGTTGCATCGAAATGGCACTCAGCATCTAAGTCAGAGTCTTTTTTGTGATTAACAAGATTCGCAAAATTGTATTTATTTTTGAAATGCTGCGCTGCACCGTCAGTGAAATAATACAGTTTTTTCGAGTTGAAGTGTGTCTTCAAGTAGTTTGTAATTATCTTTTGAAATTCAAAAACTGTTACAGTGTTATGTCTCACAATCACACTCACTGTCAGTGCGTCTGATAAAATAGCTATACTTCAATGATTTGTCTTGTCATTCTCTTTGTAATATATCACATTTGTAAGAATTGTGACCTGATCACTGTTCCAGTAAAAGGCTTGCGCAGCATTTTGAGCCACAAAGGTGTAATTTTCTGCAAAATCGCAAAGAACCAAAAATTATCCTTTTTGCAAATTACATTTAGTGGATTTTAAAAAATTGAATTGTTGCTTTGCAATGAATGAATGAGATGTAAGCTTAAAAAGACTGGATCAGCAAATTCATCAATGAAATCTTCTGCATCGGCTATTAAAGTGCATAATTTGCTTCGATCGGTTTGTTACCAACATTGATACTCTACTTTTTCAATTGACTGCTCTACCACAGTTGACTTCAGAAACTTTTTCAAATTTCCGGTACCTGGACAAAAGTTGCATTTATCGAGATTGCAATCTGGAGAAGGATCGACACATAACTTTGTTCAATGCATCGTGATAATTTGCAATCGGAAAATCAGTTTGACAAGTAAGATCTTACATGTGTAAAGCATCTAGCATTAAATTTACCTTTTCATGATAGACGCAAACACAAACTGTATGTGTGCCACTGGCTCCGGCAAGCACACAATTGTGAGGTCTTACGATTACGGCTACTTTACAGCTCGTTGGCTTAGGCCGTGGTTTAGCATGGAAGCTTGACATAGATGCTTAAGCAGGGCTGTGCCGGGCGTAGGAGAAGTTAACGCCGTGCGCGATCCCTCTCCACTTTCGGGCTCAGGGACGACTCCTTCGCTCACGGGAGCTCGCCTCAATCACTGCCTGGCTCTTAGGTCCGTATCGTCCACGCGTTTTCAACTCCGGAGGCTCAAAAGAGACTGGAGACACCCTAAAAGTGTTGCCATCTCGAGCCGTCCCTGATTTTTCGACTTGGGCGAGCAAAACCATTAATCAATATTTCAAAAACCTGCTCGACTTCCGGGGACGCATTCGTTCCGACGCACTTTGTGGAGAATCACTTTGTGCGCGCCGAGTGTACTCTTTACTCAAAACTAACATTTCGACCTGATTTTTTAACTACCGTAATTTGAAATATTTCATGCGTCAGGTACGAATGTGCGAAATCAGCCCTAGCTTAAAAGTTTTGAGCAAACTTTGGCTCAAATTTCAATCTTCGTGTTTTGCCGGGATCACATATCCGTGCACATTGCATAATATATTTTTTTTAATCAATATTTTCTTCATAAAGTTCGTAAAATTGTAATCAATGTCACGTCATGTTCTGTAAAAACCACAAGATACTGCACACTGTAAAATTTTTCATAAATACACATATGCTGACAAAAATTACCGGACTCACTGGTTCAAAATTAACAATCATTGGCTCATTTTGTTGGTATAACGGAGACATAATAGCGAATGAAGTCATTTTTGTTCTGCATGATGCACATACACTTGCGTCTGCTGGTAAGAAAGTGTATTTTTATCTGAAATTTGCACTAATCTTTCGCAGACTAAATGGTACTCGTTTATGATTGGCATTATTGAAAGGATTACAACAACGGTCAGCAAAAACTATGTTAGCGTCAAAAACAACAAAACTTGTACTATTTGACATAAAACATGCGTAACGATACTGATAATACGTATATACGATAATAGTGAATACAGTACAATTTAAATGTTTTTTAGTCATGAATAAACAAGTGAACGATTAGCATGAAATAAACCATGAATTGCAAGTGGTTTTTGCTCAAGTCGTTGAAATTAATTTTACTATAGAAATAAATTTGTTCTCGAAGAATCATTGAATACTAAAATAATCGAAAAGCTTAAAATTTTTTTCCACTTTTTAATTAATCCACTACAAAGATTACTCTCTGGACCCTCTATTACGAACTGCGCTATAACGAACGCCCCTGTATGACGAACGTATGCTTCCCTCAATTACGAATCCCTTCTATCCCCACCTTTGTCTCTCACGTATGCGGCGCGGGACAGAGTCAAGCGAGAATTTCCAACCGACGTTCTTTTTTACCTTATACACAAAAAGAATTTTCTAGGAAACACAGAGCGAGGGTCATTTATCATGAGACAGGAATGCTGAGGAATGCGGTTAGAAATTCCTAATAGAAACACGTGAGCTGCAGAATCTCTATAGAGATCCTTGTCGCACAAGAGTGAGCGAAGCAAAACGATGGAGGTAGAGAGGGAAAGAGCCCTTTCCCTCTTCCATTCGTATTAGAGGGGTACTCCGGTCCCGCACAGTTCGTAATACAGGTTCCAAGTGTATTTAAAATATCAAACATGAAAAAAATGATATTTTGAATAACCGTTACATTACACAATATTTAAAACATTGAAAAAAGTTTTTAACTGAATAACAAGGTCTCAAAAACAAACAGGAATGAAAAAAAAAAACAGATACTTTGTCACTCTGTAACGTTTTGGAACATACTGAGAGTCAGTGCGTATTTTGGCCTGCCGATATCATTCTGAGCGCGCTGCGAGCGCACACCGAATAATTCATATCTTAGCTTCTATTGAGCTTTCCACTCTGATCCATACCTTATTTTAAAGGTAAAAACCAAGCTTTTAGAATACCGTAACTTGAGAAAAATCAAAATGGTCGAACTTGACTAAAAACTCGAGCAAAGCTGAAAACTCGATTTTAACGAACTAAAAAAAATATTTTCCGGCTGTTGTAAATATTTTTATCTGAAAGAACGGAAAAAATCCTATAGGAACATATCTCTTTAATGTTGACCCAATTAAATATTTTCCGGTATAAAATACGCAACAATGAAGCCGCGAAAAAGTATCAATTTTTTGTGCCCCTGTGCAACAGCAACCGCTTAGTATTGCATTCCCTTAATACACATAACAGTAGGTATTCTATATGGCAAGATTTCCACAAAGTTTGGTGGCAATCGAAGACAATGAATTTTCGGATGGGAGTTTTGGCAAATTTCGTCTTATAAATAGCAAAAAAGATTAACACTAAACTTTTATTTTATTTTCAACTCACAAACAAACAATTCTAGTAACCATTGCGATATAAAGGATTTTAATTATTTAGCTTTGACATTCCTTTGTCATAATAGCCTTCAATTTACGCGTCCCTGAAGAACTAAAACATTGCAATGACTTCTATCTCCAAAAAAAAAGTTCAAGCAACACCACTTCTACACCGGTTTTGGTGTATATCTGCTCTATATCTGGTTTATGTTCATTTTCATTGATTTCGTGCTTAAAAAGTCAAAATCGATGTCGAATTCATGCAAGTGCATTATTTAATGAGTTTTCCCGTAACAATTTACGCGCAAAAGTTCCGAAATTTTATTAATTACCGCATTCAATGGGGTCTCGGAGTATCATTTTTAAATCGCTGTCTTGGCATATAACTGTCGGGAAAATGTCTGAAAATTCCTTAAAAAAAAAACTATGCTCCCACAGGTGTTTTTCAGGTAAAATATGTATTGTACATTGCAATTTGAAGATTGCCAACAAATAATTAGCTAATGCAACATGCTTGGTTTAAGTCAAACTGCTGCTCATCTTGTACAAGATTCTTGAGTTGAATATTTTCAAGATATTGGTAAGTGGACCCAATAGCTCGCTGGCATAGTACCAGTTTTCCACGTTGGTGACCCGAGATCAAATCCCAGCAACGCGACGAATTTCACCAGTCCAGAAAATTGATATGAATTATGTTATAGACATGACTAAAATAATAGTGGTTATTTCCGAATGAAAAAACCTGTTAAATGTTAAAAAATTTTTTGTAACGGTTTCTACAGTTCAGCAAGTAACTTTAGCTGGAACAGTTTGAAATATTTAACACTCCAGCAATACCAATTTTTTACTCGAACTTGTCAGAAAGGCTCAAGGAGATAATAGTTATTGTACATGTTCAAAAATGTATAGGTTGTATTACCTAGTTTATTGTGCTACAACAGCGCGTAAGTCTGATTGACTCAACTACTTTATAATGCAGAACGAGAAAAAGTTCTAGTTCAAAAAACACATTTCGTTAGGCTGAGACACTCAATGACTCCCGTCATTCCAGTACAAGAAAATGCTACGGTATCAAGAAATTTTTGTTAGGGCTGCAAGTTGCTCTTAGCTAATTCTAGCGCAAAAATTGTGCTGTCGCACCTCAAAAGTTGTGCTCTGCCTATATCAACCAGTTTTATTAGCTGGAGGAGAACATTTTTTGGCTGAACCAGCGAAACCTTTTTTTCAGTGTTCTATTTACTTTTAATATTTGTGGTGATGCAACACAGCTGATCGCCGCTAATGACAGTTGATGACAATTGAGAATCATGCGATTGTGTTTTCCAGTGTTTTTGCATCTTTCACAGTGTCTTTGACGTTCGACCTTCGAGACGTTCCACGCGTCTCGGCACAGCTGACTGTATAGTTAATAATTTTTTACAATCAGATGCTCATGCGCGCTTACACACTCTGAACGCTCTGTCCTTTTCTACGGCGCGCATTTCAAATTCAGAGCTTTAGCAAGTCGCTCTCCCGAAGTCAAAATCACTGTCAGCCTTGACCTTTGGGAACGCTTTCGCAAGTCGGCCGGATATTTTTTGAAAGGTGATTCGAACACCTTACACTGGACGAAAAAAACAGTCGATTCAACGTGGACGCACCTCGTTATTAAGTTCACGTTGGCTCAGCGATTTGCCCCTGTTGAATCAACGGGGCTCAAGTTAACGTGCATACACACGTCAAGAGAGCGTCACATACCACGTCAAATGAACGTGCATGTATCCCGTCACTGCTCCCGTGCACGAAGAATCAGCGTGCATCGCCCCGACAATTCAACGGGGCCGCGAAGTTTAAATAACGTTTAAGGCGTAACGTTAGTTCGAATCGTTCCACTAACGTGCGTCCGCGGCACTGGTCCAACGTTAGAAACGGAACGAGGGGCGCTCCCGTTGGCCTGTTGGTATTTCACCGATGTATCGACTGGTTTTTTTGCCCAGTGTACGATGGATACCAATTAAGTCCATAGGAGAGATAAACCCAAAAGCCAAATATTTATAAAAGTTGATAATTTGTTATAAGTAACACCGGGAACGATATGGATTATGCAGACATACTTTTTTTGTTAACCTACTTTCGACTTAACTTTTTGAGAAAAATTCAGCCATAGGACAAATAGACCCAAAAAATTTGCAGTGGGCTCCCGGACTATATATCTCTGTGAAAAATACAAAAAATGTTGAGGGCACTATAAATCTATTAAGAAACTGTTGTCAGCAAAATCGATCGGAATACTTCAGAAATTTTAAACTTTCAATTTTATATCATTCTGGAAGTTCAAAGAGATATTTTTTTAAAAAACTCATAAGTTCCTCAACATTCTACAAAAACTTATAAATACAGAAAAAATACGTACAGATAAATACGTGTACATATATACCAGGTGTACTCCTAAGTAATTTCCGGTTTTTTCAATGGATGGCGTTCTGTTTTGTACCGCTGTTGGTAACACATACCATATGTCATTTTATTCAGTCATATCGAGTGCTTGAACTGCGTTGACATTTTCTCGAAAAAATCTTCCAGTAAGTTTTTATTGCGCTTCAAAAATGTCGAATTTTGTTATGAATTTTGAGCATATGCGCCATGCACTGCTTTTCATGTTCAATCAGGGGAAAAAAGTGTCCGAGAGCCACTGTGCGCTTGTGGAAGTTTATGGTGATCGTGCATTAACACTTCGAACATGTGAAACGTGGTTTCGACAGTTCAAAAATGGAGATTTCGACCTGAACGACGCCGCACGCTCCGGCAAGCGAAAATCGTTCGATGACGCCGAATTGCAAGCATTATTAGATGAAGACAACACGCAAACGCAACGACAGCTTGTAGATGCGTTGGGAGTTCAACAGCAAGCAATTTCCAAACGTCTGCGAGCCATGGGAAAAATTCAGAAGTGTGGAAAGTGGGTGCCCCATGAACTGACTGAGAGACAAATGAAGAATCGAAAAGTGAACTGTGAAATGCTGCTTCGACGATACAAAAGAAAGTCTTTCCTGCATCGTATTGTTACTGGTGATGAAAAGTGGATTTTCCTGGAGAATCCTAAGCGCAACAAATCGTGGGTAAGTCCAGGTGAAGCATCGACATCGACGGCACGGCCAAATCGTTACGGTCGGAAGGTCATGCTGTGTGTGTGGTGGGACCAGTCCGGTGTTATATACTTTGAACTGCTGAAACCTGGTGAAACTGTGAATGCCGTTCGCTACAAACAGCAAATGAAAGATTTGAGCCGAGCCATTGTGGAAAACCGACCAGAATATCAACAACGACAGAAGAAGGTGATTTTGCTCCACGACAATGCGCCGTCGCATAAGTCGAAAATCGTTCGTGACACGCTGGAAAGGCTCAAGTGGGAAGTGCTTGATCATGCGGCTTACTCACCAGACCTGGCGCCATCCGACTACCACCTCTTTGCCTCGTTGGGCCATGCCCTTTCTGAGCAGCGCTTCGACTCGTACGAAAATGTACGAAAATGGCTCACCGAGTAGTTCACCTCCAAAGGCAATGATTTTAACTGGCGTGGTATCCACAATTTACCAGAAAGGTGGGAAAAATGTGTTGAAAGCGATGGAAAATACTTTGAATAAAATAAAGGTTACGGTTTTTCTGGAATTATGTGTTTTATTTGCAAAAAAATCGGAAATTAATTAGGAGTACACCTGGTAAAACATTGAGAATCTTTCTAATTCGAGAAATTCATACATCAATTGTATTAAAAAAAAAAAGGATCCTTGAAATCACAGAAAAACTGAAGAAATACGAAAAGTATTGGTTTAAGTAAAAATCAATCGAGACTTCGTTTTTGGAAAATTTCATTACGTTTAAATTCAAGAGTTCGAAATTATTGAAATTTATATAAGAATTTATATTATAAGAACACTAAAATTACGTAAAAATACTAGGAAATTCTGCAACATTCTATCACCCCGAAAAATACGAATAGTTACAAAAATACTGAACAATCCTTAAAATTGTATAAAAATTGAAAAAGTATGAAAAAATCAAAGGAAATGAAAATCTTCATAGACACTATTTGCTGAAAAATCCTCTTAAATACAAAGAATTTAATAAACTTTGAATTCTAAAGCATGAATTTCTTGAAATCTATGTATTGATGTACAGATAAATAGTACAAATTTAAAAAATACTAGGAAATCGTGCAACATTTTGTATATACTGAAAAATACAAACAAATTCAAAAATTCTGAAAATGTGGGTAGTTATCAAGATTCTCTCAAAAATCTAATAAATTTGCGAATGTTTCCTTGTGGCTCTCATTCAATCAAATGTTATATTTAGAAATTTTGTGAACTTTAAAAAAATGGTGAAAAAGTACGGATTAACATTTTTTATTAAATCTGAAATAAACAATTACTATAGAACAAAACCACGAGTACGTTGATGTTTTTTCCAGTTAGTTTTTCGATTTCTTGTTATTTACATTTAATTTATTCCAAAAAGTAACGTGACAGTAACGGGACATAACTTTTTTTAAAGGTAACGGTAACGAGTTACTATTTCTTTCCAAGTAACGGCAACTTAACGAATTACTTTTTTCACCTCTGTAACGGTAACGTAACGCGTTACATTTTTTTAATTAACTTTATAAACCCTGTAATGTTATAACGTTTTTCGCTAATCGCCGTTAGAATCTGTGCAAAAATCGTGTGCTGTATATCGAAAGAATGCGGAATTCATATGATTTTTTCTCTTTCGGTCTCAAACTGATGATCAGGGTATTAATTGAGGGGCCGGAAAGCATATTGACATCTGCGCGCGGGACAGTTAGAGAATGCAGGAATGAGTGAACAGGCCAAGCACGGTCGAGCGCGATCGTACGGAAATTTAATCCGTTTTTGAAAACTATTTTTGCGATTGCTTCGAAACTAATCATCCGATTTTTGCCAAATTTTGAAAAATATACTCTACTTGCTTCAGTGACGCCTCCAGGATGAAAAAATTATCATTTATGATAAAAAACATCATAACTCGAAAACAATCGTCTCTTTTGCATTTTACCGCTTATTTATAAAAAATTTGTGTGAAAGTTTTTTATCTTATGGAAAAAAAGACGCTTGCTAAAAAGTTCACAAATTTTTCATAAATAAGCGGTCAAATACAGAAGAGAAGATTGTTTTTTAGTTATGCTGTTTTTTTATCATTAATGATAATTTTTTTTCATCCTGGAGGCGTCAGTGAAGCAAGTTGAGTATATTTTTCAAAATTTGGCGAAAATTGGATGATTAGTTTCGAAGCAATCGCGAGAATAGTTTTCAAAAACGGTTTAAATTTCCGTACGATCGCGCTCGACGGTGCTTGGCCTGTTCACTCATTCCTTCATTCTCTAACTCTCCCGCGCGCGGATGCCCTGGCAAAGGCCCAGGGACGGAGTTCCGTGCTTTTTGCGTGCTCTTTGCGTCCTTTTTCCGTTCCATGCTGTTTTCTCAGCAATTATTATCAAAATCCTATACATTTTTCCCGAAAATTGTTTTTTGGAGTGTTATGTTCTTAAAAAATCAATTTCGACTTACAATTTATAAAAAATTTAATTTTTTATGCCAAAATGACTTCACATAAATTTATCCGGAATCTTCCTTACTGAATTTTTTGCTTGACAGTTATCATGCGATCACGGATTTAAGTTTTCGACTTTTTTAATTAATACATGTAAGAATACAATTATCAACTATATAATAACGGAGAAATTCACTTTATTTATTACATGTAATCAAAAACAAGACATTTTAGCTTGAAATTTAGGAGAATTTATCAAAGGACGGAAAAGGCACGGAGTTGGAATGCAATGAGCACGGAGTTTCGTGCTTTTTGTGTGCCTTTTGCGTCCCCGAGCTTTTGCTAGGGTGTCATTAAGCTTTCCGGCCCCTCAATTAAGAGACTTCATATTTTTTTGCCTCTCAAACACTAGAAAGGAGCATTTTCAAATACGTTTCGACAGTGACAAATGAAGTATTTCAGGCCAACACGCAGGCTGTCAACAAAAATGACAATCGGCGAGGTGAAAGTCGGGTTCTTTCGGCTCCTTGGAAACCCAGCGGGCCAGAAAGGACCCCTCCTTTCCCCTGCTGAATTTCATTCTCTCCAGCTTCCAGTCGACTTTAAATACTTCATATGCCATGTCGAAACAGTTTTGGATACGCTCATTTCTACTGTTTTTGAGGCAATAAGTATCGTGTGTACCTCGGAGCAACAACACTCGTTCTAAATCAGCTGTTTTTGCTCCTAGCTACACAATATACTATTTATAGCTTGACATAGGTACGAACGATAAATTAAAGCATTGAATCGATTCTAACAGTGTTTTGTGTGTCTGCAAAACATTATAGACTGTATTTAGGACAAAATCTCATGTTCATTAAATGGCTAAAAAGATGACCCTGCCGTCACGGGTTAACGTTGTTCTAAGAATTGGGAAAAACTCAGAGAGTTCTTTAGAATTATTTGGAAACATTTTATAGGTGCGTCCTGAGTCAAAATTCTACCGGACTCATCTGAAGGACTATCCTAAAGTACATAATTATAATCAAAATAGTATTAAGAACACTTATTATTAAAAGTTTTAAGTTTTCACATTCATAAAACATTAGGAATATTTTTACGCGTAGGGGGCATAACGATCCAATTTTTAGTAACCAATTTTTTTCACATACAAAATATGTCATTACTGGCCATTTCTTTTTTCAGGATTCTTTCTGAACCTATCCTGTAATGAAAACAACTGTAGAAGATGAAAAATCGTGCGATTGAATTATGTTTTTTGACGATTTAAAATAAAAAGTTTTTCATTCCGTTATGCCCTGAGTACGGGGCACAACGGAATGCTTCGTTTTCTTTGCCATAAAATTCATTTAAATTGTGAATATTTGCATGAGATGTTTTTATTATTAATAAGTAACACAGTCAGTTGCTGTAAAAGGTTTTTTATTAGTGCACAATGTAAAATAGTGACAAAATGATAAAAAAATTTTTAAGCTTTTTTGGACCTTTTTCGACTTTCTTTTTGCACTTTTTTTTGCTGGTCACATATTTTCGCTTTTTGTTTTTCAAATTTCTTCTGCAAGTTTTTTATTCTTTCTTCTTTTTACTGGAGTTTCAATTGTTGTTTTTCATTCTTCTCCCTCTCTCGCGTTTGTTTCGCAGTTTCTTCTTCTAGCAGCTGTTTTTTGTAATCAGGTGATGTCAAAATACAGGTTTTTCCTCTTTTCCTTGAAATTCTTTTCGTTATCTGCGCAGTTTTTGGTATTGGCAGGATAATTTCCGGCATTACTTCGAAGAGTTGCGTCGTAGTTCTTGAAACTGGTGGAGCCGTAGTTGAAACTGAAGTTCCAATTCTAGCTGGCGTCATTACTGTTTCTGAAGCTGAAATATCGGCGACATTTCCAGGTAGCTCAATGTCTGTAGTTGCTGCTGGTAAGAAATCAGCCTCCGTAAAAACGTCCCTGTTAACCGGAAAAGTGCCCGTTGCTCGGAATGCATTTACAGCAGTGGTCATGGTTGCCGCTCGTATGAAGGCTGCGCCGAACAGTGAAGAAATTTGAGCTAAAGTAACGACTTTTCCTGGATTTCTGCGCAAGTACTTGCGTACTTCGTCCTCATAAAATTTGCTCAGTGGTTTCATGATGCCAACATCAAGGGGTTGCAGTCTGTGTGTGCAGTGTGGTGGAAAACAAAGTAATACTATAAGTAAATGCAGTAAAATAATACTGCATTTATTGCATTTTGCATTTCCTGTTCAGGCCACGACTGCCGATCAGTTTTTCTTTTGTAGTTACGCACGATTCTGAAATAAGAAAGTTTTTTAAAAATGCTGTTACTTAGGAAATACCCCAATTCACTGTGTCATTTATATAAGAACAATCAAATTATTAATTAACTTCTTTGTCAAGTGATCAAGCAATCATGAAGTTTACTATTAATCTCTTATAATTACTATTTTTTATCAACCTGTATGAATTTGTAATTAAATAAAAGTATAATTTTTATTGAAGAATAAATTTAAAAAAAAAAGGTTTTATTTCGAAATCGTCCTTTTTTCCATCATTTTATATATTTGTTGTAAAAATATAATATATTTTTTCTATAAACTTTTAGAAATTAACTTTTAAAAATTAAAATTTAGAAATCAACTTCACACAGCCCCCTAGAAAATCTCCCCCTCTTTTGTTTCATTTGTTTCGTTTTTGTTTTTTTTAATTGACTCTAAAGAGACAGCTGAGAAATCTTCCTTTTGTTTTAGAAACCGACTTTGAAAAGCCCTCTAAAAAATCTTGCATTAGGGCCTTCAAGACCCTCGCTACGGCCCTGGTAACTTGACTTTTTTGTAAACAATATGTGACAGCCTTAGAAATTTCAAAACAAGTACAGAAAGAACAGCCTTCATCGTCAATCACATCTTTAGTTTGCTTACTGCAAAAGATTGTGTTCCGTTATGCCCCGCCCGTTTTGCCCCCGAGAACACTTTTTTTATTTACCCTCATAAAAAAAAAACTAGTGCATGGAATGGGAAAAGGGAATATGCGATATAAAGATGAAACAACATATTATATCATGGAATGAACCCAATATTTGTGAAACGTTGATAAATATCATTTACTTGCATGTGAAAAACCTCAAAAGTTACAACTTAGCCGGAATACACACCATGTTTGCTACAAAAAATATGCTGACGCAACAATTATGCCGGATTCACTTGCAAAATGTCGGATATGATGTACAACTATGTTCATGTTAATTTGGATAGATGGCGCGACAATGTAAAAGAAATATGAATTTCATTCCGTTCTGCCCCTTGGTCCGTTATGCCCCCTGCTCCCCTACGTACTTTTTTCGACGACTCTGTTATTCGTTTCTTTTTCCACTGGTCATGTTTTTTTTATTTTCAATTTTTTTTTTATAACTAATGCTAAAAGCTACAAAAAAAAATAAGTTGAAAAAACTGAACGGATGATAAGTGTTTGCGACAATAAGCAAATAATTTATTATCATTCACGAAACATTTTAAAAAATGAACAAGCACGTGTAAACGTAGTATACGATACATTGATTATACAGCAGGGTATGTTGGGTCATTTATACTCCCCACGAGTATGAAAAATACCGAATGAATCGGCTTTACTGTTAAGATGACTCGCAAGACCTTCTCTTTTCGTCCTCTTTCCTTTCAACTGGTTCCCGTTCTATGCGTCTCTCTCGCACTACAATAGGTTGCGAGTCGTCTTAGCGTATTTAAAACTTTCGAGCATTACGTAACCAACTTTACTAGACTGCTTCGCGCGGCGTACTGTCCGCTACAGTGTAGTAAAGTCTGTATCACAAAATAAGAAAACATTTGAAACGGAATTTCGTTTTTCACTTTTCACCACAACAAAAAACCTGACTCGTATGGTTAATTTTCTACTTAGCAGTTTATGCGATACTCGAACTGTTATTTACAATACGAGTACACTGGAAATTCACTTATTTTCGGTTGCCAGAAAGTAAACAAACTCACTTATTTTCTAATGAGTTTGGGTTGAAGGGAGAGCGCTTGAACCCCCTCTCTACTACTTCGAGATCAATCTGGACCGCGATATATATTGATACTATTGACGGTATGGATTCGTGCCGTGGCGCGAAAAATTCAAAAAATACATGTCGTACATATATACGTTGTGTTTTGATGAAATTTTCATACGTGTATTGAAAAAAACGCGGTTTTTGACATCGTTATCATCGTTATACATTTATTTATTCTTTTTATATTTATTTTCGAAACAAAAAAATTTTTATATTTACTGAAAAAGGTACGAATGTGCTAAATTATACAGATATTTTTTATTGTATATTCATTTATATGTATTCATGTCATTAAAAGTATTGCCAATTAAATGAAAATTATGACGTCGAGTTATTATTATTTTTATTTTTACTATTAAAACCATCATTATCATTTCTAGACAGCTTTTTGGTTAATCAAAAGCTTCGAAAACAAAATATGTATCCATTGATGTTGAATTCGAATTTATGCCGTTCCCGCGTGAAAGTGGGAATCGCGCAAAGTGAGAGACTGGGGGTGGAGGGGCAGCGCCAGACCCGAAAATAACTGAGAAAGACATCCGAAAATAAGTGCATACCGAAAATAAGTGAGTTTCCAGTGTATCGCGATTATGACACGGATAGAATATAAAAATTTCATGAATGGCTGTAAAGTTTTTTTATATGAATTGGAAACTATACAAGATTTTCCATCATGGTATCTTTTTGATGGACAGTGTAGTAATTTTTAAAAGAATCCTAGTAGTAGTAGTAGTAGTAGTAGTAGTAGTAGTAGTAGTAGTAGTAGTAGTAGTAGTAGTAGTAGTAGTAGTAGTGGTAGTGGTAGTGGTAGTGGTAGTGGTAGTGGTAGTGGTAGTGGTAGTGGTAGTGGTAGTGGTAGTGGTAGTGGTAGTGGTAGTGGTAGTGGTAGTGGTAGTGGTAGTAGTAGTAGTAGTAGTATTAGTGGTAGTAGTGGTAGTAGTAGTAGTAGTGGTAGTAGTGGTAGTAGTGGTAGTAGTGGTAGTAGTGGTAGTAGTAGTGGTAGTGGTAGTAGTGGTAGTAGTGGTAGTAGTGGTAGTAGTAGTGGTAGTAGTGGTAGTGGTAGTAGTGGTAGTAGTGGTAGTAGTGGTAGTAGTAGTGGTAGTAGTGGTAGTAGTGGTAGTGGTAGTAGTGGTAGTAGTGGTAGTAGTAGTAGTGGCAGTAGTAGCGGTAGCAGTAGCAGTAGCAGTATTATTTTACTATGATTTTTATTATTTATTTACTATAGTTTTTTTTACTGAAAAACCGAATTCTTAACTTGCAGTCTCCCTTGAGATGAATGGCGATCACGTATCCATACAAAATTAATTTAATTAATAAAATGTAATGAAATGTGTCAACCTTTGTTAAATGCAAATACAGTACTTATTATTATACATTTCAACTATTTTTGATATGTAAATTTGATGAAATCGTATAAAAATCATTACTTTCCTGGTAACTTGAGTTTTCATAAACTTTTTATAGGACTTTCTATAAAATTTCGCTAGTTTTTATAAAGGTTCGCTTCATTTCATAGAAAGTCACTTCAAAAAAACTTTACAAAATTTTTATGAAATGACAGAATCTTTGTAAAGTAGATTTGAAAATTCATTTTATAAAAATGCCTACATTTTATTAAGATTTTATGAAGTTTTCATAGTGTGACTTCATGTATACTGATGAAATTTTTATAAAACATTCCTCTTTTTATAAAATCACTTGTGTAAAAAAAAGCGAAATTTTATTTGAAAAACTCGAGATTTTAAAAGGGGTTTTATAAAAAGTTTTATTTAAGTTACTAGGGCTTGAATGTTTTATACATGTATTATTACTTAACATTAACATGCACTGTGAGTTGAAAATTGTCATAGTGACGATAAAATACTGCAGGGGACATTACTTTTTTGTTGCTTTAGAAATCTGGACAAATGCTGCAAGGAACGATATCAGATACTTACCAGGACAATAAGATTGCCACAGTGAATATTAAATTGTTCCGATACAAATACATATCTTTGTAACAGGTAGATGTGTTCTATGTCAGGTGTTTAATAGAAATTGAAAACGTATTGTCATTATGACGATTTCCACTTCTCAGAAGTGTTCATGGAATTATTGGAACACGTAGCTAAATGTGACATAATTTATGAATTTTAAACATTTTTATTTGCATTAGTGACTGACACTGAAATATTTAAATTTGTATGTTTATAAACACTGGTAGCGCCTTATCTAAGTACACCCTAATCATATGCACAGGGCTCTTCAGCGTAGAGTACAGCACTGGTAAACCTTAATCGTAATTTAGCCAGCTCCATGGTTGGGACCAAACTCGACTGTAGTGAGAGATAGGCCATATATTATATGGTGTATTTGAGTACCTTTAGTAAAATAAAATGTGCGAGAATCTCTAATATAGTAAACTTTTGTTTATTGCAACTCCCACTTAACGCAACGCGAGACTCTCGTCTATTGCAACTTCCTCTCACTTTTTTTTAGAGAATAGAGTCATTTTATATGCAAAAATTAGCAATACTTCCAAGTTTTCTCCGCCAGTTGACAATATTCTTGCTAATCCTTTTGCACGTTTCTTGAAAATAAGCAAGAAAAGAATAATATGAGAATTTTTTCACTAAAATTTGAAAAAAAATTTTTCATTGCTATTTTAAAAGAACGTTGTTTGTTTTTTGAGGAGGGGAGAACAATGAACCACTGTTTTTCTGCTTATGCTCAGTGAAAGTGAAAAAAGTATTTGCAAAAATATTGCGTATTAGTGATATAAAGAAAGCTTGGAAGTACACTTTACTTATTATTTCTTCCTTTGATTGGAAATTACTACAGAGAATTACTTTGCTAAATAATCTGATGGAAATCTAATGTGTAAATTGAGTTGAACAATTCATTTCGAATCGTCATCAAACATCAAGAATTTTTCTAAAATTTGAACAAATTAAATTATTCCATATGAAGTCTCATACAATTTTCCCAGCCACATTTGACGAAACTTAGAAGTAACTCGAATTTATTGTATAGAATTTCATACTTTTTAAGTGTTTCCGTTTTAAAAAGATTCATGACCATGTTTTTAACGTTTTTATTGTTACTTCTCCTCACATATGAATATAATTACAAGATTGATAGTCGAAATATTGTACTATTTTTTTTTTATTTTTTTATTGTATTGTAGGATACAAATTAACAATTATGTTCTAAGAACAAAGTACAAATCGTATGTCATGCAACAAATGTGATTTAAATTTTTGCTTAAACGAGTTTTGAATAGGCAAACTCAGATGACTGTCTAATACTTAACGATAACATTCTCATCATTGGCATTGATAGCGTTCTTTTTTTTTACAATAATCATCCATGAAAGCACGTGCTTTCAAGTCTGTATGAGAACATTTTGCAAACTGCGATTCAATAAACTCTTTTATGTCCGATTTCAAAGTTGTTAAAGATTGTTCAATGTATGCCTTTATGGATGAATCAAATTGAGCTAATTTCGATTCCATTGATTTGATTGCCTCAGCTAATATTACTTCCACCTGTTTTGTAGATTCATCTACCCACTCGTTATGAATATTCAAAGATTTTCTTTTTTGGAGAAAACTATGAATTTGGCTTTTACCCCATGATTTAACATGATACAATGAAATAAATTTATTTTTGCAACTACGAGAAAAAAATGGTGGAACATCAAATTCTTTTATGACAATTGGATAATTTTCAACTTCCATGTCACAAAAGTTGATGATTCGTACTTTACCCTTCAAACAATTATATATTTGTGTTGAAGGATGCGTAGTATTGACGCTGATTCCATTGTTACGTATGTTTGCCGTGCATTCCTTGACGAATATTTCTAACGTTTTTCTACTCATTATCGCTCCGGTTTTTAACGTCAATACCTCTTCTGATAATAAATATAATGGCAGATTTGTGTCACGTTGAACTAACTGTTGGCGAAGAGTATCCATGTTAAAGTACCTTAAAATAAGAAACTTTCATATTTGAGGTAACTGAAGGAATGAATATTCAGATTGAAACTCGATAATAAGAATACTTACGTGTCAGCAACAACCATCAAAAACCACGATGCTTTGTGACTGAATTTATTGTAAATATGCTCGTAAGACAACAACAATCTTTCCTTTAAATTTTTCTCACTTTGATCGAAAACGAGTTCAATAGGTAAACTCTTATCTGAATAATATAAATGTTATGATTTTGGTAATGGAGCAGCTTATGCTAAAAATGTATTTGAAATTGAACAGACCTTCCTTGTTGCTTATGAAGATCAGTTCATCGCATTGTTTTCCCCAAGTATTTTTAATGCTTAGTGCACTTTTAGATTCCTCTTGCCATATTTGGACTGTGCAAAGAATGTTTGTTTTCCTGCTTGTATCCTGCAGTATTATGTACAAAATTTATGATTATTCGTATTGGACGATTCAGCTTTTCTTGAAAAAAAAATTTAATTCAGAGGTTATGGCTTTGGAGTCATTGAAACTTATGTAAGTGGTTCAACTTTATAATCATTTTTCCAACTCACCTGAAGAGCAAGCACTTTTGACACAATCTGCGACACTGCCAATACGTATAAAAAGGTTTTCATTTCGAAGAATTATTTCCTAAAATATATACAGTAACGTACGTGTCAAACTGCAGCTAATTTTCACACAACACTAAAATTAAATAAAGAATCCTTGCAATACAGTTAACACATGAGAAATTCGAAGTATAAATGATTGAGAGTCGTCTTTGAAAATGTTGTCACGAATATCTTATCGCGCTCATTGTATCTCAGTACTGCTCAGTACTAAGATCAATTCAATAAATTTTGCAGCGATTTGGTAACTACTACCATTTACTATCTACTGAAGATATATTAAAAAACGTATTAGAAGATACATTGAACTGAGAATGAGATGTAAATTATAAAAAGATTTCCAACTTTTCGATAGGTGGATGTTAATTTAGAAACATATCGTGTTTGAAGATGAAAGATGGAGTAATGGATTGAAAATTTTTTTTAGTCGTAAGATAAATCAACCTAGATAAAATATAAAACTTGACAATTCGTTGACAACTTATTAAGATCTTTACAACTCTTTGACAGCACGATGATCGACAAAAATTTTGCCATTCACTATTTATTCATTTGAACCAGGGTTCGGGAGCGGTTCCCAAATCAGGAACCGCTCCCGTTCGACCGATAACGAGAACTTATGAATGTGAGGAGCGGTTCCCGGAGCGGGTCCTCATGAATGTTAGAGGAGCGGTTCCCAGAGCGAGAACTCATGAATGTTGGAGGACTGGTTCCCGGAGCGGGTTCTCATGAATGTTAAAGGAGGTAAAGGATCGAGAGCTTATGAAATACAGGAGCAGTTCTCAGAGCGAAAACTTTTGAATTAGAGGAGTAAGTTTTTAGTTTTCAGTTAGAAGTCTTGAGATTCATTTGAGTAGTTTTTATATTCTATAGACTTTTCTCTTTTAAAAATAAGTTCTTTAACGTTCACATCATTGAAAATATTCGATTATTGCAAAAACATGACTTTTTCAAAATTATGGTTTCTTACGTTTTCGAAATGAACATTATTGTTAAGCCCACACGTATGACTATATGTGTATTCATAATTTTTTCAATAATTGCGGAACTAACGTATATTACAGACCTAGTTCAGCCTTCAGCTCGTGCGAAGAGTCTTGCATTTAAATTTGAGCAGTCGAGTTGTTCATTAGTCAATTACGAAATTTTGATGAAGAATTAATTCAACGATGAAAAAATTGACAATAGTAAGTATACTACGTAATTAGGACCTCAATCAATAATCTCAGTTGAGATTAGTAGAATTAATGAAAAAAAAACTGAAAAGTCCGATGAATCGACTGAGACTATACATACAGAACCCCTCTTATTTGGATTATTCGAGTAGTTCTTCCATCCAAGCACGCGTAAGAATCAATTATCTCGTTTCCTAGTTCGTGCTCCCGCTGCGAGACAGCGCGGCGGACGCGCTAAACATCCAATCATTGATGACATGAGTCAGGTTATAGTAAGAATTTAAGATGGCGTATTTACATGATTGTACAGTGTTGTGTATATATATATACTAGGAGGGCGTTGCCCCTCTGCGCGCTTCGCGGGCCAACCCTTATGTAGTATTTAATTAAGGTATAGTTTTTTGTTCCAAAAAATTTTTGTAAAATACAATGACATCATTTAATCATAACCTTTTAATAAGTATATGGGTATAAACCATTCATAAGACTTTAGACAGTATTAGCATAATGTTCTGGAATATTGACTATTAGTCGGTATTTTGACCTATTCGTGGAAATATTAGCGGAGCATTTGTAAAATATTTTACATTTGATTGATAACTAATATTTGACAGATACTGAGTTGATATTGGTCCAAAATAAAACCAATATTTGTCTTATGTTGGCCTTTATTAAGGCGATACTGTAAGCACGTAATTGATAGCCATTATAATGCCAAAAATAGGCAATTTGTGGGATATCATTAGGAAAATAATTTTGTAATTTTAATACATTTTGTTATGCGTAACATATTGTCATCATGTAACTTTCGTGACATTTCACGATTTTTCTATATTCGGCCATTCTTGAGAATTTTGTGAGATTTTCCAACCTTCCGGATTTTCTGTATTTTTTGAAATTTTGTTGTTTCGTGTAATAATGTTATTTTGAGATTTTCTGACATTTCATGGTTTTCTGTTCTTTTTTTATTTTTTAACAATAAGGGATTATTTCATTTTTCAAATTGGGATATTTGAAAAATTTTGTAATTTTTTAAAATGTTGTGATTTTGTCTCATTATGGAAAAAGCGTAACATAGGATTTAATTTTATTGTAAGATAAATGTAGTTCTATTTTGTGGTAGGATATTAGAAGTTCGACTTCAGATATTAAATTACACTTGATTTTGGAGCATGAAATATACTTCGTTTACTATACAGAGAATGGTAAGACATTGGGAGTTTCACTTTGTTTTTATAGTGTAGTTATATTTTAGAGTAGACCATTAGAAATTTCTTTTAAGATCTGAAATTTTTATTTTATTGTTGAAAATAAAAAATTTTTTTTGCCATAAATAGCAGCAACCTACTACAAAGTAAAACTTCTGATGGCCAACTCTAAAGTGAAACTTTTGTATCAGCAAAGGATTCAAATTTCTTGTGGTGGAAGGTATAGTAAAAGTTCTAATGTTTCGCGATAGAAGTGAAACCGTAACTGACAACTTATGCGTATTTGCCATTTAGAAAAGATTTAAATATAATTGCTATTTAGACATAAAAAATCCCACAAACTGAAACTTCTCATGTCTAAAAATAATAGAAACTGTAGTAGGGGAAAAAATTTGAGAAAGTAACACATTATAATAGGTATGGTTGTTGTGTTAGCCGAGAAGCACCGATTGACTTGGCCGCAGGAACAGCGGAGGCATCAGGTTTTTTTCATAATATAGAAAGACCTTCACTGTCTCCACCCCCGTCGCCGTACTAGCCGATGGACATTGGCATAGCTGAGGCGTCGCGCAGAAGTATCTGTTGACACGGTAGCGGGGAGGCGGAAAATTTTTTTTCTACATCATAAAAGAAAACTTGATTCCCTTGTCACCACCAACGTATCAGCTGATGAATCTCGGCTCCGCCTCGGCTCAGTCGAGGAGCATTGGCTGACACGGGGGAGGGGGATCAAGTTTTTTATAATACGTTAGAATTTCCACATAGTAAAACTTCTCATGGATGCTTCTTAACAAAGCCGAGGTGAAGCCGAGGATCATCGGTTAATATAGTGGTGGCTGCAGAAGGAGCAAGTTTTTTTCATTATGTACACGGAAAAAAATTCCAAGCCATTATTAGCTGGAGCATCGCACGCTATCGTTGTATGGGAGATTCTAAGCTTCTAACGTATGAATCGCGCCGCTTATACTGTGACGAACGAATCGTCCATAGGACACGCCTATGGTATCCAGGCGTCGCGACTTTGTTTTGGTAGCTTTATTCCGATGCTCGATTCCACCCTATGAGTCTATGGAGCTCTCATAGTACGATAGCTTGGAATTTCTCTCCGTGTATGAAAAAGAATTCTGGCCTCTCAGCTAATGTGTCAGCAGACTCCTCGGCTTCACTTTGATTAAGTTGAGAAGCATACATAAAAAGTCGAACATTCTGGAACTTCTGATGTTCTGCCATAGTATCGCTTTTGGACATAAGAAGTTTTTCAAAGTGAAACTTTATACGTAAGATTCTCGGTTTAGCCGAGGCGAAGGCGGAAAGCAAGTGCTGATACGGTAGCTGGGAGACCGGAAGTCTTTTTCGTACATAATAAAAAAACTTAATACCCGCTGCCCTCGCCGCCGTGTCAGCCGAAGCTCCTCGACTAAGCCGAGAAGCACACATAAGAAGTCGCACATTGTGAAAATTCTTATGTGCTGTCATAATACCATTGTTATACATAAGAAGTTTTATAATGTGCAATTTCTTATGTATGATTCTCAGCTAAGTCGAGGAGCTTCGGCTGACACGACAACGGGGGCAGCGGGGGATCAAGTTTTTTTATAATATAAAGAGATGTAGAGAGATGAAATATAAATAGAATAGAGAGGGATATAAAGAGGGGAAGGAGGGGATGTAAATGTGAGGTAAGGAATGAAGGAGAGGAGGGGTGGGAGAGGGGAAGGAGGGAAAAGGCGGATTGATAGACTATAGGGTGGCGGGGGCGGCAGGGGCAAAAAGTTTTTTTTATAGTTCAAAAGATGAACAAAGTCAAACAATGAACAATAAACGAAGAAACAATAACTGCATACGTAAGATTCTCGGCTCAGCCGAGGCGAAGGCGGAAAGCACATGCTGATGCAATAGGTGGGAGACTGGAAGTCTTTTTCTTACATAATAAAGATGAACGAATAAAAATGAACAAAGGCAAACAATGAACAATAAACAAACATAAACAGAGATACTTCAGTTCATTCGAGTTCACTTGAGTTTACTTGGGTTCACTTGAGTTCATTTGAGGTCACTGAATCTGCAACAGCGGGAGGGTAAAGTTTTTTTATAATATAGAGAGATATATTAAATATCAATATAGGGGGGCTTCGCCCCCCTGCGTGCTTCGCACGCAAACCCCCATTTGGTATTAGTTTTCGGTTATTTTTATTCAACAAAATTTTTTTTAATGAAGTAAGAACATTTATTGATTATTTCTTAGTATAATAAATAGATATAAATTAGTAATAAGATATAACATAGGCTAAATTTTTGGCAAGTATTAGCCAAATCGTGTCAGTCGATCCTCCTCCCCTCCTTCCCCCATTCCTTTCATCCCCCCCGCCCTTATCCCCTACCCTCCTACCACTCTCTGCATTTTCCTCCCCTCATTCCCCCTTCCCTCCCCTCGTTCACACTCCTATCCCATCCCATCCTTCCTCCTCCGCTACTTCCCCCTCCTCTCCCTCCTACCCTTCACATCCATCTTTTTCCCTCCGCTCTCCTTCTCGTATCCCCCTGTTTCTTCTCCCCTCCCTTTGTCACGTTACAATTGCGACATATGGAGATTGGACCCGAAGGCCAAAGTGGACTGGTCTTGGCAATAGATGGCCGGCATCGTAGGAAAAAGTATAAGGCTATGTTGAAAGTAATCAACGGCAACTATGGGTGGTTCGAAATCCACCTAAAATCCAGACACTCTCACAGTTTTTGTGCGTGCTGGGAATATATATACAAGGTTTTTGGGAAATCGAAAAGTTGCAATGGATGTAAATCCGCCAATATATCCTATGGGCCAGGAGCGGCGGGGTGACACAGTCGTGTCGAGATGATCCTCAGAACTTTTTCTCCCCTCTCCTTCCCTGAGGCTGCCGCTTGCCAGAGGAAAGGTTTCCGTAGCGAACTGGATGTATCGTAGAGGGGAAGGGAAACCAGAGGAGGGGAGAAAAGAGGAAGGATGACAGAGAGAAAGAAGGGAAGAGGGAAGGAGAAGGATGGAAAAGGAGGGGAGGGAGTAGAATTTAAATAAACAGCGGGAGCAGCATTATAAACGGCGGGGGCGGCAATAGCAACGGTTGCTATGGCGAGTTGCCGGCTCGGGGAAGGGGAGGGCAGAAGAAAAAGGGGGATGGGAGAAAGAGAGTGGAGGGAAGAAGATGGATGTGAAAGGTAGGAGGGAAAGGAGGGGGAAGTAGCGGAGGAGGAAGGATGTGGAGGGGAGTGGTGGAGAGGAAGGGAGGGATGAGAGGGGAAGGAGGATAGGAGGATCGACTGACACGGCAGCGGGGGCGGCGGGTAGTCAATTTATCAGAGTTCACTTGAGTTCATTTGAGTTGACGTGAGTTCATTCGAGTTAGTTCAAGTTGACTGACACGGTGGCGAGGGCAGCGGGGATGTCAAGTTTTTTTAATAATATAGAGAGATATCGTTTTTTATATGTTACTAGAATCTGAAAACTTAAAAATTGACGAAAAGAATAAAATTGCTTCCATCATCTCTCTAGGCTAGGGTAAAAAACAGTTATTGATATTTAACAAATATTATCCAATATAACTATTTTTCATTTTAATCTTAAGTGGAAATGGATAGCTAATTTTTTTTTGTTTTCGTTCATATCTTAAAAGTTGGGAAATTCAGGCACATACATTTTGCCTTTCTTACCCTTTCCTTATCTGATTGTTTTTTTCAAAATTTATGTTTTTTTTTATGTAAATTTGACCTTTAACCTTCGAGTCTGTAATATTCCATAACTCTTGTTTTTCTGAATGAAATTTTTCTTAGTTTCCGCTGGCTTTCATGGTGCAAACATAATAATTAAGTACGATTTCGCATTGAATATCGCAGAAAGGAGATTTGAAAAAAAAGCGCTCAAATTATAAAGTTTAAGGAAGAATTTTAGGTGCAATATCTAAAAATTTGAATAGTGAATGTCTTACAAGTAAAAATTTTTTTAATTTTATATTTTCTATGTTTCATTTTACATATTCAAGAGTTATTATATTAAACTTTGAATTGTAAATTTAATAACATGGTACATAGAATAAAATTTGCTATTACGAATTTCATAACTTGATATTATCATGCTAAAGATGATCGAAATTCTATCAAAAAATTTTTGCACGTGTGAAGAGCTGTTTTTACTAATTTACTTCTATCAACATTTTTTTTCTTTTATGAATATTTTTAGTATTATATAAAATTTTAGTTTTCAAATTGGAAAAATTTTAACTCTCGAAACAGAAATCTGTAAGTCTTCTGTTTTTGATCATCTGTTCACTCCAAGTTGATTACAAATAATTCACATTTTTTTGTTGAAAATTATAAGTCTTTGTCTCGAACACGAAAATTTTCCGATTTTGTTTTTTTTAATTATATATGTTACAAAATTAAAATATTCAAACACTTCAAAATTCGAATAGAAAAAACTTTTCTAAAACATCATCAAATTATCAATCAATTACTTTGGGATTCACTGGAATAAGATAGCGAACTTGCAATATTCGTGAAAGGTTACTTTTGCAAGTGAGTATTAGATAAAAAATCAGGAAATTCGAAGATTGAGTTGAAATCTGAAAAAAATTCAAGGTCTGAAAGTCAAAATCACAGAATTTTACACTTTTAATTCTTTATTTCACAAATTCGAAATATTGCATTGTTCTCCTTAGTTTCTTATTATGCTACGATTGCAATGAAATTCTCTTTATTAATTTTTACTTCCTTTTTTTATATTAATTTTATCTTTTTAGACAAAATAATCCTTTAGATATACCTAATGAAAGTTCCCTTCTGGTTCGAATTTTTTTCCCTTCAGTTCATCTGGTTGGTGAAAAAACCTTCTGAGAACGAGTAATTTTCTAGGCTATATGAAATGAATGAACTGTATGCGAGTGTGAAAATGTGAATATTTGTAGTAATTTCTACTCTATACAAAGAGCATACATGCTTTTTTTTAATTGTGTGATGTATTCATTATAATAGACAGAATAAGAACTCCATTCACTTCACTAAAACTATTCGTGGAAATTCTTTTACTCCAGTTTGTGCAAAGTTCACTCAAAATCATCACATCAGAACGGTCAAAAACAAAGTTCACCTCTATTTATTGTAATCTATGTTACGTATGAATCTAAGTATAAAAGATTTTTCTTAGTTCACGTAATTAGAAGAGAATCAATTGTGATTTGAGGCTTTCTGTATCAAAATGATGTACAATTTTATTAATCGAGACAAAATTTTTATCTGTCAAGGTTTCGGCGAAAATTCAACAGTTACTGAATACTTTGAAGAGACCCAAAAGACGCCCGTTACCGGAATTCTATGAAGACGACGATATTGAACTAGAAATAGCCGCTAACCCGAAAGACCCAAATGCACCTAAACCAGAAGGAGGAATCATGACACCAGCAGTTGGCGAGCAGCTTTCTGTCCCATCGGGACTTCCGCGGTCACTCGAATCAGCTATTCAAAGGTGACACAAAATTTTCAATAAATTCTAATTTTCTTGGAATACTGTTTCTTTCTATATTTGTAATAACAAAATACGTGTAATTACTTGGGGGAGAGATGTACTCAAGTTGTGGAACTCTGATATTTCGAAAATTGCGAACCAACGGATTTTATATTTTGAGCACATATGATATCAGTGATTCATATATGCATAGTGGTTTGACAGAGACACGCTTAAACTTTTGTGCATATAAACATTATAGTTCAGAGAAAACTAAAAAAACAGTTACATCTACTCTAATTTCTGAAACGCATAAAGCTTTATAAAATTTTTCCCAATTTAGGTTTTAGGAATTAATGACTGAAATATCGACAAAGAGTTGGTTCTCAATTCAAGATACAAATAGATATCAACTATAAAAATAACACTAAATTGCAAAAAATGCAAAAACTGTTTTCAACCGTAGAAGAAAATGAACTGCCACATACAGTCAACAATAATTTAAACACTTTCGACACTGTCAAAACCTGTCTTAATAGTTTTATATTTTGTCAGAAACTGTGATAAACTGTAGAAATTCTGACCAACTGTTACATTGCCTTCATTCCAATATGTTTTCAACGGTTCTAAACTGTCAAATTATTCCAAATTGTGAAAACTTGTCAAAAACTTGCAAAATTGTCAAAAATGAAGATATTTTCAGGAACATTTCGGAGGAAGTACTCGTCATTCCCTTTCCAACTTTCCATGTATTCACCCTGTCATAATTTGTAATAGTTTCGAAAAACATTCAAAAGGTACGGATCCGCGACGTACGCTAAAGCTTCTGCGGCTACGGTTCTGGACCCGAATGGCAAGCCGTGTGTGACGCTGACCTACGGGAAGTTGCTGAGTCGCTCGCAGAAAATCGCTTACACTCTGTTAAACAGGAACCTGAGTCGAGCGGGCGACTGCATTTTAAAACCCGGGGATCGCATCGCTCTGGTTTATCCCAACAACGACCCCATCAGCTTCATCTGCGCGTTCTATGGGTGTCTGCAAGCCGGCATTGTACCCGTGCCCATCGAGGTGCCGCTCACTCGTCGCGACGCCGGCTCCCAGCAAATCGGCTTCCTCCTTGGTAGCTGTGGAATCCAGGTCAGTTCTCCAACGGATTTCCTACCATTTCCACAATTTTCAGGAAAAGGTATTGCTAGTGGATAGATTTTTAACGATTTACAAATCATTACTTTTGCTCATTCTTAAAATATTGGTAACAAGCTGTTTACACTAGTCTTGTCTGATAGATCAAAATGGAGTGAATGATATTGATTTTCATTTCTCAGGTGGCACTGACAAGTGAGGCATGTTTGAAAGGCCTGCCCAAGACGACTGCTGGTGAAGTCGTGGCATTCAAAGGCTGGCCAAAATTGCATTGGTTCGTAACGGAACATCTTGGTAAAATACCTAGAGAATGGAGGCCACCACCAAGGCTCATGGACGACACACCGGCTTACATCGAGTACTCGACGGACAGGGATGGCTCAGTAATGGGCGTGACTGTGACGAGGGTCGCGATGCTGGCTCATTGCAGGGCTCTTACACAATCTTGCGGCTACACCGAGGGCGAGAACGTCGTTTGCGTTCTTGATTTCAAGCGCGAAGTTGGCCTCTGGCACAGCACGCTCACCAGCATTCTCAATGGCATGCACGTCATTTTCATTCCTTACGCGCTGATGAAGGTATTATATATAACATTAACATATAAATTATATTGGGCTTTACTTATAAATAATAATTTATAATCGAACTCACTTCTACAGTGGATATATGATTGTTATGAACATTATTTTAATTTGATTAGTACTGATTATAGCTCATCGTCAAAAAAATTATTTCTAGGTTAGCCCAGCGAGTTGGATGCAAATGATAACAAAGCACAGAGCAAGTGTGGCTGTGGTGAAATCTCGAGATTTGCACTGGGGTTTGTTGGCTACGAAAGACCACAAGGACATATCTCTGTCGAGTCTGAGAATGCTTTTGGTCGCGGACGGTGCCAATCCTTGGTCTCTTTCTTCTTGTGACCAGTTTCTCTCCGTTTTTCAGCCAAAAGGGCTTAAACCAGACGCGGTAGAACCTTTTTTACCATATATTCTTTGCAAAATTTTTTACGAAGAATATACTTCTTTTCATTGGTCTGGTTTTTTTTGTCTAAATTCAAATGAATTCAGAGTACTTTTCGAGTCCTCTACTCTTAAAATTTAATTTTTTTAAATATGTTTTCCAGGTGTGCCCGTGCGCTACGTCTAGTGAAGCACTTACAGTTTCGATCAGACGACCCGGGAGAGCCGGTGTCAATGCCACTGGTCGTGGAGTACTCTCTATGTCAGGACTCAGCTACGGAGTTGTGCGGGTTGACCAAGAAAATTCTCTAACGTCCCTCACTTTACAAGACTGCGGCCAAGTTGTACCTGGAAGTAATTTTTCGTTCCGCTTTTCTTTTTCAAAACATTTTTACAGCAATATTTTGCAACTTGTAGCAAGGTTAAAACTCCTCCCGAAATTCCAATAAAATCAATCAATATTTCATATAAAAAAAAAGGTACATCGATAAACAATAAAAATATAAGTTATAAATCAACGCATGAAAATGTTAGCAGTATATATTATATAAAAAAGTAAACATTTTTTTAACATACGATTACGTAGAAAATATAAATCAAAAAATTGTTGCAACCCAGTAAATAATCAAGAAAAAAAAATCTTCGAAAATGCTAAAAATTAACAAAATTTTTATCTTAGGTCTTAAAATTCTAGAGATCTACAAAAAATCCGTATAAAAATATCAAAAATCTTTCGATTCATATAAACTCTAAAAGAATAAGGAACTTATTTGAATTCTACGAAAAAACTATTTTCTGAAAAATCTCGACAAATGCTTATATGATCTATAAATTTTGGAATTCTAGAGCATAAAATTTTAAATATACTATGAATCTATAAAAATTCTAGAAAACGCAACTAAATCTTTTAAATAAATAAAATAATACGAAAAAATAATAACGATACAAAACATAAAAAATCTATATGAATGTGATCCTATAATTATTACTTGAAATTACTGAGAATAGATCGAAATTCGCATTTCCAGGCATCGAGTCCTTTCAAATCTCTGTAGCAATATACAAAAATATAAGTAATCTATAAAAATACTGCAGAATTTTCCAGGGTTTCATATATTGTACTAGATAAATGTGAAAATTAAGTTTACTTGTTTACTAGCTTACTAGTTTACCAGTTTCTATTACAAATTTGACAAGTTTACTAGTTTACTTATAAACTAATTTACTTTTTAACGAGTTCGCTAGTTTCCTATTTTCCTTTTTCACTATATTACTATTTTACAATTTTACGATTTCAGTAGTTTACTAGTTTACTAGCTTACAAGTTTATTAGCTTACCAGTTCACTTGTCTACTAGTTTACTAGTTTATTAGTTTACTAGCTTAATAGTTAAATAGAAATCTTTCAATGCATAAAAATTATGTATATATATGTGACGTGCCAGGAGAAAAGGGACACATCGCTCCAAACGAGAATTTCACAGGGTGAGTGATAGAAGTCAATCAATTCTGTAGTGAAAGGTGACTCCCGAAAATCTGCTCTCCTTTTTTTGATAGGAAATAATGTCCGTAGAATTTTTCTAATTTTTGTGTTAGATAGAGTAACTCAAAAACTATCAAAAGATACAAAAAACCGGTTTTCGATTTTTGGAGCGATGTGAATCTTTTCTCCTGGCAGGTCACATATAATTTTAGAAATTATTCTAGAAATTCATAAAAACTTCAAAAAAGTAAAAAACGTTGTCGGGTAAAACATGACAAAGTTATTTGACAAAAAAATTGATATCCTACTGTTGGTTTCAACCAGTACTATATCAGCCCAATAATGATATCAGAAGTATTTTATGTTTCATTAATATCATATGAAGGTGTCCATGGAAGACTCGAAAATAGGTCCATAAAATACGAAGCTGAGCTGGCTTAAAAAAGAAGCCAAAAGATTTCACTTCAAAAGTGTCACACAATATTTAAAGTATTAGTAGCAATCAATGAATGTATTATAAATACTACAAATTATGCATGTTTTGCTTATCTACTGATATTCAATACTCTTGCACAATTACTCAATATTCCCTCAAAGTTCACTATCGAAGCCATAACGTTGAAGACAATATAAAATAAACAAAGTTTAAAAAAGTGAAACACTTGAAGAGTTAGATCAGGTTTGTTTTAACCGTCGAAGATCGTAACGCATAAAATTTATACACAATAATACAAAGTGTATGAAATGATAATATACAATATGACAATGCATTATATTTCAATATTTCTTTTCTTCGAAATTCCCAGTCAAGCGTTCATTATCAGATTTATGCAAAAAAATTTGTCTGAAGCCGGAATCTGAACCTTAGTCTTATGTATTACGTGTCGAGTAATAAATAAACCCCCCCTGCCTACGAATCTGATTGTTAATAATAAGAAACACTATTTGAATGATTTACATCAATAAACTGACGAATTACTCATTTTTTACTCTTTCACAACCAGTGGCAAACCGTCATTTCTACATCGAAGAATTTATAAAAAATAAATGTACATATACAACCATAAAATACTTATTATCAGGTCAATTTATAGATCAGAAGTTGATATTATGGTAGTCGCATTTCTTTCTAATTACTTATTCAGCATTTAGTAATTTATGTTTCATTAAATATTGTAACAAGTTATAATAAACTACAAAATCAATAAAAAATTTCTAATAATTTTAAAATATTATTTTAATTGTACAATAACTCAATTAAAATTCATAATATCTAGTGAATATTTAATTTATATAATATATTGAATTTATATAATAAGTATGAAAGTATAAAATTATTTTTATCTTTATATTCAATAATTCTTATTATTTGCTTTTTAAATCACAGTTATCTTACCTAAAAACAGGGTGTTTCACAGTGCACGGAAATCCTTGAAATCGTGGATTCCTCATGAAATTCTAAGACTTTTTTCCCTTTGCCATTTTTTAAAAAACTCAAAAATGAAAAAGTTATTACAGCCGAAAATTTAGACAATAAATGTCCTCTCCCGACAAGTAGGGGTAAACTTCTCGGAAACAAACTTTTTCTAAATTTTCTTCATATTCCACTGAATAAAAAAGTCCTTTGCCACTTTTTATAAAACTCAAAATCAAAAAAGTTATTCGGGCATATAATCTAAGAAATCTGATTGGTTAAAACTTGTGACCCGAATAACTTATTTGATTTTGAGTTTCGTAAACAGTGGCAAAGGACTTTTTTACTCAGAAAAATATGAAGAAAATTTAGAAAAAGTTTTTTTTACGTTAATTCGACCCTCACTCCTCGGGAGAGGGCATTTATTGTTTGAATTTTTAGCCTAAATAACTTTTTCAGTTTTGAGTTTTTTAAAAAATGGCAAAGGGAAAAAAGTCTTAGAATTCTATAAGAAATCCATGGTTTCAAGGATTTCCGTGCACTGTGAAACACCCTGTATATTGATATTTATAATAATCACTCATAAATAATTGGAACACTGCAATAAATGTTAACGATATAAAAGATGATGCTTGTAATTATTTGCACTGTATTATGAAGGACATTTTGCTTACACAACACAGAAGCTCTTCGTCGACAGAAGTTTAAAAACGACGTCGAATCCCAATTTAAGACAACAAACACACGGGTTAAAACGAAATATTGAAGTCCACAACGTGTTTCTGCTCGAGTTATTTCTTCAGTGAAATTTCGGGTGTAATCCTAATTCTCTCCTTTTTTTTTGCATACATAAAAGAAACCATAGTTTCTTTTTTGAATAACACTTGAATAATATTAAATTGTCAAACACACGAGTTTCGCGTCACGAAACAATTTCACGTATTAGGTCGAGGTATAGCTGATGCTTGCTGATGCCCTCACTTGAGCTGCGGCAAGGCAAATGCCACTGCGCACGACAAGTGGCGCCAGTCCCTTGCAGCGGTAGTTCGTGCAAGAGTACATTCAGAAAAAAAGCGGCTGAATTTCATGAAGGCCGAACGAGACCGGGAGCGAAAAAGCGCAGGCGTGCGCGAACATGATCGTAAGCGATTGGTCAATTCGATTGTAGCGCGCAATGCCATTGGCGAAATGCGTGGAATGCCACCACACCTCCGATTTTTACAAAAAAGAATAGCGTTCGAATCTTGTCATCATCTTTTACCCGACAAGAAAGTTCGACTAAACTTTTCGTTAAAGTACAATAAAATACATCAGAATCCATTTATACAATTTATACTATTAAACACACTTTTAATTGTAGAAATACCGAAAAAATACGAAATAAAAGTATTAAAAGTCTTTATAAAAGAAACTGTCGTCTGAAAAATCAGTTTAAATTCTTAAAATAGCTGTAAGTTTTAATACTATTGCATTAATTTTAATAAATATATTGAGCGATTTATGGTAGTATTATAAATATATAAAATTACCTGAAAATAGTAAAAAATTTGATAAATAATATGCCATATAAAAATTATATAAATTTATGATGTATCTTTTATCTGTGTGGTTCAAATTTGCTCAAAAATCAATTCAAATATATAAATTTTTCAGAAGTCTGATTCCTAGAGCATCGAATTTGAGGAAGCTCTAATGAAATCCATATTACTCAATATCAGATAATCCTCAAAGTGGCGTAAATACGAAAAGTATTGGTAAAAAAAATTGAAACCTCAGTTAGTAATTGAAAACCACAAAAATCGAATTCCATTATTTACGAACATGAAAAATGTGCAACTCTGGATTCCAAAAGTTTTATTACTTTGCAATTCCGAAATAATTAATATTTCAAAATTGCTCTCTTGTAACCATATTGTCAAAGATTAAAAATTATGAAATTCCGAAAGAAAAAAATTTTTTAGAATAACCCCGACCGATGATTTTTTCTGCTAACTCCCCTGACTCGTAGTCATTTTGAACTGTATCCAACGTCACATTTTTTATGTATGTACTGATCCCATGAAGATAAAAATGAAAAATTTCATTGGAATCAATCTAAATCGAGTCATCGGAATAACACTGGAATACATTTTTACTTCCCAGGTATTGTCATAGTAGTAAAAATGGAAGGTCCGACGTACATCTGCAAAACTGATGAGGTGGGCGAAATATGCGTGCACAGTGCTGCAACAGCGAGTCAGTATTGGGGTTTGCGAGGCCTTACAAACAACACTTTCAAGGTATATAGGAATATTTTTTCATCTTTACAGGAGTTTCATACGTGAAACTCGATGTATCGACAAGTATTGATGTTTGATATGAAATTGAATCGAATTGGGAAATGATTGTCAAGGTCGTACCGCTGCAATTGGACGGCTCACCCATGGCAGACTTGGAGTACACGCGCTCGGGGCTTCTCGGCTTTCTAGGACCTGGCGGGCTCGTTTTCATTTGCGGATCCCGGGATGGTCTAATGACTGTTACCGGCAGGAAGCACAACGCTGATGACATCATTGCCACGGTGCTCGCCGTCGAACCGCTCAAATTCATTTACAGAGGGCGAATCGCCGTTTTTAGCGTGCGCGTGCTTAGAGACGAAAGAATTTGCGTCGTCGCAGAGCAAAGGCCTGACTGCAGTGAAGAAGAGGTAGGATCCTGTTAATTTTCAAAGTGGAACATTACACAGGTTGTTGGGCTCGAAGCTTCAAATTGAAATATGAAATTGGTTACATACATGCTTGATTAAAAATGATTTGTCTTGCTTCCACCTTCAATGATTGAATATTTGCTTACATTACATGCAGTTATCAAATTGTGAACTCTTCCCTTCTGATCGTAAAATTCTTAAAGCTTGAAAATTTGGGAGAAATCACAATAACTGAACGAATAATGTATTATTTTTGAAGCACAGCAAAAATTTACGAAAAAATGAATCTTTTGAAGCTTCATGACAAACTGTAACAATCAGGCGCGTAGGCAGAAGGGGGTTTTGGGGGTTCAAACCCCTCCCGAAATTCTGATAAAATCAATCAATATTTCATGTTCAATTGAAAAAAGTTATATCGATGAACAATAGAAATATAGGTTACAAATAAATGCATAAAAACCTTAGCAGTATATATTTAATACAAAAGTGAAAATTATCAAAACGTAGGATTACGTAAAAAATATATATCAGAAAAATTGTTGCAACCCAGTGAATAATGAAGAAAAATAAAAATCTACGAAAATGCTCAGAATTCACAAAACATTGAATCTCAGATCATCAAATTCTAGAAATCTATATAAAAACCAAATGAAAGTATTCAAAATCTTTCGATTCACACTAACTCGCAAAGAATAATGAAAATAATTGAATTCTATGATGAAAAAACTGTTTTCTGAAAAATGTCGACAAATGCTTCTACGATCTATAAATTTTGGGATTCTAGAGCATCAAATTCTAAATATACTAAAATTCTGGAAAACGTAACAAAATATGTTAAATCTTTCGAAAGTACTAAAAAAGAATAACCATATAAAACATAAAAAATCTATACGTATGCGATTTTATCATTAATTCTTGAAATTCCTGGGTGTATATCGAGATTCGCATTTTAAAGCATCGACATTTTTTAATCTCTATAGCGATCTACAAAAATATAAGTAATCTATAAAAATACTTAGAAATCCGCCAGGGTTTGGTATAGATATTATATGTATGATACTAAAAAAATGCGGAAAATAAGTTTACTAGTTTACTAGTTAACTAGTATACTAGCTAACTTTTTTATTATTTTACTAGCTTACTTGTTTACTAGTTTACTAGCTCACTAGTTTACAAGTTTAATAGAATTTACTTATTCACGAGTTTACTAGTTTACTAGGTTACTGGATTATTAGTGTACTAGCTAACTAGTTTTTTTTTAACTAGCTTACTAGTTTACTAATCAACTCATTTACTTGTTAACGAGTTTGCTAGTTTACTATTTGACTTTTTCACTTGTTGAGTATTTTACTATTTTACAAATTCGGTAGTTTAGTAATTCTGTAGCTTCCAGCTATAACCGAAAAAGTCACACATGCCATAACGTTCAAAATTTTATCAGAATATCATGTAAACTGAGCCTTATGGCACAAGTGACTTTCTCGATTATGGCGGGAAGCCACAGAATTTACTAGGTTATTTGTTTACTAGTTTACCAGGTGTACTCCTAAGTAATTTCCGGTTTTTTCAATGGATGGCGTTCTGTTTTGTACCGCTGTTGGTAACACATACCATATGTCATTTTGTTCAGTCATATCGAGTGCTTGAACTGCGTTGACATTTTCTCGAAAAAATCTTCCAGTAAGTTTTTATTGCGCTTCAAAAATGTCGGATTTTGTACCGAATTTTGAGCATATGCGCCATGCATTGTTTTTCATGTTCAATCAAGGGAAAAAAGTGTCCGAGAGCCACTGTGCGCTTGTGGAAGTTTATGGTGATCGTGCATTAACACTTCGAACATGTGAAACGTGGTTTCGACAGTTCAAAAATGGAGATTTCGACCTGAACGACGCCGCACGCTCCGGCAAGCGAAAATCGTTCGATGACGCCGAATTGCAAGCATTATTAGATGAAGACAACACGCAAACGCAACGACAGCTTGCAGATGCGTTGGGAGTTCAACAGCAAGCAATTTCCAAACACCTGCGAGCCATGGGAAAAATTCAGAAGTGTGGAAAGTGGGTGCCCCATGAACTGACCGAGAGACAAATGGAGAATCGAAAAGTGACCTCTGAAATGCTGCTTCAACGATACAAAAGAAAGTCTTTCCTGCATCGTATTGTTACTGGCGATGAAAAGTGGATTTTCCTGGAGAACCCTAAGCGCAACAAATCGTGGGTGAGTCCAGGTGAAGCATCGACATCGACGGCACGGCCAAATCGTTACGGTCGGAAGGTCATGCTGTGTGTGTGGTGGGACCAGTCCGGTGTTATATACTTTGAACTGCTGAAACCTGGTGAAACTGTGAATGCCGTTCGCTACAAACAGCAAATGAAAGATTTGAGCCGAGCCATTGTGGAAAACCGACCAGAATATCAACAACGACAGAAGAAGGTGATTTTGCCCCATGACAATGCGCCGTCGTCGCATAAGTCGAAAGTCGTTCGTGACACGCTGGAAAGGCTCAAGTGGGAAGTGCTTGATCATGCGGCTTACTCACCAGACCTGGCGCCATCCGAATACCACCTCTTTGCCTCGTTGGGCCATGCCCTTTTTGAGCAGCGCTTCGACTCGTACGAAAATGTACGAAAATGGCTCACCGAGTGGTTCACCTCCAAAGGCAATGATTTTTACTGGCGTGGTATCCACAATTTACCAGAAAGGTGGGAAAAATGTGTAGAAAGCGATGGAAAATACTTTAAATAAAATAAAGGTTACGGTTTTTTTGGAATTATGTGTTTTCTTTGCAAAAAAACCGGAAATTAATTAGGAGTACACCTGGTAGATACCTTACCTTATATTTCGTTACTTATAATAAATATTACGATTCATGATTTTCATGTGAAATATGGTCAAAAATATTTATGTTTCCACACTTAACATTATATTTATTAGCAATAAGCAAATTGCTTTAATGTGCAGTAGGGTGCCAGTTATTTTATAAATGTAGGAATTTTTTTCATTTCCAGCCTGAACATCAATAAAAGTAATAAAAAATTTTTTTGATAAAGTGTAACTGAAATCTGATAGTATTTTCACGTCCCATCGTACTATTGAAGTTTTAAATATCAAATACATGTCCATATTTTTTGCATGTTTCAATTTAAACAGAATCTTTTTCAAAATTTAAAGAAGATTCTAGAACTTGGCAGAATATGGGTATATGGTATAAAGTATAACAACGGATTTTTCAAAATTTTTAATAATTATTATAATGTGTAATACTATAGCCTTTCGAAAACAACATTATTGGCTCTTGTTATCAGCTACTACATTGTAATAATGATTATCGAAAAATCTGAAAAAAATTCACTGTTTCACCCGCTACCATGTATTTAAACTGCCAAGTTCCAAAGCGCACTATTTATTTAGAAAAAATTATAAGATTTTGAGAATAACATTCGAAAAAAACTATGTAGTTTTTTTTTTTTAAATTCACCAGCTTAATGGAACATGTTCATACCATCCGATTAAAGTCAAAGTTTACCATATTTTTTTCTATTACTTCAATCGATTTCCAGGCTGGAACGGAAAAATATTACATCACCAAAATAACTGACCCCCTGATGTGCAGTGACTGCAAAGCATATTGCCGCCAACCTCACAAAATCTTATGGGAAACCGGCTTAATTGTCATCGGTCCCAGTAGGATTTAGTCCCATCAAAGTCATAGTTTTCTTTACACTCTTGAAAAATAGAATTTTGGTGTACATATCTTAGCATATTTTTTGTACATATCAGTGCCCTTTTGCCGTTTTCGAATACGCGTTACATATAATGAACGAGAAAAAAAGTGAAGGAAGTTCAAGCAAAAAGAAGAAAAGAAATTTCAGTAAATGGAAAGCCAATATTAATAAAAAAAGCCAGAAATGAGGGAGCCATTAGATTTGAGAATGAGAAAGGGGAAAAATAAAATTTCTTTTTTTAAAAAGTATATTATTAACTGTAGGGTAATGAGTATACGCAGGGACGGATATATCCAAAGTGCCGCCCTAGCGCAGTAGATAAAATGCCGCCCTTTCAAAAATGAATTTCGAATTTCTAAAAAAAAAAGTGGGCATCAATTTTCAGGGGATATCGATATATCGATTAGTTTTAGAGATTTTTTACACCTTCGAAAATTTGCCGCCCCGGGCGGCTGCCCCGGTAGCCCCTACGGTAAATCCACCCCTGAGTATACGTCATATAACGGGAAAAAACTTGTTCCTGCGAAAAATACATAAATAATACATAAAACATGTTACGTCATGTTGCATGAAAAAGTGCTTCGGAAAAATCGAAACGTCAGCTCAACAAAATTTTCATCAGTCTTTTTGGAAGCTTCACGGGGATACAGATCATAAAATATAATGCTTAGCAGTTTGATGGAAACCAAATCTCTCTCTGTTGCTGAAGATGCTGCTTCGCGAAAAGTTACATTATGGAATTATTTTTTTCAATCTCAATGTAGACCGTATTTCGGTTTGTCATACATTTTTATGCAATTTGTTGGGAATAGGGAAAAAAAGGTTAGTGACGATCCAACAGAAAATGAAAAATAATACCCATTTAGGTGACGATCGGGGTACGCATTATAATCATGAAACTCGATTAACCGAAAATGTGAAAAAATTGATTAATGAACATTGTCAGTTACTACCAGGGGGTGAAAGCTTACTCTTGAAAAGCTCGTTGATGCATTTTCGGAGCGCCTCTGCTGGGTGAGGCGAGAGTTAAAAATCCGTTTGAACTGATGCTTCTTGCTCAGGTGCGATGCGGGTGTGAAGGGAGTAGAGTGGTGGAAACGTATGTAGGCAAAGGACGCGGAGAAGAAAAAGGAGTGCAAGGAAGTGGGAGTATGAGGAGTGTGAGAAACTCTCACATGAATTTTGTGAAACTTGTACCCCCTGGTTACTACCTCACAGTGAGTCTCATTACAGAAGAGAGAGTTCATCTGTTCAGTATTTCGATAATCCTAAATTAAATAGAAGCAAAATGTATCATTTATTCCTCGAATTTTATGCTGATAAAACAGGTGATTCAGTTCCTCCAATTTCTTAATCTTCATATGAAAAACTTTTCAATTACAATCTCAATTTTTCTTTCCGTAAGCCACGCATGGATGTTTGTGCTTTTTGTTTTGAGAATCGTTTTAACAATAATGACCCTGAAGTAAAATCTCATGCGAAAAATGTTCAAAAATATAACAATTTAAAAAGGGAAATGTTGGAAGAAAAAAAATTCACGAATCAAGTTTGTTTTAGTCAAAATTTACCTTTGCCAAAACTATCGGTTTCTGCACAGTTTTATCGTCGCTTGATCTGGCTACACATTTCCAATGTCAATATTTTTGATGAAAACAAAAACAGAGCTACATGTACTTTTTTATTGAGGGCAATCACAAAAAAGGTGCAAATACAGTCTGTAATTTTCTGTTCGATGCCATAAAGCGAGAGCTCGAAGGAGGAGTTTTTGAAAAAATTTACATGTTCTCAGATAGCTGTGGAGGTCAAAACGAAAATTATACAATCCTTTGTTTTTTGTCGTTATTAGCTGAATATTTGCAGACGGAAATCGATCATGTTTATCCAGTACGCGGTCATTCTTATTGTTCATGCGACAGGAATTTTGGAACATATGGGAAAAACAAAAAAAATGATGAAATTATTGACACTGATCAGAAGCATATGACATTATTCGAGATTCAAGAAAGCCGTCTTTTACGATTTTGAATAAATCTAATTACACAATTAGACATTTCGAAAAAGTCATTCTGAAAAGAATCGATGTTCCCAAAAATATTCGTATTAGAGATGCAGTCAGAATCACTTATTTTCCTAATCGTCACGTAAACCTTTACCATGATTACGATGAAAAAACTGCAGACTTTATAATCGATTCTGACGTTCAATTTTTTGATTTGCTGAACACGGATCAGGCTGAATTTGTAGGTATTAGTCAGGAAAAAAATAACGATGTAAAATTTTTGCTTCATTTTTTGAGTACCAAAGGTCAACAATTTTTTAAAAATCCTTTTTAAAAGACAATTGTAAAACCAAAAAAGCAAAAAGGAGTGACAGCGAAACAAAAAGTGTAAAATCCAACTCTGCGAAAAAAAAGTGTACAAACTGAGCGAGTAGGCATAAAACATTTTTAAATAAGTTCAAAAAAAGAAAACGCCTATTCAATGTACCAAAATAAAAAATTATGCAAAATAAACACTGTAAAGAAAAACATTTTGCGATTATATCTCGTGAAAAAACGTTCGCATAGGACTACGAAGTTTTGAAAACCTATTATACAATGTGTTATTAATGCTTCGTGAGTAATATTTAACCATAAGTTTCGTGTACTCGACCAACAAAATACCCAGAATCTCTGTTGAAAAAATTCTCACGTATAAATTGACTACACATTTGTACGTGAAATTTTATTTATAATGGTGTTTTTAAAGTATGGTAATGAGAAAACCTTACCTCTGTGTTTATTATTCGCTACAAAGTGGTAAGCGCGCGACATGCGATCCAGCGTTCACTGCGCTCACTTAAGAGTTATTGTAAATACTAAACCGCTGCTTGTAAAGAACTCAAATTTTATGAAAAACTGTTAAAACTATTAGACATCAATTCTTCCGCTGGAAGTTTGTTGTCAGATGAATAAGAAAAAAATTTCCCCACTGGTCGAATTGTGCGAAACGTGGATTTTTCCGTCTATCAATTTTTATTTACATTTTATTGAAAATTAATTTTTCGCTTATTCCTCAGCTTCGTTTATATCGCTAGGATATGTCATGTTTAGTAACAAAATTTGAACACCAAAAGACAAGAGCATCATGCAGTTTTCACGAGTTTTTTTTTAAAAAAACATAAATTCGGAGCAAATAAAAAATTGGTGTATTAATTTTTTATTAATTGCTGTAACAATGAGAAAAAATTATTATTTTTGGAAAAAGGTGCGCTACCATGCCCTACATAAAAAAATATTTTTTTCGTGATTAGAAAAAAAAATTTTTTTTTCGTCGAATACATTTGCCGTATGGACTAGAGTATTTTTCGGTTTACGTGCTCGGACCCTTTTCGTTTCCAGGCGGCAATTGTTTAAGAGTTCGATTTCTAGAGCATCGAATTTCAGAAAGCTCTGTAGAAACCCATATTACTTAATATCAGATAATTCTTAAAGTGGCATAAGTACCTACAAAAAGTACTAGTTAAAAAAATTGAAACCTCAGTTACTAATTGAAAATTACAAAAATCGAATTCCATTAGTTATGAACATGAAAAATGCACAACTCTGAATTCCAAAAGTTGTATTACTTTCGAGTTCCGAAATGTAATATATTTAAAAATCGCTCTCATGTAACATATTGTCAAAGATGAAAAATTATGAAATCCCGAAGGAAAAATATTTTTTAGAAAAACCGCTCTCGACAGTTTTTTCTGCCTATGCCCCTGGTGAAGATGATCAAAATCTAGAAATGTTGGTCTATGTGTCATGATACATTGCACTCACTCATGTAAATCCAGCTCAGCCGGCGCGAGACTGGCTCGAAATAACGAGAATTGATCCATCCCTCCTCAAGTCGATCATCCTGTTGTAAATGTAATTCGGCATTTGTATATAATGGCGATGTTCATTATTTTCAGAGTTTCCAATGGATGTCACGCGTTTTGCAAGCCGTTGACTCGATCCATGCTGTCGGGATTTACTGCCTTGCTTTGGTGCCACCGAATTATTTGCCAAAAACTCCTCTCGGCGGGATCCATTTGTCGGAGACAAAACGCCGATTTCTCGAAGGCACTTTGCACCCTGCTAACGTTCTTCTTTGCCCGCACACATGCGTCACAAATCTACCTAAGCCTCGCGAAATTCACTCTGGTAAGACTAGAAAATCCACGCCCTACTTCGTGGTTCAGTCAAAAAAACTTGTCTCAGAAATATAACTGTTAAAAATAGGTAATGCCTGTTTTGGCATCTCTTTGAAAGTTTCCTGATGATGCGGAATAATATACATTCCGGAAAAATACAAATGCCTATAAATTTTGCTAGTCTTCACCACTCTTCACCATATATATTTTGTGTTTAGACAATTTGACGTTCAAAAACCCACAAAACTTAGTGTTGCCAATTTTTGCAAAACCTTTTTCCAGATTTGACTGAATCATGGGGCGAATGATTTCTTAGCGTTTAGATATTAGCGTAGCTCGGCCGCAGGACTTTGTCACGTGAGTAAGAAAGAACAAAGAAAGAGTCATAGTATAAAAGCCCCCGAAGATACCTTTTTCCCATACCCTATTGTTTTTTACGTTGAACTTTCGTACTCACAGCATGGACCATTGTCAAAGTAACGCGCAGCAGTCTCGAGGATTTTCAGTTTCCTTTTAAGTTTTCTTTTGGCTTTTTTAAGGCGTTTTGATCATTTCACTTTTTTTTCCAGTTTTTTTTTTTCCATATAATTTCATGATTATTTTTGGCGTACAGTCAAAATTTTTATGCGGGCTTGAGCGATTGCGCTGGTTACTAACGGAATGATGCGGGGCGGTGTAGCGGGGGATTCTGTTACAGACGTGGGCCCCGCGAGCGTCATGGTTGGCAACATCGTCCAGGGTAATCGGCTAGCTTCAGCACAAGGTCGCGACCTGGGAGTCCTTGACGAAGAAAGTGATAATGCAAAGAAGGTGAAAATGATTAATTTTTAAACTCAACGTTCTAAGTGTTTCATTGAATGGTAGCATAATTCCACTTATACGATACTTCTACTGATGTAGACCTTTTATGATAATTTTTAGTTCAGTCTGATGAGAATCCTAAACCAAAGAATCGAAAACATTGTAATATAAATAAGTTTTGTGAAGAAACTTGACCCGGAGAGGCCCATTTCCTCATTATCCACATAAAAATTAATTGAAGTAACGAAAGTTCTATTATTTCATTTTCCAGTATCAGTTCATATCTGAAATCTTGCGTTGGCGAGCTGTAGGCACATCAGACCACGTTATCTTCACATCGCTGAACGCGAAAGGTGGCATCGCTGCGACTCTTTCGTGTTCGCAATTGCACAAAAAAGCGGAACGTATCGGAAACCTTTTGTTAGACCGCGGTCGTATCAATACTGGCGATCACGTAGCGCTTATTTTCCCGCCAGGAACTGATCTTATTTGCGCATTTTACGGGTGTCTCTACGTCGGCGCGGTGCCTGTAACTATTAGGCCGCCGCACCCTCAAAACCTTCAGACAACTTTGCCCACCGTGCGGATGATTGTTGACGTCAGCAAGTCTGTGCTCATTCTGACGAATCAACACATCCTCAAACTACTAAAAAGCAGGGTAATTACTTTCTTCTTATTCAAAACACTTCAATCTCAAATCCTCCCAGTAAACATTCGTGATCGTGATATCGTATACACAGACTCGTGCTTCCACATATGTGTGTCATCATGATATCATGTGATGACATGACATCATTTGATGTCATAATGACGCCATATCATCACATGATATCATGATGACATACATATGCGGAAGCACGTGTCTGCGTATATGATAGATCACGAATGTTTACTGGGCTTGATCCACAAGTTACAAACTAGTGTATATAAAAATTGTGGAAAAAAAGAAACGTAATTTATGTTTCAAGTGTAAAAAGTACTCGTCTTGAATTTTATTATTCTTCTACAAGAGAAAAACTATTCAAAATTTGTCTATACTTACACACATAAAGTTCGTAAGTCAGCTTTTTACCCAAAGAAAATTGATTTTGCAGGAAGCAAGCAACGTCGTGGAGACAAAAAGTTGGCCTACAATCCTGGATATGGAAGAAACGACAAAAAAGAAAGGTCCATTGATGTATCGAGCCCCGACAGCAGAAATGTTAGCTTACTTGGATTTTAGCGTCTCGACCACGGGCATGTTGGCGGGAATCAAAATGTCTCACGCTGCCGTCACGTCCCTTTGCCGATCCATGAAACTTGCTTGTGAACTTTACCCTTCAAGACACATCGCCCTTTCCTTGGATCCTTATTCGGGTATGGGTTTCGCGCTCTGGGTCCTCAGCAGCATTTACTCCGGGCACCACTCGATACTCATTCCCCCATCTGAGGTATTTATAACTAAGTTTTATGCATAAATAATATTATGCTGAGTATAATGAGTCATATTAGAAAAAATGAGTCATAACCCTGTAAACATTCGTGATCATGACATCATGACATAATGACATCATGGTGACATACATATGCACGAACATGTGGCTGCGTACATGATGTCAAGATCACAAATATTTACTGGGAATGGACAAATTAATTTAAGTTAGAAGTGTAAGTGGCCTTGGAGTTCATTTTACAACGTATTTATCATTCAGCGCCCATATTAATATCGCCAAGAAAGCGAATGTTAGAATTTCGAAAATGGAAAAGATGGTTCATAAATATTTGTTTCCTCACGAAGATTTTTTCCACATGCACTCCTGATGTTGCAAACATTTAGAGTCTAAATTGTTATTTCTTCTTACATCGAAAATCAATTCCTAGGTGGAAGCGAATCCTGCGCTGTGGCTTTCGGCTGTGAGTCATTCTCGTGTTCGTGATACATTTTGTTCTTACGGGGTCATGGAGCTATGCACAAAAGGTTTGGGTTCGAGCGTTCACGCATTGAAAGCCCGAGGTGTTAGTCTCTCATGCGTTCGCACCTGTGTTGTCGTTGCCGAAGAAAGACCGAGAATCGCCTTAACGACCAGCTTCAGCAAACTTTTTTCTGCTCTTGGTCTCAGTCCTCGAGCAGTTTCCACGTCATTTGGTTGTCGTGTCAACACCGCCATTTGTCTTCAGGTATTTGCAAATGCTTCATTATATATTATGTTAGACATAAAACTAACGTACATCAATAGAAGAATGGTACAATACTTTTTTTTGTTATAAGTGAGCAATAAATACTGTGACATTTAGTACTTTGCGTTTTTTTTAAGAAAAGGTTCTCCTGAAGGAATAGCAAATATCGGGAAAATTTTATATCGATAAATATCGTCATCGGTCTTCACCTTATCGATATTATTGATATCGACATAATATAAATCAATAATGTCTAATTTAATAATAAATAATGAATGACGCATAGCAGAATAAAAAATCCTGAATATAATATATAAAATATATATAATCATAATATACTAGGGGGGCTTCTTCGCCCCTCTACGAGCTTCGCGCTCCAACCCCCATTTAGTTTTTATTTAAGGTATATTTTTTTTTTTCATATTCAATAGATATGAGAAGGTGAAAATTGGGCAGAGGCCTGGTTTTAAAAAAAGAAAAAGATAGGAAAACGAATATTATCAGGTCTTATTTGATGTTTTTTGATGAATGTGGTAGAACTTTTCATTATAACATACTTTCAAGTTTATATATTTGTTTTCCCAGATATTTATGTTGTTTTTTTGAGATATTTGTTATATTGATTCATTTTTCTCAAAAATAGTATTTATTTATATAAATTTGATTAAGTTAAAATTTAGAAAAAATTCATTTCATTCTCAACCCCCCCTTCTACGGTAGGGGTTGCAGCTGGTGCATCGATGAAATCAAGTTTTTTTATAGTACAGAAAATTAAAATCGAATTACTCGATCGACGGACGATTAGCTCAGGAGAGCGGAAGTCAAGAAACATTGTAATTGGATATATTAACATATCTTGCAACGTTTCTTACGCAGTTGATAGCGTTTGACTCGATGCAGTTAATGATAGGTAAAGGTTTTTAATTTCTGAAATAAATGTGTATAAATTGAAAAGTGATTATAATTAGAGGAAAAAAATTTATTCATGTTTAATACTGTTATTATAGAAACAGTTGAGTTTTCTTCAAGTAAATCTCATCAGAAATAACTATTGTAAGACATACTTAAAATGCTATATATATAATTTTTATAGCTCCCTGGTCGGGTACGTGGATGAAATAATTGGAATAAAAAATTTATTATCAAGAGAAAGAAAGGATCTGAAACTGTTTAAATTCTGTTTGTTAAGTAAACAATAACGACGGATGCAGAATAAGTGTCTCGAGTTGGAATGAAAATGCAGAAAAATTTTTTGATGAAATTAAAATAAACAAAGTGTGAATAATAAACAAAAATTTATTGCAAAAGGAGAGTAAAATAATTTGTATATACTTTTCAGATAATACTAATTCGAAACTGCACGAAAATTAAGAAATCAAACTATAATGAAGAAAATGTAAATTTTGAATTACAGCTATAAAATTTCAGTGTAATTCAAGAAATAGGAACTTTCGAAATGATGCTAAAATTGGACAATTTGGAAATCATGAAAATTTTTGACGAACTGAAAGAAAAAAGTGGATATAAAAGTAAAGTTATTATTAAAGAAAAATAGTATCGAAGATAAAAATTTTTTTTATATGTACCAAGAAAATTATAAGAATTAACATTGAGAAATTTGATATGGAAAATGGTCTGTAATGTGTAAAAAAAAAAAATATTGGAATTTGTTATATTACAAAAAAAAAAATTTTATTCCTTTTTTTTTTCTTCAGTTACGAATGGAATTATAAAATAATGAAGAACTTAGAAAATGAATAATTTTTAATTAAGTATAAGAGTAAGTGAGAAATTCTGAATTTGAAAAGTATGAATTTTTGTTTTTCAAAATATAATAGGTAGAATATGAAAATAAGATATTACAAATTTTAATATTCTGATCAACAGAATTCGAAGGATACATTTTCGATAAATTGTTTTAAATAAAGAAAAATGAAAATTTGTACATTGGGTCGTTGACTGATTTAAAGTTGGAAATTGGTATGTAAATAAGATGAGATGGAAATTTGGAAAAATATACAGTTGGACAAAAAGTAGAGATAGTTAGAGAAATATTACACGACGGTAATATTAAGAAAAATTATATTTCAATGGATAATATAATAATGTTTTATTATTTTTAAAAAAGATGAAGTGATGACGGTTGCAACACAATAAGAAGAAAATATAAAAATAATAAAAGAAAAGATGAAAGTACAGAAGATACTTGAAGGCGGTGAAATTCTGAAGAAATAGAATATAAAAAATTCAACAGAAATTCAAAATTTATCAAGAAACCTTTTTGTAAAATGATGAATAAAAAAACTTGTCAAATTTTAAAGTTTGTAAAATTTTCTTTTTTTTTGGAGAGTCGCTTCTTAAGTAATTGTATATGTTGCGTTGCTAATAAAATAGTCGATAAAGATAAGGTATAAAAGAATAGATGTGGAATATAGAATAGTTTTTGGGTACAATGTAAAGAATATAAATAATCTTATCTCCATTATCTTATCTCGAGTATCTGATATTCAGGTAAACTGCATTTGCAACACGGGTAGCGATGTAAAATTAAGATAAATTACGGCAATTTTTCATTTCTAGAAAAGGGGGGATGGCAGGGGAGTGGCACTTCCTATGCTCGCCCATGGAAAATTTCGTGGGTTGTAGACAACTTTCGCGGATAATCTCCAACTCCTTGGGCTTTCCGCTCTCCCCTATGTCCCCGATTGTGCAAAACCTACCCCTCTCAATCGGCACTTCCTCTTTAGCAAGCTTCGTATCGATTCGGGAACTATCGGAAATGTTCGTGATGGACACGAACAATCCGACCGAACCCGACCAAACTCGAGTATTCACGAAGCATACAGAACTTGACCGAACCCGAGAGGGACGGGACGGGAGAGGTTACCCCTCAAACCCTGAAAATCGGGAAAAAATAATATCTCGATTATCTCATCTGGATCATCTTATCTCGAATATCTTATGTCGATTATCTTATCTTTATTATCTTACGTAGATAATCTTATCTCGGTTATCTTATCTCGATTTTCTTAAAGTCCAGTTGACTGAATATGCGATAGTGGGGGGGGGGGTATAGTTTTTTTTATAATATCGACAGAAGATGGAAAGAATATCTTATTTGTTATCGAATCTTAATAATTCACGGGTTCAGTTACGTTCGGTATGCTTCGGTGACACTCGAGATTGGTCAGGTTTGGTCGACCGACATGAACGCTCCCGAAAGTTCCCAACTAGATACGAAGCAATACGAAGTTTGCTGAAAAGCGTGCATGAGAAGTTTCACTTTGTGAAACTTCTCATATCCAACAATGGTACTATGGCAGAGCATGAGAAGTTTCACAATAGGGGTGGGCGATACAGTATCGATACTTCAGAGTATCGATACTTTTGAAAAAAACACCGATATTTTGTATCGATATTCTTATATCCGATATTTTTCAGTATCGATACTGGTGGCCTGTATCGATACTGAATCAGCTATTTACTTATTCAATCAGCTTTTCACTTATTAAGACCAAGAAAACTAATTTGCAAAGCAATACCGAATCAAGCCAAACTGAAAACGACAATGACGACTTTTGGCATTTTCATAAAGAAACTGTTAAGTCTAATGTGCTAACAATGGTACTATGGCAAAACATAATAAGTTTCACAAAGTGAAATTCCTTTTTCATCTTTCGAGTCGTCATAAGGGCACCTGACTGAATTTGTGACAGCTGGGGGTGGGGGGTAAAATTTTTTTATAACATAGAGAGATAATTATGATATAAAATTATCCAACAAGGGAGAATGATGACTATCAAAAATCCATTCGAAATCACAATATTTATTGCTCCAAGTTACTCTTAACTATTTATTACACAGGCCGACAAGAAACCAAAGTATACTTTTCCGAAGGTTTTTGGTGCGCTGAACAAGAATCTGGCCTCAGAATTGCTCCATCACCTCAGGTTTTCGAGATACTTTAAGCTAAAAGTACAAAAATCGCGGTTTTTGCCTATATTTGAGGTTATGTAGCATAACGATTTTAACTTATATTGTAAAATCACTGCCAGTATCTTAAAGTACAAGCCTTGCTCTTTCAAATGCGCTTTAGTGTGCTCAAAAATCATTTTTTTTCTTTGAGATATCAAATATTGAAGTTTGGAATACACATCGATTTCTCAAGTTTTGTACACCTTCACGTTTAGTAAACACAAGGTGTAGAGTGACAATTCTGAGAAACGATAGATGTTTTACGAGTGTCGAGGCATCGCGGAATCCAAATATGCTATCAGTTTTGCAGAATTTATTAGTAAAAACAATTTGTTTTAACAAAGTATTGCACAACTTATGGTGTTTGTGAAACAAACACCAACATCAGATCCTTTGCAAGAAATATGTTTAAAATAATATTGGTCTGTAATGCATTCATGTGGTTGTAAACAAATTATTAAATAATAAGTTTATCAGTCTTAGTGAGACCTTCGAAGTTCAACATCTCTAATCTCTTGCAACTGTTGCTTACGGCTCTCGGCCGAACCCAGAGTCATGAAACGTGTACGGAGCGTTATCGATTTTTTTTTTAATAATTACCTAATGCACATTTTTTTATTGATTCTGTGCTCCTTTATTCTTTTCTTTCTTTACTGTATTCCATTTTTTCAGTTTTTTTATTCATTTGAATTAATCTTTATGATTTCCTTAATGATGTTCTCGATTCTTTTAGACTATTGTATAACTTTGTTAATGACTTCTCGGTGCCTTTTATCTGGTTTTTGAGACTAAAGAAGGTGTTTTTGTAGGGCCTGATATCAGAAAACTCATGAAAGATGATGAGTTCGAGAAGTCTATGACGAAAACAGAGAAAAATACTTGGCTTAGTTTTAAAAAGGTTGTATACAACTTTTTAGAAAACCATCGGGATAAGGAATATAAAGCTATTGTTTCAACAATGTCATCTCTTTTTTAAAAATTGGGGTGCTTATGAGTTTGAAATTGCATTATGTATTTTCTCACTTGGACTACTTCCCAGAAAACGTTGGAGCTTTTAGTGCATAAATGGGGAGAGAGATCCAAAATTATAAAGAGTTTCAAAGAATCGAGAACATCATTAAGGAAATCATAGAGATTAATTCGAATGAATAAAAAAACTGAAAAAATTGAAGGCAGTAAAGAAAAAAAAGAATAAAGGAGCACAGAATCAATAAAAAAATGTGCATTAGGTAATTATTAAAAAAAGAATCGATAACGTTCCGTACACGTTTCATGACTCTGGGTTCGGCCGAGAGCCGTAAGCAACAGTTGCAAGAGATTAGAGATGTTGAACTTCGAAGGTCTCACTAAGACTGATAAACTTATTATTTAATAATTTGTTTACAACCACATGAATGCATTACAGACCAATATTATTTTAAACATATTTCTTGCAAAGGATCTGATGTTAGCGTTTGTTTCACAAACACCATAAGTTGTGCAATACTTTGTTAAAACAAATTGTTTTTACTAATAAATTCTGCAAAACTGATAGCATATTTGGATTCCGCGATGCCTCGACACTCGTAAAACATCTATCGTTTCTCAGAATTGTCACTCTACACCTTGTGTTTACTAAACGTGAAGGTGTACAAAACTTGAGAAATCGATGTGTATTCCAAACTTCAATATTTGATACCTCAAAGAAAAAAAATGATTTTTGAGCACACTAAAGCGCATTTGAAAGAGCAAGGCTTGTACTTTAAGATGCTGGCAGTGATTTTACAATAAAAGTTAAAATCGTTATGCTACATAACCTCAAATATAGGCAAAAACCGCGATTTTCGTACTTTTAGCTTAAAGTATCTCGAAAACCTGAGGTGATGGAGCAACTCTGAGGCCAGATTCTTGTTCAGTGCACCAAAAACCTTCGGAAAAGTATACTCTGGTTTCTGGTTCTGAAATTTGTTCAAATTTTGTCGGCCTGTGTTATCCGAAAAAATTGGAATAATTTCAGATTTTAAATGTTTTTTACCGATATTTATCGATATTGCTTTGAAATGTCGATAATATGATTCAATATAATTTAACGTCAACGGAGATAGAAGCAGATTTTAGGGTAAATTTCCCTGAAGCGCGTAAATTCAAATTGTATTAAATAAACGCATCCACACCACGCAGCATACTTAAAACATCAGATGCAGCATACTGAATCAAAATTCAAGCAATTACTTTAAACAGTATATATTTTGTATTAACTATAATTAATACATCAAATATTTCCCAGGAAATGATATTTCATAACACTTATGATAAATCAATTGAAAAATATTTTTTCGATTGTTTTCTAAATTTCTTTCTTTCAATATTTAATTTTGATTAGATAATTTCTTGTCAACCAATTGCCGACTCATATCGATGAGCTTTTCAATATGTTTATATGTACTCTTTCTTGCTCACTCTTGAATCTTTTAAGAATGTCGATCACTAAGTAAATAGACAATGAATTCGTAGACGCGAATGCTAAAAACGTGTAAATTTTTATTCAATATTATTAGTTGACGACTGTGAATGGACTGATTTCTAGTCAGCATCGCAAAAAGATGACACTTTCATAAATGCTGACTAATGATTGTGTAGACGAATGCCGACAATTTTTTGAGTAATGATACACGAAGTAATAAGTTGAATATACGTGTCACGTATGTAGAATTATTTAACCAGGGAGATTTCAAAAAATGTCAACTTTTTTTATTTCTACGTCAAATTCTCTTGATCATTTAACTAAATTACCGAAACTGCCGAAAATGCTGACTCCTGACAAACTTGGGGGGGGGGGGGGTGTCACACCCCCATACCCCCCCCCTCGCTACGCCCCTAGCCTTCACATAGTATTGATATTATCGATAGGTGTTGAATATTTTGCCACCCCTAGAAGGAACACAATTCAGAAATTTCAAGAACAGTGAAACTTGTAAAATGGATATTTTTCTGTTGATTGAAAGAATATTCAACAAAGTTTTTATTTTAGGGAGCCTCGAGTCCCGAACCATCAACAGTATACGTCGACCTAAGGGCACTGCGTAACGATCGAGTTTCATTGGTCGAACGAGGGAGCCCGCACTCATTATGCCTCATGGAATCGGGAAAACTACTTCCGGGAGTCAAGGTCATCATTGCGAACCCGGAAACGAAGGGTCAATGCGGAGACTCATCTTTAGGAGAAATTTGGGTTCAGTCATTCCACAATGCCAGTGGATATTTTACAATTTATGGTGATGAGAATGATTACGCAGATCATTTTTCGGCACGACTCGTAACTGGGAACACAAACGATGTCTATGCCAGGACAGGGTATTTGGGATTTTTGAGGAGAACCGAAGCTGTGCAGCAGTCTAGCGAGGTGAGATCGTATGATTTATATGTTAGTACCTAAATGAATAAACACTGAAGTTTTAATTCTAATCAAGGTTACGTGGGGGAATTTTTCAAATTATGCTTGAAGGGATGTTTGTGTGATTGTGTTTCAAAGGTTCCGGGAGAAACTGCAACAGACATAGATGTAGCTCCTGGTGAATCCGAACTTCACGACGCCGTTTTTGTTGTTGGAGCCTTGGATGAAGCTATTTTGTTACGTGGGATGCGATATCATCCGATTGACATTGAGAACAGTGTTATGCGGTGTCATAAGAAAATCGCCGAATGGTATGTGCCATTATATAACTGTGTTACGTAACATTGCAGATACGTACTCTAAAGGTTTACAGATAATTACTATATCCCGCAATGTAACGTAACACTGTTATGCTGCAGTAACATTTATGCTAGACATTGATAATGTCATGGTTACATAACAATGTTATACATTACGTATTAACAATGCTGCTACGTTGATGAAACATCTCAGTAAAAATTTATGATTTCATACTGCAATCATGTAATGTCATGACATACACGCCATAACGCCATATGACATACATAAGCTTTGTCATTAGCAAATCATATGATGTCATGTCACATTTCGATATCATTTGGTATTTAGTTGACATCACGGTATGACAACTTGATATCATATGGATGTATCATAATATAATGCATAACATGTTATGGCATTGCATAGTGTGATATCATATTACACTAAAGTGACATCACCATTTGACATTATGTCATTGGAATGCAAAATGATTTCATAGTTTGACATGTCACAGAGTGATCAGAAATGATCAGAAATGATGTCATGAATGTTTACTGGGATAATATAATGTTAAATTGCAAAAAAAATGCGATGCTTAGGTGATATTATTGTCACGTTGATTGAAGGTAATCTGGTGATGTCACAATGTTACTGTATTGTTACGTAACTACAACATTCATTATCTGTAACATTGCAATATAATATATGTACGCCAGTTTCAAAATGATATGGTTATATTACTACATCGATTTCACAATTATCGCAACGTTGTGTAACTGTCATATTGCATATTGACATTTTGTAACCTAATAATGTTACTATAACATTTAGTTACTTTGACGTTGCTTATCAGTGACATTGTTACATCACAAAATGTGAGCTTCCCATAATCTATTCAGATTTTTATTTCAAATATTTTCAGCGCCGTTTTCACGTGGACGAACTTACTGGTAGTCGTAGTAGAGCTAGACGGCAGTGAGAGTGAAGCCCTTGATCTCGTGGCTCTGGTGACGAGCGCAGTCCTCGAAGAGCACCACCTCGTCGTTGGCGTTGTCGTCGTCGTTGACCCTGGCGTTGTGCCTATTAATTCACGTGGCGAAAAACAGCGCATGCACCTCCGTGACGGCTTCCTCGCGGACCAACTTGATCCTATCTACGTCGCCTACAACATGTGAAGCAGCTCTTTTTTTTGCAACGCGTCTGTTTTTATGTTACTTTTTCGCATTGCTTACTTGTTTTCTTTTTTTTTCACCCTAGCGGATTTTCAGCAAATCATACGGGAACGGATTGTGATTTCGGCGGTTAGTGAAAAAAAATTTTTTACAATTATCGTTTCGTTTTTTGGGATTTAAATTATGGAATCGTGAATTTCAGATTTCTTTACAAGAGAATAGAATGACCAAAATGTTAAGATTGGAAGATTTTAATAAAAATATTTCGAAATTCGACAACTTGACGATCCTACATGAAATGATCCTACATGGATCTTTTTACTTTGAAGTACAAAAATTCAGAATTCAATGGTTCATGAAAATTCGAACACAGATTCAAAAATTGTTCGAATATCTTTGCCTTAATGAACTTTGAGCATGTTCAACTAATTTTGAAAATACGTTTGGGTGGAACTTAGTTTTTATCCTTGTTTGGCCTGGTTTTTCCAGGATTCGACTGAAACTCAGCGCAACTGGATAAATTATTTACGAAAAAAATGCGCACATCGAGACCTCGAGATTTCGAGGGAAAAGCTCAAAACTTGTTTTTCATTTTCGAAAAACACATAACATGCACTTGTGTACATTTGTTAATACGTTCGAAGAATTTTTTTTTCTTCACTTTTCGCCAATATTCGTATTCTTATAGATTTTTTAAATTACTTGTACATAGTCATTTTTCGTATATTCGTCTTTTAACGTTTTTCTTTTAGAGCAACGACGCATTGCACATTTCTATGAGAGTAACGAGACTTTGTTGAGATGTGATGTACATACCGAAACTTAGAGATTGTAGGAGATTTTTGATTTGTCCTCTCGGCCGACATTTAAGAGCTTCCTTCACATCTTTTTATGTGAATTATATTCAAAAGAATCAGAAAAGTTGAGAACAAAACAGTACGATTAGTTTCATATGAATTTTTTTTCATGAGTTTTGAATTACATTTCTTAGCTGTTATTTTTTTACTTTTGCAACATTTTTTTTTGTCTTATTTGTTTTTGTAAACTACTGCAATAATTCATCTTTGTCATTTCCATATCTGTGGCTTCCCGCCATAATCGGAAAGTCACTCGTGCCATAAGGCTCAGTTTACATGATGTTCTGACAAAATTTTGAACGTTATGGCTAGTGATGTGGCATGACGTTTCATAACATTTTTCGTCACATGACGGTCACATGACATCAGAGATAGGCAAAATCAATTATTCTAGTAATTCACTACTCTATTATTACAAATTACAAGTAGCGAAAAAAAAACGCGCTTATTCGCTACATTTATTCGAGTAATCGTGGAAAAGCGCGCTACTCCGCTACATGTAATCTGACAATCCTTACAAAGCGCGTTACTTCGCTACTTGTATTCAAGCAATCGTAGAATAGCGCGTTACCGTTACAAGTAGCGATGCAAGAACGCGCTCTTTCGGTACTTTCATTCGAGTAATCGTCGGAAGGGCCGGCTCCTCCGCTACGTTCAATCTGGCAATCCTGGAACAGCGCGATAGCGTTACAAGTAACGAAACGAAAACGCGCTGCTTCGCTACATTCAATCGAGCAATCGTGGAATGGCTCGCTACTTCGCTACATTCAATCAGGCAATTCTTTACTAGCGCGCTTCTTCGTTGCATTTAATTGGTTACAAGTAATTAACGACTGAGAACGCACTATTTCGCTACATTTATGTATTCGACTTATAATGGAACGGTACACTCCTGCGCTATATTATTGAATGTAGCAATTTTTAAGTAGCGCGTTACTGTGGTATATTTATTTTTATATTTTTAAAAGAGCATGCTACTCTTTCAGGTAAAAAAATTATGATTCATTTGTTTTAAAGCACTTTGTACGGTCAGCGTAAGAAAATTTTTAAACAAATTCAAATAAGGTTTCTCTGAAATTTACTGTTTATAGTGATAGTGCTTTTTCACGACAAGACACGCATCTTTTTTTTTGTTCTTCATTTTCAGTTGTTTCCTAATAGGATATTTTTGAAAAGTCGGCCTGAAAGTTGATTTTCTTTCATTACCATACATTCATTTTTCTTTATAATTGAAAAACTCAAAAACTTGTCCTATTATTACATCCATTGTTTAATTTTGTAAGTTAAGTTTTTTGCTACTAGGAAAAAATTTTAAACTTCATTTTTCTCGGGAAAAGTTTTTTCGCAATCGTGGTTTTTATGAAAAAATCAATAAATTTTTTACTTCAAAATTTTGACATTGCATCAGTTTTTATTTAAATTTCTGAATAAGAATTAAATTGAATAATTAACATTCAATTTTTTATCACTAGCCACAATTCGTTGTTTCAGAACTACAATTTCTTGAATTCAGCGTACCATTTGCGTCGCTATTTTTTACGCTTTACTTTCTTCGAATTCTTTGATTTCGTCGGTAACAGTTCGACTATAAAAATTTATGCTTAACTCGTTAGAAATTATAAATAGGCATGATTGAAAGACTGATCGTTAATCTACTCTACTGATTGACTTGTTATTGAAGTACGTTTAACTTTATCAGTAAGGATTTACATATTTTCAAAGAAAAAAGTTTTGTGGACTAATAAATTTACGAAAGTTTTTTGATTATCGTGAATTTAAAACCAGAATTATTCGACTCGAAAGTTATCATATTTTGTGAATTTGTCGATGGGTTTGTCAAGAAAAAATGATTCGTTTACAATAAATACGTGTATGTACTAACCGATTCAATAAACCATAAATCTACTTAGACTCTATTTATTAATTTTTTTTTTTTCAAACAATAATGTTGTTCTGAACTTGCAGTTATACTTTTTTAACAATCTTACGCTGCTGATATTATTTAGAACGGGAAACATATTGTCTGAATAATTTTCCAAATTATTAAGTTTGAATAGCTGAATTACATTTCAAAAAACTCATGCACAGGCCTTTATTATAATAATTTTTTTTTCAATAACAATTGGTTGCCCTGTGGAGTCTCCTATCCTAAAACCATTGACGGAAAAAATCTTGGTTTTTCTTTTTTCAAAACATGTGGTGTGCATCTTCGGCACTGCCGAGAAATTTCTAACGGCGTCATACTCATAAATATAGAAACTTTCCAGAAAAAAAAAGGATCAAAGAACTATTTCCACAAAGAACTGTTCCAGGATTGCCAGATTGAACGTAGCGGAGGAGCCCGCCCTTCCGACGATTACTCGAATGAAAGTACCGAAGGAGCGCGTTCTCGCATCGCTACTTGTAACGGTAACGCGCTATTCTACGATTGCTTGAATACAAGTAGCGAAGTAACGCGCTTTGTAAGGATTGTCAGATTACATGTAGCGGAGTAGCGCGCTTTTCCACGATTACTCGAATAAATGTAGCGAATAAGCGCGTTTTTTTTCGCTACTTCTAATTTGTAATCTGCACTGTGAAGTGGATATTGCGATGAGCACAATACGCTCCAACTTTCTACGTGATTCCGGATGTAAGCATATATTTGCCTTTGTGAAGGATACATATGCGTGACGCAGCGGAATGCGTTTGGTTCCGTTGAGAATCGGCTTGCATACCTTTGGGAATTATACGAATTCCCATAGGGAGGACACGAATGTTCGCAGGCACTTTAAAGTCTATTAGTAACAAGTATAAAAGATCCTGAACGTTACGATACGCTCACAAGAATACGTGTATTGCCGTGACTCGTATGTGAAATCATTTCCAGCAGAATCACCCCAGATTGTGTGTGCAACTTGATATTATCGTTCCCAGCAGGATTTTATCGTCACAATCACAATATCCTCTCACAGTGTGTAATCGTCGATTAAAAATTCCGCCCATCACTGCATGACATTTCATATGACCGTCATGACCGTCACGAAATTTGAATCCCCTAGAATTATGAAAAACTAAATTAGTTTTTCGAAATGTGAATTTTTTTGCTTCATAAAATTATTATATGTACAGTTTTACTGCTGAAACTTTAAAATAACATTTTTAAACAAAACAAGCTTACAAACTCCAAATTTTTCTAGTTCTCGTAAGAGAAATATTTCGACTAGCACTTTCGGGCGGGAGACGAATATTCGGTCCGGGCTGGATAATCTAACCCGGATATCGCAAAATGACACAGGAAATTTAAAATGCACCCAATATTTTGTGTACATATTGGTGTATATACACAATGTGAATAAATGAAAATTGTAATTATTAATAAAAATAGTATCATTATTACATAATATACACCAATATATTACCGCCACGCTTTAGCGTGACGGGATTTTAAATTTCCCGCACCATTTTGAGATATCCGGGCCAGATTATCCAGCCCGAACCGGATATTTGTCTAAAGTGCTAAACATTAGGCAGCAGCCCCCACTCACTAGAAGTCTCTTATAGTTTATTGTGAATCACAATATGTTGCTATGTGTACATCATCTATTTTAAAATTCGTGTATATGGTGTCTTGATTATAGTAGTTACATTTTAATAATTTGATTGATAAAAAGAACTACACGTTTGCATTCATCTGCATTAATATTATAGTTTATATTATTGTTTACATGTCGTGCTTGTTTCGAACAATGACGTCACGTCATGTGTCATGTGACGAAAAAAATTCCCTCGTCACATGACAGTCATGTGACTACATGACCGTCACGCTACATCACTAGTTATGGCATGTGTGACTTTTTCGGTTATGGCTGGAAGCCACAGATATATTATACTGAAGGTTTTTATCTTTTTTTTAAATATTATTTATTCCAGCGAAGAAACAACATTTTATGCAGTGTCTTTTTTTTCAAAAATTTCTAACTTTTATTATAAAAAAAATAGAAAGTTTACATGATTCATTCATTTTTGACTTCAGCTTCTTATTTCAAACTCATAAAAATGCTAAATTTTTAGAAATAAATTTTTATTCGCGATTAATTGGTTTTTTTCAATTGACTGTTTTTTTTTATTTCACATTAATTACTTGTTTTATTTTTATTGTGACGTGGTTTACATAACGTTTATGCTAATGCACCCTCAAATCGCGTCTACATATTTTTCATTTATATATTAAAAAATATGTATGCCAAAACTCGGGAGTACAAAAAAGCGATTATGCATAATACCTACAAATTATCTGTATTTAGCAAACTTGAGTTGAAAAAATTTGATTTATATAATTTAAATACAGATCTTGCATTTGTTCTGTTTTTATTGTATGCTTGACAAATCTTCAAAATCATGTACTATTTAAAATTTCAAGGTATAAAATATTCGAAAACTTTTTTTTATGCTGATCGCTATCTAAAAATTTTGTTTAAGAAAAATTAGAAATACTCAGAATCAGAGTATGTATGAGGTTCATTTATTGAGCACGAAGAGCACAATTCTATAAATAAGTTTCTTCCATTCACATTTGATCCCAAAAATTTCTTTTTTATATTATCGTTTCTCTGATGGGTTCGAGCGATCATAAATTTCATAAATTTTTGAAGAGGAAATAAAAGTATTGTGCCCGAGGAGCGTACCGAATTTTATACACCGAAGGGAAATAAAGGGCAGTTTATTTCCCTGAGTTGCATGAAAAAATTGATAGAACCGATGGACGCCAAATTTGTGTTTCAGGTCTAAAAAATTATCATTTTTAAATTTGGTAATATTAAGTCAAAAGACCCAGTGATTCGGATAGATTTAAGTTTCTCATGTTGACGTTCGCGTTACAAATTTTGTCTACCCCGAATACGTAAACCTGAACTGCTTTCATTTTTTTTTCTTTCAAGCAAGGGATGAATGTGAAATCATGACTGAAAGAAAAATAAATAAAATTTTAAAAAAACCTATAACCGATAGATAATGTTTTTGAAGCGAAAGCTTTTTGCCTCTAGGTCTTGATGAGAAACAAACAGAAATTGATTTTTTCTATTTCATTCCTATCAATCCCCATTGGCGAAAAATAATTAGCAATTAGTATGATTTTTCGCAGAAGCAATTTTAAATTCTTGTAAATAAAAAAAAATTAGATAAAAAAAAAACGATTTTTTTATTGCAATTTTTATACACAACATACAAGATGGATTGTTTGAAATAGATGAAAAATGTATTGAAACCATTATTACAGTAACCGGTTCTATGAAGAAAAAAAATGACGTACTCGTTATTCGTTTCGGTTTCATTCCTTGCTTCAAGCTTTCATATATCTGTGGCTTCCCGCCATAATCGAGAAAGTCTCTTGTGCCATAAGGCTCAGTTTACATGATATTCTGATAAAATTTTGAACGTTATGGCATGTGTGACTTTCTCGGTTATGGCTGGAAGCCACAAATATAATTTTTTATTTTTTTCCTTAAACTTATTATAATTCAGTATGATTTTTCTTTTGATTTCTACATTTAAAAAAAGTCTGCCCAAAGTTAGAATATAAACATCTGGGACCTTTCGATCACATATCAAGTACTCTGTCTAACAGATTCTGTTACACTCTGTCAGTTGAATTGAGCTACTTCTGACAATATTCTTAACTCACTCAGAAAAGGATCTGATAATAGTTCCAATCTCGTCCGGAAGGGACCTGCATTAATTTTGCATTAATTGCATTCTAGAATATAATCGAAAGGTTCAGGTTATTTATTCCGACTTCACCGGACAATGTGGATGGGTCCATTTTATTTCCCATATCCTGGTATTTAAATCGATCCAGTCTTTTTTTCGCGGTGCGAAATGTGCCATTTTATTATGTGTCAAAGACGACGCCAACACAATTATATTGTACGTTGAAACGCGTTGTCATAGAACGAAACTTTTGGTTGTACAATGTATAAATGTTGATAATGTAGAGTTAGAATGTGGAATACTTGTCATACTGATTGGAAAAAAAGCAAACTAGTTTATACATACGTATTTTGTGTTGGTTTTCTTAGTTGCGTAAATGTCAGTGAGAGTCGCGAGCATGTACATAAAACACATGACACAGCATGCAACTATCCTCGGGAAATTTGTACTGTTTAAATTCTTACTCAGAGTGAAGTAAAAAAAATTACAAAAAGACAAAAAAAAAAGGAAAAATTTTGAGAACTTAGAGAAACGTTGCACGTCTACCGTTTAGGTTGACGCGCGAGATTTTTTTTGAACACTTTTTTGAGAAACAGCTTTTCTATGACTAACATACTTACACACAGGAATCCTACATTATAACGATCGGAATCTTTGTTATACGTTACTATAAGCGAGCAATGTATACACACATTTGTGACCTGGAACGAGGAAAAGAACCTCGTGCCTAAAATTCATTAAGCTCATTTTCGAATGTCACTGAGATGGATTATTTCCTCAAAAATTTCGAATTTCTAAGCAATAGTCCCTTTCCTCGTTCTAGATCGAATTTGTAATTCACATGGTTTTTTTCCGTGGACCACGGCACGAATCGAAATAGTTATCAATAAACGTAATGTACATTTTTAGCGGAGGTTACTCATTTTTTTACTTTATATTTGCTGGTATCGTTTGACCTTATTACTTCCATTCAATACATACTAATTCATAATTGATAAACAACCTATCTATTCATCAAGAAAATGATTTGAGGGAAATAGAAGTAGATGATAGGTTTGACTTTATAATAAACATTCCCAATATAACAGAAAAAAAACTATTAATTCAATTATACGGTAATCATATTATTACATATTGTCGATCAAATTTTACATTCATAAATAAATTGATCCTTCCATCTTATACAAACAGAATTATATTCTTACAAAATAACAATCGAATAGCGCCAGATATTTTTAATGCATTCAGTCTGTCAAATATTATAATGAAATAATCAATTTCCCGATTGACTAATCATCTTACTCAAACGATATCAATCGTGGTAATTAATTAAATTTGACTCGCTTGAATCGTGGAACAAAGTTGGCGAACGGTCTCATGTATCAAAGTCAAGACGAAAAAAGAAGAAATTCTACTGGGTGGAGATGGTTTACATGTCAACCCATACCCACCAAGGTATTCCCCCCTTCATCCGAGATGGTCCGGGAACCCTATGTCTGAGGCCATCTGTGGCCTCTACTTGGGGCTATCTACTTGAAGTTGCGATTTTTTCGAAATGTTCAACGAATTCCAAATAAGCTGACATGCTTCAACCTAGAGAATTTCACTGAGCATTGTGCTAGGCTAGAGGTCTGCATCGGGTCCCGAAAAACCCGAAAAATCCGAACTACCCGAAAAAATCCGAAAATCAAAGTGAACGGCGCGCCGATTATATGAGCGCCAAAGCGCTGGACAAAAATAATTCCTGTCCATTACAATAGATTGGTCGAAGTCTTACCTGCCCGTTCGGGATTTCGAACAGACTATAACTGAAGTGATTGATCCGAAAAATAAGCACGACTATGTACACAAAATTGTTTGCCCGCTTCCGGCCTCGGCTCGGACAAAATTCCAAGTCATCATCTTGGCTTATGGCCCGGTTACACGGCGCGCCAAACCACTTCGAGCCAAAGCCATTAGTATATCTATAGATATATGTAAAATATATATAGATATACTTATGGCTTTGGCTCGAAGTTGCTTGACGCCCCGTGTAATCGGACATTCAGTGAATGTGCCTCATGTTTTTTTTTTTTTTTTTTTTTTTTTTTTTGATTCATGAGCATCCTTAAACAAGATAGTTCGACATTTTATAATACAGGCCTAAACAAATCTGCCCTCCTGGCTGAGGCGAAAACTACACAGCAAACGAGAAAATATTGGATGATCAAATCCTCAATTCAAACTCGATAACTTTGAATACTTAATGTCGGCACTTTAATCTTTTATGGAAAGTATTCAAAGTCATCGAGTTTGAATTGAGGATTTGATCATCCAATATTTTCTCGTTTGCTGTGTATCCAACTGTTTTTCTTCTCAGAAATGAATTCGGCTGGGGAAGTTATTGCTGAATATTATTATTAATTTATCTTTTACCTACAATTTTTACAAACAAATTAACTACTTGTTACTTGTTACTGAGTCAAGTTTTCCCAAGCGGAGCACCTAGTACTGAACCATTTGATCTTTAACTTCTTGTTTACTTTTTCCAATTAGTTTATGATGTCCTAAAAGCCATCCAAAAAGCATTTTTCGAGATTTATATTTTTATCATTCGTTAGTGAACAGAGAGTTTTAACATTGATTTTTTTTTAATTTAATATTTTAGCGATGAATCCATCGATGTATTTAAAGTTTGGCATTTTTTGAAGATATTGAACTAAGAAATGTATTTCTCAACATTTTTAGTAAAAATGAATTTTTTTATTCATAACAATATAATTTTTTCATAAACGATCGAAAATTTTTCAAACTTCTCATATTGCTAGAAAAAAAAGTTTAAATGGTTTTTAGTAGGAAATTTTATAATCTGTCAAAAAAGGAGCGCAGCGAACTTGCATACGTATCGTAATAATGAATCGTTTTTCATTATCATTTGACGTTGTGACTGTGTACAGAACACACAAAAAAAAAAACATTTTCCAAAAAAAGTTTTTTTTTATTATAGAGTTAAAACTAGATGTATTCATAGATTTTTATGACTTTTTATTCAATAAAAAAATTAATAATTGTGTTCCAGAAAACGAATAATCGAAAGTGATGAAATATTTGTTTCGTCATTGACCGTGTACGGCCAATGACAAAGCAGCGATGAGCCCGAACGCCGGAAACAATTTTCCCTCGACACATTCTTGCATTTTAATGGTTTTTCTTTGAAATTCTTTGGATATCTCTATATTCTCTATCTCTACTCTGTAAAAAAATTTTTGGTCCGACCGTTATGAGTCACATTCACGCCAGGAAATCATACTCGACTTTTGGATTGAAAAATGCTCGGTTTCGGCTATTATTACAAACCCGATATGGCAGTTCGGACAGAAAATAATTTTCTTGTCCAAACCACCCGTTTGGACGGACAGAACTTAATCGCCGAACCCGTAGTATGATCAAGCGTTTTATCTCAACCCGAAGTTTACACTCTGAGTGAATGGACAGTCCGAGCATGTTTGTCCATTGGATTTCGGACAACGTGATAAACCCGACCAATGCGGACCTCTAGTGCTAGCCATAGCTGTAAATGTTGTTTTGAAAGAAAAAGAAAGGAATTTTCTCCAAGGCAGTTCTTCAAGAAAGGAATGAAGTTAGTCGTGAGAAATCAACTGAAGTTGTCGCTGATGGTAAAACATTCAGTTGTTCGGTAACTTTGCAATACAACTATCAACGCATTGGATGTTGCGTACAGTTCTGAAGTTCAGTACCTTCAGGAACTTCAGTACATAGGACTTTTTCGATTTCAACCGATCGCACCTGTATCAATTCACAATTTAAAGAAATGTACTAGTAACTAAAATTTTGTATGTTATCAGATTTCATACTTTTCAAGGGTTTTCGTGTAAAAAATATTCATGAGCATGTTTTCAGCTTTTTTAATGTTACTTCTCCACATACAAATACAGTTACAGGATTTCAAGTCGTAACATGGTCAGATAAAAATCAACAGTTTTTTCCCGGGAACAAAATTAAAATTTCATGCAATGCCACAAACATGCTCTAATTAGGCAGACTTCCATTCCTGTCTGACTTTCAACGACACATAAAATTTGTATTACTGCCTATGCGTATCTTCTTTTTTGTTGCAAAAAGCTTCCATAACAGCACGTGCTTGAAAATCTGGATTGGAACATTTTTCAAAATTAGATTCAATCAACCCTTTTGTATCTAATTTCAAAGATGTTAAAGATTGTTCAATGTATCCCTTTATGGATGAATCAAATTCAGCTAATTTCGATTCCATTGATTTGATTGCCTCTGCCAATTTCGCTTCCATTTGTGTTGTAGCTTTATCTATCCCCTCGTTATTCAAAGATTTTCTTTTTTGGAGAAAATCATGAATCTGGATTTTACTATCTGATCCGATATTATACATTGAAATGAATTTATTCTTGCAACTATAGGTGACAGATGATGGAACATAAAATTCTTTTATAACTCTTGGGTAATTTTCAACTTCCATGTCACAAAAGTTGATGATTCGTACTTTGTCCTTTAAACAATTATATATTTGCGTTTCAGGATGCGTAGTTTTGACGGTGATATTATTGTTACGTATATTTTCCATGCATTCCTTGACGAATATTTCTAACGTTTTCTTGCTCATTATCATTCCAGCTCTTAACCCTCTGCGCTCTTTTGATAACAAATATAGTGGCAGATTTGTGTCCCGTTGAACCAACTGTTGGCGAAGAGTGTCCATGTTGAAGTACCTTCAAGCAAGTAACTTTTACATTTGATGTAATGAGTATTTTCATAGAAATTCAATAATTATAATACTTACGTGTCGGCAGTGACCATCAAGAACCATGAAGCTTTGCTACTGAATTTATCGTAAATATGCTTGTAAGACAACAAGTACCTTCCTTGTGATTTTCTCCACTTTGATCGACAACAAGTTCAGTAGGTAGACTCTGATCTGAATAATAGACATTTTATGACTTTGGTAATAGAGCAGTTTATACTATGAATGTATTTGAAATAGAACAAACCTTCCTTGTTGCTTATGAAAATAAGTTCATCGCATTGTTTTCCCCAAGTATTTTTAATGCTGAGTGCGTTACTTGATTCGGAATCCCATATTTTGGGCGCGCAAAGAATTTTCGTTTCCTTGCTTATATCCTGAAGTATTATCATACGAAATTTGAGATAACTTATATTGGAAAGTTTAGTTTCTTGGAAAAAGAAAAAAAATTATTCAGAGCTTAGAGCCTTGGAATCATTAAAACTTATGTACATATGTAAACTAAAACTATCACGTAGTGCGATTTATAAATTCATAATGATTAATATATGTCATTTTTACACAGGACGATGATTCAACTCACCTTGAGGGCAACTACTCTTGACACTGCCATTATGAATAAAAAGATTTTCATTTTGAAAAATTATTTCTTAAAAATAATTCAGTACAACGTGTCAAACTTAAGCTAATATTCACACAACACCAAAACGAAATCACCCTGGTGGACGAGTTACCACACTTTTACCACACTTAAGTGTGGTAAAAGTGTGGTAAAAGTGTGGTAGATTTTTTTTTCATTTAAATCAACAATCGCTACATAAAATAATGTTTTTAAGGTAAAAAAAGATACTTTGTTTACGTGGAAATGTATTTGAAAGCAATAAATGTTTCCGGTCGTGGTAAATAAACCTGTCAAACTTTAATGAAAACTTGGTGGCGAGTAGCTTTTGCGCATACTCCATGAGTACATTCCATTCGTGGCACGACCACTGAAGTAGTTACCGAGGGGCCCAAGGGCGCTCTTGTATATTTGAATCTTGAATGTGAAATCTAATCAGAGTTGAATCATAATTTTAAAATAAAATGAATTTTTCATAATAATAAATTTTCTATGTATTTTCGAGTTGATATCTTATAAATGTCGAAGTACTATGTTTTACGAAAAATTTGAAGTACCAAATAATGCTTATAGCAGTTTTTTCTGCTATTCTTACGACTACCTTAAAACTCATTTTCTAAGTATGTAATTTACTTGAAGACTATAACTTAGCTGTGTTTGGAATGTACGTTATGACCGTTATGAAAATCTATACAAATTTTTAAAAAATACGTAATATTTTCACATTTATAAAATACTCAACCAGAAGACCATTCATGTTTATAAATTTACTTTTTATTATTATTCATACAATCATCCCGCCGTGGATCCGCAACAGAATTCTATTAGTAATTTAGGTTATTTTCATAAAGTTTTTATAAATCTCCTTATAAAATTTGGGTATTTTCAATAAAATTCCTCTTTTTTTATGAAGCTCTTTCGTAAAAAGAGCAATTGTTTATAATGTTTTTGTTATTTTTAATAAAGTCACTTATTAAAAACTTTACAAAATCTTCATAAAATGACATTTTTATATAGTGGATTCTCAAATCTACTTTATAAAGATTTCGTCTTATGAAGATTTTATAAAGTTTTTATAAAGTGACTTTATAAAAACTTTATAAAACATTGCTCTTTTTATAAAGCAACTTTATAAAAGAATTGGAAGTTTATGAAAAATACCCAAATTTTAAAAGGAGTTGTATAAAAACTTTATAAAAACCCAAATCACTGGGGTCAGGTGATCCCCCTGGCGATCCCGAGATAACTCCGATGGAGACAGCTTGAAATCGTTTAAATTTTCAACAAATCTTTTTTTAGTTTGACTTAAAATGTCAAAATCATCACTTAACTGACTCGCCCATGTTATGTTTCTCGATTTTAAATGAATAATTTTTATATTTTAGTATTCTTTTGTATTTCATCTTATGTGTCATTTATTTAAAAAACAACAAAATTACCATAATCGAGTGATTTAAGTTATAATTTCAACATTTCAAGTTATACTTAAAAAAAAATTGTTGAAAAATTAAACGATTTGAAGGTGTCTCCGTCGGAGATATCTCGGGGTGTCTCCGCCGGATCGCTAGGGCCGTTCAAGAAATTCTGACCCTTACAAAATACAGGGTGCGCCATTTCTTATGTCGGTATTGTAACATTGAATAACTTAAACATTTGACAACCGATTTACTTGACTTCACTTGTTTTGGAAACGTCAATTCAGTACAATTTCAACCATGTATCGCTTCACACCAAAAGAACGCGCTGAAATAGTTACTTTGTACATTGAAAATAGTCGTTCAGTTGTGTTAACTCAACGAGCATATCGTCGAAAATATCTTGGCAAACAGGCACCATCTGACAACACTATTCGTCGTTTGGTGTCGAATTTTTGTGACCACGGGACAGTGAAAGATCGCGAACAACCCGTTCATCAACGACCAAGACGTTCAAATGAACTGATTGAAGCTGTCAGAGAGAGCGTTGCCCAAAACCCAAAAGTTTCATATCGTCACCGCGCTCAGCATCTCGGCATCAGTGGAACCACTCTACGGCGCATTTTGAAAGATGATTTGCATTTGTTTCCGTACAAAATGCAATTAACACAAAGAATATTGCCTACAGATCATCCACGTCGCTTGGAATATGGACAAACAATCGCTCGAATAGTTGATACTGAACCTGATTTTTGGAAGCGAATTTTAATGACCGACGAGGCACATTTCAAACTTTCTGGAGGCGTTAATAAGCAAAATTGCCGCATTTGGGGAACGCAGAATCCACACGAGATCCATGAAACGCCATTGCATGACCAAAAAGTTACTGTTTGGGCCGGCGTTTGCGCCAAAACCATCATTGGTCCTTATTTTTTCAAAGAGAACCAAACGATCGATGGAAACCGATATCGGTGGATGTTGGCTCACTATGTCTGCCCACAAATGCGTGAAAAAGGTCTTGAAGATTACTGGTTTCAACAAGATGGTGCGACCTGCCACACTGCGAATCAAACAATCCAGTTTCTGCAACGAAAATTCCCTGGACGTCTGATGTCAAAAAGAGGCGACATTGAATGGCCACCCAGATCTCCAGATTTGACCCCTCCAGACTTCTTTTTGTGGGGTTATTTGAAAAGTAAAGTGTACGCCAGCAAGCCGCAGACCATTGAAGAGCTTAAGGAAAATATTCGTGCCGAAATCATTGCTATACCACCCGAGATGCTCGAAAAGGTAATGGAAAACGCCGCAAAAAGGGCATATTTTGCTGTGAACAATAAGGGCGGCCACTTGATTGATGTTGTGTTCAAAAACTAGTCTAAATAAATTGTAAAGGACCAAACTAAATAAAAATACCTCATTTACAGAAATCGGTTGTTTTTTTTTCAAGTTATTCAATGTTTACATGCCGACATAAGAAATGGCGCACCCTGTAAAAAATATGATATATCTAATATTGTTTATTTTAATTATGATGTAACATTTATTACAATTAATAATTATAAAAAACATAATGATTACTCATGTATACATAGTAATATAAAGTAAATTAATAATCATGAATGAAATCATTGTTTGGTATTTTATGTGTTAAAAATTTAACAAATTTTATAAAAATTTGTATAGGTTGTCATAACGGTTATAACGAACATTCCAAACACAGCAAAGTTATGATCTACATGCAAATTCCCAGAAAATGAGTTTTAAGGTAGGTGTAAGTATAGCAGAAAAATACTACTGTAAGCATTATTTTGTACATCAACTTTAAAATAAATATAAAAGTTATTATAATTAAAAATTCTTATTAGTATTAAATGATAATTCGATTTTGATTAGGTTTCACATTCAAAATTCAAATATGCAAGAGCGCCCTTGGGCCTCTCGGTAGCTCCTTCAATGGCCGTGCCAAGAATGGAATTTACTCATGGCGCATGCGCAAAAGCTACTTGAACTTTTACATCAGGTTTATTATTTAACTTGACTAGAAATATTTTCACCTAAAATTTTCACTTAAAAAAAGTACTATTGGTTTAAATTATATTTTTAGAGAATGTTAACAAAAATTTGTCGAAAATATGTTGTTGTTTTCAAAAACATATTCGAGCGTTATTCCATGACCTCGACATGTTTTGCAAAACGATTTTAAAGGCAACAATTGTTTAAAAAACCCAAGCGAAATTAAATTATAAAGTTTTATTTGACATAGAAGCATACAACTGTTTGATAATTGATGAAAAAACGATTAATTAATAAAATAAAATCTACCACACTTTTACCAGACTATAGCGTGGTAACTCGTCCGACAGGGGCAATAATCCTCACAACTCACAATCAGTTAATATGAGGAAAATTCATAGATTGGATGACCACCAGTCTTGTGCAGCTCTTTAGAAATACTGTCACGAATATCAATTATCAGTCAAATTATATTACATCAACTAAAAAAATATCGTAACGATTTTTAAAGTACTTAAGAATCCAATATTTCAATCATTATATAGCTATTGAAGGAACATTTAAAAACATATAAGAATACACATCGAACCTAACAATTATACAGCAAAATATAAAATGATTACAGACTTTCCGATCAACAAAGGTTAATTAAGATACGTCTTGTTTGAAGATAAAAAGGCGATGTATAAAAAATTTGCTTCCATTGTACGATAAATCAATTCGAGTTTTGCAGAATACAAAACGTAAGACAATTGTTTCAAAAATTCGTTTTCTCTAGAATGGAATTTGGCTAGTCTTTATTTTTTAATGTTTAATAAGAAATTTTGTTATCAATATATCAACCAATATCCAAGACAGTGAAAAAATAAGTCGTATTCTACTGCAGCAAATACAGTAATGCTCACCGTACCGTACGCTATATTAGTGCAAAGTTTTGGCAGCTTCCCCTCCAGCGTTGCCCTCACTCTTTAGTTTGAGGGAAGCGTGACCAGTGCCAAAACCCGATAACCCCAATATGTAACGGGAACTATCCAAAGAATCGACCGATTCCCGAGGAATAATTTTTGTTCAACACCCGCAAGAAATATGTGATTTCGCGGACCTACTGAGAGTGGGCGAAATAATAAATTGCCTAATTGTTGACGAATAGCGTCGGCGAATAGCTTCTTTTCTCACTAGTGGGAGAAGAGGCTCTTCTCCCACGGGTACGAGAAAAAGGTTTAGGAGTGAAGAGAACCCTATATCGGAGTTAGTGCGACTCAAAAACCACTTGTGCCATTGCATCCTGTACCCTTCCCGGACGGTCCAAAGGAGTCCAAAAGGGAGTCAAAAGGGCTCCACCGTGGATTCCTTTTGGACCCTAAGAAATCCAAAAGGAGTCCAAATGCGTGTGTATGAGAATTGAAGTGTTTCATTCAATAAAGACTCTAATAAATGTGAATTTTCGAAGATTTCTTCAGCACAGTTGCGAAATGAATTAAAGTCGATTTTTTATTTTGAAAAAAGGCAGTATTTTCCGTGAAGGATGACATTGCGTTTGCACGTGGCTATTTTTATGTTTTTACAGTTTTTTACGATTTTGATGTAAAATTTTTATGAAAAAAAATATTCCCGATGTGTTAGCAGTGATTATTTGTGCAAAGTATTGGGATAAAATACATAAAATTTTACAAAATCTTAAGGAGTCTAAAAGAGAGCCAAAAGGAGTCCATGGTGGCTCCCTCGGGATCGCATGGGTTCGTACCAGGACTCGTGCTCTTCCGTGTTAAGTGAGTGTCCGTCGAAAAGCGCCGACTCGTTTAGGGTTAGAACTAAAATGTATACGGTAGTATATGTATATATATACCATATATATGGATATATATTACATATACATTTTTGTTCTAATCCTTAACGAGTTGGCGCTGTTCGCCAGACACTTTCTCCAATAAGAGGAGTACGAGTCCTGCTGCGATACGCCACTCGATCATACATCGCAACCGTAGGCGGCCATTTTGAACATGGCCACCGTTAATCGATATATTGCTTAATTATGAAGATTTTGATTACGTCAAAATAACGTTTTTCTACGTAAAACTGTATAAATACAGTAAAAAGGGTACAGGATGCAATGGCACAAGTGGTTTTTAAGTCGCAATCACTTCGATATAGGGTTCTCTTCACTCCTAAACCTTTTTCTCGTACCCGCGGGAGAAAAGCTTCTTCTCCCACTAGTGGGAAAAGAAGTTATTCTCCAACGCTATTCGTCAACAATTAGGCAATTTATTATTTCGCCCACTCTCAGTAGGGCCGCGAAATCACATATTTCTCGCGGGTGTTGAGCAAAATATTGTGTGCGACTAGTGGAATCTTCTCCTTCTCCCCCACTAGTCGCACAAATAGCTGTTACCTCCTTGTTTTATATTTCAAAAAATTACATAGAATGACGTATACTGTTAGAAAAAGGACTCGAAATCACACTGAAAAGTGCGAGAGTTTCCTCTTCGCACTTTCAGTGTGTTATTCCACATCCCTTTCGGTGCGAGGTTCGGTGGCGTATGCGAGAGCGTGCCTCTTGCATCTGAGCAAGAGGGATATTACATATTTTCGGTGCGAAAGACGGTGGAAAGTGTTGAGAGACGAACGAATGTAAAAGTACGATGCGATTCAATATTCTAAACGAAAATAATGAACAAAATATTCCTAAACAGATGTTCGACGGCTCAGAATACAAATTAAAATCAAGCTTTCGCGTAGATCACTAGATTGCTAAAATATTAATTATCACACACATTAATTTCATCAGAATACTTTCGTCTCCATTTCTCGGAAACATTTGATTACATTTTAATGTTTATTCAGAATTCTGAAGGTAGGTCTATTTCATCTATCGGAAAAATGTTCAAGTGTGGAGTTCTGCGATAATATCATAAATTTTTTTGTCTAATATTTCAATTTCTGAAAAATGCAGATAAATGTTCGAAACTTGGCATAGTTTGAGTGTATAACTCAAACGTTTAAGACCAAATTTTTCTGAAATTTTCTATTGCTGCTATCTATGTCTTACGAGCACTGAAAAAAAGAAAACAAAAACTTTTTCGATACTCGTAAAGCATAGAAAACAGCGATAGAAAATTGCAGAAAAGTTCGATAATGCACGTCACATTGTACACTCAAACGATGCCAAGTTTCAAACATTCATTACAAGTTTTTCACAAAGTATGAATTTTTGAAGAAAACATTAAAAATTACATGTAAATTCCATTCAAAGCTTCAGTTATTTTGTGGCACGTGTTAATCATGTTCGATTTGCTTTAAACTTTACAGAAACTTTTTTTTTACTATCTTGATTGATTTACAGCCCTGGAATGGAAAAATTCCGACGTCACCAAAATAAGTGACACCCTTATATACCAAATATAATTAATATAATAATTTTAAAGAACAATTTAGTATTTTAATTATAATTACAAACTATTAAATAATTTTTGATAAAATCATACGATGAATAATATATGTAGAATATGTCATGTATGTAGAAATGAAAAATGGGCAAAAACATATTCCATTATTTCGAAAAAATTCTATTTTCAAAGATAAATTTCGTCTATTAAATTTCCAAATGTATGTGTATATTTTTTCAAGAAAATTACTCTCATGTGACGAGCGAGACCAATGGAGAATATCCATTACTCTCGTCGAAGCAGAAAAGGACCCTCTGTGGACAACGGCCTACAGTGACCCTTGATCCGACTTTTTAAAGGGAGTCGGGGAATTGTTTTAAGGATTAAAATAACAGTATAATTGAAATACAGTTTAAATGTCACAACGTGACGTTATTATTATAAATAATTCGTTACACATAAATTCATTTCGATAACAACCAACTCTAATCGATTACGCGTATACAAAGTGAAATTTAGTCTGATATAAACTGATTCAAAACACTCTCGATGTAATTTATCTCCGTTTCCATTTCACATACTTTTGGCTCTGGCAACATTCTGTTAATTTAATAACGATCTCATAATTTTTCTTGGGATTTCCAATTCTTCCATTACTTATTTGCACTTCGTTTCCATTTTAATCCATTATTCCTCTCCTTCACATAAATTATATTTTGGCTTTAAAATTCTATTAATTATCTTGTAACCAAAATCCTATTCATATTTTGTTCATGAGTCTAAGTATCTAAATTTGTTGAAATTTAAAGTCCGTGATATTCTTTTGTCTTTTAATTCTTTGAAAATCTGGCAAATTCAACAACCATACTATGGGCTGCTACTCAATTTATTCGGAATGAAAATTAATATTTGAAGTCCTTTTGTCTTTCGCCATCATTAGTCAAGCTGGGTTCGGAACTTAACCTGCCAGAGACAAAGTCTCGACACTCGAATGAAAATGGAAATAGTACAAAATGGATTTTCTCAAATAGAATGATAAAGGATTTATTGAAATTCTTACTTTTTAAATTCTCTTATCCTTGTATTAATAGATTAAGGACCTCAAACACAGCTTGGCCCGTGGAAAAATTGCATGAATTGGACATACATGGAACATGTATGCGATTCCATGCATGCAACGTATATGCCAGACATGCGTGTCACCGACAGGTCGCAGTTATGTTTCATACAGGGAGGGCGAAAATGATAAATGCATGTTTAAACATGCATGAACCTTGTATGGAGAATGCATAGGGTAGAGTAATTTTTTATATATAGACTGTCGTACATGCGCCATGCGTGAGACATGCATGGGAACGTCATGATATTTTGATGCCATAAGAAATGCATTTCATTTTTCATTTATGGATCATACAGGGTGTCGTGTCGCGAAATAAAGTTCTATACAATTATTCTCAAATCAATATTTATTACTGATTTTTATACAAAAACTGTTCGCGAGACAATATAAATGGATGTGCTTGTCTTCTTGATGAATTACAACTGCCACGTTCTTGGTGACTTTTTTTAGACCTCGCGCTCATCAGGTGATTAGCGCCGAATGGTGCGGGCGACGTGGGCCAATCCCGTTGCTCCGGAAATGAATGATAGTACTTGAATGACTATTGATGAGCAGTCATTCAAGTAGCTATTTCCAACAATCATGGAATACATAATTACCTATCTTAAATGAATACATGTGTGTAAGAATAAAAAAAGGAAAAAGGAATGATTACACGACATCTCCCGCGTTAGTTTATACTTAGTCCCTTAAGTATGCATTCAATCGAATAATAATAATGTCACATTTATTGACATGAAAGACAATTTAAAATAAAAATTTTTGAATTTGAATTATTCCTCTTTTTTTTTTTTTTTTTTTTTTTAAGATTCTATTATACTTGCCCTGTCAGACAGAGGACAATACTCACGCAATAGGCAATAGTCATAAAATAGTCAGATAGATGTCAGAATACATTCCTGGCATCTATCTGACTATTTTATGACTATTGTTTATTGCGTGAGTATTGTCCCCTGCCTGACAGGGTGGTCCTGGTTTTTGACAACAGAAAATTATTGAAAAACAAGAGAGTTTCGACCTTGTTTTTTGTTGGCTTTAACGATTATTCTCGGAGGTGCACTAGCTCGTGGAAATTCCTCAAGTGAAAAGTTTTCTTCATCATCGTTAATCGATTCTGTGGGATTCTTTCTGCTTACGTTGAATCTTCGGTTATCTTGATCTCCTCGTCCAAAATGGCAGAAGTTATAGATGTTTCCGCAGTGGCCGGATTTAAATGGTTTTTTGAGTTTTTCCCAAATCCAGTGAAGAAACTTGATTTTGTATAGCACGAACAGCACAATGATAAGGATGCAACAGTAGCCGACGTAGTTTAGTGCTTGGTAGAACTTTTCTTTCCAGGTGAGAGTACGATGATGGGATTCTAATTCATCTATTTGGTGATCGATTTCATCAACGGAAAGAGCCAACATCTGCAACACCTTTGGTGATAAATTTGCTTGGGTTATGTTTGGGGCTTTAAAGTCATCTATTTTTATGTTTGACAAATTTCGTTGAGGTCCAAGATTTATCGCAATTCCATTCAGCGTCGTTTTCTTAATTTCCTCCGAAGGTTTCAACACAACATAATCTGTCAGGGCTTGGCAATGAACATCTAAGGTCACAATAGAGGGTTGATACAATTTTATAGATTCAAACTGTTGGTTCTTTGCGCACACGGTGTGAAGTTCGTCAGGTTTTGAAGGGATGGCAATCCATGAATTTCCATTTTCCAACCGAATCCAAAACGTAGTGGATAAATGTAATTTATTAATAGCACATTTAGACGTTTGTCTTGAGCGGATCAATTCATGAGTACAAATGTCTGGGGTTTCCAATGAATATTCAATATTTATAAGCTCGAGGAAATATTCACCTTCTGCTGATTTCATCCTAAAGATATCGTTTGGGTTTAAGGGAATATAAGTCTTATTGTTTTTGTTGGCAATGAATTCTATGTCAAACATAACAATTCCATACATTTTTTCGTACTTGATGGGAATAGGAGAAATTTTTTGATATGCGTATTTTCTGCGTTTACTGGTAGATGCAATACGTGAACGAGTTTGTCATTGGCATAAAATATTTGTAAGTTGCAAATGTCAATCAGCGATGTGAAAAATTGTTCTCGGAGAGGTACTACAATTTTCATTTTGTCAGAATGTTCTCGTAGTACGTGGAATAGTTGGGACGGAGGTAATGCTCGAGGATGAGGTGATCCGTGACGCCCATCCATTACAACCGCTATGAGTTCGATTAAATTAGAATGATAATTTTGCATAATGTCAGACCACTGAGTCAGGGCTTCTCCTAGCTTCAAATTCCTTTCTAAAAGATCGGTTTTGTTTACAACGGCAGAGAAAAAGGTATTAATTCCGTTGATTTGTTCCTGGAAAGTGGCGATGGATTGTAATGATTGGGAAATTTCGTGTTTGATGAAGAGTGTTTGCTTCTTGACTAATTTAGCAATGTGATTGTTATCTCGGTATATTTTATCAATCTCGTCGTTATAGTATTGTGCGTCGCCAGCATCCAAGGTGCCGAAGATAAACTTGAAAATGGTCCCTCCAATATAAAAAAGACCTCTCCTTTCTCTGTGTATCTTGGGTTTTCCTATTAAGTTGTAAAACAACTTAAAGCTGGTTTTACCTTCAGAGAGTTTGCTCTTCATCATTGTGAACCTTTCTCGAGAAAAACATGAATACTTAAGACTCTCACAGATTTTCCACAGGCTTTCAAGCTGATGCTCGAGGTACTTTTCTTCTTTGTCGAAGTCGAATAAATTTACGCTGGATAAAATTTTCCATGTGTCTGTGTAGATGTTGATTTTTCCAAGGTCCTCAAGAATAACAGCTTGATCATCCGGAAGTTCTTATCTGTACATTTTCAGCGAGACCAAGTGTTCCAAGCATTAGTAGGATATATAGTGATACCAGGCCCATATCTGAAATAGAATTTATTAATAATAAGGCTTTATCTTTGACAAATGAATCGGGAAAGTTCTTTTCTTAAATTCTATAATAGTGGTAGAATTTTGTTGCAACAAAATTATTTTTGCTGGTCCCATCCATTTTTGATCCAGAGTCTGCGCTACGGAGTTCTTCATATAGATAAGTTGTCCTTCTCTAAATTGATGCGTATTCCGGATTTTTGAATCAATTTTGTTTTTATTATCTTCTCTTGATTTTTGGAGTTTTTCCGAGGCTTCCCTAATGATCCGATTATGGCGGTTTTTCAGGTGTTCTAATAACTCGCTAAACTCTATTTTTGCTGGAGACAAGGAGTTCGGAAAATTTGGTTTTGTGCCGTATTGGAATTCATATGGGGTCATTCCAATTGACCTGTTCTCGGTGGTGTTATACGCAATAGCAATTTGCTTGAGAATGAGATCCCAATCCTTTGTGTGTGTCCTTATCATATCTTTTATAAAACTATGGCTTCTTTCATTCGATCCATTATATTGAGGTCGATATGGAGTTGTGAATCGACTTCCAATGTTAAATAACTCAGCGTATTTTTCCATGACTTTATTATCGAATTCTTTTCCGTTATCTGTCAAAATTTCTTTGGGTGGTCCGCAATTTGCTACGTATTCATTATGTAACCTTGAAACAACGTTTGTAGCTGTTTTGTTTCTCGTTGGTGAAAGAAAGATAAATTTTGTCAAATAATCCTGAATTACGAAGATGTACTGGTTTTTCCTTGGGGTTGTTTCGAGAGGTCCAATCAAGTCGAGTGATATTTTTTCTCTAGGAAACTTCGGCATGTCCGGAATTATAGCTGGCGGTTGGTTTGCAACTCCATTCTTCATAGTTTGGCAGGTTTTGCACTTATGTACTAAGTCTTCAACTTGTTTTTCCAATTTTGGAAAATTCGTCTCTTGTTTTATTTTTTCTATGGTTCTTTTCATGCTTAAATGATATCCTCCAGTCGTGTGAGCCTCCGTGATGATTCTGGTTTCTTCTTCTTTTGTTTGTGGTAAATCATAATTTGAATATTTGAGATATAATACATTTTCTTTAGTGATTGATTTCCAAATAAATGCAGCCATGTTTGTGATTTCGAACATTGCGAAACGTCTCTTTTCCCAGTGCGAGTGAAGAAAATCAAGTGTTAAATCTTTTGACTTTGTTTTCTTTAAAATTTCCAAAAGGAAGTTGAACCATTGTTGATCGTCATCGTTGGTACTAAAGTACACATTTTTTTTATTTTGTCCAGTAGGTCCTGAAGTTGTAGGATAACATTTGTAATAGTCTTCTGTTTGTAATTTAGTTGTTCGCATTATGTTTCCAGCCCAAATTGTTTTATTAATTGATGAATAATGTTCGTACGTCGGTTCGATTGGTTTTTGATTGCTTCCATCATCGTTATTTTCATTAGCTCGAATTGATATCGTTGGCTTCGTAACACGGCTTTCTGAATTCTTGCATTTTTTTATTTTCAAACTATCGTTATCTTTATTCAGTTCTGAGTGAGAAGTTTTTTTGCTACGAGTGTTGTAATTATGTTCTTTGATGTTTATTGAAGTCTTTTTTTCTATTGCATCGACGTATGGAATTCGCGTAAGAGCATCTGCATTTGTATTTTGTTTCCCTTTTTTATAAATGATTTCATACTCAAATTCTTCCAATTTCAAACAGCATCTCATTAAACGTGAATTTGGATCTTTTACGTTCATTAGCCAAACTAAAGGCTTATGGTCGGTAATGATTTTGAATTTACGACCAAACAAAAAATGGCGAAAGTGTTTTACTGATGCTACAATGGCTAGCAACTCTCTTTCGGTGGTTGAGTAGTTTGTTTCTGCTTTGTTGAGTGTCCTAGAATAATATGCAACAGGTTTGCTGTTATTCGTTTCTCCCTGTGAGAGGACGCTTCCTAGAGCATGATTGCTTGCATCAGTTGTGAGAATAAAGTCGTTTGTGAAATCAGGGAATTGTAAAATGGGAGATGTTAGACTCTTTTTTAAAGTTTCAAAAGCTGTTTGTTCGACTGAGGTCCATTGCCGAGGAGTGGAATCTTTCAATAAATTCGTCAAGGGCAATGCGATCTTCGAGAAATTTTCGGTGAACTTCCTATAATATCCTGCAAGTCCTAAAAATTGTTTTATATTTTTCGGATTTTTGGGAACTGGGAAGTTTTGAACTGTTTCGATCTTTTCTGGGTTCGGCTTTACCCCATTCTTGGAAATGACATGTCCTAGATATGATAACTCTGGACGTAAGTACTCGCATTTGTCGGGTTGCAATTTGAGTCCTGCTTTCCTCAATCTTTCGAATAAAATAACGAGATTTTTGTTATGTTCTTCAAGTGTCCTTCCAAAAATGATGACATCATCCAGATAGCAGAAACATACTGTTCCTATGAGTCCAATTAACGCATCGTTCATCATTCTTTGAAATGTTGCTGGTGCGTTGCGTAATCCGAACGGCATTCGATTGTATTGGTAATGTCCATTGGTAGTGGAAAATGCCGTTTTTGGAGTCTTCCGGCTTCATGGGTATTTGGTGAAATCCTGATGCTAGGTCAAAAGCAGAAAAATATTTTGCTTTGCCCAATTTGTCAAGGATTTCATCGATATTTGGTAGAGGATACGCGTCATGTATAGTCTTCTCGTTTAATTTCCTGAAGTCAATTACAATCTTCCATTTTTTCTTTCCGCTAGCATCCGTTTTTTTGGGACTACCCATAAAGGTGAATTATATGGGCTAGTGCTATGGGAAATTATGCCTTTCTGTAACATTTCCTCAATTTGCCTTCCGATTTCTTCATTGTGTGCAGGTGGGTATCTGTACTGTTTCACGTTTATAGGAACATTATCAGTAGTTGGAATTTCGTGCTGCACCAATTTGGTTTCTGGCAGTGGGTCGTTTGGGAGTGCAAAAACGTCTGAGTATTTTTTTATAATATCCCAAATTGATTCGTCATCTTCTTTCGGCAAATGTTTTAAACGCGTGATTTCGTAAAGCATGTCAAGTTTATTGGATTTCTCATTAAAGTTTTCATGCTTGTTATCAAAGCTATTAATGTCAATATTTTCGACGACTTTGAAATCGACGTCGTTAACGTTCTTGTCGTTCTTGGAGTCGTTGTTGTAATGAATGAAAGCTTGATTATTCTTTACTTTAACGATGGCATATACTCGTGAATTAAAACGTATCCTCACATCACCATCAGGTCGTTGAACTTCAATTGGAAAAACTTTTGATGACTTGGCTGGAATGACGTTGGATTTTATGATGGACTTTTTTGAATCAGGTTTTGCAACCAACGTTTGAGGAGTTGAGCCCTTTATAATTTTGAAAACTTTTGAGTCGATTCGAATCCTATCTTTTGGAAGATTTATTACAACGTTGTTCTTTTCCATAAAATCCATGCCTAGAATCCCGTCTTGCTGAAATGGGAATTCCTCACGTACAACATGTAAAATATGTCGTTTATTATTCCAGGTGAGACTAGCTTTTCTTTCCGTCATTTCAGGTTTTGATGAAATCCCTTGAATCACGGAAGCTGAGTCAGGTTTAGCTGGATATTTATTTTTCAAGATGGACGTTTTTATTAATGAACATTCAGCACCTGAATCAAGCAAAAAGGTGCCAGGGGCTTTCATTTCATTAAATTTTATTTCAACTAGAAGTCTTCGGGTTCTGAATTTTCGTTCTCCAGTGTCTCCTGGTACTCCGGATAATCCCCGTCTTCTGATGTCGAATATTGTTCTTTCTCTTGCTCCATTTGTCTGGCCTTAGGCGGATCTTTCCGAAATTTCGAGGCTTGTTCGCGAAAATTTTTATCTTTTCCGAATCTATCGTTTCCGTCTATATTTTTATTACCACTTCTTGGTTTTTCATACGATTTGGAAGGATATTTGGAACGTGTGTCATTTTCAAATGACGTTCCGGGTTTGGAGCGGAAAAAGGGGTTTTTTTGAATCTTCTCGCCAAAAAATTTTTGTTCTGAACCCATTTTTTGCCTTTTTTCAATGAGCTCGAGTTGAATTGTGCAAGCTTTTGCAAGTTCCAATGCTTCCTGGAGCGTTTTTGGTCGCGAAAGTCTTACTTCCTGTCGGACGTCTTTGTTCCTGATCGCTCCTATAAATGCTCTTGTAGTTGCTTCTAATTCAATTTCTTGCAACAATTTCTTTTTTGTTGCGCTTTGTTGCTGTGAATTAATGGCACGGAGAATATTCATATTGAGCTTTGCGAAACGCGTACCCAATTGTGAAATGTTCTCGTCAATTTTTTGCACAATGAGACTTCTGCGTGCTTGGTAAGTTTCAAGCAACCCTTCTTGCGAAAAAATCATTCTGAGATAATCCATTAATTCATTTACGTCTGCATTCATTACGGCCTCGACCATTGCTGCAGCCTCGCCCGTAATCTTTTTTGCGATAATCGCATTCTTAAAAACCTCTCTTTCTTGAGGTTTAATCAATGGCAGAGCGTTTTTGATCATTGTAATGAAGCTTTCAACATTAATGTTTGTTCCATCGAAGGTTTTTATTGTTTCGAGGGCTGTGCGAATAGGAATAGTTTTTTGATTTTGATCATCAAGTCCTTCGTATTCTTCATCATCAGTGATGATTTCGTCAGCGGTGTCCTCTTTTTTTATTTGTTTGTTCAGTCCTGATTTACTTGTTACTTTTTCAAAAACGCTTGAGGTTTCAGATTTCTTCTTTGGTTTCAAATATGACAAAATCTCAGCCATTTGGTTTGTAAGTATCTGGACTGATTCTTGTAAGGCTTTGAATTCGTCCCTTGTGACGTATTCGCTTCGTTCGCTGTCCGACATTTTGCCTTCACAATTTGATGATATTGAATTAATCTTTCAAGTTTTATGACTCACCTTATTTGTTTTTTTTTTTTTCGATGTCTCGTGGCTGAGTTTTATGGAATTTGCCAACACCGGAGTTGCAGCACACCCGTATTTCTCGTTTTTGGGATTAATTGGACTTCCTGTTTCGTGGACGATTTTACGTTCTTCCTCCTTGGTTCAGGTCCTTGATTGGTGTTGAACTCGTCCTTGAAGGGTGTTGTGCAACGATCTGCTGCACCCCGTTAAAGCTTCCAGATGTGAGTCCTTCGTGTAGCCGCTGTAACCACTAGGTCTTGGGCTTTATTTTTTTCACGAATCCCACCGCTGCCACCACTGTCGTGTCGCGAAATAAAGTTCTATACAATTATTCTTAAATCAATATTTATTATTGATTTTTATACAAAAACTGTTCGCGAGACAATATAAATGGATGTGCTTGTCTTCTTGATGAATTACAACTGCCACATTCTTGGTGACTTTTTTAGACCTCGCGCTCATCAGGTGATTAGCGCCGAATCGTGCGGGCGACGTGGGCCAATCCCGTTGCTCCGGAAATGAATGATCGTACTTGAATGACTATTGATGAGCAGTCATTCAAGTAGCTTTTTCCAACAATCATGGAATACATAATTACCGATCTTAAATGAATACATGTGTGTAAGAATAAAAAAAGAAAAAAGGAATGATTACACGATAAGGGTATCACCAAAATATACCTCTAGGGGCCATGTGTGTACCACTCATCTTACGCGTAGCAAAATTCCGTAGTAATGAAAAGGTTTTTGATATTTGTGCCGAATTTGTTGAAATTTGAATTTTTTTTTAGTCAATAGAATTAAAAAAGTAAATAAGTTTAAAATTCACCCTTACATTGATTACAGCTGCTGTAATAGCAATATTAATCAATAGTTAACAAAAGATTTTTTTACTTGACTTTACCTTATCTGTTGTTTGATACTCTTAGCGGAAAAATTCCAACTAATGAAATTTTTTTTATTTTTTCGTTTTTGTTATTCGTGCAAAACAATATCCATAAAACCATAGTCGGTTTTCAATGGTTTTCATTACTTGAAATGTTTTCCGCCAGTGTGATCCTAAAAGATCGGTGTTGGTCCCTATCAATGACATATGTATGATAAATGAATATATATATATTTTTTTTGTTCGAAACTAGGAGTGTTCGTCCGACAAAAATCGAAGATATCCTTATCCTCTTACGTCTGAAAACTTCAGGCTTGTGTAGGCACATAAACGTAGCTTTCAGGATACCACGCCTTATCATTACAGGAACTTTATAAATGTCCGAAAGTTACTGTTGAAAGTGTCAGTGTTACAGAGTTTCTGAATTAACGAAAATTACTGTTTAAAATTTTAGCATCACAGCATTTCGAAAATCACATGTCCAATTTTTATTCAAGTGAAACTAAGATGTCCAGGTAATATCATGGCGGGATGCGTTGAGAATCCATACTTGTAGAATTGAGACTCCAGTGTGCACACAATCATAATTACTAAACGCATATCATATAGATTTTTAATTAATGAGGTTTGTAATGAAAAGTAATCTAGTAAATGATTATTTATACAAAGCATTTTTTAACAATATGGAAAATCGTCTTAAGCAGTAGTTAACAAAAGTTAGGTAAATCAATTTCCACTCACAGATAACAAAAATAATTTTTTAACACACTCGCACTTTTAACCTACTTAGATGATTGTACTCCACAGCGCATGAAAAAACGGCAGAATTGTGAAAAATAATAAAACTGTCTTACACGTACGTCACATACCATATTTCAATTACGAAAAAATTGTTTGTTGCTTCCGTCGTTCTAGTTAGATAAATTCGTCTAGGAAAACTCTCACTGATTGCTTTTTTGTCCGAGAAATTTAGACTATACATTTAATATTTACGCAGAGGTTCGGTTAAAAAATGTGTTAGAGAAACAATGAGTACAAAATTTTTGAGTATGCTACTAGTTACAGACACAAATACGAGTTACAACATGTTGCCAATACATAATCTAGCTGAATGAAAACAAAACGCCTCTCTTTTGACTAGCCCATTCAGCTGTCCATAAAGGTAAAAGAGCATTCAAGCAATATGACGTAATCAAATGGATTGACCAAATGATTTGATAAATAAAAAGCGTGGCCAAATGGGATAGACAAATGAAATAACCAAATAACATGTACGAATAGAATGTCTAAATTTCGCGGCTAAATGGCCTGGCCAAATGACATGGCAATATGTATAGTTCGACCAAACGGCATGGCGACATGGGATAGCCAAATAGCATAATCAAACAACAAGGTGAAATAGGATGGTCTATTCGGATGTGCCGTTTGTCCAGGCCCTTTGTCCATACTGTTAGCCCACGTTAACCTCCAACGAGATTTTTTCAACACGTTTAATAGCAATAAATGATTTTTTTTTATGTGAATACTGCGCGTTGAAGATTTATGTAAAAATTCGATATCAAACGAGCCTCGCGAGTTTTTACCTTTTTTTCCTTTTTCTCAGTCTGATCAAACAGTCTTCAGTATCGTTACACGAAACAAATCTCGCGGTATATCTAATCATGTTTCGTACTAAAAAAATGGGTTTTCGACTTTTTAGAAGGATTTACATTGTGAGAACAAAATGTTTATTCAAAACGAGTTACGTAATTTTGAATTTGAAGCAAAAAAAGTTACAATTTAAATTTCATGTCATGAATCGAGACAAAATATTTCCCTTTTCTTCCATTCAGTTCTTCACTTCTGGTCAGAATTTGAAGACTGATACGAAAAATGTCTTTCATGCAACATGAAATCAGATTTAGAGTATTTAGACTCCAGAATTCAAACTTAACTCACCATATTTTTCACTATGTTAACCCTCTCATCAATAACGAAGATCAATTAACAATAAATTTATTATTTCGAATCGCACGATTGCACGCCCCCCATCCCAATAACTCACTAAACACAGACAAAATAACAGAAAGTAGTTGCTCTCATTCAAACCTTATTGTTCGAAACGATTTAAAAAATTGACAACACTCGCGAAGCTGAGAAAAAATGCGGAAAACGAATTCCCTTAAGATTCAAACGGGAGCAAAACAATAATGAACTTAAAGAGCAACAAAGTCTGCTTCGTTGCTGTTCTTTAGTTCTTTGTTCACCAGTGATAAGTGTTCAGAATGTTACTATAGTTTCTGTAATATGGTAAAAAAATTGAGCGGTTAATATATTCTCAACCAAGTAGCGCTGAATTCATCAACTTTTGCATGCTCGAAAATTTACCATTTACCTTGAGCAATACAAAATCTGGAAACAAAAACGAGAATACAACGAAATCGTACTCCAAAATTAAACATTGAAATATCCTCGTTTCATGGTAATTTAATTTACCGAAACACCACGAAATTCATCATTTTTCCTTTCCATTATTTTTCATCGCATTTTTTGTTAAACCATTGCATTCAGGGACGTAGACAGAAAAAAATTTAGAGAGTGGTTGATTAGAAAAATGTTTTCTTCAGGCTTTTAAAGTTTTTAATCCTCGACGATCTCGCTTCAACAACATAATTTTTAAACTTTTTAGAACCTTTAATTTTCAAGTTATCTAACTTTTAGAATTTACAGTTGCCCATTTTCATTCCTGTAATTTTTTATTGGGATATTTCAACCATAAAATTCAATTTTCGCAATTTTCAGGTAACTGATATATGGATTATTACTTTTAAAATTTGTATAGTACATATTTTATTGTTGCGTTCGGAAGGTCTTATCCTGTAAATTTGAAAGTATGGAAAATTTCATTTTCATCATATATGAATTTTGAAAAAATTTTTATTCGATTTTCTGCATGACTCCAAAGTTTATAACATTTTTACTAAGTCCCTAATAGATCGCCAAATTCTTAATAAAAAAAATCTTCATAAAAATATAGATTTCATGAAGTGATTTTATGTAGCACATAATGCTTTATGAAAAATTTTGTAAAATATCTCATAAAAATCGATAATAATGTAAAAAATTTAGCTATTTTTTGATTAATTCTATAAAGATATTATTAAGAGTTACAATGAAAAGGTTTTTCTTTTCTATAAATTATAAATAAACCACATTATTTTATTTTGGAAATGTGTTGTAATGAAATATTGAAATTTCCCATTGTTAAATACTCTATACGTTTTTAAATTTGAAATGGCACTTTTCCAGTAAAAATCTTCCGTTTTTATAATCTTGTAATTTTATATTTAAAGCATTCGAAATTCGGCATGGTATCGATTGTGCACGAATTTCCCTATCGTGCATAGTCGAATATTCGAACTATTCGAACTATTCGAATCGTGGGAGAAAGGTAATTCCTATTCATCAATGATCTAAGAGTGGAGATTTTCCGCCGCGGAAAACGAATGATCCAGTGGAGCCATTCCCATATAAATAGTTCTCACAGAGGGCTCACAGTGAACTCACATGTGGGCTCACATAGGGCTCACAGCGAGCTCCCAATTTCCTTCCTAAAGTGAGCTCACTATGAGCTCACATGTGAGCGCCCTGTGAGCCCACTGTGAGCTACCAGTATAAAAAATTATAAATAATATTAATATTACACATATTTTTATATAATGAAGCATTGTTTTTTCAATATTAATGATAGTCATGTGACGAGCGGGCTTCGACCACTCGTCTGATCTTATTAAAACATAAAACCTAATAAAAGGAACGATTTTTCGTTTTTGTAAAAGTTATTTTATTCGTAAATTCTGAATTCTGAAAAGAGAGAACTATTTTTGCGAACAACAAGATAATGCGCGGCGATATCTAAATCACGACGATTCAGCCTCAATACTGGAAACTAATAACACCGTCGATTAACTGCAATCAATTTCTAAACAAATAAACGACCCAAATAATGAACGAATAGGAAAAAGAGCCAAAATGGAACACAATTTCTACCACCTCCTTTTGTAAATTGAATTTCCCCTTACCTGAAAAGGATATATAAGCCTGCGAATTTTGTTAGAACTTGAGAAGAAGAAATTTTTCGAAGTTAGCATCCTCCAAAAGCTCTCTCTAAAGAGCTCAATAGGGAAGCCCTAAAACTGAGAATTCTTTTCCACGGGCCCATACAAGGGTCTGACCTCACGACGACCCTTATAGCCCCATCGTGCCGAGTGTATATCGATAAAAGCCAGAGTTGTACTCTAGGCCCACAGATTGATCTACGCAAGGAATAAGCAATTTCAAAAGTAAGCAATTCAAACTAAAAGAATCAGTTGAAAGCCGAGAGTCGGGCAAAGGGGATTTATCTCTTTTGGCTGTAGCTTCCAAGGCAACTCGATCTCAAGGCCTTTTCAACTTTTCGTTAAATAACTATGGTAAGAATAAATTGTATTCTCGATGCTCGAGCGATTTTGAGATAAATAATAAAGAAAATTTAGAGAACCTAGTTTATAAAGAAAAGGATCAGAATAATATAAATTACCGTAATAATAATAATAAAGGGGAAAACAATAATCGATTTTGAAATGATAGTAATATACCACGCCCTTTCTCGTCATTTGCAGTGCCTTTGGTAGAAGAATTGATTCACGCAACTAAAAGTTTGATAAAAAGGAAAAGAATAAGACCAAGCGAAAAAAAACATGTTTTCAAACAGAGAGGGATATTAAATTTGTATAACCGATTAAGAATACTTAAGAAATTGAATCCTAAAGCCACATATTCTTGGGAAGAAGTAGATGCTGAATTGGCAAAGGAGGCCTCGCGAATGCAGGGAATTACACTAGTAACCCCCACAAAGCGGATCACAACTTGTTGTCATTGTGGGCACAGGCAAGTCAATAATTTAAATTTAGACTTGATTGACAGAGAATTGAACGAGTTAGCGAAATCTAAGGAAACAATGGAACCTCAGGATCTTATTACGACTAATGAGATAAAAACAGGAACCAAAGAATTAGAACCCGCGGAGGCACTGATATTGGAATTAGCCGACATGAGTAAACTGTGGTTTTAGAGGACCTTGTCAGAACCAATAACCACGAATGCGGAAATATAAATGCGAGTAAGAAAAATTGATATGAATTTTGAAAAAATGATTATAAACCCGAATATTGTAAATGGAAATGTCTATTGGAAAGGAATTACAAAAGAAAATACCAATTGGAAAATAATTGTAGCATTGAAAAATGAACATTAACGTAAAATGTCAAATGCGAATATGAAAAACGAATAAAATTGCGACAAAGGTGGATGTTAAAATTAGATCCGGAAACAAAATAACTTTACGATTATGTTAAAAGCGAATATTGCGAATGTTAAATGGGAATTAGAACGAACAGATAAGAATACGGACGAAAATGGATAAACTACTACGTGTTCCGAAAAGAGCGTCAACAAATATAAAAATTCGAGTACTGAGAATGTCGAATAAATCATAAATGCGATTCATGAAAACTAAATGATGAGAACAAAATACTAACACGAATGCGAAATACGAATACAAATGAATGACGTGTAGGATTATTGGTTCATCGTTAAGACCCACAAGTTTAGAACTCAGCTTTTTACTTGAGCAATATTTTGTAATGTATTGTATCACATGCTTTTATTTCTTAAAATAAAAGTCATCATAGGTGACATTTTAAATTAAACTACGATTTGTTTTAATTTATCCACAAGCAACACCCTTTCGTCCTTAGGAACGGTCTAAGGGTCCACTTGGGCAGAGTTTCCATTTAGGGTCCTTTCACTGGACAAGGGAGTCGAAATCTACCAGCGATACGAAGGCGAGAAGTATAAGCAACGTTGGATTTGATCAAGTTTTCCGGAATCATTTTAATTTTCGTTGGTCGATGGAAGCTCGCTCGTTACAGTCAATAATATTATGACCTTTTATAATTAATTTTTTAAAATTTTATTTTCAAATATTTATTCGATATTCGATATTCGAATTTGTCGAATAACGAATTGAAAATAAAGTTTTTAAAAATTAATCATAAAAGGTACGTCATAATATTATCAATCATCATTAATATTGAAAAAAAAAACAATGATTCATTGTAAAAAAATATGTGTAATATAAATATTATTTATAATTTTTCATACTATTAGCTCACAGTGGGCTCACAGTGAGCTCACTTTAGAGAGGAAATCGGGAGCTCGCTGTGAGCCCTATATGAGCCCACATGTGAGCCCACATGTGAGCTCACTGTGAGCCCCCTGTGAGACCTCTGGTTCACTGGGATGTACAATAAATACGGTGCTCAATAAATTTGTGCACAATCGATACCATGCCCTTGGAAAAATTTTCTAAACAGTTTATTGTGGGTTTCCATGCTGAATACTCCCTGCTTAAAAAAATCCATTAAAAACTATTGAAAACCAAACAAAGTTCCCATTGCCAATGGTTTTCCATGGTAAGTAAATGGGATTTTCAATCGTCCTCTGGACCATTGAGACGATTGGAGACTATTGAAAATCCCATTTACTTAGTATGGAGAACCATTGGCAATTGGAACTTTGTTTGGTTTTCAATGGTTGTAAATGGATTTTTTTTAAGCAGGGCTGTATATCTCTTACGCTTATATCTACAGATTTTTTTCTAAAGTATTCGGTGCATGACACAGAAAATCTCCTACCTTGATCAGTTTTTCACGGAGATCACATAACGCTATTGTCATGTAAATTGGAGTGTCTGAAACGGGTATTAAATGAGTAAATTTGAATGGAGAATCGCGTCTTAAAAATATCTTTCCGTGCTCGACTTTTAATTTATTCACAAGACAATACGGGCTACTATTAAACTCCAAAAAACATCGTATTCTTCCGTAATGAATTTCCTGATTGGCGTGCACGTACGATACATACGAGTTCGCACTTTTCATCTTCTTCTTCTTTTTGCATTCGTATAGCGATGAGGTGAAAATTTTTCTATCAATCATGACTTTGCGATAAACCGATATTTGATCTAAATGCAGGTTTTGAAGCGCTTGTAATTCATCTGGATTAAATTCATACGCCCACGGATTTTTCAGTAAAATACATCTTGTTTGGAAATTTGAATCTTTTCTGTCTTTGACTACTCTTCTTAAATTTTGAATAACGTTAATAATCCTCATTTTTTTGACGAATTCTTCTCCTTGGTTTTTTGTCCCATGAATCTTTTTTCTCAAAATTCCATTATTACTTTCGAAAACAAAAGCTGATGTGGCCCACATAGGGCCCCACATTTTGACCATCATTGCGAAATGCGACAACTGGTGTACATTGTACTTGTAATCTTCTGCGCGATAAATTTCATCGATTTCCCTCAAAAAGATTCGAAGCAAAATTGCACTTGCTTCCAAGTCAACCGTACAAATGCGCTCTTTAAGCAGTAAAAATGATGCTGCAACCAAGGTCATCCAATGTTGCACGTATTTCATGGATAAATAAGTACTTATTACAGGCAAGGAGTAGAACAGCAACCAGTTCCGAAGCTCCCTAGCTTTCCAATAATTGAGCAGTGATACAGGTCTTGGAGTTCTTCGGATGAAGTCAGGGACTTGAATGTTTTTCAAGAATGTGTCAATTCTCGTCATGTGATGTCCTATGTACCAATTACCACGTACGAAAAACCACAAAGTTGTGAAATGTAAGACCACCCCGAGCAGAAAAGAATGCATGTATTCCGGAATAACTGCTTTTCCGATGTCGAAATAGGGTATTTCTTGGACTATTGAATGTCCTTTTACTCCTTTCTTGTGTTGCAGACGAAGATTTTCTACAATTTCAGCTTGTGATTTCATTCGTTCGGCGGTACGTAAGCGAGTTGGATTTTCTTGGTAAATCATATAGCGCTGCTTTCTTTCTGTGACTTCGCCATTTTGTTTTTTCCTAAAAACAGAGACTTGTTTTGCTTCTTGTTCACAACAGTTACAACCGAATATGCCATTGTGGTGCAAAATATTTTGAATCTCTGCTCTGACTGGTGCATCAGCTACGAGAATGGGAGCGCAAATCTTCGATTGCTTTTCAGTCTTCGAGTGGGGACAAATCCATTTCACACCATTTTCATTATGAATTTTGATTAGGGAGTCGGCAAACGGCTTTAGAAAGGTGTTCATGTCTGGTTTTTTGTCATTTACCCATATGCCAGTAACGATGACGTACGATGATCTTACAGAAGGAGGAAGCTCGCAAATCGTAAACTGAAGTGGATAAAAGCATGCCTTTGAACTCTTGGATAATTGAACGCCGTCTGTGTTCCACATTAGTGTGATATCGTACTGCCCGTTACATGCTGACTTAATTTTTTTGAAGTCTGTACCATCTACCACATCTGCAATGGTTTCTTCGGATTCTGTCCTTTTTTGTTTCCAGTCGTCAATGAGACTAGCAATGTTTTGTGTTTCACACAAGTGCTTTATTTGCTTTTCTAAAGAAAATTCGTAAAAAACGTAGGAATCTTTTACGTTGCATGTATCGCAAACGACGTTATCAGAATGTTTATAAATCAAACATTTTGAACAGCAAAAATGTCTTGATTCTTCGGTCAACGTACTAAAATTTTCCACATATTTATACAATTTATAAATTGATGTTGGCATTCCATGTTCTTTTGGTAATATTGAATTTATCATTCGTAAAGTGTCTCTCAGAGTACTTTCTGTCCAGTCGTGTTTCAAGTAGAGTTCAAAAAGATCTAAAACAGCTTCATTTTTAGTTTTATTGCTGTTTTTGAACAAGTCGGCAATGCCTTCATTATCTCTATCTTCGGACGACTCTCTGTTATCTGTGTCTGTTGAAATGTTATCGAAATTATTATTTTCTATTTCTATATTTCTTGTATATTCATCGACAACAGTATCGTCACTATCTTCAGCCTCATCTCCAGAGTTATTTTCATGTTCTGAACTACTTGATGTGCTGGCTCCATTATCTTCAACGTGGATTGTAAGCTGTAATAGTAATAGTACTAACATTATTATCAACTCTGTTCAAGACATGCTTACAAGTCTTGAATTTAACATTTTGTGAATAACCTCCTAAATTTACGACTGATATCGTTAAACTGCTGAACCATACTCCATTTACAGAACGCAAATAGTTGCACACGTCTTTTATTCGAGTACAAATACAAAATAATACTATTCAAATATCTTTGTTGATCGAAATATTTTTAAGACGACTCGGAACCTATTGTAGTGCGAGAGACGCGTAGAATAGGAACCAGTTAAGACGACTCGCAAGACCTTCTCTTTTCGTCCTCCTTCCTTTCAACTGGTTCCCGTTCTATGCGTCTCTCTCGCACTACAATAGGTTGCGAGTCGTCTTAAAAGGAAGAAAGACAACAAGAAAAAGTCTTCCAAGTCGTCTTAATCAGGGTTTGAGAGCCACTTACTTACTGATCCAATTCGGAAGCTTAGGTGATTCAGATTTTAAGGGCGTTAAAAAATCTTAAACGTTGTTTTACTAAGGCTCTTATAAAAACACATTTAATTGGATTTTGCAAGGGCCGCCTCAATTATCCATTCCCGATTACACGTAGGTAAGGCTTTCTGAAGTGCACTCATAGCGAACTTTTTTTTCAACACTTTTTCAAAAATTTTCATCTTCTTTAAAGCTCGCTCCGAGTTCACAGACTACTCGCCGCGAGCTCACCGCGAATAGTCTGTGAGATAGTGAAATATTTTCGAAAAAGTGTTGAAAACAAAAAAGTTGGCTATGAGTTCGCGATGAGTTATTTTGAAAAAAAAAAGAATGTTTTGATAAAAATTGCTGTGAGCACGTAGCGAGCTCACAGGTTCACTGGGTGGAGTTTTGAAAAGTAACTCATATCATACAATTTTGCAACATGAAATTCGGAACAAAGTTACCGGTTGGAAAGATTTTTATTATTGGATGACAGTTTGTTTCCTATCTATTGCTCTAATAACTGTACTAAACAAGAATATTCAGCTTCTACTGCAAAATTAAAAAAGTGCTATTCGAAGGCTAAAACTGTAGAATGTCATTAATCTTCACCAAAAGATAAAAGTAACATGGAATGCAAGGTTTTTTGTACTCATAAGCAGTCAACAGTATTGCGGATAAGGTAGAAAAATTTGGAAAAAAATATTTATCAACATTTATTAAAGAATGGAGAATTTTTTTCACTACATAGTGAATGATATTGTCTTTGTGCGAATAATTCAAATTATTATGAAACCTAAACGATTATAAAACGATTTTTCGCATATGCTTCGAATATTGCCACGAAAATATTAATTACCAGAAACGTATGATGGAACAAAACAATTATATACTTCAAGCTACAGCATGTAAAACTATTCTAAGAGCGCGGTGGTTTTGCGCTTTACGGAGAAAATGAAATTGTTGTTTTTCAATTTTGATATATTTTGATCTAAAAAATATGTTACAATATTTAATTATATTAAAATATTCAAACAACATTGATTCTAAAGGAACAGGAGTTATTTATTTTTCTATGTGTTTGTAACAAAAAATTTGTGTATAACAAACACTAAACTTTTGTCAAAAAAATTGAGGATGTCATTGTGTAATGCGTTTTAGACTTCCGTGTAAAAATAATTTAACGAGATCAATTACTTGCGAAAAGAAAATTTTTTGTTCGAAATGACTGATATGTAGAAGTTTGATTCTTAATAATAAATGAACAAGTGGAAGTCGGCAAAGAAATTTAAAGGATGCATTCTTTTTCAGAAAAACTTTACATTTTTATATTACTACCCTTATGAAAAAAGCTCTCAATTGTTGAGCGTATACGCCTAACTTTGAGAATATATGCTGAATTTTTAGCATGCATGTTCAATATTGAGCGTTAACTCTTAACTTTCAGCATGTACGCTAAACGTTTGAGCGTATATGATAAACGTTGAACGTGAACATTGAACAGTTGGTAGTACACGCTCAACTATTGAGCGTTTATGCTCAACGTTGAGCATCTACGCTGAACGTTGAACATAAATGCTGAAAAGTTGATAGTAAACGCCTAACAATTTAGAGTTTATACTCAACGTTGAACATCATTTCTAACTTGAGCGTTGGAAATGATGGCCAATTTTGAGCGTATACATTCAATAATTGAAAGTTTTTTTCATAAGGGTACACGATGCTTGCTTTCCCGTAGGGCGCGCCATTGCTTGGTCATTGAAATACGCGCGCATCTTGTCTTGATCGCAATTTTAAAGCACTTTCAGGACTCAGCTAATGATGCTGAACTTGGAATTTCAAAATGTACGCGCTTTTTTTCATGTGATGCACGTGCATTCCACCGTGACAGCAAAACATGTGCCTGAAGTTCCAAACGTTTAAAATTAAACGAAAAAAATGTATAAGTAAATATAGGAGTAAAAAATTTTTAACTGCTTTGAAATATTTTTTGAACTTAACAATGAACTAAATGCTCCCTAAAAAAAAATTTGTCACACTTCCCATCACGATGAGAAATCAACAAATTTATATATTTTTCATTTACGTTTAATTTTATACGTTTGGAATTTCAGGTACATAGCAAAACCAACTTCAGGCAGTTATGGACTTTTTGATAGATAGACATGAACTTTATTATATTAGATCGTTAGAAAATCCTAACCTTAGGGAAACGAAAGTTGACTTTAGAAAGTCTTACCCATATTTAAAATTTCTTATAAAATTCGATTTGTATTTAATTTTTGTAGAGCCTCAAAAATCCGATCAGGATCAGATTTTTTGTAATATCTGAATAAAACATTATTCGTTGAATTTTCTCAGTGTTTGAAACATTTAATTCAGACTGGATTTTACACGAAATGAAAAATGTAATCAGGATACAATCTCTCAGGTGTTTTACGTATCCGATCTGAATAGATGTTTTTTAGAGCCTTAAAAAATTAAAAAATTTTAGATTTTTTACTCCTTTGAAATCTGGACTGCTCAAAAAATCAAAATTTCTCAGAATATTTCATTCGTCTGAATCCTGTAATTTCAACTTTTATATGTTGCGTTGAACACTTTTCTTTCAATAAATTATTCAATTACTAATTTTCGGTATAATTTAAGAAGAATGGCGTCAAGACTAAATTTTCCATAATGTTAAATCTAAAAATGTCATGTTCTGCTTCTCTTTCAATACAAAATGACAGTAAATTACATCATATCTAACTTTTAGGCAATGGAAAGTAATAGAAATATTTATAAAATTTCATTTATATCCCTAAAATTTTGGTCACATTCAGTTTTATTTTTTTTTTATAGATAGTAAGATAAAGTAACCGCTATTCAATCATATTTCTTTTTCGTAATCATGACTTACTTTTTCATTGAATATTTTTTTTTTTTTTATTTCACTACAATAATCTAGACCATTGCATTTCTTATGGCATTTGCTGGCTAAGGAACAAATACATTATAAAATATCATTAACGTCTTCGTGTGAGGCTCACTTCATGTGGCACTCATGAAGATGCCTTTTAAAAAAAAGAATCTTTCGGTATAGGAAATCGACTCGAAAGATAGATATCTTACTTTGGCGTCTTTACCAAGCAAGCTTTTGAGAGGGAATCGTCTTTTTGATTCTAATGCAGGAAAAAATTGATCTTCAAAGTTGTCTGAATCTGAGTCGAACGTGCTGTCTTTTTCACTGCTTGTGGCACTGGAGCAAGTACACTCTACAAATGAATAGTTAAAATTTAAAGTGCATGAAAACAGTTATAAATGGTTGCTCCAAGTGGCTAAGTAAAGAAGGGGGAGGAGGAAAGGAATGAAATCAATAATAATCACGCAAATAGACATTGTACGCGGCGCAGCTCTTTTTATATTACAGCTTCTATAAACACTAATTGTGGCTAAACACTTTTTTCAACACAAATAACTTTTTTGAATTTTTCAAAGTATTTCAATTTTTTCAGATTTTTTATAAGCGTAGAGCACAATTGAAAATATTTTTCTAATGAACAAATAAAATTAAAATAGTAAAAAATAAAATTATCATAATTTATCAATTTTTAACCATACAATGGATCTTATTTTATTCCCTTCTCAATTACGAAATTCGACTTACAATGCTCAATTTGTTTCTGTTCTATCTTGCAAAGTCGAATATTTCAAATTCTTCATTTTCTTGTAGCCAATGGGAAAAATAAAAATAACAGTGACATTTTCATGTCTTACACTCATCACTCGAACTCCGGCGCCCGGAAGAATCTTGTGCGCCGCAATACGAGGTGTTTGTATAGGGCAGTATGACTGAAATATATTTAGAACTGAATACTTTTGTCGGGCGTCGACACGTCCATGAATTTTCCAGCTGAGCGGGCCCAAAAATTATTCTCTCAATGAGAAAATGGACGTTCTCTGATGGAGCGCCCGGCAAGAGAAAACACAAATTCGTTCACGCGCCGCAGCACGAGGCGCCATAGTTCAAGTGATGAGTGTAAACATGTATGTGAAGTAATACTAAAGATGTATCATAATTTTTTCCATTTGCTCTGAGGAAACAATTTGAAGGTAGAAAATTATTATATTTGACTATAGATAGTGCTAGATTCTGTTAACTTTTATTGAAAGTTATACAACATTTCAAATATCAAAGATTTTTTTGCTTCAATAATCATACAGAATTTTTCTATCCATTTCATGAATCATTTACTGATTATATAAGCATTTTTTTATTACCCTTCGTCGATGGAAATTTTCGTGAATCAGAATATTTTTTTCGTTTTTTCAAAAAGCTTTTTATCGAAGACTCAGAAGAGGAAGATTCGGAAAACATTTTCTTCACTTGACAATGATGATAAATTCAAACGTGGCGGACCCCGATGCAAGAGATTACCCAAACTATTATGACTTTCTCTGCGTTACGAAAATCATCAGTAATTAACGAAAACAGTTCCACCAAAAGTATCAAAAATTTCAACTTTATCCAAGAAATCATCCACAAAAGCGATCAATACATGTATCTCGATTTCAAATTCAACGTGAATTGGATAAATGCTTCCAACCGTTATCTTTCGCTGAAGAATTTGAATATCTTATGTATTTGAAGTTGTTTATTTTCTGCGAAGTGAACAAAAAAAGTAATCCAAAAATGGATTACTATATAATTTTTTGCGAGTTTGACAAATCGTTTTCCGTCATCTCTAACAATGACGTAGTCTTGCTTGGAAAACCGTCATTAGAAGATGAAGTTCACTTTTTTTACGAAAATGTGGAATACGTAGGGATCATCAAGGGAATGGGAGGTATTCTAAAATTTTCGATTTATGTATATATTTACCCGACTTTCTGCGATTACGACGTCGAAACACGACCGTGTTTAAAGATTATATATAGTTATATGATTGAAGATACATAATTGTGGATTTCCCATTTTCACATCACAATATCAAGTTTTCAATACAGAATTTTTAAATTTTTGAAGAAAGAACATGAAATCTAGAAAAAAAGGAATGAGCATTCGATATCCTTGATTTTTGTGTTCGAAATAGAGCTGCAAATTTTACAGAATTTTTTCCTGTACATTTTAAAACTTTTTAAAGGAGAGGTGGGGGGGGGGGGGGAATAAATTAGATATGAGATATGACCCAAAAAAAGTGCCACCCTAATAAGTTCCATGGAGAATTGGAATTTTGATAGGATCTCTGCTACAAAACGACCTGAGTCAAATAACAAATTTATCAAAGTAACCTCGATGTTTTCTTGTTATACTCAAAATCTCTGAAAGTCCTCATTTATATTTCGTTTGTATCTTGTCGATGTTTTATAATTATCAGTACTTCATAAGTGCATAAAGTAGTTACACAATTTTATGAAAAAATTAGGTTTTAATCAGATCTCCGAGTACCCTCAAAGTTTTCTTTTTATCCTCCAAACGTGCTTAAAATACTCAGATTATTATTCGTTACATTATAGAATTTCGTCAAAAAGATTTAATTATAAATTTATTTTATATATAATCTATCTAAATCTGTAAATTATATTAAATCTATCTAATAAGAAGTTACAATCATTCTCAAAAATACTTAAAATTTAAACTTTTTACACGAAATACTTTAAAAAATCGACAATCCTGTAAGTTATTTTACAGTACAATGTTAGTTGTAAAGAAATTAAATTAACATTTGAGTATTTCGGCAATTGTTAATTTTAAATGAACTTACATGCGCTAAGATTTGCACTCCTAAACTTAAGAAAATGTAAGAATTCCAAAGTTAAAAAATTGTCACGCTGAACTTTTAAGTTGGAGAGTATTTAGTTCTAGATTTGAAAGCTTTAGGAATATTTATACTCAGACAATTTTAAATAACATTGTGGAACTGTAAATTACACAATTGATTGCCGTTTAAGCGCTTGATATAATTAGACGCTGTAAGACTAACGACAAAAGCCTACGTGATTCTGTCTCGGCATAATTATGTTCATTATGTGTTAAGGGGAGGGGAGCGAAACTTTACCATTGAAATTGAGAAAATCGTATTTCCAAGGTTTCTTCGCTAATTTGAAATATTATTTTAAATCCTTTTGCACACTTTCTCAACATAGACAAATAAACGGCGCTAAATAATTTTTTTTTCCAAAAATCGAAAAAAAATTTTGTAAAGGAGGTAGTAAAAAAATTTTTCATTCAACTTTTGAAAAAAAAAAAATTTAATCAGCGCCATTCGTTGGCCTATGTTGAGGGAGTGTGCAAAAAAATTTTCGAAAATATTGCGAGTTGGCAAAGAAAACTTAGAAATACGATTTTCTCAATTTTAAAGGCAGAGTGTCGCACCCCTCCCCTTAATGGGTCTTGTAGCTAATAATAAGAATTTAATCCCATACAATTAATTAGATTATGAAGAGTACGACGATTTGAAAAATGAGACTGAACGGTTGTCTGCTGAGTTCGATAAAAAAGATAGGGAGCAGAAAAAAGGCAAACAGTCTGCGCACAAAAATCGAGGAAGACCGAAAAGAGTAGCAACCGAAAATTTTGAAAATTTGATAAAAACCATAGTTCCACCGAAAAAACAAAAATCAGATAATAAAAAGCAGACGTCACGATCGAACCAGGAAAAGGAAGTAATTAGAACACGTTGAATATTTTTTCCGTATTCTATTTGCTTATTATAATAACATTAAATTACAATAAAAATGACTTTAGATAATTATCTCATGTCATTTTCTTGAGTAATTTCGAGAGAGATGTAATAGGGAATTCCGAAAAACTTTTTCCACACAGCACACTGCTGTCACCCTCTTGCTCCTGTTTCAGCCCAATTTTAAACAATTGTTTAACAGCTTATTCACTACATGTTCAAAGAGGCCATAAGCTATTAACGTAGAAGGTCAATATCAACAGAAAAAATGGCTACACATTTTTATCTTAAGACATGCAGTGTTTTACAAGTCTTGTTAGCTTTGCCTAGGAACAGACTTTTTGTACTTGAGCGTGATGAAAAATCATTTTCATTTCTCAAGTAACTTTTTCATTAAAATTGCAGAAAGAAAAATCACAAAGTGATCCAGATATTTCTGATTCTGATAGCAGTAACAGCAGCGTGAGTATAAATCTTTAAAGATCTTGTACATGGACAAATAAAAGTAGTGAAGGTGACAGATAAATCTGATGCTTTCCGAGTTGAATTATTATTATTTGCTGTCGCCTCTTTACGTACACTTGAATATTCATTGTCTTCACTTAAGCTTCTCTTAAAATTAGAAATAGAAAAAATTTCTCTTTCTCTACAGAAAAAAAAAAAATTGTAAACGACTCTTTGGGTAGTAAAAAACTTCTTTTTCTGGCGCTTGTTTCAGTTAAAGCAAATATGTATACGCTATAACTAATACGAGCCAAGCAAAAAAGGAAGTTTTCACCTAGACAGCACGCCTAGTCCTGGGAGGATTTACAGGATGTAGTGTGCTGTCCAAAAAATTACTGAAGTGACCGCAAAATAGTACATTTCGCACCTAAGGAAAAAAAATTTCTCGCGAGGATGGAAGTTATATCCTTAGCTGAAAGCGAGGGATATATTCATCTGAGAGAGAAATGTATTTTTCCTCATGTTTCGGACGATTTTTTTATCGTAGCGGGCAGGAAAATCGATTTTCGATAAAAAGTACTTTCTCGAAAATGTTGGCTTTTCTTTCCGATATAATGACAAAGTTTTTCCGAACTGCTCATAACCAAGATTCAAGTATACTCTTTAAAACTGAGGCCTAGCTAATCATCTGAAGAGACAATTGTGAATGTCTCGTTAATGTTTACACGAACAACAGTATTGTTCTTGAGAAACGTAAAAAAATTGACTTGTATTGCAATCATTGCAAAATTATTTGTTGTTCATACGCAAAAAGTAATAACTTAGTATCCTCAGGTGTGACAAAAAGATTCATACAAAACCATCGTATACGTGCTTTTTATACATATAATACTTCCTTGCGCTGATAGGTAATGTAAACTGCATACATTTAATGAATCAATTATATATATGTATAAGCGTACACCGTCACTGCATGAAACAAAAACTAAAAGGCCACTGCTAATTTGCTTGGAAATAGTATATTTCTCAACGAGTGCAGAATGAGTTTGTTAAGCGAATGTGAAGTTTGCAAAACTTGCCTTCGGCTCGTCTTGCAAACTTCACATTCGCTAAAAAAAGCCCTTCTGCACAAGTTGAGGACTATATTTTTTCCAACAACGTGGAGAAAATGCGAGTTTTCGACAATCAAGCCGTGGAGAAATTGCATTTTCTTTACTGCGTTGGGAAAAATTCTTTTACACTGAGAGAAAAGATTATTTCCAGCAAATAAAGGAACTTATTTGTTTTAGTATATGCTGCGTTTATTAAACTCAAAAGAATATTTTAGAGTAGAATCTATTATTTATTTGGCTTTAAAAAGTATATCCATCTGAGTATTTGTAGGAATGAATTGATTTATTTGCAGTGATTCAGTTGTCTCAAAAAAATCGCAGTTTTACAGGTAGGAATTGATCCGTTATTCAAATCATAATTATAGAAACTTGACTCAAATCGAAGCTCATTAACTTGTAGTAAACTGTTTTTTCGTACAAATAAAATCATGTCAAGACAACAATAAAATCATTTATTGCAAATAAAATAATTCATTTCTCCCTACAAAACCTTATTTCTCTCAACTAAACGTTTCTTAACAGTTAAGAAATGTTTCTTTCTCCTAAATTCGATATTTTATAACCGCGCGCGAATTACGTTACTGTTGCGAATAGCGATCGTCTTTTGTTTCTTCTTGCCACGCACTGGCACTGCAACAGTGTATTTTTGTATGGAGTTTTTTAACAGTTTGTGAAATAGTTATTGTTCATAATTGTTCAAAATGGACTTCAGCTGTGAATTGCAGACTTGTGCACTAATAAATCAACAAAAATGTCTGTACATTATAAAGTGATTACTTCTATATTTCCAGTGATTAGAGCATCGCTGGTCCAATAGGCAAAATTACTGCAAATCAATGTGTACTCTCTAATGTCTGGGGATAAGTATTTACTTATCACCAGATATTAGAGAGTATTCATTGATTTGCAGTATTTTTTATCTATTCGGATTGAGGAAGCAGAGTAAGTAAATATAAATATGGCTGAAATAAATATTTTTTGCTGTGAACTATATCATCAATTTGTATGAATACTGGAATATATTTGGCACAAAATTATATGTGTAACTGTTACCTGATCATTATTTCACTGAAAACAGCCAAACTATTGTACCAAATATTTCACACATCGCTCCAAAAAATATTTTGTAATATTTAACATCACGCATTCCGAGTAAATAACTCATTTATTAATAGTTAACAAATCTTTATTTGCCTCAAAACAAAGCTTCAAATATACCGTTTGTTACTGACAACTAAATATTTATTTCGCCGTATCCAACTTTATTATTTGTTTGGTGCAAATAAATATCGTTTGAGCTAAACAAACCTTTTTCTCAGTGTAATTATTTGATGAAAACGTTTTACTCGCATGTCACTCAAAAGTTATCGATGTATCATTAAACTTTTCCGTTTCTCGTTTTGCTTGAACTAAAAAAAGTTGCATAATTTATACCTATTACTTGTTTTTTTTTTCGATATATATGAAAATAACTACATTAACTGAATAACCATTAAAACTAAGTATTGATACATAATAATTATTTCTACGACTAACTAGATATTCTTTCGCCATTCGCCACCATTTTAATGGTCTCAGCACAATAATTGTGTTCATAGTTTGTTTGTCTGGTGTAGCTGTATGTAATGTTGATTTGCATACAGAAATAAACACAAATGCATTTATTGATTAGGATGACATGGAATACAAAGGTTGCCGAAAAGAAGGGGAACGCATTTCTTCCGAAGTAAATTGAAACAAAAGATTTCATCTGATACATTTAAAACAGTTAAACAATACAAACATAATTTTTTTATTATTTTTGAAGGCAAAAGTGGCAAAAGCAAAAGAGGCCAAAGAAAAAAAAAGTGAAGATTGTGTGGATCTACGAAATCTCGGATTAATATTGGATAGTAGGGAATTAGGAAATCCTGGACCGACAGTAGAAGAAGCAGATGAAATACATGAAGATATTACTGAAGAATATCATGGTAGTTTTTGATATTACTAAAAACAGTTATAGCCTTTCCTCTTGCCTGGCCTGAAAGAAGGGGGGGGGGGGAAAGAATGGTGGTTTTTAAAGCAAGCAGCGTGTAGAGTGGTACCACTATCACATAGACACATTTCGAAAGAACTACATCAAATTTTTAGTTATTGTTTTCTCAAATATTATACATATGATTGAAAAATTTGTATATTTATGTCACTCAAAGTATTAGTTATTTGTTGAAAAAGTAATCACAAGTAACAAATAATGCAATATACTCGGATATATTGTAATATCATTGATACCTTTGTTATCGCATACTTAATCTTTAAAAAATTTGGAAAAATTTGAAAGATTTTTTCATAACCAACAATATTTTCAAAAACTTAATTAAAAATGTATAAATTACAAGTAGACAGATAGCGTTCCAGTAGTTCTTTTATGTTCCAACGAAAGTTGTATTCTGGGAAGGGGCGTTAGATATACATTTTTTCCAAGTTTAAAGAAAAAGGCTTGGGTACTTTTCGTCCTTTGACAACCGACACACGTCCGAATTGACTTCTCGAAATATGTCATTCGAAATTTTCATTTCGGAATACTTCTTCAAATATTTCATTTTATAACACTTGAAAGTAGTGAGGTCCGAATAATGACATATTCATGTTTGGCTGTGAAGTTCACTTTGTTTTAAAATGTTGATCATTTCTTGTTCCGTTGAGTAGGTACCGAAGAAAATATAAATAATGCACGTGGAGACAATCTCCAGAGACAGGAAAGAGATCACACCAATGTACAGGAAATTTTCAAGTTGACAGAGCTCGGTCCAGGGGTACGTGCAATCTACTGTAATATACCGAATTTAAAACCAGGAGATACTGTGATTAACATATATATTTCCACATAGAAAATGCAGGATTACAGAATGAGTTTGTGTTTACAGTTTACTGACAACTTTAGAGAGTAAAAACAGAAAGCGTTCGACGTTCGAATGACCGCGATTTATATACCAGTTGTCCAGACGATGATTTAGAAGTCAAAATTACATACCACTTTAGATATTGACAAATCGTACAATTTCGCAAGTTATTCTTAGAAGTTAAAATGTTTCTCATATCACAGTATTTTAGGTAACGATTCGTTGTACAATTGTAGGAGTTATTTTTAGAAGCTAAATGTTTCTTAAATCTTAGTATTTTAGATAATACTTTCGTTGTACAATTTAGAAGTTATTTTTAGAAATTAAATGTTTCTTGAATCGTTGTACAATTTAGAAGCTATTTTTAGAAGCTAAATGTGTCTTGAATCGTTGTACAATTTAGAAGCTATTTTTAGAAGCTAAATGTTTCTTAAATCTTAGTATTTCAGATTAAAATAAAAAAAATGGAAAGTTTTATGAAAATTCTGTCTTTTCTAGTTTCCGAACTAAATAATATTTATGGGAATATAACACTACCGTGTACAAAAATACTTGTAACGGAACAAGTATTTCTATTACCTAACCGTAGGGCTTTTTTAGTACATTGAAACTTCGGGTATTGATTATCGTTCTTAAATATTATTTCATATCGACTTTTGTATGAGACGCTGTGAACAATAAAGTCGTAAAATCGTGAGAGTAAATTTAAGTCTTGAAAATTATCCCATTTTGAAATAAAGAATAGTTATCACAATTTGAAAAATTATATCATATCCATTTAATAGAAATAATTAAAAAAATCTATACGTGTCTTTCATTTTGTAAATTTATTAAAATTTGATGAGAATGTTGTTAAAAAAATACATGTATATTGTCTCAAAAATATTGAGACAGTAATGTGTAGCCTCAAAAACGCCGTGATATCATTAGGCCATGGTAGTTGCCACAGGTTAGCGACGTTACACCGTCTTTAAGCCTCTATATCTTTTTTAATTTTCGATAAGGTAAAAAAATAGGAACACATAACAATTATATTTAAGTTGAAATGTGATGAAGATAACAGAATTTATAAATTCTTATGCAACGACTGTGTTTTCTGAGTTATCCAGTATTTTATTACATTGAAACGTTGAGAACTATTTTTTGATGCTAATATACTTTTTTTGTAACCAATGCCAAAAGAATCATATACTTAAGTGCCTGTTAAAGTGTTTGATTGATCCTTGTAGCTAATAATAAGTGGATTATAATACCTGTAGGTTGTAGAAATAATGGCTGGAACTGGAATATTTGTAAAAGAAACGACATTGGCAATTTGTGAGGGATTCACCACAGCAAGTTCGATAGCGAGAGCTCTAATGGACTGTGTTTTCAAAAAAGAAGTTTTATTAAGGAGGTCGTTATTGGGAAAAGGGAAGAGAGGATCGCGTCCAGCTCTTGATAGCAATGCGGTTGAAACAATTTTAGGTAAAACTGTTGCAAATGCATACTCATTCAAAAAAAGTCGGTCGCAAAGTATCAAAAATCCGACATTTTTAAGTTTGATTTGTTTGTACTGATTATTTTTATAATTTATATGTTGCGTTTTAGGTGATATTTAATTATAACAACCTGTTTCGTTAAATGTTTTGCGTCTTCAAAATGAATTCTCGAAATTAAATTTTCGAATGTTAACGTATAAACATTTTTTGTCTTTATTCATTATATCGCTATTTAAGGCGCATGTTTTAGCGATTTAGGTTTTTGAACCTCCATACAAAACGTTGAAAATAGTTTAAATAGTCATGATATATCAAGTTCAACATTTCAATCTGATAGGTTGGATATATAGGGTATAACCCTTGAAAGTCACCACCGAAAAAGTGCCTTAGTGGTCCTTAAACGTAAAAGGAAATCTGAACACTACAGAACACTAGATTTTTTTCTTGTCATGGTCTTAATCCGTCGTGAAAGAAACCAGTTTTTTTCAGATGAATGCCAAAAAACCTTTTGGCATTAGAGATGGACTCACGTCTGTGGACACAAAAAAAATTTAGTGTTAAGGTTTCCTTTTACGTCCGAGGACCACTAAGGCTTTTTTTACCTAGTGACTTTCAAGGGGGTTACACACTGTATTAGTGTATCGTTATTCCGAATAAAATATGTCAATTACTTACGTATACATTCTTATTAACGAATCATTTTGTTTTCATTTAAACATTTTAACTCAACAATTTCGTTTCCGGTACAATCAGTAGCTTATCACTGTTGAGAATGTAAAATTTTAAGCCTTTTAAATTTTTATTTTTTGTTTGCCTCTATCACAGCAAAGCAAATCAGAATTTTGTTTCAGCGAATATATTCTGCTACAAATTTGTATATTCAAGTTATAGATGTTCGCAGTTCGTATAAAAAAATATAAACTTGAGGTTGAAAATAAGTTGTGAATTATATTAAAGAGTGTTACGTTTTGATGTCAAAAAAGGTCTTCAACTTTTGCAATCTTTAGATCAATTTTATCGGAAATAACGATTTGGGTAGGTCAATTAATCAGAAAAGTGATGAGTTTTAAATACTCAGATAGTATCGCATATTTTTTTTGTATTTTCAGATTTCCAAAAATACATTATAATTTGTTCTGAAAACTTCTTAAAAACCGCAGAGAAACTCTTCAGGTTTAAATTTTTTCATCGATTTTCTTATTAAAATTGTTTATTATTGATAAAATTTATAGTTTTGCTCATAAGATTTCACGAGATACGTTTTGTGAAAAATGGAAGATTTTTGTTCGATTTCGGTGAAAAAAAAATTGGTACAAGTGTTTTCGAATACGAGGAATTCATTGCTGAAATTATTTTCGCAAAAAAAAAATATTTTTTTATGATTTGCGAAAAACCATAAAAAATGTAAGACTATTGATTTAAACCCTCCGTGATATTCCGTAATACGTGTAATAGGTGTAATGCCTATTGAATATTGAACCTATTACATAAGAATTTGAATAGAATGTGAATGAAATTAAAAATTTTTCAATATGCAATTCTAAAATGCATGAAGTAACAGAATTTTTTCTATACAACAGAATATCGATATTTTTGAATCAGTGTAATAGGTATTACACTGAAAGGTATTACATAATCTCCCTTAGGGACAGTATTGACATTTCTTAGTAGGTAGCAGTAGGTAGTCGGTTTGGAACGGAAATCTCGTTTCAAAAATTTATTGTAGGGCTGGAAGGAATGACCTAAATGGTCCTTCTCGGGACTGACACCTGCTAGGAAATGTGAATACCTTGAAATTAATGATCTCACTCTTATCATAGCTTTTCTTGAATCATCGTCAAATGATTTTTTTTTTTTAATTATTCCAGAAAAGGATTATTTGTAGTTGAAAACCCTCAAAACAAAAGTTTCATTCTCCCTAGCTTGGACATGAATGTTACATTTTAAGCTTGTAATTTTATTGATACTACAAAAACTTATAACTCAAAAACGGGATTTACATAATATGGAATAGCTATTTCCTTTACTAGTGTGGAAAATCGTTTTCCAACGAATCTGAGGGTTACAACGCGAGCCGAAGGCGAGCGTTGTGTTCGGATGAGTTGGAAAAACTTGTCCACACTAGTTAAGGACAATTTTTTGTTCAACTAGTGGTGAAAATGCGAGTTTTATGGGATACAAGCGTGGCCAAAACGAGCATTTTCGCCACTAGTTGAACAAAATCCTTTCCGTGACTGTTTCTAGCGGTACGTACACTGAATGTTTTTATTCAACGCCATGTGGAAAAGGCAACTTTTTTACAAGCTCGGGCAATGCAAAACTCTCATTACCACAGATTGTTCAATGAAGTATCGTTCTTTACTAGCGTGGAACAGTTTTTTTAACTTATCTGCTTACAACGCTCGCCATCGGTTCACGTTGCAACCATCAGATTTAAAAAAAAAATTTTCCACACTAGTATAGAAATATACTATAATTGAGGTTACCTTATGTGACGAGCGAGATTAGTAGAACTCAAATAAGAATGGTTCAGAGAAGGGAATGTTAGGCAATCGTATGTGCCTAGGAATTTCTTCCTTAATCTCGTCGAATAGGAAGAGGACCCTCCGTAGACAACGGCCTACGGTGACCCTCAATTCGACTTTTGAAGGGAGTCGGAATGGTGCGGGAGTTGCCTTGAGGCAGATAAAATCAATACAAATCCGTTTACAAATGTTTCTTTATTCATAATTCCAATCAGCAACTATGTATTTAATACATTAAATCATTTATTTGGCTCTGGCAATCTAAAAGACTCCTTCGTCGCTGAAAGGCTCTAAGGCCAAAGGAGGGGGGGGGGGGCTAACAACCTCTCTAATTCTTCCCAACTCTCTTCAAGTGGTAGAAATTCATTAATGAGTGTGGGTATTTCTTCCGTGGTTTTTTTTTCAAGTCTCGCTAATGTCTCGATCTTTTCGCGCGTCCAGTATGGTGCCGATTTCCTCAAACCCTCAATTCTGAACCTCTCGAAGGCCCACTTTCCGCCCTCCTGAATAGCATAATCCCTGTCTAGATTAATCTGAAATTTCAAGTAGCCAGGGTGGTGGGGAGGAATTCGCGCCCTCTCTCTCTTTGCTATCCTATCACTAGCAACGGCTCCCCTTTTGTACAATTTGAATAATTTTGATTCCACTAAAAGAAATAAAAGAGCTAAATCATTTAGGAGTTTTATAGATTCGTGAACTCACTCGGGAATCCTCTCTTTGAACCAGGAAGGGGTGCTCTGGATCTATATAGCTGGATGGGATATTATCCCATCACCCAACCTTGGTCCTTCGAGATAAGCCCTAAGGGTATTCATCGCTTTTAAGAATTTAATTTACTTTTACTTCGCTGAATCTTTGGACTTCTAGTTCCAGAATGTTTTAAAGTGCAGTTTTGCTATAAAGCGGAGTTTTGCTATAAAGCGCAGGGAGAAGTCAAGTGAAGACTGCTGCTTGCTACGATTTTTCTCTGGGTTATTTACCCGAAAGAGCGGATGTGATAACGAAATGTATTATTGAAAAGTATTAGTAACGATATTGTCTATTACGTAGTCTATGAAATTGGATATTGCAATATATTTTCGGTGTTGGAAAATAATGACATCAGCTATTGTAACATGTCTTTGGTTTTTTTCCAAAGATAATTACTTAAAAAGAGGTCGTAATGATATTGATTTCTCCTATTGCGAAATATTCCTAAAAATAGAGTTATTTCAAAAGAAGTTTAATTTATTTGAAAATGAGTTCACAATTTACAGGTATTCACAAGCAATGACTATTAGTGAGTTAAATTTCAGAGCGTCGTTAACTTTAATAGTGAGTGATAAGGAAAGAATGGCAAGAGTTTAGAATTTTAAAGTAAAAATTTTAAGATGTATAGAACAAATAAATAAAGTGAAAAGACGAGAGGGTTTTGCCCGCTCGTCACACCTTATCATTTTTTTTTCTTTTTTTGTACTGAATAATGGGCCCAAAAGCGCCGTGAACTAGTGCAGTAATAATTGGTAAAGGATTCTTCCTTTTTTACATATGGGAAGAATAAAATTGCGTTAAAGTAGTTGTGCTACATAACACTCATTGATGAAACTTATCGCAGCTCGAGCAATAACAGTTGCGAAAGAAAGAAATTTGAAGCCGAAGCAGAAAAGAAGTGAAATTATTCGCAGCATGGGCAACAAGTTACAGGAAGATCGGAGGAAAAGTAAACAATTACCGGGATAAAGAAGTAATAAGGATGTTATTTTTATACCGTTCATAGTTCAGGAAGTGTTTTTTTGCGGTTAGATAATGTTATTAGAAAAAAATTTTTATGGTTCAATTAGTGTTCCATTGCGATAGTAACTATCATGGAATCTCATACGAGATAGCAATAAAGAGCGAAGTTAATTGATCAATGATTGTAACTGTTGATCAACAATTATCGAATAAATTGTTTGCAATCATGTTTTTATTTATTTCACATATTTTATTTGCTTATCGCATAAAACTCTATTACTACTTTTTATATTATGAAAGTTTTTAATTATAAATTAAAATGCGATTTTGATTTTCTTTTAAACGTTTTCAATATCTATTGAACAAATGTGTATAGACTGAGCATATGTAGTTTGAAAATTCACCATTGAAACTTTGATTGAAAAAAAGTTCTAAATTGTTCTAACACATTCCGGAAAATTGTTCAACTCGCTCCAAACGATATTTACAACGATATGCACAAAAAGTCGATTAGAAGTGTATGGTCAGAAATTCGACAGTCGCAGTGCCTCAAAGCGTATATTTGATCCGCTTTCCGAAATTATGCCACTGTCTGGATAAAGCTGATTCTGAAGAACAATAAAACATAAATTCTAAGTAACATTTTACCTGCAACGCCGGATGTCCATCAGTTATAATATCCGACAACTCGAGACAATGACAACGAAAATTCACATAAAAAAGTACCCCTTAGCGAATCTACGATATTGAATACAGAACATAACAAGTCTTACAAAACATTCCTGGAATATTTTGTCAATAGTGTGACGAGCGAACCCAAAACAGATAGACAAACCAACGTTGAAATCCAATTATAGAAAACTCCCGAATTGGGTCCACTTTCACAGACTAGGACCGTTGTAGGAGGCTCTGCCCTACACGACCCTAGGTTCCCCATATATTTATGGACCAGAGGAAAAGAAATGTATTGAGGGTTTATCAATGAAACTCAGGAAAATGTTTAAAATGCCAACATGCGTTAGCGTAAATTGAATCGAAGTTTCCAATTATTTACCATTACACATTACAATATCTCAATAGATCAATTCACAATGCTTTCTTTGATTTCCAATAATTATTTACATAATAACATAACTGATGGCTCTGACAATGCTTGCTGAAACAATTATTGCGAACTTTATCTAATACCGAATCTTAAACACTCCCAAACCTTCATGTGATGCACCAACTCTCCAGGGTTAGACTATTTTAATTTAACTGTTCTTAGTATTTTTATTCACAATTAAAAATAATTTATTAGAACTTTATCTATCATACTTTTATAAAACAATCGATCAGAAAAATGTTGAAATGTAACTTAACTTGGAACTTGGAAGAATACTACTATGAGTGCCGAATTTTGAATAAAGAGCTGGGTTTATATACGCTGAAAATGAGTATCGTGTACTGATAACATGAAGGGAAATACGTGCAGGAAGTCACGTATTTCGTCATCTACAATTTTGCGATTATTGCTGCAAATATCTAAATCACTTTCCTGTTGTTCGAAAAGTAAAATGAGTAATCGATTTAGTTATGAAGACTGATAACAAGAAATACATGGGAGTAGTGACGCATTTCGCAATTCGTGATTGAAACATCATTTTAGAAAAGATATCATTAGTTAATAGCGAAATGATAAAATATATAGCTCTCATTATTTGGTTCGTGCACCGTGCATTCAGACGTCGATTATGAAACTTTTGATATTCGAATGAAAATTTAGTTTTTACATGAAATTTTGAAATATTGATACATGCTTTTATTTTATACAGGAAAAAGAAGAGTGGGTAGTTGCCCGCTCTTGACAATAGACAGTTTACAATATGTTCACGTAAGCAGTTTACGTGATGTTTACATAAACTGTTTAGATGATGTTGAAACGAAGTTTGCGTAAACATGTCTACATACAAGTACATGTTGTAAACGATTATTGCTTGTTTTTCGTGCCAAACTTTATTTAAATGATTTTTCATCGATTTAGGGACCAACTTTGAAGGTCAACAGAGCACAGGTAAGCGAAAGTCAAGAAAAAAAATCTTTTGTTAACTATTGATTAATATTGCTATTGCAGCAGCTGTAATCAATGTAAGGGTGAATTTTAAACTTATTTACTTTTTTAATTCTATTGACTAAAAAAAAATTCAAATTTCAACAAATTCGGCACAAATATCAAAAACCTTTTCATTACTGCGGAATTTTGCTACGTGTAAGATGAGTGGTACACACATGGCCCCTAGAGGTATATTTTGGTGATACCCTGTATGATCCATAAATGAAAAATGAAATGCATTTCTTATGGCATCAAAATATCATGACGTTCCCATGCATGTCTCACGCATGGCGCATCTATGACAGTCTATATTATTATATGAAAAATTGCTCTACCCCATACATTATCCATATATGCATTTGTCATGTTTTCCCTCCTTGTATGAAGCATAACTGCGCCCTGTTGGTTACATGCATGTTTGGCATATACGGTGCATGCATGCCATGCATGTCTCACGCATGGCGCATGTACGACAGTCTATACATAAAAAATCACTCTACCCTATGCATTCTCCATACAAGGTTCATGCATGTTCAAACATGCATTTATCATGTTCGCCCTCCCTGTATGAAACATAACTGCGACCTGTCGGTGACATGCATGTCTGGCATATGCGTTGCATGCATGGAATCGCATATATGTTCCATGTATGTCCAATTCATGCAATTTTTCCACGGGAGGCTTTTCGTCAAATTAATACTCGGCAATAAGAGATTATTGGGCTGTCTTGAGGTCGAGCCCTTTTGGACCTCGAAAGTAGTCTTTCGCTTTTCGGAACCTTTGGACTATCTCCTAGGAGAAACTATTGGGTCGGAAGCTCGAGAACTACTTCCATTCTATCAAAAAACGCGCGGGTTTTTATACGATTCTAAAAGGAAGCATTCGGACCCTTTTCGGTCCGTTTATGTCCGGTCGTCGTTAGATAAATTTCTGGACAGCAAGCTAATGTTACTTATCAAATTATAAAAGTTGAATGATCGAGCGCGTTGAATAGATAACAAGTTCAACTAAAAAAAAAAAAAAAAAAATAGAAGTTGCTTTATTTTCTTTGTTACCGGGTGTACTCCTAATTAATTTCCGGTTTTTTTGCAAATAAAACACATAATTCCAAAAAAACCGCAACCTTTATTTTATTCAAAGTATTTTCCATCGCTTTCTACACATTTTTCCTATCTTTCTGGTAAATTGTGGATACCACGCCAGTAAAAATCATTGCCTTTGGAGGTGAACCACTCGATGAGCCATTTTCGTACATTTTCGTACGAGTCGAAGCGCTGCTCAGAAAGGGCATGGCCCAACGAGGCAAAGAGGTGGTAGTCGGATGGCGCCAGGTCTGGTGAGTGAGCCGCATGATCAAGCACTTCCCACTTGAGCCTTTCCAGCGTGTCACGAACGACTTTCGACTTATGCGACGACGGCGCATTGTCGTGGAGCAAAATCACCTTCTTCTGTCGTTGTTGATATTCTGGTCGGTTTTCCACAATGGCTCGGCTCAAATCTTTCATTTGCTGTTTGTAGTGAACGGCATTCACAGTTTCACCAGGTTTCAGCAGTTCAAAGTATATAACACCGGACTGGTCCCACCACACGCACAGCATGACCTTCCGACCGTAACGATTTGGCCGTGCCGTCGATGTCGATGCTTCACCTGGACTCACCCACGATTTGTTGCGCTTAGGGTTCTCCAGGAAAATCTACTTTTCATCATCAGTAACAATACGATGCAGGAAAGACTTTCTTTTGTATCGTTGAAGCAGCATTTCAGAGGTCACTTTTCGATTCTCCATTTGTCTCTCGGTCAGTTCATGGGGCACCCACTTTCCACACTTCTGAATTTTTCCCATGGCTCGCAGACGTTTGGAAATTGCTTGCTGTTGAACTCCCAACGCATCTGCAAGCTGTCGTTGCGTTTGCGTGTTGTCTTCATCTAATAATGCTTGCAATTCGGCGTCATCGAACGATTTTCGCTTGCCGGAGCGTGCGGCGTCGTTCAGGTCGAAATCTCCATTTTTGAACTGTCGAAACCACGTTTCACATGTTCGAAGTGTTAATGCACGATCACCATAAACTTCCACAAGCGCACAGTGGCTCTCGGACACTTTTTTCCCCTGATTGAACGTGAAAAGCAATGCATGGCGCATATGCTCAAAATTCGGTACAAAATTCGACATTTTTGAAGTGCAATAAAAACTTACTGGAAGATTTTTTCGAGAAAATGTTAACGCAGTTCAAGCACTCGATATGACTGAACAAAATGACATATGGTATGTGTTACCAACAGCGGTACAAAACAGAACGCCATCCATTGAAAAAACCGGAAATTACTTAGGAGTACACCTGGTAAAATTAAAGAGGTTGAGTGACCTGAAGAATAGATAATAAGTTTGAAAATAGAAAATCATCGTCATTTGTAAAATGGATTTATTTCCTGTGCTAACATTATCGAAAGTCGAGTGATCGGGAGAACCAAATAGCGTAGATAACAACTAGAAAATTGTTTTCGAAAGGTAGAACGACCGAAAGATTGTAAACGAGCGAATCTTACCTCGCTCGTTACACTCACTATAGCAAATAGTAATATCCTTTTCATGAATCATAGCAGAAACATGTTATTGAAGAACAAAAAAAAAACTTTACTTTACTTTTTATTGTTCAAAAATTGTGTGTTTAAAATTACTCAAAATCTTTTTCAAGTGTAGAAGAGAATAGCAATAAAAATTGAAAAAGTACATACCAAGTGAAAAAGCTTAAATTTAAATAATAATAATGAAAAAAAAGTTTTCAATTGCTAAGCAACGAAACTGTAGTAGCAATTCATTCTCAAAACAGCCGATTTTGGTAATGATCTAAAAGTTTAGTTGTGCAGGCAGGATTAACAAAAAGAGTACCTATATTAAAACTTCAACAAGGTTGAAAGGAAGTTTCTTTTTCTTTAATTCATAGAATTTATATTTTAGGTTCAGGAAAGGTGAAAAATTGTTAACGAATTTTTTGAAAGGCATCTTGTTGCTACGCTACTGTAGCAACAGCTGTTGAAAAAGGTTTGGTTAGTTTTTAATAAAATTAGTAAAGTTTTCAACGTGTGCCCTAGATGGAATTTTTTCCATTAATTGCTCTGGAAATTTTCCACATGCGTGATAGAAATTATTTTACAAATTATTGAAAAATTGTAATAATTTATTTTTGGTTCTAATAAAATAATGTAAAATAACTCTTTTACCATGATAAAATACGTGTCATACATATTCCTGACAAAAAAGCTTTGACTTAAGATCTTATTCAATTGAAGTTTTGAAGAAACATCAAATTATTTATTGATGATCAAATATTTTTTTGGTCAACAATTATTTGAGGTTTCAATTTCAGATTGTCTAATCCATTTTTTTCATACTTTACATGCAAATATTAGATTTTATTCATTTCGAATCACTTATACGGAAATTTTGTCATGTTAAATCCATTAAAAATTGAAAAACCTATTTGTTTGCATTCTTCGTGGGGGCCCCGGGCCGCGTCCCGTCGGCCCTGTTCTTAATCCGGCGCTGGTAAAAATGATGATTCTTGTATTATATGCCGTATGGGCACGCTAATATAAACTATGTAGTTGTAAAAATGGATAAAAATAAATCCTAGCGCACATAAACCCCTTTTTCAAAACACTCGGAACAAAAGAAGAACGCGAATGACCTTCGCTCTCAACTTCACTGCGCACGTGCGCGAAGAACACCCTCACGGTGTTTGATTCACAAAGAAAAGTTTCCGCGCCGTCTCCGTGCTGAAACAACACTGTGCAGTGCGATTGAATGTTTCGAACACCGCGAAGTAGAGATTATTCGTGAGCTCATCAACTTTACACTGAGACGGTGTAAAAAATGCTCATTCGCACCGAAATATCGCACCGCGTCGTTACAACTTGCCACTTAGGTGGCAAGTTGTCGAGATTTTTTTTCTAACAGTTTACATTTCTACATATTTATAATTAAAATCATATTTAGTACATATAAACATATTCAATGTTGATTTCACGTATTTTACAGATACGTACTTAGTATTAATCTTTACTTTTTAAGAATGTGAATGACTATTGCATTCGAAAATAATGCTCGTTTTTCACATTTATTTGCAATCATTTTGGGATTTATTTGAAGGAGTTTTCTTGAAATATTTTCATTCAACATTTTTCTGCGATGAAGGTGCTAATTGGTCGTTGAAAATTATTAAGAATCTAAATACTTACAGTGCATTCTATCGATTAGCTATAAACAATAATCATAACATCGAATTTAGAAAATTGATACTAATAACAAAACAATAGTACATATATGGACAGTTTATAAAGGACGAAATGTAATACGTTAATGTATTGTTGGACCTTCATCATATCACATTTTATGTTATACATAAAAGTAATTGTAAGTTCTTTTTTCAAGATGAAAATTTCAAATCGCTTTGAAAAAAGTGTAAAATTGATGCATTGATAAAATATTTATATTAATAAAATTAATAACTCTATAATCAAAACTAACAAATGTAATTTTTGTGCATAGAATATGGATATTGAAATGAAATTCTAATAATCAGCAACATTCGTAGTAAATATTTTTAGAAGTAAATATAAAATACTGAATGACAAAAAAGTATTGAATAGTAAAAGAAAAATAAAAAACGGATCATGAAAACTATAATTTTCTGTACACCGAGAATTGAAATTTTTGAGTTAGTATCCCAAGCGGTCGCCAGGGAATCGCTGGGAATCGATTTTGATTCCCAAAAGTTCCCATTTGGGAATCGCAAGAAAAGCCTGAATTTTCGTATTTAAACTACTTGAAGCAACATGTTATTGCATGTTTACGAAAGCTGAGAGTTTTTAGGACGTAATTCAATTGGATTTACATCATTTGCGAGCTTGTGGAAGATTATATTACAAGTTGAAAAAGCATGATTTTCGACGATTTTACAACGAAAACTGGCTCCTCGAGGGTCAGCCATCGTGCGGCAGGTAGCTGAACTACAAGTCTGTTGGCGTTGCGTTGGAAAGCCGAAGAGGCGACATTCAGACTAGTGATGGGCGATACTCAAAAAAAGTATCGAAATCCGAGTACTCGATACTTTCAAGTTACCGATACCGATCCTATACGATACCGATACTTAAAAGTATCGATACTAAAGTATCGAATAAAAGTATCGGTTATTGATTACAACAGGGAACTGAACATATTTTAAGTGGTCTTCTGTACCCAGTAAGCTAAGCGTGCACATCCAAATCAGCACAATGTCATGGCGTCAATATCATGCAGCTAGTTTGCCCCTATTATGCAGCTGAGAATATTAATATCCATTTTCATTCCTCAATCTTTGTGAAATGTTTGCAATAAAAATGGCCAGTGTCTTGCCGTTATTAACAAGCAATAATTGTAATGCAACTGCTGCAAATTTGGGTACAAACTGTTATAGCAAATGCGTAACTTCAAAATGACTAAAGTTTTTCGGAAATGTTTTTCGTATTAATATTTTTGTTTATCTGCTGCCAATTTGAGGGCAAACTGTTAGTGATAAACATTTGGTCACAAACTAACTGATGAACTAACTGAAATTTGTTGACAAAAATTTTCTTCAATCATAAATTTTTTTACAATAGAAAAGTTATTAATTGTGTTTATATGGATAAATAAATGTGATCCTTTTGCAAAATGTGTCAAATAATTTAATCAAATTATTATTTATCCATAACGAATTATTTATAACAAATTACAAACAATGAATTAATTGAAAATTGAAGGATTGTTTCATGATAATTGCTTACAAACGATTGTTTGAACAATTTTCTAGAAAGATGTGGGGGGGGGAGGTATCCCCTTCTTACGCAATAACTACAGTCAGCTGTGATTTTTGAGCAGTGACTGCACGGCAACGCTATTCGGAACACATAAAAATTACTAATAATATGCATATATTTTTTGTGGTCGTTGCATTTATACATTTTTTTTTATTTTTGTCATTGTTTATAAGCAATTGTTGTGCAGCAACTAATGAATATTTTTACTTTTTATAAACCTAATACCTCATTTTTAAGCTAAAAGTACAATACAACTTTGAAAAAAAAACCGTATCAAAAAATATTGAATACTTTCTATACAGCCAAATTTAAAAAAACGCCTAAAAAAGAGCCGTTACTACAGAAGATCCTCTTAAGTATAGTATAACTCGTAGCAACTTATGCTTAGAGAAGTATTTTGAAAAATTATTGAATTATTGAAAAAGTATTTTGAATTTTGAGAAGTTTTTGCCTTTTTGGAAAAATTCGTTATATTATTACCTAATTAGCAGCTTTCACTCAAAATTTTATTATTGTATGAACCGAAACTAATTATTCATATTTTAATGATACTATAACTACTTGAATCCGGAAAGAATATTTATTAAAAAAAGCGAATTAATCTTATATTATAACCGCAACCAAAACGTTCCTATCTACATTTGTTGTCGAGTACTTCCAGTCTCAATGATTTGTTTGTTTATTTGCCTGATTACCTAGATTTAACATGGGAAATCTAGGGAAATTAGGCAAATAAAAAATCGAATCATTGAGACTGGGTGTACTACCTTAAAAAAACTGAAGATACTCAACTAAATACTTTCCGATGAAATAGCTTGCACAAAATGTGTGAATCATCGATTATTATGTTAATGAATTTTATAATAAGAATGCTTTTATGATGCAAAGGGATAAAGAACCTTCTTTTTATTTTCATATGACGGCAGAAACAAACGACGTTGTTAACATTGCTTGAAACAAGGTGAAACAACGGAAAGGTTGAGTTACCATACAAAAGTTACTCGGTAACCAAAGGCTGCTATCTGCCCTAGTTACCTTCAAAATTTTAGTACCGATGCGTCGATACCAATAGTAAAAGTATCGGTACTCGATAGTATCGACTTTCAAAGTATCGGTATCAAGCATCGAAATATCGAGTACCAAGTACTCGATACTCAAAGTATCGAGTAAGTATCGCCCATCACTAATTCAGACCAGTATGCCGCTAGGCCGGCGCTGGCAGTGGCAGGCAGTGGCTCCGGCGGGGTCAGTGTACCAAAGCTCTGGCAGAAATTGTCGACATGGAATTAATCCCCACCCGGTCGAGCTACATTCCCTTGCGTTTCCCTGCCTTCTCCACTGGTTTTATGAATCGTGTGAACCGCTGAAAAACATTGCGAACGTACGAATAATCACATGCATAATGAATTTAATAAAAAAGTACTAGGAATAAATTTATACCTAGAACATGTAGGCCCGCTTGATGACACATTCGAATGTGCTCTTGGATGTCGGCCTGCAATTGCTCGTGTTTTGCAGCACCAACAGAAAAATTGTAGGAGATCGGCAAAATCCAATCACATTGAAGGCTCTTCAGCACATAAACCAGAGCGTGGTCAGATGCTTTGCCTGAACCACGCGTGCCAAAATTTTTAAGGCTATAAACTTTTTTCCCTCTAACCTCGGTCTGGGAGTTGAGGGACATCTCATCGAAGCCCAAGAAACAATATTTCTCTGATTCTTTCATCGTTTTCACCCGTTCTTTCAAAACTTCGAACATAAATTTAATAATTCCCGCGTTCATCGGAACCTTCTTCATCAGTAGCCCGAGAGTAACGGTTGATGGAAATCTCAGATTCCGACGTACATAGTTGTACCCCGTTCCACCATCAACTTTATGTAAGGCTAGGGCCATTACTTTCTCGTTCGCAGTAAAAGAACGCCCCTTGAGAACAAAAATAAAAAAAGAAATGAAATAAAAAATAAAATTGCACAATTTTCATTTCTTTCTGTAAAAAGCAGTCAAAATCTAGTCATTCCAGCAAAAGTGTTATTAAATCGGATGATCTCAATAATATTTTTTTTTTGTTCTCTTAAAGAGAATTGAAAAATAAAAATTCAATAGAATAATTCTAGTATTATTTAATAAAGTGAAGTAATTCAGTAAAGGTGTATTACCGATGTTTTCATGACATTTTTGAATGTCATCATACACCAAGTTTTGATTTCCTCCGGAAAATCGTTGATCAATTTTTTGAATTCGGCAATTCTATCTTTTCTTTTCATTTTCTTTGGGTTTGGTTTTTTGCATTTTTTTGCCTGGATTTGTGCGATTTGTCGGTTCTTGGCCAATATAGTTTTCTGTTTTTTTACAAGCATTTTGTACGACCGATGTTCACATAGGGTCAAATTTTTTACTCTTTTTTTTTCCCCGAGGATAAAGAGTGTTGGCAGTGGTTTATTGGTCGGTTCAATTACATTATGCAGTAACAACAGTGGCAGTTTCACTAACTGTATGTTGAAGAGAGGCGTTTTCTGTTTCTTCATTAGTAGAGCTAAAATTTATTTCCTGAACTATGTAAAAACTCCATAACTTCGAGTGAAATTATATGTTCAATAAATTAAAAGATACTGAAAATTGAATTTCATAATATTACGACGGAAGTTTAGATTCTCAAATGGGATGTAACGAAATTTATGAAGAATGTATATTAAATTGCAGAAAATGTATATTTAATTGCACAAGTCTTTAACTTTCTTTTGATTGAAATCGACTTTCTCTATTCTCCCTATTCTCGAGCACTTGAGAAGGCGGTCGTCCTCAAGGGATATACCCTGATGTGATGACCAGTGGTGACAAATGGAGTAGGTCATTAATTTTTCGGTTAAACAAAATAAACACATGCGGAATACAGGGGGATCTAGCTTTGAGGGATTTCTTCCTTGTGAAAAAATGATTATCGAAATTGGCCCGAGCGTCACCAAAACCATGAAATTAGATGCTGTTAGTCAACACCTGCTCAATTTTACACCTGTTACGCCTACAAACAGCATTATATCTCTCAATAGACGACCGCCGCTACTTGTATTGAATGATCTTCACATTCTTATTTTAAAATGCTTCGGTAAGAGCACCAGTTTAAGCTTTCACCTTTTATACTCAAATTGAGTCTCTAAAATTTTTAGCAAGCTGTCATTAGATCGGGAGACTCAATATCACTCAAAATTTAAATAAATTCTGTCGCAGCTCTTAGTAATATCGCAGTTGAAAAATAAATTTGATATTCATACCACTCGATTCTTTGTGCATAATCGTGTTCTGTGGGTGAATGCGGTAAATCGGGGTTTTCGCAATGACTATCACGGCTCTCAGGCAAATGCGGAGAAGGAATAGCATCTGGTTTCAAGATTTTTCGACATGAGTCTTCCACGTAATCATTCTCTTTGAAGTGAAGGTAGCACACTCCATACTTTTGCAGGTCTTTTGCATTTTTGCCTTTATTGGAAAATGAACAATTGAGTTGAAAAAATTTTCAATGTGAACTGTAACATATCATTTCATTTAGGAAAACTTAAAATATTAAAAAAAGACGACTAAAGAAAAGGAAAAATGTAATTTCTGAATGTTGAGGCTGTGCCATTCCAGTACTATAAATATCGGTAATTCATTGTTGTCACAAAAAACAAATTCTTATGCTTAAGGTTGAACCCATGATACTCAAAATAGCGAATTGAAGTTTATATTGATAATATATTGATATTCCACGTGAAAAATATAAATTGTAGCATATATAGATAAATAAATTGTCATTTTGATTGCAAAATAAACGATCATCCTTTGATTTCACAATTATATAAATTTTTCTAATGAAATTATAAAAATGAAGTAATCATACACGAGTTAGGCGGGTTTTAAAAAATGTTTTGGAAAAACTTATTACGATATATATAACCTTGCAAGCTTAAAAATTTTTTTAATCTTTCGAAGAATATTTGAACGTTCAGTTAGGAAAAAAATGCGGCTGCTTTTACTTTGCAAAGTGCAATAGTTTATTTTATTGCACTTTTGTTCGATCCTGCAACCCGATATTTTACGTGAAATAGCGACAAAAACATGTTGTCCGTTATTCCATCGTGGTATATTTTACCATTGATAACAATCATTTAATCTTGTTCTCGGTTGTTGTATACAAGTAGGCAATTCTGAGTAAAAATTATACAGTTGTTGTTGAAAAGAGTTAAAATATACTTCATACTGAGTATTTTGAACATTTTACTTTGAACATAGATGTCAAAGCATGTTTTTTGAAAAATTTACTTTTCTTTTGGGAAAATATTGCGATATTGAAACATGATTATCGATTAATATATAGACACTCTCTAAAGAGAGCAATAAAATAACCAGAGAATTGGAAACATGTGCGATAAAAATGGTACAATATACTATGATATAATAATAAAACATAATTCCTTGAATTTGTTCCGAGAACCAGGAATAATAATATTGACATATCGAGTAATAGCGTGATTGAAAATTTCATTAGTAAAATAAGTCAAAATAGCAGTGAAAAGATCAATTTATAATGTCACGTTGTACATTTGTGAATTCGTTTGGTTATTGTTTTCAAATAAAATGTCTTTAAAAAAAATTTTGTAAGGAATTTTATAACAATTTTATAAAAGTTGGAATGGCAAGGGGAACAATATGCTGTCGTTCGTAGTCACTCGATAGTTGATTGTGCGATTTCAAGAAACCGGAAAATTCATCAGTGCTGCTGCCTCGTCATTCGTCATTGTATGTACCTGCTACATCGTGGGTGATCGCGGGGAACCGCGATTCCACCTACGGCAAAAGACTTTTCCGCGTATAGCTGGTTGATTGATGGACTTATTCCGGTATCATTTTACCACTTTCAAATGCTGGTTCAATTTAAGTTTTCGATTTTTGAAATTTCCAGTTCTAAAACTAAAAATTTTGGGATTATTGAAATTTCCATTTTAAAATATGGATCTGAAGGTTAAATTGTAATTCCATCTACGAATTAATATCTAGTTCGAATTATTATTAAAATGAAATTGCAATTAATAAATTGAATTCATGCGATCAATTTATTTTGATGGACTTTCGAATTCTCTCAAAATTTCAAAATTGAAAGTTTTTAATTTTTAGCATTTGAAACTCAGGTACTAGTATTTTAGAATCTGAACTCCAAAATTCATGAAAAATTCCGGAATCAAGTTTATCTTAAACCTGGAATTTTTTAATTTCTTGCAGTCTAAGTCAAATAACTTAAATTTTGAGAACTCGAGCCGGAAATGTCTATTTCTAATTCTCGTTTCTAAAAATTTTTTATGTTTATGTTTAACAGCAGACTGCAACAGACAATAGCAGATCACAGCAGACGACAGCGAATTCAAAATAGAGCGATCGCAGCGCAGTGGGCACTTTTGAAACTAAATTTTTTTGCCAATTTCTCTGGGAGAGTTCGGGGGCCCTGCCACTGCCAGCGGCATACTGAATGTCGCCTCTTCGGCTTTCCAACGCAACATCAGCAGACTTGTAGTTCAGCTACCTGCCGCACGATGGCTGACCCTCGAGGAGCCAGTTTTCGTTGTAAAATCGTCGAAAATCATGCTTTTTCAACTTGTAATATAATCTTCCACAAGCTCGCAAATGATGTAAATCCAATTGAATTACGTCCTAAAAACTCTCAGCTTTCGTAAACATGCAATAACATGTTGCTTCAAGTAGTTTAAATGCGAAAATTGGGGTTTTCTTGCGATTCCCAAGTGGGAACTTTTGGGAATCAAAATCGATTCCCAGCGATTTCCTGGCGACCGCTTGAGATAATATGGTAAATTATAACTTATACCTAGATTAAGAAATAAATAGTTAGTATAAATTATTATTATTTCACTACAAAACTAAAAAAATTGTCAAGTTATTATCATATACTGTAAAATATCAATTGAATGATAACTGATAAGAAGATTTTGAACAGAAAAAAGAGTTGAAGAATACAAATGAAGCAATTTAACCTATTGCAATTAAATTTATATTAAAAAAATGTTGATAATTTGTATGGTTTCATATAAATATAAGAATATAAAAATCAATATTATTAAAAAATTAATAAAAACATAAGAAATTATACAAAAATTTGTTACATCTATATGTAATTCTTAGCTCAGAATTGTCTACGTCAATAAAAGCCCCTAGTAACTTAGGTTTTTATATTGAACTTTTATTTAAACACCTCATAAAATTTCAATTTTTGAAAATTATATTCCGCAATTTTTATAAAGTGACTTTATAAAAAGAGCAAGGTGTGACGAGCGAGGTATAATCACTCGTCTGATTTTATAGAACATCATTTATGATATTATAGAAAAGGTTTAGTTTCTATGAAGGATTTAGAAGGCATTAGATATTTTATTTTTTCTTCAGGGATCATTTTAGAGAACATTAAGATAGCGCGGCGCTATCACAATCACCGTCATTTTGCAACCGATTGCTCCACACATTTTTCGATATCTAACGAACGGATGCGAACGGGCTAAAATCGGCCCGTGATAACATTTATTTCTTTCAAACGAATCATATTGTTTGATAATAAGAATATGAATAAATGGACGGCCAAAACGGAACCCGTTTTTTCCTCTTCTACATTTCTAACAAAATCCCACGCTTTGCCGAAAAGCGTATATAAGCTCACGGATTTTGTCAGAAAGTCGAAGAAGTTCGAAGTTATCAATCCTCCAAAGCTCCCCAAAGAGCCCAATAAGGAAGCCCTAAAACGATAGAATTCTCTTCCCCGGGCCCTAATAAGAGTCCGACCTGACGACGACTCTTACAGCCTCATCGCTCACCAAGTGTATTTAGATAAACGCCGGAGTTGTACTCCAGGCCCTTATATCCATCTACACGAGGATTATATCATTCAAAAAGTAAGAAAATCAAACATTTAAAGTAAGCAAATTTAGATATTTTAACAGTCAAGGTTAAGAATTGAGCGAAAGGGATTTATCCCTTTTGAGCTACAGTTTCCATGGCAACTCGATTTGAGACTTTCCAACTTATTTTGAGAACTTACTCAGAATCAGATACTTGAACTATTGTGCGAGCGATTTTGGATTAGAATTTAAAAGAAGGGATTTGAGTTTTAATAGAATGAATAATAGAGAGGAAATATTTCAGAGATAGGAATATTTAAAGGAAGGCTTAATATAATTATCCCCTGTTTTTCGTTCCCTTGCAGTGCCTTTGGTGGAGGAGTTAATATGGTCCATTAGAAGTATAATTAGGCAAAAGAGGGTAAAACCAAGTGAAAAGAAATACGTATTTAAACAAAAGGGAATTTTGGACTTGTATAATCGATTGAGGATACTCAAGAAATTAGACCCCAAAACTCCCTTCACGTTGGAAGGTTTGGACAACGAGATAGCAAAAGAAGCGTCGCGACAGTTCGGGATTTTGTTAGTGACTCCAAAAAGGAGAGTGACCACGAATTGTGGGCGTTGTGGTCACCAACAGACCAATGAATTAAGAATAAGCCCGATCGACCAAGAGTTAGAGGGTTTGACCAACCTCATAAAACCATCTAGCCTTAACGAACTAAATACAACTGAAAGGGAAGAAGCTACTGCTCAAGAGATAGATCCTTCAGAAACGTTAAAAGAAGAATTAGCAGAGATGGGAGAAGTGTGGTTTTAAGTATGAATGATTTGAATACAACTTATGAGAATTGTAAGACACTTGTAATAGAAATAATGGTAGAAGTAATAAATGGAATGTTGTAAAATTATATTCATATGCTTTATCATTATCCTTGATCATTCTTAGTTCTTAGAAGTCCCTTCAAGGGTCCTTTTGGGCGGATTCGCGTCCGAGTTTTCGTGGAAATAATCAATACCCTCGCTACCAGAACAATTTTTCATATCAAAATCAGAATTCTCAATTTCAGAATCGAAATGATCGATTCCCTGAACGGAATTTCCAACCGCGACCGCAGAACGACCGTTTCAGGAATCAGGACCCACATTTCAGAGGTCAGACTCATCGTTTTTGCAATCAAGATTCACGATTTCCGAAAAGTAATCTTCAGAACTATGGGAACCATAGCAACCCGCAAGGTCAAAATAATTTCGGGAACAACTGGCGAAATCCGAATCATGATCAGCAGGATTCTCATAGGAATAATGGACAAAATTTGAACGCTCAGAACTGCAATCGAGCGGAGAATTTACAAAGAAATGCTCTCCCAAAAAACGAGGACAGCATCTCGCATGGGAGAGGCGCGACCCCGGAAAACCAGTAAATGCAGTCAAAATTCAAAACATTTCGATTAATTTTCTCAAAGAAAAGGACCACCATGCATTCGACTGAAAATCCAAGATGAAACTGTTACATTCATGTTAGACTCTGGAGCCAGCGTCTGTCTAATAAAACGGAACAAAATCGGAAATAATCTTATTAATAAGAATGAAGAGATCCAATTGACTGGGATAACCACCGGGTACGTCAACACCTTGGGAACTATAATATTGGATATCTTAGATATACCAACGAAATTTCATGTGGTTCCAGATTCTTTTCCTATAGATCCCCATGACGCAATTATAGGAAATTCTTTCTTTGCAAAAAATAAAGCTAAAATTGACTGGGCAAATAACTGTTTTGAAATAAATGGAAACCAGGTTCCTTTAACGAATAGAAATCAAGATAATAATATAATCATCCCTGCAAGGTCAAAGAAAATATTCCGCATTAAAATAAAACCTACAGCATTGGAAACTGGACTAATAGAATCAATAGACATCAAAAAAGGATTATATACAGGCAACGCAATTGTAAAGAACAACAATGGTTTCATTTGTCTACCTTTTATTAATACAACAGAAGAGAACATCGAATTGAAAATTGAAGACCAAGAATTACAAGAAATAGAAAAAATCAAAGGACAGACAATAAATCAGAAAAACAACAACAAGAAAAAGAAGAATAAGAAAAAGCGAAGAAACATTATAGCAAAAAAATGCTTTAAGATCGAAACTAGGTCACGTTTTGAGAAGATCAAAGAATTGCTCCGTCTGGACGATCTCGGTCCTACTGAAAAAAGTGAGATTCACAACCTCATTAAAGACTCTGTTGATTGTTTTCACCTCCCTGATGAGAAATTGACTAGTACACATCTACATCAACATTCTATTCATACCCAAGATGACAAGCCGATCAACACGCGTCAATACCGTTTTCCCCCGATATTAAAAGAGGAATTGAACAGACAAGTTGGAGAACTCTTGGAAAATGATATTGTCAAACCTTCGTGTTCTCCATATAACACCCCTGTTTGGATTGTCCCGAAAAAAGCTGACAGTCAAGGTAATGCACGCTGGAGAATGGTTCTCGATTTCCGGGCATTGAATGAAAAAACTGTGGGAGACTCTTACCCACTGCCCAATATTATCGAAATATTAGATCAATTGGGGGGAGCAAAATATTTCTCTATCTTCGACCTTGCATCAGGCTTCCACCAAATTGAGATGAAACCCGAGGATGCACAAAAAACTGCTTTTTCCACCCCTCATGGACACTGGGAATTCGTCAGGATGCCGTTTGGTCTTACAAATGCACCTGCAACTTTTCAAAGACTAATGGATGTGGTATTATCTGGGTTGCAAGGTACAGAACTATTTGTATACATGGACGACATTGTAATATATGCGAAGGATTTATGCGAGCATAGAAGGAAATACAAATTACTGATCGAAAGACTGCGAGGAGCCAATTTGAAAATGCAACCTGACAAATGCGAGTTTTTAAGAAGGGATGCTATCTTTTTGGGACACCAGATCACTGAAGATAGGCTCAGACCAGATCCTAAGAAGATGGAAGCGGTACAGAAATTTCCCAGACCAAGGAACGTCAAGAATATACGACAATTTTTAGGACTTGCATCATACTACCGACGATTCATAGACAACTTTGCAAAAGTTTCTAAACCTTTAACAAAACTATTGGAAAAAGACTCTGAATGCAGATGGGGAAATGAACAAGAAGAAGCATTTTTGGACCTCAAGAGCAAACTGTGCAGTGAACCTGTTTTACAGTACCCAAGATTTGACGAACCATTCATCTTGACCACAGACGCGAGTCAATACGCGATAGGGGGGATATTAAGTCAAGGAAAGATTGGACAAGATAGGCCTTGCGCCTATGTCTCTCGTCAGCCAAATAAAGCAGAAAAGAATTACAGCACGTACGAAAAAGAAGCCCTTGCGATAGTCTTCTGCATTTCTCATTTTAGACCATATTTATATGGTAGAAAATTCACTGTTGTAACTGATCATAAATCACTTTGCTGGATGAAGACTGCAAAAGATCCTACAAGTCGTCTCACTAGATGGAAATTACGTCTAGAAGAATATGACTATGAAGTTCAACATAAATCTGGGGCTAAAAATATAAATGCAGATGCCTTGTCACGAAATCCGGTACTCCAAACAGAGGATATCTTTTCTGAAGCCATAAATTTGATAACGACAGAGCCCAGACGTTCTACTAGGGCAAAAGAACCTACTGAAAAAGGGCAACAATACCAGCAGGAGATCAAGAATAAGAAAACAAAAGAACAAGCAAAAATAGGAAAACCAACTGTGGAAAAACCTGAAGGAAAGGCTAAGCGTAAAAACTTGGAAATTTCATCAACAGAATCGGATACGAACGGAGAAAACCCAAACAAAAGAAAAAACAGAAAGCCAACGAGGAAATCAACTGAGAACAACCAGAAAAGAGAAGATCACGAGATTCAAAACTATGATGATGCCCAGGAAAGCCATGAGTCTGAAACGAGTGAGCAACTTAGCAAAGACGAGGATATGATAAACGATGATGTTGCGGATAATGAAGATCATACCGATAGTGATGAAACATCTGATGAAGAAAAAGAAATGACCGATGAATTGGAAAAGATAATTCTTGGTAGAAATATTTTTGAGAACAGAGATCATCTTTTTATGAAACACGATAGCTGTGTTCTGTTGATTAATACCGAGAGTAAACCCGTTGATGAAGCCACAGAAAAGTTTTTTAAAAAAAGAGAAATTAGGAAATTTGACAAATTAAGACTAGGAGAATTGGCATATGTTAAAAGTGGGAGAAACTACCAAATTCTGTTTTGTATCCAGGACAATTCAAAAGGAGAAAAGGAAAATACGTGGAAAACAATGAAGGCTGGATTGAGGAACTTGAAAGAATATCTCACGGAAAAGGAAATCAGGGTTATAAATATCCCGAAATTTGAAATGATCAACGAGATTCCTTGGAAAAGGTTTGAAAACGAAATATACGAAGTTTTCAAGACAGAAGAAATAAAGGTTGTTATTTGTACTGGTCAAATTGAAATCCCGACTATCTCACAGAGGTATTCATTGGTCGAAGAGGCTCATTGTTCTGCAGTTGGAGGGCATCAAGGTCACAACAAGACCTATCTGAGATTACGATCAGAATATTACTGGGAAAACATGAGAGAGGACGCCAGAAATTTTATTTCAAAATGCCTCTCTTGTAAGTTAAGGAAACTGACTCGAAGAAAGATCAAACAACCAATGATCATCACTGACACCCCGGGCACTGCATTTGAGAAGGTCGCGTTAGATTTAGTTGGACCCTTTCAGACAACCGAAAACGGGAATAGATATATTTTAACGATGCAGGATTTATTAACTAAGTTTTGCATAGGGGTCCCTATACCAGATGCAAGTGCCGTATCTACGGCTGACGCTTTGATAAAGAGATTGATTTGCATATTTGGTCCACCTAAGGCAATACTTACTGATCAAGGGACGAATTTTCTCTCAGGCCTTATGAAGATAGTTGCAAAGAGGTTTAATATAAGGCAGTTTAAAACGACGGCTTTTAAACCTTCTAGTAACGGTAGTTTGGAGAGAACCCATATAATCTTAGTTCACTATTTAAGGACATTTCAAGACGACGACCTTGAATGGGATCAATGGGTAGAGATGGCTATGTTTGCGTATAATACTAGCGTACACGAATCCACTGGTCGCACACCATACGAACTTGTATTCGGAAAAACTAGTCTTCTACCTTCAAGCCACGCCCCTCCCAGTCACAAAAGATTAGAGACTTATGATGAATATTTGATAAAACTAATGGCAAGGCTAGATACGATCAGAGAAGACTCTAGACAGAACTTGATCAAAGCAAAGGAGAAATATAAAAGATACTACGATCGATATCTTAATCCAAAATCGCTCTGTGCTAATGGGTACGTTTTTCTGAGAAAGGGTTTAAAAACGAGTAAGTTTGACGATTACGCAGATGGTCCTTTTTAAGTAATTGAAGTGCTTGATAATAATAGGACGAAAATTAGAATAAACGGCGGAGAAAAGATTGTTCCCACAAATAGATTAATCCCTACAAGAATAGATAGCGATCAAAGCGAATAAATATGTATGAAAGTTAGTTTAGTTTTATGATTTTTTCTTCATGTCTAATAGCATGCTGTGGATATTCATACTGGTCATCGCCTTCGGCACTTCTACTGGGCTAATGGGATATGACTGTGGAATGTTACGCGGCAACGTTACGAAGATAAACTTGAGAGATCTGGGGGAATGCAATATACCTCGACCCGCAATCAACGAAAAGAAATTAACGATGCAATTGCTACAAGTCAACGACTTCGGGTCCTTGTACGTTCAAGTCTGTAAAATCAAGATACAGCGCCTAGTAACTCACTGCGGTTTTCTGGCTGACTCTGCCGTCTTCAACGGGCTCACTGAATATTTCTTTGAACCGACAAGGGAACAATGTAAGCACCTCCATGAGAGAGGTAGAATCCAAATAGAAAAAATCAGCCTCAACGATTTTAAAGCCAACACTTCCGAAACTCGCTCCGTCACACTAGCTGGAACTCTGAATAACGACGGGAGTTGCACTGGCGAAACCTATAGCGACGCTTTTGGCACCTGGCAAAAGGTTACGGTACAAGGAGTCATCACCATAACGCTACGAGACTACGAGGCCCCGATTTCTTTGAAAGAAAATAAAATCTTCTTAATGACTGGTTCTGTTTGTCCCACCAAGAAACAACACTGCGCTTTAAGTGACGGGAGTTACGCCTACTGGGACCTACTACCCAGGAGTTTCTGCGACGACCAAAGGTATACGATTCTATTCAAGGGACTAGGGACAAGGCTGGAGGACAGATCACCACATCAATACAGAACCGTGTATACAGTGGAATCGAAGGACACCACTTTTGCCCTCACAAAAAGAGGAACCCTTCAAGTGTGTGGATATGATATACATGCCACGGAACACCCTAGGCTTTTTATCTTGGAAGGAGTTGAAAGTGGACCCTTTTTAAGAACCAGCCAAATAGACGCAAAGAATCTTGATTTATTTACCTATATGAATTCTAAATTCATCTACATCGAGAAGCATATGAAGAAACAATTTGAGAATCTTTTCTTCGATGTGATGCAAAAACGTTGCAAGCTTGAACAAAAAATACTTGGAAACGCCCTCGCAATCGCTACGATAAAGCCAGACGAATTCGCATACCTTTTCATGCGTGGACCCGGATACATGGCCATCACCGCTGGAGAAGTGACCCACATCGTTAAGTGTATCCCAATAGTCGTTAGATTGAAAAGTACCGATAAATGTTATCAAGAAATTGTGGTCGAAGGTAATAACCAAACTTTTTTCCTGACCCCAAAAACAAGAATACTGAAGAAAAGAGGCACACAAGTTCTCTGTAATTCGCTCGCCCCAACCATGTTTGAAATCGAAGGAAAATGGTACAAATTTACACCATACCCAGTGGAAACAGCAGCCCCTCGACGTCTAGAACCACTCTCGACACCTACCTGGGAATATCACAACTTGGAAAATTTGGCAAACACCGGAATCTATTCCGAAAAGGATCTGGAAAATTTCAGAGAAAATGCACTTTTCCCAATGGACCGTCAAGGCGTCCTTGATACCATTGCAAGGAGATCACTCGGAGATCCCGTCGACTTGGAAGGAATATCCCTTGAACATTTATTGGATATTGAGAAATTAGCCCAAGGAATATGGTATGACATGTGGACCAAATTCTCGATTTTTGGGACTTATACTTCCGGATTCTTGGGAATATACCTCATATATAAGCTCATTAGAGGTTTGTTGGACACGACATTACATCTGTTCGCGCTACATTCAATTTACGGGTGGTCCATTTATCTATTCACTGCACTATGGGATAATCTTGCCAGCCTCATCTTACACGTACGAGCCCCTCCCAAGAAGAACGTCGACCCAAAAACCCAGGAGTCAGAAAAAGAAGAAGGAACCCTCTTGGAAACCATTTCAATTGTACCCCATAGATCTCCAGAAGAAGACGATACTACTTCTACATACCCTACCAACGAGCTAAGACAACTGCAGCACGAACAAGCAGCCTTCGCTCTTCGTAGATAAGAACGATTTATTATTATGTTAAAAATAAGGAGCCTTGCGGCAACATTTTGCGATTATGTTACACATATATATTACTCAATTTACTATTATAAGCGAAAACTACAGAAAACAGAAACGAACAAAAAAATATATATATATATAAAAAAAAAAAAAAAAAAAGGAGAGAAAACAAAAGGAGAACAAAAAGAAACAAAATAGAAATACGCGTATATAATAGAGAATATGAATTTTCAAGACATTCATTTTCAGTCAGAAGAGAGCTATTTAAAAGTGAATATGTAACTATTCGTAATCAATGGAACAATTCTCTGAATCGAAATTGACTAGATGAGCACTTTAATTCAATGGATTTTATATTTGAGGAGTATTTCCAGTAAAAAGAAGAAAAACGCACAATAGAAGTACCGGGAAAATCAAAGTAGAAATATGAACAAGTTCTTTTTTTTTTTCTTCTCTCTTTCTTTTTTGAAATAAAATATAGATAGCAGATACAGGCGAATAAAAATAGATATAGATAAGAAACGACCGAACAGGAAATATGCAAAGATAAGAGAATCATTTCTTCGGATTAAGGAACTATGATTGAACTCTTAACGATTCGTATAAATCGGAAATGTATGTAATGACTACTATAGGAAATAGAATCGATTATTCGCTTCACCTTTTCGAACAAACCGCTTTAGATATTTCTAATGATAATTGCGAAATACGTGATTTTGGTAATGTTATAAAAAAAAAAAAAAAAAAAAGGGGGGAATTTGTTGATTTGCAACCCGGGTCTTCTATATAGACCCTATTTTTAGTTGGAGATTGGCATTTATATTTCCCAGTTCAATACTTGTAACTCTTGGTGTTTCATAAAAGATTGTTGAAAGATTGAAATTGCGAATGAGAGATACGGATTTATACGGGACGATTGGAATTGAAATATTAAGTAAGTTCATTATGTAATATTATTGTGAGATCTTTTTGAATAATAAAGAAAAAAAAGAAAAGAGAAAGAAGAAAAAAGGAAATGTGAGGAAGGTGGTTGATTTTCCTCTTTTCTTCAAATAAATAGAATTTAGTAGTAGGATATAGAATAAGATTCTAGCATTGATTTTGTGCGAGTAAAGACGCTTTAATTTTAGTTGCGACGTGGAAACAAATTTTCTCTTGCCTTGGTTATTGATAGAATTATAGATTTAAGAATTACTTTATTGTACTGGTTCTGATAACGCTTCTGAGGGCATAAGTTGAGTTTTAATGAGGATTTTAAGGAGGTTGATACGGAAATAAAAGGATACGTGATATAGAATATGATGACTAGGAAAAACGACGCGAAACACGGTATTGAAGTTGGATGAAATAAGTACTAGAACTGGGGAACAAGTATGAAAAGGGTTTACCAAAGAAATGAAATATACTTAAAAAAGGGAAGTTAATAGATGTAAAAATATTTAAAAAAAAAAGAGTGAGGTAAATAGAAATTAGCGCAGGGACAAAGGGAAAAATATTGAATTATTGAGGAAATAAATATTGGGAATAAAAAGAAGAAATTTAGGTTACGGGTAAGCCAAAACCCATGAAATTTAGGTTACGGGTAAACCAAAACCCATGAGATTAGGTTACGGGTAAACCAAAACCCAGGCAATCAGATTTTGATAGGAACAAAGGATTATATGATTTTAAAATTGAGACTAATTCAATAGAATTTATGGCCCCGCTCACGTAACAGATTACTGAATTTTAGGTTTTTGCAGTCGGCCAACTGTATAAATCAGAGAATTTAGTATGAGATGTAAAAGAGCCCTCATTTTGAGACGTCAAATAGGTTTTTGAGTTACGAGAGTTTTCAAGTAGGGTATAATTATGTTCTATCTCGAGTTGATGTCTTTTGTGGTAAGCATACGAAATTATGAGGAAAAAGCAATAAATTTTTGGATAATAATGACGTGATTTAAAAAGGATATATAAGAGAAAAGGGGATCGATTACCTTGACTAGCTGTAATATGTTCCTTTCGAAATAATAATAGGAATTTAGCGATAACTAAAGAGATATTATACAAAGGGATTTTATTGATAAAGAGAAAAAGGGACACGGACATAATGATTTTAGTAATAGATGAGATATTATTGAATAACGACTCCACCAAAGCGCACATTCCAGAAGACCCATCATTAGAATTGTAGAGAGATACCGAATCAACTGATAAAAACGAATTGCAATGAAATAATGCCTCCCAAAATTACAGAACAAGACACGACTAATCTGAATCCACGATGGTAATTACCACTGGCACTCTGGTAAAAGCGGAGATCGAAGTCGGAAAATTTGACCCCGAACACAGTGAAAAGCTGAAGAGATTATATAAAGCCAAATTCAAATTGATGAGGTTTGAAGAGTACTACAGCGTCACCCAAGAATTCGTCAAATTACCCCGTAAAACACGGCGAAAGATGTTACACAAGAACAAGAGGACAATTTTGAAAATCGCCGACTTGGACCAAAAGATTCGAGATACCAAGAGCGAAGGGACTATATGCCAAACATCAAATCTGAAACGAAGAATAAATCTCTACGCAGACAGACCGAAATGCAGGATATTGAAGGACGAGATTTTAGATGTCCCAATGAAATATAACCTTTCCGAATCCACTTTTTGTAATAAGAATAAATAAAAACACAAATTATGGCAAAAGATGTTGTTTTATTCAGAATTGAACAAAATATTACGCGGCTGGGGGCGCACTATCATTTTCCTCCATATCTCCTTCTTGAAAGAGCCCAGCAAACTCCTCGAACCTCTCGCCAAACCCGAGGACATCAGGGACACCGAAATCTTGGTGCCAGAGACCATCGAGATCGCCAACGCGGATGATTATTTCGAAAGGATCTGGACAAAGAGGAAAAGAAGAAAAAAAATGAGGTCACCAATAAGAAAAGAATCAACACAGAAAAATGAACAATAAACAGAATTACTTACTCAGATTAATATCATGAATTGATCCACATAAAACAACTCCAAAAATTGGGATAGAATACAGTCCATTAATAGACCACGATGAAACTTCAACTCCCTGTGCAATCACGGAAGCATTGATCACAACCATCTCTACGTTTTTTTTTTTTCCCCCTGAATACGACTTGAACACGACTGCTGACGACTGACAACTGACAACTAAGCACGATTACGGAAGACACGAAACGAAAAAAAAAGAGGGGGGCAAGACAAGATTTTTAGGCTCATTGGCACTCTCAATAAAGAAATTACCTCCATTTAAGGCGGTAAGTTTCTTCTTGAAGAGGGGAGGTGTGACGAGCGAGGTATAATCACTCGTCTGATTTTATAGAACATCATTTATGATATTATAGAAAAGGTTTAGTTTCTATGAAGGATTTAGAAGGCATTAGATATTTTATTTTTTCTTCAGGGATCATTTTAGAGAACATTAAGATAGCGCGGCGCTATCACAATCACCGTCATTTTGCAACCGATTGCTCCACACATTTTTCGATATCTAACGAACGGATGCGAACGGGCTAAAATCGGCCCGTGATAACATTTATTTCTTTCAAACGAATCATATTGTTTGATAATAAGAATATGAATAAATGGACGGCCAAAACGGAACCCGTTTTTTCCTCTTCTACATTTCTAACAAAATCCCACGCTTTGCCGAAAAGCGTATATAAGCTCACGGATTTTGTCAGAAAGTCGAAGAAGTTCGAAGTTATCAATCCTCCAAAGCTCCCCAAAGAGCCCAATAAGGAAGCCCTAAAACGATAGAATTCTCTTCCCCGGGCCCTAATAAGAGTCCGACCTGACGACGACTCTTACAGCCTCATCGCTCACCAAGTGTATTTAGATAAACGCCGGAGTTGTACTCCAGGCCCTTATATCCATCTACACGAGGATTATATCATTCAAAAAGTAAGAAAATCAAACATTTAAAGTAAGCAAATTTAGATATTTTAACAGTCAAGGTTAAGAATTGAGCGAAAGGGATTTATCCCTTTTGAGCTACAGTTTCCATGGCAACTCGATTTGAGACTTTCCAACTTATTTTGAGAACTTACTCAGAATCAGATACTTGAACTATTGTGCGAGCGATTTTGGATTAGAATTTAAAAGAAGGGATTTGAGTTTTAATAGAATGAATAATAGAGAGGAAATATTTCAGAGATAGGAATATTTAAAGGAAGGCTTAATATAATTATCCCCTGTTTTTCGTTCCCTTGCAGTGCCTTTGGTGGAGGAGTTAATATGGTCCATTAGAAGTATAATTAGGCAAAAGAGGGTAAAACCAAGTGAAAAGAAATACGTATTTAAACAAAAGGGAATTTTGGACTTGTATAATCGATTGAGGATACTCAAGAAATTAGACCCCAAAACTCCCTTCACGTTGGAAGGTTTGGACAACGAGATAGCAAAAGAAGCGTCGCGACAGTTCGGGATTTTGTTAGTGACTCCAAAAAGGAGAGTGACCACGAATTGTGGGCGTTGTGGTCACCAACAGACCAATGAATTAAGAATAAGCCCGATCGACCAAGAGTTAGAGGGTTTGACCAACCTCATAAAACCATCTAGCCTTAACGAACTAAATACAACTGAAAGGGAAGAAGCTACTGCTCAAGAGATAGATCCTTCAGAAACGTTAAAAGAAGAATTAGCAGAGATGGGAGAAGTGTGGTTTTAAGTATGAATGATTTGAATACAACTTATGAGAATTGTAAGACACTTGTAATAGAAATAATGGTAGAAGTAATAAATGGAATGTTGTAAAATTATATTCATATGCTTTATCATTATCCTTGATCATTCTTAGTTCTTAGAAGTCCCTTCAAGGGTCCTTTTGGGCGGAGTCTCCACTAGGGTCCTCTCTGGACTAGTGAGCCTAAAATTAACCAGCGATAAGAAGAAACGAGAACGAAAACAACGTTGGACTCGCCCAAATTTCCACAGTTTCTACATTATCGTTGGTGATTAACAGCTCGCTCGTTACACAAGGTTTTATAAAGTTAATCAGTTTCATATGTAGTTACTTTATAAAGACTCTATAAAATCTGCATGAAGTTTTTATAAAGTGACTTTATAACAAAACTTACAAAACATCGCTCTTTTTATAAAATCACTATATAAAGAAAGCGGAATTTTATTGAAAACCGAGATTCCATAAGTTTTCTAAAAATCTGAAAATTAAAAAACCCGAGTAACTAGGGGCGTGAATTTGAGAAATCGATTCGGCTCGAATTCTACGTTATTTTCCCGTGTACTTGATTCTTATCCTATCAAAAAAATTACTGTTACATTTATTGTTAAACTCAATTCACTTTTTTCTCCTATTTCCTGTTATATTAGAAACCGCTTAGGTACACTCGGCGCGCATGAAGTACCACAGCTCAGGTCTTGTGTGATACTTCGTGAATGCTTGTTTAGGGATTAAGGAACAATCGAGTTCACGAGCCAACGTCTGGCGAACGTGTTTACCTTGAAGACGTACAAAAGGTTTCTACCGTTGCGTATGCAAAACTATTCGTCACGAAGTCGAAATCTGTCGAAAAGCTGTTCACCGCCCGGAGATAAATTCATTCCGTGGTACTTCGCGGATAAGTACTTCGTGGGCGCCGAGTGTATTGGAAAAATTTATAATAATAACACAGTTCGACAAAATTTGGCTTTCTGAAAAATGCTCGAGAAGTATTTGAAAAAATGACAATCTTAGGTCATCAATAAACAAACCCCAAAAGGATTTTGAAAGTTAACATCGATTTTCCGTGATATTAACAATAATAAATATAAATTTGAAAATCGCTTGAATACGTCTAGCCTAAGAAAATAAAAATATAATGATCTGCTTGACGCGAGGAATTCATTTCTACAATTTTTTTTGTGCACAAATGATTATTATTGATAATCGATAATTGCGTCAAAATGCAAAGGGCATTTTAATTTTTACATCATGACGATAAAAAATGCATTTTGACGCGATCCGAGACGAATTTCGAGAATGGATTGTAAAGTGATTGAAAAAGGATTGAAAACGGATCGTGTTCAATATGCGCCTTTGCTAGGGAATATATGGTTATAATAAAATAATAGAATTCACTTGTTTTTTCGTTTGTGACAGTCCGTATACGTGTAAGTGTCCGTGTACACGGTCTGAGACGGACGAGAAAAACAAGTGAATTATATTATTTTATTATATCAACATTTTTCAACATCTTTCGCACGATTTTGTTACAGAGCGACCCTGGTTGACTAATTACATCATTTTGGTTTTTATTTTTTGACGAACAGTTAATGAAAACTCGATGGACGTCCGCGAACGTCCATGGCATGCCGATAGGGTAATAAAAAAAGAATATTATTATTTCATAAGTATAATCGGGACAATTATGCGATAAATAACTTATATGACTGTGATGTATGTTTTCTCTATTATGAAATTATAAATTAATTACAGACATATTTCTCAATAGTTTTAGAATTTACTAGGAATACTTTCAAAAAAGTTCAGAGACCATTATTAATAAATTATAGTTCACATTTCCTCTAAAAAAGTTTGTTGGTCTAAAGCGATGCATAAGAATATATATTCATCACTATTTTCATGATTTACTTATGAAACATGTGATATATCGAAAGACAAGTATAGTTTTAACAACTTGAAGGAAAAATATCGTGATTTAATTTTCTGCGATTGTTCACTATGTTCCTTTTGATCATTGAAAATGAGTGCAATGTACGTAATTATAAAATAAATGTAATTATTTACAAAATATTCCGCAAGTACAAGAATACAACTAGTAAAATTCAAACGTAATAGCTGTACATATTAAACCACGCATATGAATACGCTCCTGCTTTGAGGCGTGACTCGCCGCCAAATCGTTGTCCATCGTAGTGCAAGGTGGAGACCGCAAGTCTTGCACTACGGCACACTACGGTGAGCATTACTGTAATTCAGATTTTTGACCATACAAAAATGTTAATTTTTTCACTGGATAGTGCTTACAATAGTAATAAGGTTGATTTTTTAGTCAATCAGTCATTTCAATCAGTAACTGACAACAATTTTCATACATTTTCATATTAGAGAGAAATGAATGTTCTGAATACGAGATAGTTCGATGTTCGTTTATTTTTTAAACAATCAATAGCACACAAATTACAGTTCAAATTCTTTATTACACAAAACTTTTACAAAATGTGAAGAGCGCTATTACCCAATGTATGTTTTTCACTGTATGAAATGTTCTTTTATGAAATGACATTTTTCCATAAATCTGATCGGTTTTGAAATAATCGCAAGTCACTTTGTATAATGGATAAATAATGGATTTTTTTAATTACAATGGATGATTTCTCTACTGCAAAAATAAAAAGCGCTAAAGCAATGAAATTTGAGATGTATCAGAAAAATCGTTGTTAACGTTTTTAGTGTGTACAAATAATCGTTTTGTAGGATTTCGCTGGTTTTACGTGTCCGGCATTTCTCCTCCAGGGACCAACTAAAAAAAGTTTTGTGTATTAACATAAAGTTGATGTACTTAAAAAAATCCATCAAAAACAAAATTACCTTATAATTAAGTTTTTTAACTCTTTGATTATTGATTTTATCATGTTTATTATCATTATTAAAAATTCATGAAATCTAATACATTTTATAGTAAATTATAAATTAATGATATAAGATAATGATCTTATATCAATAAGGTTGTCATCTAACTTGTCCAACGTTTTTCAAGTTTAATAGAATTAATAAATTACCCAACCAAAATAACAGTTTTCCTCCTTTTTTTCACCAAAAACATTTTTCCGCAAAAAAAATTATTGATTTGTCTACAAAAAGTTGACGTAACTTCGCATTTACTAGTTATTTTTTAATTGCTACTTGCAAAAATTTTTTATCATCTCAATCATTTCTGGAACATGTTGATTATTTACCAGAAATTTAGCACATTAATAGGTATGGATTAGATTAACGAAAAAAAAATGTGAAAATAAACAATTTTTTTTTTATATTTAGAGTATACTTCGTTGAAATCGACTTTATGACAGTTGATGACTAATCAAATTTTTTTCAATTTTTTCGAATTTATTCTATTTATTTATAACTTCCTTTAATATCAATTGTATGATTTTGGAAATTAGAGGTTTTCGTTTGGTTTTTTTATAATTTGTGCAAAAATTTGCTACTTTCCAATTATTTTCACATTTTTATCATAAATTTCAATCTAGAACTTTTACCTGAAGAAAAATTTTTTTTTAAATTTTAACTGTCCCAGAATGCAGTATTTATTTTTTTTTTTTCATGAATATACATATTTACTTTTTTTTACAACAAAAATTTTCAGTTTCAAAAATTCCTTTTCCAAAATTTTTATTTTATATTAGTTGAATAAATGATTATAACCCTTTTTTAATCTGCTTTCACCCCAATTTTCTTAACTCTAATTTAGCAGTGAATAAACAAATTTATTGAAAGTTTTTTAATTCAAAACAGTAAGTAACAATGAAAGAAAGAAATTTATTCATTTATAAACACTAATTTATTGCAGTCAATTTAATGTTTTGTTGCAAAATATTATTAATTTTGAAAATTTATCATCCAAGGTATACTAATTACACATTTTTCTAATCTCGATTAATCTATTTTTTTATTGATGTAGAATCTGTAACAAAAACTATTTTAGATTTCATCATTTATTGCCTTTCTTTTTGATTCTTATTTTGTGTTGAAGGTGATAAAGAAAAAAATGTCTTGAGAGATTCATCAGTTTGAAAATTTGAAACAAGTAACTTCTAATAAATGGATAGCAGTGAGATTAATTTTTTTATTCAAAAGTCCTAGTCACCATTTTTATATTCAAACATTTATTTTATTCATAGTTGAATTTTGTAATTTCCAAATTAAAAGAAATTAATTAAATTAAATTAAGAAAAACTAATTGAGAAATGGTAATTTCTAAATTAATACCGACAAAGAGTTTTTTAATTCAATCAAAATTAAAAATTTTTCATTGCATGCATTTTGTGAAAAGACCCTACTGTCAAAGTGGAGTTAAGCGGTTCTTCTGGAAAACCACAGATTTACGTTGACTTCCTGACTATTTAACATGAAATTTCAGGAATGAACGAGGTATAAAAATTATAAAATATATTCTATAAATTAAATAAAAAATTGAATAAAAAAAAATAAAAGTGATAAGCAATGAATATTTTTTTAATGCAATTTTAAAGCTTATAGAACAATGCAGAGAAAAATTTTCAAAGACATATTAAAAATAAATTTAAGAAAATTTAAATAAGACAAATTTTTTTTAAACAAATTCCTTGAATATTTACAATATTCAGTATTTACATACATTGATATTAACGTATATTTATGTACAGTTTTTAAATATCCAGTCAGTATATTTTAGATGCATAACAAATCTAAATCGATTTGAAAAAATTATTTTCCATTAAATATGTTTTCTTCTAACTATTTCTCATCATGAAAATTCAAGGGAATGAAAAAAAATCGATAAAAGTTGAAAGAATACATAAAAATTAAAATATCTACAATTACTACATTGCATGACGACTAATTACTGTTTTTAAATACAAAAAAACGAAGAAACATGTTCATTTGAAAATATTTTATGAAACAATGTTTTCATTTCTTTCAAAAAATTATATGATATTAGAGGGGCTCCCCCCCCTCCCGCGCACTTCGCCCGCCAACCCTCATGTAGTTGATTAAGGTATGTTTTTTGTTCAAAAAAATTTGTTCAAGATACAATGACATTATTTAATCATAACCTTTAAATGAGTAAATAGAGATAAATAATTCATAAGACTTTAGACAGTATTAGCATGATGTTCTGGAATATTGTTTAATAGTCAGTATTTTGACTTATCCGTGAAAATATTGACGGAACATTTGTAAAATATTTTAGTTGATTGATAACTAATATTTGACAGATACTGAGTTGATATTTGTTCAATATAAAACCAATATTTGTCTCATGTTGGCCTTTATTGAGGCAATACTGCAAGTCGGTAATTGATGGCCCATATAATGCCAAAAATAGACAAATTGTGGCCCGTCATTAGGAAAATAATTTTGAAATTTTCATACATTTTGTTATGCATAACCTATTGTCATCATGTAAATTTTGTGTCATTTCATTATTTTTCTATATTTGGCCATTCTTGAGACTTTTATGACATTGTTGAACCTTTCGGAATTTCGGGATTTTCTGAAATTTTGTAATTTCATGGAATAATGTTATCTGGAGATTTTGTGCCATTTTATGGTTCTTCTCTTTTTTTATTTTTTGACATTAAGTTATTTTTTCACTTTTCGAATTTGGAAATTTGAAAAATTTCGTAATTTTTTAAAATGATGTCATTTTATCATATAATGGAAAAAGTTGAACATTATATTTAAATTTATTGTAAGATAAATGGAGTTATATTTTGTGGTGGAATATTCGAAGTTCGACTTCAAATATTGAATTTCACTTGATTTTGGAGCATGAGAAATACTTCGTTCGCTATGAATAAAATGGTAAGACATTTGAAGTTTCACTTTGTTTTCACAGTGTAGTTACATTTATAATAGACCATTAGAAATTTTACAGAATATCTAAAATTTTTATTTTATTGTTGTACAATAGCAACAATTTGAACAATTTGTACAATAGCTACAATTATTCCCGAGTTTTAATTTTTTTGCCTTGTCAACCGATGGACCTAGGCAAAGTTGAGGCGTCGCGCAAGAGTGACACAGTAGTGGGGAGGCGGGAAATTTTTTTTCTACATCACAAATAAAACTTGATCACCCTGTCACCACCACCGTATCAACCAATGATTCTCGGCTTAGCCTCTGCTCAGCCGAAAATCATACATGAGAAGTTTAACAAAGCGAAATTTCTTATGTCCAACATTAGTACTATGGTAAGGCATAAAAAGTTTCACACAGTGAAACTTCTCATGTAAGCTTTCTAACTAAGCCGAGGATCATAGGAGTCGATATGTTGGCGGCGTTAGAGGGATCAAGTTTTTTTTTACTATGTAGGAAAAAGACTTCTGGCCTTCTAGTTACCGGGTCAGCATGTGATTTTCAGCTTCGCCTCGGCTAAGCCGAGAAGCATACATAAGCAGTTTCACTTTGAGAAACTTCTGATATCTAAAAGTGGTACTATGGCAGAACATAAGAGTTTCACAATGTGCAACTTCTGATGCATGCTTCTCGGCTTAGTCGAGGAGAATTGGTTGACACAGCAGCGGGAGACTAAGTTTTTTTATAATACGTTATGATTTCCATATAGTGAAACTTCTCATGTATGCTTCTTAACTAAGCCAAGGATCATCGATTGATATAGCAGCGGCGGCAGAAGGAGCAATTTTTTTCATAATGTAGGAAAAAGACTTTCGACCTGCCAGCTGTCGTGTCAGCAGACTCCTTGGCTTCATTTTGGTTAAGTCGAGAAGTATACATAAGAAGTCGCACATTGTGAAACTTCTTATGTTCTGCCATAGTACCTTTGTTGTACATAAGAAGTTTTACAATGTGCGACTTCCTACATATGCTTCTCGGCTTAGTTGAGGAGCTTCAGCTGATACAGGAGCAGGGGCAGTGGGGGACCAAATTTTTTTATAATATAGAGATATTGATCAATATATCTCAATTATATTATCCAAAGTATGTAATTTTGATGATCTCATCGTGGTCATTTCATCTTGATTTTCTTATGTTTGTATCTTTTCTCGCTTATCTTATATTGTTATCTCACCTAAATTATTCCATTTCGTCATCTTTTATAAAATATCTTATTTGTTATCGAATCATTATACAATAGTTAATGGGAGTTGATATAAGGTAATGAAGGTTAATCGAAGAAATAGGAAATATTTGGTGGTTTATAGTAGTTAATGGTTAATAATAGAAGATAACAGAATTTTTTGTAGTATTAAAAATTTGCAAATTTATAAGGAGAAATTTGAACTGTTTGTCGATTGTTAAACAGTCAGGTCGACAGTTTTAAATTTGAATTGATCAAAGTTAATAGAAGTTCATGGGAATTAATGGGATTACATAGAAATGATTAAGGGGTAATATGAGTTCATGTTAGTTTATAGGAGAGAATGGCAGTCAACGGAAGTGAATGGTAGTTAATAGAAAGTGATGGTAGTTAATATGAATTAATATAAGGCAATAAGGTTTAATGGAAGGAATAGGAAAAATTTGGAAGTTTGCAGTAGTTAATGGTAATTAATAGTAGATAATGGAGGTTAATAGAAGTCAATGGAAATTAATGGTGGAGTTGCTGACACGGCGAGGGCAGCGATCAACTTTTTTTTATTGTATAGGGAGAAAATGATTTATATTATTATATTATAAAATATATAATCAAATAAAATTAATTGGCTACACCGGTTCTCTCCTAAACTAACAAAACTTGGACCAGTGATAAAAAAAATCAAATAATTTTCTCAATAAAAAAGTTGCATAAAGAATAACATTCTTACCATTGTTATATTGTTCCCATTCAACAAAATTTGGTCCAATTTGGTGACTCGTCGCCCTTCAGGAGTTGCTTCGCTTTCCGTCACATCATCCAACAACATATTGACAAAATCGTCAAAACCCAAGAGAGTTCCAACAATTTCTTTGTCGCCTTTCATGATTATGTGGATTCGACTGCCGATGCATTTATCGACAAGTTCTAGAAATCACGACAAATTAATCAGTTTTAATGCTCAAGTTACAATTGAATGACACCATTTTTTAAAAACGAAATAAAACTTTTACATACCTAAAGGCAACAATGTGCTCGGATTTGTGGTCACGGAGCTCGTCATTTTTCAATTCAATTACTGAATTTCTAAGATAATTAGCTGTAACTGACGAAATTTTCGTAGTTTTAATTATTTTATTACACTATGGCAGTGCTATGTAATTTTGATTGATAATATTATCAATTTTTGAAATGCTTTTATTGACAATTGTAAATGATTGTATACAATTTTTCAAAATTGTCAAATTTGTCAACACAGTCGCAGAGTCCACAGATTTCCACCCGTCGGGTACTTACGCACTTACAATCACTCGTATTTGTAGAGCCTCAAGTACACTGAGAAGTATTAATCCCCTAAATTCAGAAGCGATCTAATGCAAACTAATGCTCCTTGGTGTACAAACAATTGCAAGTGTGGTGAGTACCCGACGGGAGGAAATCTGTGGACTCGGCGAGTGATATCGATACTCAGTACACTGGGAAAAAAAACCCGTCGTATTAACCGTAAAATCCAGTTGTGCCAACATTGATGCAAACCGTGACGTTTCAACGTTAGGTTGGCGTTGCTGGCCACGGTGCATTTACCTCGTCAATCCTAGTGAGACCCAAGGAAGAGAGTGGCAATTGAAATCGCTTCTAATTGTGAAGAGGTAGGTATGGCGGCCATCTTGGACACAAACTAAGCACAAACACAGTACTACTCAGCGTACTCGACCGTCTGTGTGAGGATATATATTCGAGTTTATTAATAATAGCTGCAATTGCACTTTACTCGATTATCAAATGAATTTTGATGAATTTGAGATACACTTTTAAAACACGTATAAAAAAGTAAACAGAGTCAGCTGTCCTCGCACAGACGGCAGAGTACGCTGAGTAGTATTGTGTTTGTGCTGAGTTTGTGTCAGTTTGTGTCCAAGATAGCCGCCATGTCTACATCTTTAATTAGGAGCGATTTCAATTACCACTCTCTCCCTTGAGTCTCTCTAGTCAATCCAGCCCCGATCGCCACGGGGAATCAACGGGTATCCAATGCTGAAACGACCGAATTTGATAAATATATATAGTGACACAACGGACAGAGCACAGCTGACCGTCAGATCAGTATTGGCAGCACACGGGGATTTCCCATCGCCATGGGGCTGGATTGACGTGAAAGCAGTAACGTAAAGCGGCCATGTTGAATCGCCGGGATTTTTTTCCTAGTGTAGAATTTCAAAATACCTTTTTCCCTACACTGGGAAAAAACCCTGCCGCTCCAACAGGGAGGAGCACTGTTGACAACTCCCTGTTAACGCAACGTTGCTCCCCTGTTGAATCAACAGGGATTTGCAGTGCTGCAGAGCCGGTACTGCCAACATAGCATGCGCGTCGTATTGTTATCTATATCTCATCTAGATAATTAGATACAGCTATATATACATATACCTATTATAAGTTTTAACGGCATTTCAGCGTTGAGCAACCTGTTAAATCGACAGGGGACAGTAAGGCTAGATTCACGTGAGTTGGCAACGCTGCGTTAACATGGCTAGAGAGACTCAAGGGAGAGAGTGGCAATTGAAATCGCTCCTAATTAAAGATGTAGGTATGGCGGCTATCTTGGACACAAACTCAGCACAAACACAATACTACTCAGCGTACTCTGCCGTCTGTGCGAGGACAGCTGACTCTGTTTACTTTTTCATACGTGTTTTAAAAGTGTATCTCAAATTCATAAAAATTCATTTGATAATCAATTAAAGTGTAATCACAGTTATTATTAATGAACTCGAATATATATCCTCACACAGACGGCCGAGTACGCTGAGTAGTACTGTGTTTGTGCTTAGTTTGTGTCCAAGATGGCCGCCAAACCTACATCTCCAATTAGGAGCGATTTCAATTGCCACTCTCTCCCTTGAGTCTCTCTAAACATGGCAACCACGCTAATGCAACGTTGTAAACTCGCCGGTACCCCTTCCTGTTAACGCAGCGGGGTTTTTCGGTCAACATGACAGGATTTTGTTTCCAGTGTAGCCCGATCGAAAAAAAATGTCCCATAATGACCGATTGGTGTACGAAAGATATCCGCCAGATGTTCTTCCGAGTGTAGGATAGAACGGCGCCGATATGCAATGGCGAACCACTGTTCGTCCGAATCGTCGGATATCGAACATAAACGGCAATCGAATGGCACGAGCTAGTATGTTCGACGTCGAGTTTGTTCGATTGTGATAATGCCCGAAATGGCGGCCGCGCGAAATTCAAATTCTTATTGAAATCTGCTTGTGAGCCAAACACGACTGTCACGCACTGTACATTGATTAAATTCGGCAGGGGCGGCATAAGCAGGGTAGTGGTCAGGGCTCGTCGACTCTTATGGGCAAACTTTGCACATACCAATGTTAGTTGAGGGAGTTTGGCGGCGCTGCGATCAGTTGTTTTGATATTCAAAATACACGGTAACCATGGAAACGTAAACAAATTTAGACATTTCCGACGTTAACGAAATCAAATAAGAAACGAAAAAAACAATTATTAAAAGTGATGGCAAGTGATGAAAAATTATTAAAATGGTTCGAAAGTGTTCCGTGCGTGACTGAAAATTCAAGTTTAGCAAATCGAAACACGCATTTCCAATCAAAGAAGATATTAATGTTCAATGGATTGAGAGATGTGACAATCCAGTTTTGAAAAGTAAGTTATTCTATTATATTTTAACATACTAGATTTTTGAAACATATCATCAACACCTACGTTCTTCAATATTTTTCTACCACATCATAATTTTTTGATAAACTTAGAAATAATAAGTATTAGAGATGAAATAATTGTATATAATTTTTTTTATGTGAAATTATTTTTGAAGTTATTTAAGAATTATTATTTACTTAATTTTTTTTGTTTGATGCATATTTAATAATCACTTTCATTGCATAATTTAAAATGTTAGGTTACAGTACTATCAAAACTAAATCCTATAAATTTATATTTTTGAAGAACCATTGAAGTTTTTGAAATTGATTTAAAAAATAATATTGAATAAACCATGTGTAAAACTATTGCATAAAAACTCAAATTTAAAGTAGTATGAAAATAGGGATGTTTTTTACCCTTTTGTTTAACATAACTCATTTAAATCAATAATATGCAAAAAGATTCCATATAATGTGTAATTATTTGATATATTTTTTCATGATAATATTCTATCAAGCATAATATTTCTGTAAAAATTTATACTATCTGAGTATGTGTTACCATGTGTACTCCTAATTAATTTCCGGTTTTTTTTGCAAATAAAACACATAATTCCAAAAAAACCGCAACCTTTATTTTATTCAAAGTATTTTTCATCGCTTTCTACACATTTTTCCCACCTTTCTGGTAAATTGTAGATACCACGCCAGTAAAAATCATTGCCTTTGGAGGTGAACCACTCGGTGAGCCATTTTCATACATTTTCGTACGAGTCGAAGCGCTGCTCAGAAAGGGCATGGCCCAACGAGGCAAAGAGGTGGTAGTCGGATGGCGCCAGGTCTGGTGAGTAAGCCGCATGATCAAGCACTTCCCACTTGAGCCTTTCCAGCGTGTCACGAACGACTTTCGACTTATGCGACGACGGCGCATTGTCATGGAGCAAAATCACCTTCTTCTGTCGTTGTTGATATTCTGGTCGGTTTTCCACAATGGCTCGGCTCAAATCTTTCATTTGCTGTTTGTAGCGAACGGCATTCACAGTTTTACCAGGTTTCAGCAGTTCAAAGTATATAACACCGGACTGGTCCCACCACACACACAGCATGACCTTCCGACCGTAACGATTTGGCCGTGCCGTCGATGTCGATGCTTTACCTGGACTCACCCACGATTTGTTGCGCTTAGGGTTCTCCAGGAAAATCCACTTTTCATCACCAGTAACAATACGATGCAGGAAAGACTTTCTTTTGTATCGTTGAAGCAGCATTTCACAGGTCACTTTTCGATTCTCCATTTGTCTCTCGGTCAGTTCATGGGGCACCCACTTTCCACACTTCTGAATTTTTCCCATGGCTCGCAGGTGTTTGGAAATTGCTTGCTGTTGAACTCCCAACGCATCTGCAAGCTGTCGTTGCGTTTGCGTGTTGTCTTCATCTAATAATGCTTGCAATTCGGCGTCATCGAACGATTTTCGCTTGCCGGAGCGTGCGGGGTCGTTCAGGTCGAAATCTCCATTTTTGAACTGTCGAAGCCACGTTTCACATGTTCGAAGTGTTAATGCACGATCACCATAAACTTCCACAAGCGCACAGTGGCTCTCGGACACTTTTTTCCCCTGATTGAACATGAAAAGCAATGCATGGCGCGTATGCTCAAAATTCGGTACAAAATTCGACAATTTTGAAGCGCAATAAAAACTTACTGGAAGATTTTTTCGAGAAAATGTCAACGCAGTTCAAGCACTCGATATGACTGAACAAAATGACATATGGTATGTGTTACCAACAGCGGTACAAAGCAGAACGCCATCCATTGAAAAAACCGGAAATTACTTAGGAGTACACCTGGTACATGTGGGTTTTTTCCTCCAGATTTGACTCGGGAGAAAATTCTTCGCTATTTAATTTGTGATAACCATTTCTTGGAGTCGGATTACTATTGTCCTAGTGATCGGAAACGACTCAAACCAAATGCAGTCCCATCAGTAAGTTTGCCAATCAGAGACGCAAGTGCATGTGCGACTTTGCAGCCAAAGGTAGGCAATGGTTTGGGTATATTTTTTCTAAAATTATCATTCCAAAAAAATTGCTCCCAAAATTTATTTTTTTCAAGTTTTGGGAATATAGGGAATATTTGCAATGTTTTTTATAAGGCGATTAACTTTTGTGTAAAAAAAAAAAATATAGTTGATTCATAAAACGGTTCATGATAAACCTTGCTCACCGCAAAAAAGTGTTTCATGTCAATGGCTGTACTTACTACAGTCTTAGTAATTCTAGCCTCAGAGAATTCAAAATTATTAGTTAAAAATAATTTAAAAAAAATGTAATATGCATTTACCAGAAATATTTTTCTCCTTTAATATCGATAAGTGGATCAAATTATTTTTTGTGTTGTCAAAAAAATTGCGAATATCTTCCTGTTTCCCAGAATAAGTGTATAGAACCTTGTATTATATTTTCTCAAACAGGAAACTCCGCCTCCAAACTTAGGCTCTTCCTTAATGGGGTTGGATGCATCGTCTGAACAAGATGAACTCGAAGAACCAACTAATCCCGAATTCGACGCTCCGCTCAAAAATGCGGACCATTCTCCTCAGCGACAAGAACTGGCCAATCATCCTCGTTTATAAGTTGAAAAATCGCTCATAAGTTTAGATTCGACCAGTCCAAATCATTTCCATAATTCTAATGGAAAACCTACAATTATCTCAGATATTTTGTTCCCAAATCCTCTCCTCCAGAGTGTACTACTTCCTCCAAAATCTCCTCTACATCTGGATGAAACAGTAAGACCATATTTCACTTTTCCATGCCAATGAAAGTTGTATTATTGTGAGTGACTTAGGTATAATTAGTATTAGAGATGAAAAAATCGTATATAATTTTTTTTTATTCAAAACTTTTTTTGAAGTTATTTAAGAATTATTACTTACTTAATTTTTTTTTTGATGCATATTTAATAATCACTTTAATTGCATAATTTTAAATGTTGGGTTACAATACTATCAAAACTAAATTCTATATATTTATATTTTTTAAGAAACATTGAAGTTTTCAAAATTGATTTAAAAAATAATATTGAATAGACCATGTGTAAAACTATTGAATAAAAACTGAACTTTAAAGTAGTATGAAAATAGAAATTTTTTTTCCTTTTTTGTCACTTTTTCATGCCAATGAAAGTTGTATTATTGTGAGTGACGTTTTTCTTCAAAAAACTAGAAACTTCTTGGTCCAATTTCACCAACGAGCCCCTACCTGCCTACCTACAACGAAGCTGTTGCGCAATTGAGTCATGGAAAGCCAATCATCGAGAAAAATGTTTACTGTCGTAACGATCTTTGTGAGAGTAAGCGGAGAAAAGACTCTCGTACAATAAAGAGGTTGCACAAAAATCTTGCAAAGGAGAAAAAGAAAGTAGCAGCTTTCAAAAAGATCTGCCAACTTCCCAAAAGTTATCAAAACTTGTTGATGTCTGCGACTAGGAATATTGGTAAACTTTCCATGATACGTGTAATGTAAAATTATTTTCGTTAACAGGACACCAAAATGAAAGTCTAATCATCACTTACTTCATAATTATGCATACATTATCTTACTTATGAAAAAAGTGTCATTAATGGAAAGTAGAAATTCAGTTGCGGTGAAATATTAAAAATGTGCGAGAGCCCTGAAGGAAAAATATGTCTTTTGTTTGAAAATATCTCTAACCTACATAAAAATTCAAACTTTAACACACTACAAAATCATCATTTTCAGTCGCGGATTTAAGGAAAAAGGCCCAGTCGGCAAAATTTCTTCAGGCCCCCCCCCCAGAAAATTATGTTGTGTCAGGTGTTCCATGGAAAGTGAAAGATATATGTTTTAAGAATTTAATGAATATAAAAAATTTTTCATTTATTCATCGAGCATTATAAAAGTTGTATTCTTTTTTACATCGAGAAAATTTACTTATTTTTGAATCCTCTTCTCGCTTTTTTCTCCGCGAAAACTTCGATGGTTGCATCCAGATCAATTTGATTAGCGACTTGCTGTTCGATGAAAAGTATGCTGAAATCGTCCAATGCTTCTGCACTCATTGTAGAACGTTGACGATCTTTGACTCTCTTAAATGAACTCATTGTTCGTTCGGCGCTGGCAGTGCTGACGGGAAGGGTCAATAATAAACGTAATAAACTGCAGCACTCCGGGAAACAGCTGATCAAATTTTTTTCAACGATGAAGTTCAAATATTGCAATGGACTATGCTTGGTAGAATCTTGTTCTTGTAAGAAATATATATCCGCAAAACTGATTAACTCATACTTCAGGGTAGTTGTAAAAAAAGTTGGATATTTCCCCATCAAATTGCACACATTTTTTTCAAATTCTTTCTCTTCCATGTTTTTGAAGGATTCAGGTTTGAGAAATCCGAAAAGTGAGTTTATCTCATCAAAACCTTTGGCCCTTTCTTGTAACTCACTGCACATTCTGTCCAGAACTTCAAAGTACCCAATGCGATGTTTCGTTGCTATATCCAGAGAACTGTTCTCTGCTTTCTCGCCTGGCATTTTTTTCGTTCGTCGTAGTCTAATGATCGGAAAATCCGGATTATTCCATCCCATCTTCTCCCATTGAGATTTAGCTTTCGAAACGAAAGAATCATACTTGCTCTCTTCACGCAAGTTTTGCAAGTTCTTCATTACATTTTCGAGACAATTTTGAGCCATCAAAATATCAACTTCTTTTTTCTGTAATTGCACTTCAGCAATGTCAATGAATGATAGGACTGAATGCCACCATGTCAGGTTTAGTGAAAATAGCCAATTGATCGCCGAAAGTAGAGAATTTGCGTCCATTATATCTTCTCCAGTAGCCTTCTCTCTCGATGTTTCTCGTTCTAAGCAGTTGACAACACAGTCAAGATTTTGGATAATTGCTTCTACTGCTTTCAGCCGTGCAGACCAACGATTAGCACTCAAGCCTTTGATGTGGAGTCTTCGTTTCTGTGACAGCGCTTCGCTTTCGATATCTTCTGATGGCACAGCACACTGTTCATCTTGTGTTTCTCTTCGACAGTCAGAGTTGGTCTCAAAAAGTTCTAGTTTCAATTCTTCCAGAAGTTTGATGCCGAAAGATGTTGTATTTTGAGACAGATTTTTGCTTTCTTCCAAAAGGTTTTCCCATCGCCGATGAGACTGCGAGAAGTAGTTGAAAATTCGCTGTAGTGTTGCGAAAAAGAGTTTGATTGAAGGACTGGCGAATTTTTCAGCTGCATGAGATAAAACCAGGTTGAGTTGATGCGCTGTACAATGGATGTACAGAACGAAGGCCTTCTCTCCAACATATCTCCTGATAAGTGCTTGTAATCCATTCAGCTCTCCTGACATAACGGGCGCGCCATCGAAAGCTTGACCACATAGATAAATTTTTTCGAATAGATATTTTTCAAACAAGACCCCAATAATGTTATGAGAAATCGAGACAGCATCCCCTTTTTTGATTCGAATGAAACATAAAAAACGTTCTTTGATGCATAGTATCTTGGCTCCTGTCTCATTTTTTTGGATTGTAACGTATCGCACCAATATAGCCATTTGGTCCAAGTGAGCAACATCAGTTGTTGAGTCAGCGATCAGTGTGAAAAATTTTGCTTCTTTGCATTCATTAATAATAAAATTTCGCGTTTGATCAGCCAAGATATTCAATAATTCGAATGTAATCGTTTTGCTCAAGTACTTTATCCGATTCGAGGATTCGATGTGATCATGTAGAGTCGAGTTATGACGGGAGATGAGTTTGATGATAGACAAATATATACCAGGATTTTCTTCATCCATTTTTTCACGATGACCTCGAAACGCGACACCTAAGTCAAACAAAGTTCTTATGGTATCAAAAAAAATGTTCAGGACGTAACGCCATTTTTTCGCTTCTTCGCTAATTTGCTGATTTAGTTGATGACTGATATCAGCTTTCTTGAGAAAACTTGCTGCTGCAACTGCATTCTGGAGATGAGTCTTGCTCAAACTGTGTATTGAAATGGATTTCTGAACATGTTTCCAATCCGTGTAACCAGTGCACCATATACTTTTTTTCGTATCCTCATTTCCAAATAGCCAGCAATAATGGCAATAAGCATGATGTAGAGTCGGTGAGTATGATAACCAAGGGCTAAGATCATTTTCTTCGAAATGCTTGTTGCGTACGTTTATAATAATACTGCGAGTTGAAATGGCGCCCATTTTCTGTGAGTTTGAATTGGCCATTGGGCATATCAGCTTCTGTAGGTTGACAAGGGCCAGCAAGTAAAAGCATTCTTTTCTGATCTTCGTTTAAAATCTGATTTTTATAAATTCCTTTGTCATTGTTGAATTTTGAAACTGTTGGCGGTGCATTCGCAGAAAATAATAATTCAGATTCGGACATTGGTTCTTTATCAAATGAATCAGTGAGTGCGAAGTTATCTTTTTGTTCATTATTAAAAAACGATTGGTCATTAACACTTCTGTCGATGGAGGATTTTACTCGACTAACACTAGTCTCAGGTCCAGTTTTTATCGGTTCATTGTATCCGCTCTTCATTTTCTTGTTCTCCTGCTTGTTTTCTGTAACAGTAAAAAAACAAAATTGAAAAACAGTTATCTGATGTAGTACGGAATCTCTGATCATACTAAATCGTAGAGGCTTTATGAAAATGTTTGAATTGTTTTTGTAAAAATTGAAAAAAAAATTCTACATTCAAATTCTACTCCAATGTTCGTACTAATGTAAACTTATATATTAAATGAAGTAGCATTTTTCAAGATTTCACAGCTCTACATTTCATATTCAATAAACATTTCGAAATAAGGACCAAAAATTCGTATGAATTATACTATTTTATACTATTTGTATGAATTATACCATACCTTCGTCATTATAAATTTCTGGGTGGATGAGCGGTGATTTTGTAGATGATGTTTCATTGCTTGATTCGGTATGACTTTTGGTGGATGAACTGGCGGATAGGAATTCTTGTTCTGCTGGAAGAAATCCGATTTCCGTGGAGTTTTGATCATCGTTGTTTTGAACTTCAACTGATGTCGACTTTGATGTTGAAGTTGAAAAGAATTTACTGACTTTAGTCTGCTTAGGGTCAATTCCAGCATTTTCCAATTTTCTTTTTTCTCTAATTTTTCTCTTTTCAAATCCACTTTTTTCTTTTGTTTTTTCCATGTCATCTAAAATCATTTATATACAATTTTTGAATTATAAAAGAACAACTGTTTGCTAAAACTCTTGAAATTTTGATTTTATTAAAATAACAATTTAAAAATATTCAAATAACATACATACATGATATCTGATAATTTTTTTTCATTTCTCCATTCATAACATCTAATTTAACAAAATTATACTAAAAAGCTTTGTTTAAAGTAATTTTATGCTAATAAATATATAACTTTTATGAAATTTTGTAAAAATTATTGAGAAAAATATATTATACATATATATCAAAATATGAAGTATCAAATAATAAATAAATTTAATGTATACATAAATATTGCATTGTAATTTTATTATTTTACAAAAATGTTAAACTGTTTCAATAAAAATTTCATATAGTCGCGTCTTATAGAACGCATGCTTTTTTATAAAATTTTTATAACTGACTGCATAAAATAGTGATATTTTATTTCAAAATCAGCGATTGTATGTAATGAGTGTTAAGAGGACACGGAACATGCTGAAGTGCGAGAAAAAGGCATAGAACGGAAACCAGTTGAGAGCGTTGAGAGGAAGAAGATAGCGAATAGAATGTCTTCCGTGTCCTCTTAAAAGGTCTTGGAATAGTAATGTTACTAACAAAAATGGACATTTCACGAGAATTAAATATTTTCTTCGCTTAAAAAAACGTCAGCTCTGGGGAATAAAAAAAATCGGATATCTCTCCATAAAAATTTTCTTGAAGAACAAAACTGGAATTACGAATTTTCTGCTTTCTACAACTATATTTTTCATGGTTTTTATTTTTTATTCTAAAATGCATCATGTAATTGAATGATGGACGCACAGATCACTATGAAAGAAAAGTTTTAAGCAAAATATATAGTAGAATCAGACCTACCATGGAAAAATACAAATTACTAGGTTATGTTATAGTAAGCAAAATTCTCACACGCAGCAATTATTAATGTACATACCTAAAGTATCTGGAGTCAGGTTTTTTTTATCGAATAAATTCACATTTTTACATTGAAAACCACTGTGGCACTTGTCCATAAACACTGGATAAATGATAAACGAACTCGATTGACACGGAACTCGACAGAACTCGTAGAAATTACTCATCCAGTACAGTAACTTGCAGTAACTATAGTGATAGTTCCCGCGCATGTTCAGTGAATTCTCATTATTGGGCGCGGCAATTCCAACTTTCGAAAGTGATGGTCAGTTGACTGTCAACTGAATTTAGATGCGCGGGGGCACCCGGGGGCCTCTCTAGAACGTTTTTGAAAAGTCAGAAATATTCGACAAACTTTGAGAAAATCGTAGATGTTTTAAATAACTGATTGATTACAAAATTTATTTTATTTTATATTTAATTTACGATAGTTATCAGGCAATTATTCTGATAACAGGGGGCCCCTGATTGAAAATTGAACTTGTGCTGTTCACAAGGGACTCACCAAAACATTTTTTCAACAAAAAAATAACAAAAAGAAATCGAAGGTGTATTTTTCAGCAAGAGGGGCCCTGAAAGCCTTTCGTCGGGGGGGGCCCAGCCGGCAAGCGCGCTTTTGCCGACCTGTTAAATCCGCCACTGATCATTTTTCTGTGTCAATATGCGAAGGTTGCAACACTGATTTTGTAACTTGTAAAATTTATGAGTAATATACGGCGCGTCCCAAGTAAGTCGCTTTTCCCAAATTCTCTTCATATTTTTCTGAGTAAAAAAGTCCTTTGTCACTTTTCAAAATACTCAAAATCAAAAAAGTTACTCGGGTCACAAGTTTCAACCCATCAGATTTGTTAGATTTTGCGCTCGAATAACTTTCATTTTGAGTGTTTGGAAAAGTGGCAACGGACTTTTTAGCTTGAATAACTCTTGTAATTTTGAGTTTTTTCAAAAATGGCAAAGGAAAAAAGTGAGAATTTCATTAACTATCGGGGGCTTTCGGGATATCCGACTTACTTAGAATACCCTGTATTATATATGCTTGTTCGGTGCAACACATGAACGAGGACTTGGTGTGGGGTGCCCTGGTGATTAATTTTCTTCAAGGGATTTTTTCATTCGCAAAAGTTCAAAATCAAGTCATAAAAAAAAACAAGAAATACGGCAAATGTGCCTCGTTTCACGTTAACATGAACATTTTTAGATATATGCAATGAAATATTAATATATGTAAACAAATATTAAAGTAAAACATTGTTTCTACAAAAAATTTTTTTTTTGAAAATAACGTTTCTTCGGGAAATCTTTATCTTTCTCAGCCAAAGGCTTACTGTACCGAACTATTGTATGTAATGCAAATTATTATTTGAAAATCTTTGCTGTTACAGGGAAGACGGTATACAAGGGACGAGAAAACTCAATTTGCAATTTTACGCAAAGCTTCTGGACTTGGATACAGAGTCTTTAGAAGTCAATATTCATATATTCCATCAGAGACAACGATAAAATCTTTTTTACAAGAACTGCCACTGCAACCCGGCTCGAATGAATTTATTTGGAAATCATTAGAAGAAAAGGCTAAAAAAATGGATGACATTGACAAGGTCGTGGAATTGGTGATGGATGAAATGTGTTTAAATCCAAATCTTTATTGCGACAAAAGCTTGGGCCGGATTGTCGGTGTGGAGGACTTTGGTCCTGAAATAATTGGAGATAAAGTTTGCTCTACAAGAAATCCGAAATTGGCAAATCATTCTTCTCTCATCATGTTACGAACACTGGTAAAAGGTCTCCGGCTACCTTTGCAGTTCGGATTTAGTTCAGGGCCGATTTCAGCACCAACTATAAAGCGTTGGCTGAAGCAGATAACGCTGAGATTGGAACAAATTGGATTCGAAGTAGCCGGAATCATTTGCGATCAGGGAACCGCTGACGTCAGCGCCCTCAACTCTACAGTTGAAATGCAAAGACCTGAAATTCTGGCCGGTGGCAGCGTGCACGAGAGTTAATATCTTATACATACTATTTTTCAGTACAGTTGTTTTCTGCATTCACGCCTGTTTCATACATATTTTCAACATTAAATATTACCTAAGGTTTTTTAAATATTACGTACATAAATCAATTCATGACACATTTTTCATTTTGAATGTAAGATAACACTATCTGGTTTTCTCTTTCAGCGGATGCAATAAAAATTGGTCATCAAAATGTCAATAGATTGTACGATTATGTGCATTTGTTAAAATGCGTTCGAAACATGCTTATGAAGCACGATTTGTTGGTAACGTTACCGCACGAAAAAAGGTCACGAATCGTGAAGTGGGAGAAGTTCGTCAGTTTGGTCGACGCCGACAAGAAAAAAAATGGATTTCGGTCAGAAGTCGATTTCCTTTCAGCTGAACACCTTCTCTACACTCGCTGTCCTTTAATGCGAACAAAGTATGCTGCGAAAGTTTTCAGTGCAGAAACTGTTTCTTTCCTCCGAAAATCTGTGGTTCAAATTGGTATGCGATACATTTTTTACTTCACAAACATTAGTATATTATTGACACTTTATGGGAACGCCTGTTTTGACGAAAGGAAAAATTGCAGCCCGAGGCGAAGCCGAGAGTTGTAATCGTTTCTTCAAAAAAGCATTTCCAAAACTGTCAATACGATATTTTATCTGTCAATGAAGAATAAAACAGTGAATTTGTAAATCCAAAATACTGGAAATTCAACGTTTTCTCGTAATTTACAGATAAAAGTATATTCTGGTTGATAATAGATAGCTTTAATTGAAAAAGTAATTTTTAACAGTTGTTCGCTAGTTTACCTTTGCTTGTCGACGTTTGTAAGGATTTTCACCAGCATTTTTTCAACATGTTATCTCATAGCATTGCTTCTTGCGTTTTGATTTGTTGAATACACTAATAACTAATTCACTTTCATAAATACAACAATCTTTGGGAGCAAATTTTCCTTTTATGAAATCGAATTTGAATAAAATTAATAAAAATAGAAAGTACGAAATAATAAAATTTTTCATCTACAGATCTCTCGGAGCCAAAATATAAACATAAGTTTACTCTAGTTATTCAATTATTTTTGTCATAATTTACTCATATAAGTTTTTTTACACTTCTGTCCACAGTTGCAAACGAAGAAACAGGTCATTTTGGCGAAGTGACAGCTTGCGAGACCGATGATTGTGCATTTTTTTTCAGTGCCGTTAGCGATTAGTTCCGTAATTCGAATAGTACCATAGAGTACAATGACAATGGCCAGTAGGAAAGTTTCCGTACAATGAAAATTATAGCTATGAACATGTGTTTTATCAAAGAATATCCCTCGCATCAATTTGACGAATGTAAATTACGACCTGACGAAATAGTTCAATCAAAAACCCCCACTCCTTCGAATATTATACATACCAGGTGTACTCCTAATTAATTTCCGGTTTTTTTGCAAATAAAACACATAATTCCAAAAAAACCGCAACCTTTATTTTATTCAAAGTATTTTCCATCGCTTTCTACACATTTTTCCCACCTTTCTGGTAAATTGTGGATACCACGCCAGTAAAAATCATTGCCTTTGGAGGTGAACCACTCGGTGAGCCATTTTCGTACATTTTCGTACGAGTCGAAGCGCTGCTCAGAAAGGGCATGGCCCAACGAGGCAAAGAGGTGGTAGTCGGATGGCGCCAGGTCTGGTGAGTAAGCCGCATGATCAAGCACTTCCCACTTGAGCCTTTCCAGCGTGTCACGAACGACTTTCGACTTATGCGACGACGGCGCATTGTCGTGGAGCAAAATCACCTTCTTCTATCGTTGTTGATATTCTGGTCGGTTTTCCACAATGGCTCGGCTCAAATCTTTCATTTGCTGTTTGTAGTGAACGGCATTCACAGTTTCACCAGGTTTCAGCAGTTCAAAGTATATAACACCGGACTGGTCCCACCACACGCACAGCATGACCTTCCGACCGTAACGATTTGGCGGTGCCGTCGATGTCGATGCTTCACCTGGACTCACCCACGATTTGTTGCGCTTAGGGTTCTCCAGGAAAATCCACTTTTCATCACCAGTAACAATACGATGCAGGAAAGACTTTCTTTTGTATCGTTGAAACAGCATTTCACAGGTCACTTTTCGATTCTCCATTTGTCTCTCGGTCAGTTCATGGGGCACCCACTTTCCACACTTCTGAATTTTTCCCATGGCTCGCAGGTGTTTGGAAATTGCTTGCTGTTGAACTCCCAACGCATCTGCAAGCTGTCGTTGCGTTTGCGTGTTCTCTTCATCTAATAATGCTTGCAATTCGGCGTCATCGAACGATTTTCGCTTGCCGGAGCGTGCGGCGTCGTTCAGGTCGAAATCTCCATTTTTGAACTGTCGAAGCCACGTTTCACATGTTCGAAGTGTTAATGCACGATCACCATAAACTTCCACAAGCGCACAGTGGCTCTTGGACACTTTTTTCCCCTGATTGAACATGAAAAGCAATGCATGGCGCATATGCTCAAAATTCGGTACAAAATTCGACATTTTTGAAGCGCAATAAAAACTTACTGGAAGATTTTTTCGAGAAAATGTCAACGCAGCTCAAGCACTCGATATGACTGAACAAAATGACATATGGTATGTGTTACCAACAGCGGTACAAAACAGAACGCCATCCATTGAAAAAACCGGAAATTACTTAGGAGTACACGTGGTACTATTGACAGTTTCAAACAAATATCTACGTATATGTTCAAAAATCACAATATCCAATCATTCAATGGCAGGCATCTCAACCAGGATATTCTGGAAAATTATTTTGGGCTCGTGAAAGGAATAGGCGCCCAAAATAATATGCCCAACGCTTTCCAGTACATCGGCAATGCGAAATCCCTCCTTTTGTGCGATCCTATCGATTTGAAATTGCGTGGTGCCAACTGTGAGTCGACTGAAGAAATACCGTCTTTTCTGTCTGTCGCCGATCTTTTAAATGCTGAGAATATCATGCCCCCAACAGAGCCAGAAAAAAATGCATTTCCTGCAGAAACGTGCATCACAAACGATGGGCAATTAGGGAAAGGCTTTGACATTAATGCCATCGGGGAGCATGTTCTGCATGAAATGTTTTCAAAACGAAAGAAGAAAGAAATGGATTCAACTTCATTTTTATCAAGTTCCTCCAGGGAAAATGCTTCTTTTGACTGCAATGTGTCAAACGTTAAAAAACTGTCTGTCTCTGAAGAACATCCAGTGGTTGGCTCTGCAGCACAAGAAGAAACTGTCGAAGAATGCGCCACTTGCCGCAATAATATTCAATCTGCCGATTACGTCACCACGGTTGAAAAATTAGGATTGACTTGGCTCGAAGAGACCTGCTTTCGCTACCACAATTCGTATTTAAAAAAAATGACCATAGAAAGTGGCATGAAAAATTTCGACGTTTCGTGGGCTACTTGCAACGAACACAAGGAGTTGCTAACTCTTGATGTCATTGAAACAGCTGCTGAAAGATTTTTGTATTTTTTTTTGTAGAAAACAAAATGCAAGGATTCATGAAAAAAACTTTGCAGCAAGAGAAAATGCGAAAAGTCGTCGAAATGAAGCAACAACGTCATCCCAACCTATCGATACTGAGCCACAAATGCAATTACATTCAAACACTGCAACATCTAACAACAATTCGACACAATCGACGCATTCACTCCAACATCCTTTCAAAACTTCAAAGATCTTAGGTACACATTACAAACAAAACAAAACCCGAAATCGTAAAGCATCCCAGTTTAATTCCCTTGATAAAAAAAACAAAATTGACAAATCAAACACACAAATGCATCAAAAATCACTTGACGACTTTCCTTCCAAACAATATAAAAATACACCTTTGCAAATTTCTTTGAAATCGTCTGACAGTGCAAGCTCTTCTAGACATCATGCAACACAAGAAATCATCAACTCTCCTGCTTCTCAAAAAATTACGTCGATTTGCCCACCGTTTTCTCATGTCCAAACAAGGTCAACCACCAAAACTACCAAGAGAATTGGTCAACCCCGCCGCGGCTTGGTGAATTTGAGTAACACTTGTTATGGAATTTCTGCCATACAACTGCTTTTCGTGATACCAAACGTGAGAGCAGCTGTAATGAGTACACGACCAGTAGCAAACAGGAATTGCCACACAATGTTACACGATACCTTCTATGAGTTGCAAAAAACAGACAACATTAACGCCTACAATCCTGAATCTCTTCGTAAATGGATTTCCACCCTGCCAAACTACCAATTATCTCATCATCAAGACGCATCCGAGTTTCTTAGCTACGTGGTCATGGCATTACTCAAGGAACTGCCTAACGAAATACCGACATCACAATTGGTCCGCCAACCAAAATGTACGCGATGCATTTATAAATTGAGCGTTCCGCTTCTTTTGATCAACGCTAGCGAGTCGAAAAGTGTTCAACACGGCGTGGATATTTTGTTCGACACTCACTTTGGTCTTCCTCCTACGTGTCCTACAAATCATGCTCCCCTTCGATTTGAAATAAAGCCGGATTTTTTCCTCGTCAGAGTTTCTCGAGTCATGTGGGATACAAATGAGAGAACTGTGAAAAAATGCTGCAATAATGTACTTTTGAATGATATTTTGACATTACCCACAGTAGAAGGCAATGTTCGTCTCCAGCTCTATGGCATAATTTTACACTTCGGAGTAAATGCTGACCGGTGTCACTACACCGCGCTCATCAAGCACGATTCAAAATGGTTTCATGCAGACGATTCCACTGTTACTGAAGTCATGAACAGTGCAAAAAGCGAATTAATCAGGAAGGGTTCATTAATGGTAGCACTATATTTGTAAGTCTGGGTATCAAAAAACTGGTTCTAAGTTGGTTTATGCATATTGTATTGCATGTGTGTTTATATGATTGTAAATACGTCAGTTTTTAATCATTTTTTTTTTGTTTAGCTGTTTGTAAATTATTCAACAACATATCTTGGTAATGATAGTTAATGCCACATTCCCTTCGTTATATAAGTATGTAAGAAACAATTTCTTATAAGTAATTCTGCCTAATTTTAATATTTCTTTAAAGTTTGTACATTATTGTTACAAATAGTCTGTGAAAACTTTTTACATTATGTTGTGATGTACATAGCTAACATTTTATGGAAACTCTGACCCCCCTCAGTGAGCTCGCAAGTTCACAGGGCTCTGGCAAGCTTGTAAATTGTAAGTGAGGTCTCGAGGTAACTTTCTTGTTACTTGTACATATTGAAACATTGAAGTTTGAACTGTTTTTGAACTTTCGTTTTCACGGTACTGAAATAAGAGAACTGGCTACGTAAGTTAGTCATCAACAGTCATAAGCATCGTAAGCTGTTCATATTATCCAAACTTCTCGGCCTGGTTCCATGTAGATTATCACAGACATCATACGACATTCCCTCACATAAATAAGATTGAATTTCCCCACGTCTCCACGCAACACTGAAGACTTGTTAAATTGAAAATGGCCATATACATAAAATAAGTAAAAGATTCATCTTTAGGCGCATTGAAAATGAAAAATATTTTTTAATTACAATGTTTACTATGTAAGTTAACTGTTGAAGTAAAAGAAGTAAATTTTGTATTTGAATTCTCCCGCTCTCCAAACTAGGAATATTTTGTCACCACCCTCCCCGTGCCCTACCGAGAGCACACAGGTGTACCACAACGAGAGAAAGTTCTCCTCCCTCACTCCCTAGCATTAGCTCTCTCTCTTTCATTTTAGGTTCACTCTTACCAGTTTTTTTGTTCACTTTGCTCTGGAACCGAAATCTGTAAAGACCTCTCTACAAAATAAATCCGAAGTTTTCTTTTAAATCAGTGAAATATCTTGTTATTTGGACCCTTAATTTAACAGGTTATGGGCCCAGGTTCGCGAATTAACAGATATTTCTGAGGGTCTGAAATTAATTGCGCGCGAAGTGCGGGTTTGAAATTTATTTCCGTCAAGTGCACGCCGAGAAGCTTTTTCGTGCATCCGCGATGGAATCTGAAAATGTTCGCCTCCCGAAATTGACTGGAAACGAGGACTGGGCGATGTGGAAATTCCGGGCCCGCGTGGCACTGAGGGCGTCGGGGACATGGGACGTCGTCGACGGCACCCAGGTGAAACCAGAAGTGGCGGCCGGGGCCGACGAAGCGCCCATCAAGGCATGGAAGAAGCTGGACAACACGGCCCAGAGGATAATCGTGACGTCCATCGACGAGAGACCACTCCTGCATATCATCAACTGCGATACCTCCAGGTCCATGTGGGACAAACTTCAATCCGTGTACGAGCAGAAATCCGAGGTCAGCATCCACACACTAATGCAGAAATGGTACAGCATCGAGAAAGACCCCAGGGACGACATAGCAACCCACGTCGCTCGTCTCGAGGATCTCGCCCACCGCCTTGAAAACCTGGGTGAGAAAATTCCTGAAAGCATGATCATGACGAAGGTTATTATGACCCTCCCCCCCACTATGAAGCACTTTATCAGCGCGTGGGACTCGGCTCCCTCGGGAGACCGCACGTTGTCGAACCTGATATCGCGACTGACGATCGAGGAATCCCGCACCAGCCCTAACCATAATCGGGAAAGCGCGGCATTCACTGTTCGTAAGACCACTCACGGCAAATCAAACCCCAAGTCTAGGAGGCCAGGGAACTGCAACTACTGTCACAAACCAGGGCACTGGGTGGCGGAGTGTTGGAAGAAGAAAACGGCTGGCACCAGGAGAGGTGCAGAGGACAGGGGCGAGGCCCTCATCGGGGAAGCCATGACATCGAGGGACATCATCCACGGGGTCGAGGCCGAGGCCTGGTTCATGGACTCCGGGGCGACAGACCACATGTCGAATAGGCGATCCTGGTTTCGCTCGTTCACCAACCTCCAGGGGAAGTCCATCAAGGTCGGGGATGGAAAATTGATTCCGGCCTTGGGGAGGGGTGAAATAGACATTCTGGCTTTTAACGGTCACAAGTGGGAACGAAAGTTCCTGAGGAATGTTCTGTACGTGCCTGACCTCACTTACAACCTTTTTTCACTAGGCGCGGCGCTAGATAATGGCATTGAGCATCAATCCGACCGAAATTCATGCAGACTCGTGAAGGACGGGGACGTGGTTGCGGTGGGAGTAAGGACAGGAAAACTGTTCAGCATGAGGTTCCAGGTCATCGAAGCGGTCCAGGGGCAGCCCGAGGCGAACATGGCAACGCAGGTCGACCTCCACACCTGGCATCAGAGGATGTCGCATCAGAACATGGCCCAGGTCAAGGATGTTCTAAAGAGGTCGGGGATCAAGTGTCCTGGCGAGGGCATAAGCTGCGAGGACTGCATCCTGGGGAAAATGCATCGTCTACCATTTCCAAGAAGGGGCTCGAGGTCAGCGAAAATAGGTGAGGTGATCCACACCGACCTCTGTGGGCCCATGCAGGAAAAGTCTCTGGGAGGCGCGAGGTATTTCTTAATGTTTAAGGATGACTATAGCCACCACAGGTCAATATATTTTCTGAAGACCAAGGCCGAGACCCCCACCTGGATCGACCACTACCTTAGGAAGGCTGAGAAACACCTTGATACTGGAATAAAGGTCCTGAGGAGCGACAACGGGCTCGAGTACGTCAACCAGGAAGTGGCTGACCTGACACGTCGACTGGGCATCACGCACCAAAGGACTGCTCCATACACACCTGAGCAGAATGGATCGGCAGAGCGCGAAAACCGAACTGTCGTCGAACTGGCCAGGACCTCTTTGCACGCCTGTGGAATTCCCCTGAGGATGTGGGCCGAGGCCATCAACTACTCGGTGCACTCGCTCAACCAGACGGGAACAAGCTCTCGTGCAGGGAGCACGCCGAACGAGCTCTGGCTGGGAAAACCACCTGACATGGACCTCCTTCACATTTTTGGCGAGCTGGTCTACGTCCATGTTCCAAAGGAGAAGCGCCGGAAATGGGACGTCAAGGCGGAGAAGGGATTCTTCGTGGGGTACGACGGCAACACCAAGGGTTTTCGTGTCTGGTTCCCAGAAAGAGACCAAGTCAAGATTCACCGGGACATCGTCTTCACTGGAAGATTATTCAAGGACGAAATGCCAAGTGAAACACAGGAGGAGACAATAGATCTCTCAATACTACCTGCAGACGTCACCGACGACCAGGAACCTGAGGACGTCATCGAGGACGCCGTCGAGGACGAGGCTCAAGAATACGAACCAGCGCGGGAAAATGCACCACCACCAGTCGGACAGGATCAGGCTCCAGGTGGAGATCGGCCCAGATATAACTTAAGAAATCGCGAGGACATCCAGATGCCGGCAAGGTACTCGACGGCCATGTTTTCCGCCGTGGACACCAGTGAGCCAGAAGATTTCGAACAGGCCATGGCATCACAGACCTCGGGGCAGTGGAAAGCAGCTATGGATGATGAGATGAAATCCCTGCTGGAGAACAGCACCTGGACCTTGGTCGACCCACCTCACGATCAGAAGATAATTGACAGCCGCTGGACTTATAAACTGAAGCGAGGGGGCGATGGAAGGATCGAAAGGTTCAAGGCCAGGCTAGTGGCGAGGGGCTTCAGGCAAACTGCGGGAGTCGACTACCACGAGACGTTCAGCCCGGTCACGAAATTCGACTCCATTAGAACAATCCTGGCAATGGCAGCATCGGAGAATTTATACCTGAAACAGTTTGACATAAAGACTGCGTTCCTGTACGGGGAAATCGAGGAGGCCATCTTCATGCATCAGCCAGAGGGATACGAGGATGGCACAGGACGAGTCTGTAAGCTGAACCAGAGCCTGTACGGGCTCAAGCAGGCATCAAGGTGCTGGAACCAACGCCTTACGTCGGCTCTGAACAACCTAGGTCTCCAGCCCACGGATGCCGATCCATGTGTGTTCACAAACAACAACAAGGAAAATCTCCTGGTCCTGGCCATCCACGTCGACGACGGACTCATCGCAGCGACAAGAGAAGAAGCGGCAAGTCAGATTCTCATGGACCTGGAGAAGGAATTCAGCGTGACCTCAGGCGAGGTCTCAACATACCTCGGAGTGCAGATTCGACGACTTCACGACGGGTCCATCTTCCTACACCAGGAGGCTTACGCCATGACGGTTTTACGGCGTTTCAAAATGGACGAGGCCAACGCAGTTGCCACCCCCGCTGACCGACACCACGAGATGTGCGCCGACGCCCACGTAAACGGCGGCAAAGACACACCCGGGACGGCATTTCGGCGAGTAGTGGGGAGTCTCATGTACCTGTCGATCGCTACGAGGCCGGACATCACGTACTCTGTAAATGCTGCCAGTCAACATCTCGAGGACCCAAAGAGCATCCATTGGAGCGCGGTCAAGAGGATACTGAAATATTTGAAAGGCACTACAGGTTTTGGTTTGTATTTTCCGGTTCGCAAAAATCACTGTTTACAGGTTTACAGCGACGCGGACTACGCCGGGGATACTGAGACGCGACGGTCGACAAGCGGGGTCGTGATTAAGTTTGGAGATTCCACGGTTACCTGGAGTTCGGCGAGGCAGAAATCCGTGGCACTCTCCACCACTGAAGCCGAGTACGTCGCAGCGAGCACGGCCGTCAAGGAGATTGTCTGGCTCAAGGGCCTACTCGCGGAGCTTGGGATTCCCGTTGAGAAAACAACGCTGAACATCGATAACTTGAGCGCTGTGAAACTCATTCGAAATCCCGAGTTTCACAAGCGTACAAAACATATCGACGTGCGCTACCACTTCATTCGCGAGAAATATCAGAGCCATGTTTTTGTTTTAGAACATGTACCGTCGGAGAAACAGCAGGCAGATCTCCTCACGAAACCTCTGCCTCGGGTAAACTTCGAGATGCAGAGAAATATGCTGAACGTCACGAACTTTGAAGAAGCGAAAAAACGACACCAGCATTCAGCATAACAACAACAAACAACGAGCGACATTGCAGCCGACGTCCGACGAAGGTACACGAACACGCTTCGGGACTCGAGCAGGCTCGAGCACAGTCGACGCGGAGGAAAATGCAGGGGCGTCTACACTCAACCCAGCACCCTGCGGCACACGGGATGACCGCATCAACCTACACCGGGCGGGCTCAAAACGCACGAGTTGCAGCGTACGACACAACAGAGAATAAAGAAGAATATAGACAATAAGGAAATAAAAATTTGATTCTTTGGTGGGAGTGTTGAAGTAAAAGAAGTAAATTTTGTATTTGAATTCTCCCGCTCTCCAAACTAGGAATATTTTGTCACCACCCTCCCCGTGCCCTACCGAGAGCACACAGGTGTACCACAACGGGAGAAAGTTCTCCTCCCTCACTCCCTAGCATTAGCTCTCTCTCTTTCATTTTAGGTTCACTCTCACCAGTTTTTTTGTTCACTTTGCTCTGGAACCGAAATCTGTAAAGACCTCTCTACAAAATAAATCCGAAGTTTTCTTTTAAATCAGTGAAATATCTTGTTATTTGGACCCTTAATTTAACATTAACTCATAATTGACAAAATTTCTCAATAAAATGAATTTCATTCCATGAAAATCAAGAAATTTGAAGATTACCAACTGCTTAAAATTGTAGCATTTCCTACATAAAATTCACGATTATTGCGTATAAAACTTTTTATATTTAAAAACTTTGTATATTATGTTTCAAAATTAAAATAACTTTCTGACATGAATATCGAAATTCGAGTCTGACACAAACATTTTTACTGTAAGAAATGTGAACTGATTGGAACGCGGTCGTTGAAAAAAGAAAGGCAGAACTTTTGATCACTCTATAATTTCATCAACCCATCGATATTCCAGTTCCAACTTCCTGTCATTCAAAGAAATACAACGATAAAGAATGAGGCGATTTTTCTTGAATACTTCCCACTTTTCTCATTGACAGACTAACAGGTACGGAATCTAGAATGCAATCATGAGAAAAAGATTCCTATGAACTTCTGTAACAGTGAAATACTCATATGAAATATACTATACTAGTATATGATAAAATAAAAAAATGTGAAAGAAAAAAAAAAAAAACTTTTTTTTACTGCCTAACAAGATATAAAAAAAATTTTAAAGCTTCAGGAAGTTCCCAAAAATATATACAATTCATTTCAGAACTTGTAAGTTGTATGTAATATTATAAAGAAAACTAGATTACTTCAAAAAAAGTAAACTACTTATTATTATAATAATTCTGGCTTAGGACTTGTTTTTTTCAAAGTTGGTAGGAAATCGTATTATCTATTAAATTATCTTATCACTCAATTCAGAGGTCTACTATTAAATAAGGAGTCCAAGTCAAAAAATATTACTTAATAATTACTGCAAGATAATGACCCTGTCAGTGTATCTCCTGTAAGTCTAATAAAGTGTCTTCGATAAAACTTTTTGCTACATTTAAAATTTGAATGAAGAATGTATCAACAAACTTTGCTCAACGCCAGGTAGGTCTTGCTATATGGATGATCAAATTATTCTGCAAAGGTAGGTATATCTTTCTGTAAACATTTTATCGTTATATTAATTTTGAGAGTGCATTATGGCACCAACCCCGGTCGGGCGGATATCCCGGCCGGGTCATAATGTCCCGGTCGGGACAGCGGGAAAAAAAATTCCCGTTTTGGTAAATTTCTCAATCTTTTGGTCCCGGTTTCGGTAAATTACCGTAATTCACCGGCCGGGAAAGCGGGAAAAATCCAAATTTTCCGACATTCGGATTCTAAATGTCGGAGGTTTTCGAACGTCCGACAAACAAGAAAAAAAAGTACGTCATATGATAAACAACAATTTCATTCACCCGGATCGCGTGTTGACAGTTGTTTACAGTGTGCAACAGTGTGTGTCAAGTGTACGGCAGTGTATTTACAGTTCTGTGCATAAGCAGAAACAGTGGAAATGAGTGAAAAAAAAAAAAAAAAAAAACTAAAAAACCGGAGAAGTTTCGTGCTATAGTAATTCGTATAATAATATAATCGCGCGCAAAATAAATTGATTTCATAGAAATTAAATTTAAAATCAAATAAATTAAAAATTGTTATAAACAAGCAATTGATGCGATTAAGTAATAAATAAAAAATAAAAAATTAAATACATTAAAAGTGATTTCTTACTTCAACAATTTTTTTAATCTCATCGCCTTTCAGTATTTTATTGTAAAATGTATAATATGTAATTGCCATAATGTAGCAGGGCCGACACTCGGATTTTTAATAGGTAATTTAATCTTTTGTGTAATAAATTTTTGTTTCAAAAATTTTTTAGATACCTACTAAGATTTGATGATGGCGCCCCGGTCTCAAAATCCCGACCGGGAAAGCGAAAAAATAGTTCCTGCTTAGGCGAATCTCACGCCTTTTGGCATTTTACTTAAAAATGTGTAATATAGTGTTATTGACATATGTAGTATTAATATAGTTTTATCATTAGCTGGTTGGGATCATAATTATTTTCTTAAAAGTTGAAATTTTTTGTTGAATTTTGAATCAACAATTCTAGCCCAAAAATCCTGATTGGAAATTTTATGAAGTATGAATGAAAAAATTTTCTGCGTCAATGAATTTCTCAAACTTGCATTCCCTGGTTAGAAAAATGGATTGAATTTGAAGATTCCAGAATAAAAGGTATGAAAGAAATTTTATTTTAACATTTAGAAAATGAATTTTAAAATACCATGAATTGCACCATGAAAAAGTTTATAATATTTATTTAGTATAATTTTCATTACAAAGTGTTTTTATTTTTATAATTTTATTTATAGTATATCATAGTTTTTACTTTAAAATATTTATACTATGTTATATAAAAATAAACCATGTAAGCTTTTGGTACAAAATTAATTTATATACCGCTGGTACATTTTTCACAAAACCAGTTTGATTTTGGTACCTTACTGATTAAGCAACAATGTAAGTGGTACCAGAGCAGGCATCTGTCGCAGCGGATTGAATCATCTTCTACAGCGTTGAAACACAGTTTACCAATGAAGAGATCCGCTTCTCTTTTTTCATTGACTATTTCAATCAGATGGTTTAGAGCAGTCTTATCAAAAACATCGAAAAGCATTTTCGTCAATTTTAGTGGTTCCAAACACTTGTCACCAAACGCTTCTAGTAAAGTCATAGAATTGATTTCTTCAATATCTTTTTTTTTGACCATATATTCGCGATTCTCGATGTTTTTGATGACGGCATCAGGTATTTCAAGCCACATCAGAATCAGGCGGACCTTTTCCTTTGAACTTTCCTCTTCAAAACTTTTCAATGTGTCTTTTCTTGAGCGTACGCCTATTACAGTTTTCGCTTTTCCTTTTGGCCGTCCTTTCTGTGAAGTCACAATGTCTGGTATGTCATCACCAGAAGCGAAATCTTCATCTTCTATTTCTTCTTTATCTTCATAGAAAGACTGTTCTTCATCAGGGTCAACGATTTCTTATTCTACGTCGCAATTTCCGGCAAGTTCTTCACCTTCTAAATTTCCCTCAGCATTTTCTGTAACTTCTTCAATTGTAAGAGATCCAAAGATTTTTTGGCATTTTTGGATTTCAGCACAAAAATGCTCATTTCTTTCAATTGAAGAAAGCACCAGTGCTTCTAGCACTGTGATCACAGAGTGAATTTTTCTTTTCGTTTCTGCAATACAAAAGAAAACTTATTGCAGACTCTACAATACGAGGGGGGACCCAAAAGTAACGGGAATTGTGTTACAACTTTTTTATTGACAAATTTTTTCACACACAATTTTTATCACCTTCAAAGTAACCCCCATTGACTGTAATACACTTGTTCAATCTTTTTCTCCAGTATTCAAAACAGTTCTGAAATTCATTTTTTTCAATGTTTTTTAAACCTTCCAGCGATTTTTGTTTCACCTCTTCTACAGTCCCAAAACGTTTTCCTTTCATGTCCCTTTTGGGTCTAGGGAACAAAAAAAAGTCACAGGGGGCAAGGTCCGGTGAATAGGGGGGGGGGTGAACAATCGGTGTCATGCCGTTTTTTGTCAAAAATTTCTTCACGGACAGCGCTGTGTGGGCAGGTGCATTGTCGTGGTGGAAGAACCAATCTCCTGTGCGCCAAAGATCCGCTCTTTTCTTCCAGATGTTCTCCCTCAACCTTTTCAAAACCTCCAAGTAGAAGTGTTGGTTGACCGTTTGGCCTGGAGGAACAAATTCTGCGTGCACAATACCTCTGCAATCGAAGAAACAAATGAGCAATGTCTTGATGTTGGACTTCACTTGGCGTGCCTTTTTTGGACGAGGCGAGAGAGGTGTCTTCCATTGGCTTGATTGCTGCTTTGTTTCGGGGTCGTAGCCATAGCACCATGATTCATCGCCAGTTATAACCTTGAGAAAAAAATCTGGGTCTTCATCCAACTGATTTTGCAGCTCAAGACAGGCCTGAAGTCGACGCTCCTTTTGATCGTCGGAGAGAAGGCGAGGAACAAATTTGGCTGCAATCCTCCTCATGCTCAAATCTTCAGTTAAAATCCTCTGAATTGAACTCCATGACAATCCAGACATCTCACAAAGTTGATCGATGGTTCGGCGACGGTCTTCATGAACAAGAGTGTTGATTTTTTCAATGTTTTCGTCCGTTCTTGAAGTCGAGGGGCGCCCAGAACAAGGTTGGTCTTCTATTGACATCTCTCCATTCTTGAAACGCGAAAACCAGTCGTACACACGCGTTTTACTCAAAGCATTATCCCCATAAGCTGTTTTCAGCATCACAAGGGTTTCCGCGGGTGTTTTTCCTAACAAAAAAACAAAATTTTACAGCCGCGCGTTGCTCTCCGCACTCAACCATTTCACGTTTTCGCCGAAACGGAAAAAGTCGTTTCACTAGAAAAATTCTTACGGACGAACGAATGCACTCACAGCAAATGAACTTTGCACACTGACTTGGGAGAGTAGCAGCTTGGAAGAGAACCAGTGGAGAACCCGATCCCCCCCTCCGCGGTCCCCCCACCACCTAATTCCCGTTACTTTTGGGTCCCCCCTCGTATGTACAGAAAAAGCATCGAGTTACAAAAAATTAAAATTTGCAGTTTGGGAAACAAAATAAATGTTGAAGAGTAGTTTTTATGTAGTACCATTTTCGCAATCAGCTGATTCAGCCCTTCCATGGGTTGCATTTTCATCGCTGATTTTTGGGTTATCAGTGTTATCACTATCATGTGGATCTGTAAATAGCTGGAAAAAAATACATTAAATTTTTTTGTGTGCTACAGGTTTATAAAGGGACTTCATTTTATGAAGTGAGGTAATTTTTTCCATATTTTTTTAGGAAACTTCAAATACAAGGATAAACATTTTACTCTGTGTGTGGAAAGAAAATACAAATTCTGGAGATATTTCCATTCAGTAATGGAAAATTCTTTTTTACTGCAAAAATTTTCACACTTATATCAGGGAATATCAAGATAACTTGTAACATTGCACATCACAATGTGATGTTAAATACAGGGTGCGCCATTTCTTATGTCGGCATGTAAACATTGAATAACTTGAAAAAAAAACAACCGATTTCTGTAAATGAGGTATTTTTATTTAGTTTGGTCCTTTACAATTTATTTAGACTAGTTTTTGAACACAACATCAATCAAGTGGCCGCCCTTATTGTTCACAGCAAAATATGCCCTTTTTGCGGCGTTTTCCATTACCTTTTCGAGCATCTCGGGTGGTATAGCAATGATTTCGGCACGAATATTTTCCTTAAGCTCTTCAATGGTCTGCGGCTTGCTGGCGTACACTTTACTTTTCAAATAACCCCACAAAAAGAAGTCTGGAGGGGTCAAATCTGGAGATCTGGGTGGCCATTCAATGTCGCCTCTTTTTGACATCAGACGTCCAGGGAATTTTCGTTGCAGAAACTGGATTGTTTGATTCGCAGTGTGGCAGGTCGCACCATCTTGTTGAAACCAGTAATCTTCAAGACCTTTTTCACGCATTTGTGGGCAGACATAGTGAGCCAACATCCACCGATATCGGTTTCCATCGATCGTTTGGTTCTCTTTGAAAAAATAAGGACCAATGATGGTTTTGGCGCAAACGCCGGCCCAAACAGTAACTTTTTGGTCATGCAATGGCGTTTCATGGATCTCGTGTGGATTCTGCGTTCCCCAAATGCGGCAATTTTGCTTATTAACGCCTCCAGAAAGTTTGAAATGTGCCTCGTCGGTCATTAAAATTCGCTTCCAAAAATCAGGTTCAGTATCAACTATTCGAGCGATTGTTTGTCCATATTCCAAGCGACGTGGATGATCTGTAGGCAATATTCTTTGTGTTAATTGCATTTTGTACGGAAACAAATGCAAATCATCTTTCAAAATGCGCCGTAGAGTGGTTCCACTGATGCCGAGATGCTGAGCGCGGTGACGATATGAAACTTTTGGGTTTTGGGCAACGCTCTCTCTGACAGCTTCAATCAGTTCATTTGAACGTCTTGGTCGTTGATGAACGGGTTGTTCGCGATCTTTCACTGTCCCGTGGTCACAAAAATTCGACACCAAACGACGAATAGTGTTGTCAGATGGTGCCTGTTTGCCAAGATATTTTCGACGATATGCTCGTTGAGTTAACACAACTGAACGACTATTTTCAATGTACAAAGTAACTATTTCAGCGCGTTCTTTTGGTGTGAAGCGATACATGGTTGAAATTGTACTGAATTGACGTTTCCAAAACAAGTGAAGTCAAGTAAATCGGTTGTCAAATGTTTAAGTTATTCAATGTTACAATACCGACATAAGAAATGGCGCACCCTGTATAGCAAAAAAAATTTCCATTCAATATTATTCATCAGTTACTTGTTTAATGTTTTACTCTAAAAATTATTAAGTTTATGAAATTCAAAAACATGATAAAATCTTATTAGACACAGGCGCAACTTTCATACAAATTTCAAAATTTGCCTAATTCGAAAAATTCTGTATTTTTTAAATTCTACATATGCTGCAATTCTGTAACAATCAATCACAGTCCCAAAGTCAGCTGGAACCTAAGAATTTCCAATCTCTAACGCCCATGAAAAGTTTGAAATCCTATTTAATTTACAAGTTTCGAGAACTCATAATTTTCAGGACGCGTTTTTTAACTTTCAAAATTCTTAACTCGTAAGTGATTTTAGCTTTAGAAAAATTTTTCTCGTTGAATAGAATATTTAGATATGTTGAAATAAAACAAAATTTTTTATGTACAATTTTGATACTTAATAATATTTTTATCAAAGTCCATCAGTATGGAATTTTGAAATGTGATTCATTACCACACGTAAAAGTATTGCTGAATCTAAAAAAAATTTTTTAGTTATTGGAATTGTTAAAGCAAACTTTTTTTTAATTTTACCACATTTTGAATTACACATTTCTTTTTTCTAAAATCTGTAAAAATCTAATAGGGAAGTTTTGAAGATTACCTAACTTAGTTTTTCAAAAAATTTTACCCCCCCCCCCCCCCCTCACTCTTCTCCCTCGTAACGTACTGTAAAATTGGTCTGAACCCCCCTCCCTTTTAGCGTTACGTAATATTTGAAAGCTCTTATTATGAAATTGAGTGTAAAAAACTTTTTTATTCATTGAAATTATTGATGCCTTAAAATTTTGCATCCTCCAACAATTTTCAAAATTTAGTGGATTTAGAAATGTACAATGAAATATTTACAAAATTACCTAAAATTTTTCGTATTTTTTGTATTTCAAAATGTAGAGTATCAGAATACACTGAAACCTCGTTTATATCCTCTCTCATTTTCTCACTCTACTCTCAGTTGTATCCAAAAAATCTATTGAAATCGAAGGCATAACTAAGAGTAGAGTGAGAAAGAGAGAGAGGATAAAAATGAGATTTCAGTGCATTTTCACAAATGCACATAATTTAAAAATAAAGGGAAATGTCAGGATTTTACAGAATTTCATATTTGAGTACTAATTCAAAATTTTATGAAATTTGAGCATTTCATGAATTTGAACCTACAAAAAAGAACTCATATTTTGCATAAGTTTAAAAAATCTCTGAATGAAACAATAAGAAAATGTATCTCAAGAAATCGCAGTACATGAAAGAATGCTTTTTTTCGATAAAATTTTGAAAATTCAGAAGTGTTAGGAATTTCGAAAACTTTTTCTAGCTGAAAGTACCAAATATTATTTTGCTATGTTTAAAGTGTCAAGATTACATAAAAAAAATGTGTGACAACTTTTCATCAATCTGAGCTCGCAATGGTTCCTTTTCTGTAAGCACACAGTGACTAAGCTCAAAAAGGATCAATTTCGAGCTAACATGTGAGCTGGCTGTGCATTATAAATAACCTGTTAGTATCAAGGGGCAGAAACGAGTGTTTTCACGAGTGAAAACACGAGTATGCACCTTGATACGAAAAATACTATTTTCTTTTCTGCTACCAACTGTTACAGAGGAGCTATGACCTACCCCCCTTTCCCTATCGAAGCGTGCATCATAAATAGAAACTCACTAAACAGTTATTTGAACAATATTAACTTATTAACGTTTCTCAAATTTAAAAACTATTGCAATATGTAGAGCAAAATGAATATTTTCAAAATAAAGAAAACACTCGATATTGCTCAAGTTTCAAAAACATCTCAAATTTCAGAATGCTCAAAATTGACATAACTGGCAAAATATTCAAATTTTAAGAATATTCAAAGTTCTTGAAATGTTTGATTTTTTCATAATTTCTAAGATTGTTGGAATTTTCAAGTTTCTTGATGTTTTTTAAATCTAATGAAATTTACAAAATATTCATAATTATTTAAATGTTCAATGTTTACAAAATTTTATCAATCTGAACACAACTAAATATTGTCCGGATTTTTATGTGGACATTTGTCAATATTTTGAATAATACTTGTGAATATTGTATTGAATATTTACAAATTTATACTAATAAAAAGGGTTAATGTATCACAAATGAATCTATAGATGCCTTGCTGAAAATTTCCAATTGGTTTTCCAATCAGTTTTTCCTACTGGGAAATTCTTTCCAGATTGGATTTCCAGATGAAAACCCAATTAGATTTTCAAATGGAACAATAATTGGATTTGTGAAGTTAAAAAAAAATTCTCAGTCGTAAGTAAAAACGGTTTGGTTTTCTAATTGGACAATCGAACAGGAAAACCAATTGGAAATTTTCAATATGTTAGATATTGAATTCATAACTATTTATCCAGAACAAAATTGATCGTCAAGAAATAAATTACGTTCTCGGGTCAATGTACACTGAAACCTCATTTATATCCTCTCTCTCTCTCTCTCTCTCTCTCTCTCTCTCTCTCTCTCTCTCTCTCTCTCTCTCTCTCTCTCTCTCTCTCTCTCTCTCTTCTCACTCTACACTCAGTTATATCTTCAATTTAAATAGATTTTTTGGATGTAACTAAGAGTAGAGTGGGAAAGAAAGAGAGGATACAAACGAGGTTTCAGTGTATATCATTTACAAAGTAATGAAAAATTTAATGATTGATAATTTCTTTACAGAAAATTAAAATTTTTTTCTATATTTGAATATATATTTATTTGTGACTAGCGCTTCTTAAAACGTGGCAAAATTTTTGCAAATGTAGCAACTTACGATATTTTTAAAACAATTTAAATTATTGCAAAATATTTAAAATTAGAAATTATCAAATTTTCACAATTGCTTGGTTTTTCAACATTTTGTCTTTCAATTCTTCAAACTATGATATAAACCAAAACCTCAGATTTTTTTGCGTCCCGCAAAACATACGTATCTCGTATTCATTGTGCCCAAACGGTTCTTTACTTTTGTGGGGAACCAGAAAAAATGCAAGAAATGCGAGATTGGGATCGTCAAGCGTTCTGTGATGCAATAATCTTAATTTAACTTTCATATTATTAATTAATTAAAACTTTCATTTTTCTAAGATTATAAAAATGCTTGAGCTTGAAATGTATTTTTATATATAATTTATTTTTATATTTTATTTTTTTACAACAGGTTTCAAAACAATTTTTCCTCTTCAACACTTAGAAAAATCACTTAATTTTTAAACATGAAAAATTATAATAATATTCACTGTTTTTAGGAAAACAGAAGAAAAATATTTTTGTAACCCAATTAGTGTGTACTGCAACAAGTGACAAATCATGGTAACATGGAATAACAATTTTTATGGTCAGTACATATACGGAGTTCCTAAGCATAGTGTATTTTCATATGTCTGGGAAATCGATTTGCGCTCAGTTTTGAAGTAATGATGAAATAATTTTCAATACCTCTGAGTGTTTCCCATGGTTGTGCTCGACCACCGTCTCGCGCACTTCAAAAATCCAAGTTCCCGGTTGCCTTTTTTCCTCATGTAGGAACATTCGCAAGCGAAACGGACAACTGAATTTTTTTCTAAAATAGAAACACATATTTTTGAAAAAAAAAAAAAAAAATATATATATATATATATATATATATATATATATATATATATATATATATATAAAATTCGTCTGTTTTACTGTTTTGCAAACAATCTGCATACATTATATTTATACATAAGTAAATGACATACAAATAATTTATAGTGGAACTATAAGAGATCCACAAAACCTTGACAGAGAGTACTAAAAAGTAAAATTCAAAAAATTCATGTTATTATTTAAATGAGCTGAAAAATTCATAAAAATGTGAACCGGTTTTTAAAATTTTTAACTTTTCTAATATTTTTAATTTTTTCCATTGTCATTGATAACTTTTTCAGCCACGTGTTCAAGAGGCTGTTCATAAACCTTGTGTCCTCGGGGGGGGGGGGTCAGATCAGAAGACACGCTCCTATTTATGCTTATGGAGAATCAGGAAACGGGGGGGGGGGTTGAAAAACTTGAAATTTGATTCACAGGGTTTATGAACGGCCCTTAATGAATTTCATTTTTTTACTTACTTTCCCAGTTTTTTCGAATTGCAGATATATACTAGCTCTTTATACTTAAAAGTATCCAGAAATGTCTGCTTTTCTTCCTCGCCGAGACTTTTCATATATTGAATTAATTTTTTATCCTTCGAATAATTTATAGTCAATTTGGCGGTATCGGCAGACAATAAAAAACCAGATTTTTCGGAATACTCGTCAACTTTTAGTTTCAATTCCGGATATGTCAATCTTTGCCCTTTTTCAAAAAAAGTTTTGTTTTCCATACTGATAACAGTAGTACGTTTTCTTTTGAATATCGAGAAGCACAATGAGGAAGTAAATTTACTTAGGAACTCAATACAAGCAATGGTTCTCAATCGTGCCAATATATTAATTTTCGCGACCTTCATTTGCTGCAATCGTCTTTTGTTCGTTGCGTTGTTGCGCCGGTTGTGCGCAAATTTTCAAAAGTCAACGACTCGGAAGACGTTCTCTTGTCTTCCTCCTTTCTCTCAACTGGTTTCTGTTCTACGCATCCTTCTTGCACTACAGTAGGTTTCGAGCAAGAAAGACAGCGCGAGTCGGAGCGCGCTGAGCTGAGCATGAATATAGGATTGAATGTTATTGCGAGGTCTTTTTTGTAACTTCAGTTGTTGTGAAGCTCTTGCTGGAATGCGCTGGAACTATTATTGTTCATGAAATGGTAAATATGAAACATTAGAGTACATTCTTGTTAAAAATAAAAAAATATTCAACATTACGCAACGGGTATAGGTGGCTATTTTTGACAAAGCAAAGCTAGGGCGGGGAAACGCGATTTTTAGTTTCTGATCTTTCCGACATAAATCTGTACAGATTTATTTTATTTTTGCGTTGAAAATAAGGATTTTAATAATGCGAAAAATTCTCATTATTTCTACAAATTTTGAATAAAGTAGGAAGTGTTGAGTAGTTTCTATGATATACAAAATTTTGAAAACTTCGAAACATTCTAGAAAATAAAAAATGTAAAATATTGTTCAAAATTCTATGAAGTTGGAACCAATTGTAAAATTTACTGAAAATGCTCAAGTTTTGTAGATTATGCCGATTTTAACATTTTTTTGCAATATCGATGAAAATTTTTTTTCTGATAAAAATCTGAGTATTCTAAAAATTATTGAAACAACAAAAAATCTAAATTTTCATATAATTGGGAAAGCTTTCGATAGCTTTTTTTATTATTAAAATGTCAACAATTTTTAAAAATTTAAAAACAATGAAAATTGAAGAAATTGTCCATTTTCAAAAAAATTTGAAAAATTTGTACAATTTTCGCAAGTATCCAAAACATGGATGATGTTATTTTTATTCTTAATAATAATTTGAAAAACAAAAAAGAATTGAAAATTTTTTTAAATCCTTAAAAATTTTAACGAATCATTCCAAAATGTGAGGGGTTTTTTCTAATTGATACTAATTTTTTTAATTTAAAGAATTTACTAAAATTCAACCACTCCAAAATTTTAAAAATTTCGTCCAGTGTTAGAATATTCGATCAATGTGTGAAATTGATAAAAATATTTATTAATTTTGTAGATTGTGTTCATTATATTTTTTTTCCTTTGTATCGCCCAGAAAAAAAGACCGTTCATCCCAAAAAAAATCTCAAAAAATATTAGGGTATCAAAAAATATGAATGAGTTAGCAACATTTTTATGAATGTTAGAAAGTTTTAAATACTTACTCAGTAAATCATGTTAAGAATTTCGCATTAATGTTTAAAAATTTTTTTGATGATTTAAGAAGTTCGTATCATGTTCCAAATTGTAAAAATCATAAAAATTAAAAGAAATAAAAACCATTGAAAATTATTGAAATGTCAATAATTCAATGAAATTCAATTCGAATTTTCATTAAAATTGATCGAAATTTTACAACATTTTATTAACATAAACACGTTAAAAAATCTATGAAATTTTCTAAAATGTTTATGAATTTTACACATTGTGTTCATAACTATATATTTTCAAAACATACATTATAATGTTTTTTCAGAAAGTTTTAAAAAATATTAAAATTTTAAAAAAGCTGGAAACGTCAAGAATTTGAAGATTGGAAAATTTAAAAAAAATATTTAAAAACTTCTTAAATTGTTTTTGTCTGAAAAATGAGGAAATTTATACTTTTGAAGAATGTTGGCAATTGTATTTTTTTTCGTAATTTCAAAATTCCAATAATTTTAGGAATATTTTAATAAATCTTGAAATTGAAAAATTTTGAACACATTTAGTTTTTGATCATTTAAACTAACTGTTCGATAACTGTTCAATAAATACTGCAAATTTTTTCTCATTCCATTCATTTCTTAGCATTTTTCAAAAATAATGACTATTATTTTAAGAAATTTGTTAAAACTCCACCTCTGTCAATATATTTTTACATTTTATTTTACATATCTATATTTTATTGAACGAGCACTTATTGTTTTTTGTTTTCTGTAGGATTTTAAAATAGGAGACACATTCAACACCCTCACAGAATGGGAAAAAAAACTGCAGCAACATCAATGTGAACATAAACAGATGTTTGTTAAAAGAAATTCAACTTCTATAGAAAAACGACAAAAAAAAAATCTGATACATCTGTCAAAAGAAAAGGAACAAGAGTTGCAGTAGTACCATATTTTATATAATTGTAAATATGGCCCCCAAAAAACTACAAAACTGCTTGATGTTGCAGCTGAAAGATGGTGAGGGTAAAATGTGTTTTTAGAAGATTTTTAGATCTCTTTATTTATAATGAAAATTGATAAACTAATTTATGTGTTCAATTGAATCCATTTTTTTTATAATAAAGGTCTTTTTCCTCTTTCCATATCACATCGTTGTAATTCATTTTAATGAAACTAAAGAAATTTTTACAAATTCATTAAAATATAAGCATGATTTTTCTAATTTTCCAGCACCCTCAAAAGAAACTGTCCTGCTAAAATACTGCTGCGCATGAACAGTTCTGGATCATTGCAAATCGATGAATTATATTTGATTCATGCGAATCATGAAGGTTCTGAGGTTGGTAAACTTCACAAATTTTCAAACTTTGGATCTACACGTAAAATATATTAGAAAATTTGTATCTGTTAACTCAAATATAAACTTTGAACAACTTGAAAACTTCCAAAACCGGGGATGTTGGTTGTTGTACTATACAGTGCGTCAACCTTGAAAGTATGTAGTAAAATTTCGGACTTAAAAAAGTTTTGCTGTATACTTTCAAAGTGGACGCACTGAATATTTCTATTAATCCAGATGATCAAACTTGATATGGCCATTTTATAATCAATGAAATTATGCATCTTTATAAATGTGTCTAATGCTATCTTTCTAAGGGTATGACGGAGGAGGGGAGCAACAATGACGTCTCATAAAATTAAAAGAAAGATAAATATACGTAATATAAGTAGTTTACAAAAATTGGTAAAACGAAAAAAATTGTAATGACGTTATAAATTTAGGGATTTCTATCTTTATGAGAAAAAATTTCATGGATCAAATTTAAATGTTTTTATGGTGGACTTTGCATTGTGTCTTACAGTGTGAGCAATGTATGTTCCAAAAAATTACATAGAAAATTTTGATTATTATAATGGAACATAATTATTTTATCTAAAATATCCAATATAATCCATCATTAAATTGAAGTTTAATGATGAAGTTCTTCCTGAGTATGAAAAAGGTTTCAGTTAACACAAAGCATGAAAACTAGAAAATAATTGTCTAATGGATTTTTTAAGTAAATAAATGTGAATTTTTCAGTTTTTTTTCGAGCTCCTGCCTGAGAATAAACAACTCCCACAGGACACAAAAGAAAAAGTTTTTCATTTGATGGAGATGGGGTGTGACAAGACCAAGCTTGGAGAGTACTTGGCAAACGAAAACAATTACGAAAATAATTGAAAAAGAAGGTATTTATTTTTGTTGGAATACATAAAAAAATTAAGAAAAAAGGGGTTGAAAATCCAAAAAAATAAAAAGTTTAGGGATTCAACATTTTTCAAAAATTATACATTTTTTAGATTTTCGTGCAAATAAAAAAAAAAAAAAATAAAAATGAAATTTATAACATCTTCAACTTTTTCAATATAATGCAGTCTTGCATAACTTATACAATGGTCGGGAAACCACCGCTACCATACTGAAAAAATAAGGCGTCAGATCTGACCTTAGATTTGACGTTCGGCATTGGCCAAAAATCTGATGTCAGATCTGACGTAATATTTAATTTCAGATCTGACGTCGGATTCTAAGATTGCTTAAAAATAAAAAATGACAACGTTAAATATACCTTAAAATGTATTTATTTTCATTTATTGGTGTTAGAAGGCCTTCAACCTACATATAACATTGTGAAAAAAAAGTAAGCAAAATATAGGATTCGAAGTCGAGTTCCCCACGTGATGGATCGCGATGCTGGCACTGAGCCATTTTGACTTATGGTATGTGGTGAAAAATGTTGCTTCCCACTTAACTCGTGAGAATATCGGCTTATTCACGATTAAATTATTATCACATATATAGACATATGTGGAAATGGCTCAGTGGCAGCATCGCGGTCTGTCAAGTTGGGAACTCGAGTTTAAAATCCACCTATTGAAAATTTTTTTCATGATGTAATATGCATTTTGAAGGTTTGCTAACACCATTAAACGAAGTTTAATAAATCTTCAGCTATGTATAACATATTGTTAAATTTTTATTTTTAAACAATCTTAGAATCTGATGTCAGATCTTACGCCTTATTTTTTCAGTAGGGTAGGAAAGAAACAATTTTCCAAATTAAATGACAGGCCGGGGAACCACCCCACGGCCGGGAAGTCTAGGTAGACAAAAAACAATAATGTAACAAACTTGTTGAAAATTGCCGATTAGGCGAATCGCCACTTGATTGAAAAGTGCTGCTTAGATAAGGAGCATAGGCAGATAGGGATTTAAGGGGTTCAAACCCCTCCCACAGTTCGGAGAAAACAATTATTATTTGAAGAAAAAAATATGAAATAATAAGAAATGTACACACTAAAATTTACAAAGATTCTTTGTTTTGTAATCAAAAATTCAAAGTCATTTTTAATGATGAACTACCTCGAAATTGCAAGTTTTGACTTTATTAATTATTTGTATAACAGTAGAAAAAACTTGATTATGAGAAGACAAAACATTTTTGCATAAGTCATAAAATTAATGGAAAATCTTATTTTTTCAATTTGATTTTTTATGCTAATTCTTCTACGCCATTTTAACCTCAAAACTGACATTTGAACTTGAGTTCTCGGTTATCATAACATGAAAATTCAGAATTTTTTATGATTCTGATTAAAAACTAACCTGAAACTCAGTGACATTTAAACTATAAAAATATTATCATATAATTAAATAATTAAAACATTTAAATGAAAAATGTGCTACCATCAAATCTGAGCGTAAATTAACCCGGAAATTCAATTTAATTTTCAGGAATGTTCAAGTTTAAAATTGTAGTTTTTTATAAAAAGATGTTTTTGCCTCACAAACACTAAAAATGAGCAATTCTAAACCTGTTTCGACAGTGACAAATGGAGTATGTTAGGTCGACACGCAGGAGGTCTAAAATGACGCCCAGCAGGTGTGAGTCATTTTAGACCGCCTTCGTATTAACCTTCAATACACCATTTGTTGCGTCGAAGCAGATTTATATATGCTCATTTTTTTCACTTTTTCGAGGCGAAAATTATTGTGTGTATCACGGAGCACTAACAGCCGATTAGACTCGTGTGATTGCCGCCTTCGCTTCGCTCAGGCGGCATACCTCACACTCGTTCTTAATCGGCTGTTTGTGCCCGTAGATACACAATATACTATTTTTGAGGAACATTGAAAATGTTTCTGCTAAAAATGTTTAGTTGGTTTTCCAATTAAAAAACTAACTGGAAAAATTTCTATTTTTTCAATTAGGAATCTGATTGATTGTCTTACTAAAAAATTTTCGTCACAAGTCTAATTACCCAGTGAACCAGAGGTCTCACAGTGAGCTCACAATTAAAATTATAAATTCTGTTCTCATATATAAATGTGAGAATACCTCGTGAAACTGTCCAGTGAACATTCGTGATGTCAGTGATATTGGGTATTCTCAAATTTATAGATAATAGTGGAATTTATCATCTAAATCATGAGCTCATAATGAGCTCACTCCGGGAAGAAATCGCGAGCTCATTGTAAGTTTACTGTGAGAGACCCCTGGTTTATAGGCTATTGGATTTGTGACAAAAGTTTAAAAAAAAAATATTCCAGTAAGATATACTAATTGGATTTCCAAGTGGAAATTTAATTGGTTTTCAATTAGACAAATCATTGGAATTCTTCAGTAGGGTTCAGTATAAACAAGAACAAAACATTTTCCTGTAATTCATAAACGAACAATTTTATTTCGCACTGTTTTTCATGTTAATTCTTTATTATATCCGATTTCCCAGATTTACGAACCTGAAATTTGAAAATATAAGAATTTTGAATGTATTTAAATATTTTTAAATTTAAATATTTAAATATTTTCCAAAATTGTGGAATTGAACATAATTGAAAATTACAATCATTTCGTACTGTATTTGTCTAGAATAGAATATTGCAGTGTTCTTTAAAAGAATAAAAAAATTGAAAATTCGACAGTTCAAAAATATATAAACATTGAAAAGGTAATATTACATACCTTCAAATGTACAGCGTGAAAAATTTAAAGCATAACGGTTCTAGGAATTTATTTAAAAATTTTGAAAGTATTTTTAATTCCAATAAATCAGAAATAACAACCATTTATAACTTAGTGACCTGAAAATTACAAAAATCCGGTTTCCAATTGAATATTAAAAAGAAAAATTACAGGAATAAAGAATGTGCTACTTTGCACTTTAAAAGATGGATAACTTAAAAATTTGAAGCAAGGTCTTCGAAAATTGAAAAACTAAAAGTTCTGCAAAAAATATTGTTATTTATTAAACTGCTTCTGAAAAATTTTTTCTGCCTGTGCCTCTGGCTAAGACAATAAACAACCCATTGAACCAAACGTTGGGTCTGTCATTAACCCAATTTCGTGGGGTCCACAAAATTGGTTAAACTGTAGGTTATGATAAACCACAAATATTGTGATGCGCGCGCACAGTCCCATATTTACTCATACGTTGTCTCAACAGGGGCCAATTTTTATTGCCAAATATAGGATCTTGTTGCGGCCGCAGAATTGAACAATAGCAGGGCAAACTTTTCTTGCATCACAACTGGCACCTAATGGGGTTGCGATTGAGAGTAAATGTAGGGATGGAATGTTCGTCAGGTTACATAAAATTATCAGTGTCTATAATAAATTTTAATTGTTAAAAAATAGTCGCTCATATTTAAGTGGGTATTAATGAATTTCGATGCTGAAATATAATATATTTTAGTTATATTCGGCGATATAACGCAAATTATTTTGAACAAAGCGCGCGGAATGTTTTGCGCATGTGCGTAACAGTGTGTTTCCGGTGTGTCCGCGGTTTCCGCCTTCTTCTGCCTTTTGTGCCTTTCACCTATGGCCGCTGTGGCTTGTTGCATCTTGAAACTGGAAGGAAATTGCAATTGGCAAAGTGGAACCAAGTGGAACAGATAAGAATCATCATCAAAAAAAAAGGTAAAAAATAATTCGAACAATTTTTTTGTTTTGTGCCTCTTTCGATGTATACGTCAAGTTGTATAAAACTTCTAGAAATTTATAAATTATATTAACACGTGTTGTGCGTAAATCTAACCTCAAGTCACATTTGTAATTAGTTATTTTTGGGCCAAAGCAGGCTACAGTGATGAACAATTACGTTCACGATTGTATATACTATCGTCGATTTTGGCTTTGCCAATTTAAAACCTCGTAAAAATCCTAGTCTTCGCCAAAATCGACGACATGTCGATTTTGGGAGCTGCGGCTCCCGGAAAACACGAAATAACAATTGCTGATTTTTCTAAAAATATAATCTCTGCATCATTTTATTATTTGCTTCAATGAAAATTTATTATGAGAATAATTCAAATTTGAATTCAAATTTCTCATGAAACAAAATAAATTTAAATTTGAAAATGAAATAGAATTGGAATTTTAATGACTTAAATTTGAATCAAAATTTTTCATAAACCAAGATAATTTGGCTAAGGCGCATTATTCGGCCTAGAATGATTCGGCCCAGGGAACGCAGAAATCCAACGGAAAGCCTAAGGCAAGTATGCGTACTATACCTATATATACTATAAATATAGGTATAGTACGCATACTTGTCTTGGGCTTTCCGTTGGATTTCTGCGTTCCCTGATTCGGCCTAAAAAGTGAAGGATAAAGGTCGATTCACACCAATTCACAAGTGCGTCGCTCGGTACAGCTCGGTAGACAATTCGAAACAGCTGAGCGTAAAGGTGCCCAGTGTGTTTTGTTTTGAAATGTCTAGGAAGTGAATAATATATTTATTAATCAATGAATAAATAATACTTATTGCTAAATTAATTTATTTATTCAAAAAATCACTTATGGTAATAAAATATAAGATTTTTTTGAATATTTATTTAGAAGTGGAATGTGATATTTTGTACTAATTAAACAAGTTTTTGTGGGTATTAATTATTAGTTCAAAACATACTGTTTAATTTATTAACTTTATTCTTCACATTATTTGAGATTTAGCTTATTTTTAGAGGTATGTCATAGTTTCCAATTATTTCTATAATTATAGAATATGAGTTTTAACTTCAACGTAGTTTACAATCGTTAATTATTTATGTACACAATAATTGGTTTGTAATTACACAAAAAAACAAATACTACTGTTTTAAAGTTAATATAATCTTTTCTAATATACGGTTCAAGTTGTGTAAAAAAATTTTTTTTTTTTCAAATTCTACAATCATTATTTTCTGAAGTTTAATGAAACACTTATTTTTTTAATTGCGGTGATCAAGAGCTACTGCTGAAGTTCTATTTTTTCTATTCAATATGTTTCACTTGTGCATCATAAGCAAGGGGGATAGGATTACACAATTTTTTTGCAATCTTGGGCTTTAAGATGAATTTTGTTATGATGTTTTATTTTTAATTTTTCTGATACAATTATTACTATAATAATTTTTATGACTAAAATTTTGCTCAATTGCGATTAAACGAAAATAATAAAAATCAATAAAAATAAACAAACCTTACTCATAATTAAATAAAAAAGTAAAATATAAATAAAATATAAAATTGCGTAAAGTGGAAAGGTAAAGTATAAATAAAATGTAAATAAAATTTCATCATGCAAATAATAATAGAATATAAATATGCAAATAATAATAAAATATGAACATGCAAATAATAATAAAATATGAAAATGCAAATAATAATAAAATATAAACATGCAAATAATAAATAAATGCAAACATGCAAATAATAATAAAATATAGACATGAACATAACAATAAAATATGAACATGCAAATAATAAATCAACTAAAAAAAAATCGGTCAATCATGGTAATAAACAAAGGAGAAAGAATAATTAGAACATAAATACATCAATAAATTTATAACAGTAATAGAGCAATATATCGAACCAATATATCTGATATATTTGATATATCAAATTTATTTCGATAAAGTGTAGTACAAAATGTAAGGCATATAAAGAATACTCAAATAATTGTAATTCGAGGACACAAAAAACAAAGAATTTTCCGTTTTAAGGCTTATTTTTCTGGATATTCGATTATTTATTATCTTAGATTAGTGCTTCTACCAAAAATGAAAGTATGAAAAAAAATTTCAGAGGATTTGAATACAATATTAATTTTAATGAATTTTTGGACAAAATGTTGAAGAAATATAGGAAACACAATTTTTCTTAATCATTATGAACGTATGTTGAATCTTCCGAATAAATGGATTAAGAAAAATGTTATATTCTTATTACATATATTTTTAACTATTTTTTAATGGTAATTTGACATTCGTAGATTTAATTGTTCGTCGCCTAAAAATGAAGGAAATTCGAATGAGATACACTTTGGATAAATAATTATCAATTGAATTCACGTTTTAGGATGACGAATCCACCCACTACATGAATTAGTGAAGTTATGATTCCAGTATTAAAATATTATTCTTTTGCACTATATTAATTATATATCAAAGTAAATCAATCTCAACATTTTAGAATTATAAGTATGTTTTGACGATAAAAATAAAGAAAAAAAAAAACTAATGAAGAAACAAATTTTATATATGTCTATAATTATATACTCAATTTATTATTGCAATACAGTTATAAATATGCAATAAAACTATTAATTATAATCATTTAATGTATTTAAATTATCAGTGACATCTAACAAACTGTTCGTATCGAAAAAACTCTTAAGAATCAAAATATATCACCTAGGTTTTTATACTTCTTATATTAATTATTCCAACTTCCAAATACAGTATAAAATTAAAAAAATAGCCGTAAAAAAACTTTCACAAATATGTACTAGAAGATAGGAATACATATTCTGATATTTGAATAACAAGGAAAATAAATGACTCAAAATTTGTTTATTTTTTTTTTTTTTTTGCTAATTCTACTAATAAAAAGTTAACAAAAATCATTCCCACAATAAAAGCAGCCACACAACTATAATGATAAAGTTATTTGGAAGGAAATAAAAAATCATTCTCGATAATTCGCTTGAACAATGATTTTACTACTGATCTAAAAATTATTTTACTGCACGTTGAGTGGACGAGCTATAAGTTAATTCTATGTAAACAATACACTAAAGTACGATAATAAAATGATTGTAATAATTATATAATAATAAATCATAACTAATTTTCACATTTGTATGCAACAAATATATTTCTGAAAATAAATTTAAGGTTTAAGCGTTTACTATATTGTTATTCTTGAATGTAAATTATAAGGAGACTATTAGAAATTTAGAATCATGTGTTCATGCATAATTAAAATACAGCCTAACGACCGTGTATATTTATAATTACAATTTAACAAACAAAACAAACCAGATGAGTATATTCGATGAACAATTATTATATCAATAAATTAAAATTCTAAATTGATATGCGAAAAACATTTTTATTTAAATTACTATGAATGATTTTTTGAATAAATAAATTATTTTAGCAGTAGGTGTTATTAATTCATTGATTAATGAATAAATTATTCACTTCCTAGACATTTCAAAACAAAACACACTGGTCACCTTCACGCTCAGCTGTTACGAATTGTCTACCGAGCTGTACCGAGCGACGCACTTGTGAATCGGTGTGAATCGACCTTTACCCTTCACTTTTTAAACCGAATAATGCGCCCCAGCCGATAATTTTACAAAAAAATTGCAGTTTTAATTACTTATTTTGAATTTAAATTTATTACTGAAACTTCAATTTTTCATGAAACAGGATGGAGAAAACTTAAAAAAAGTATCTAAGTCTGCAAATTCTCTATTGAGGAAAATGATGTTTAGATAACATTTTTGAGAAATCAAAAGATGTGTTTGATGGTCGACGTGTGGATTAATCACCAATTTTGGAATTCATATGAGAGTTTAATGCCTTTAGGTATATGAAAAGTTAAGGCAAAAATATAACATTGAGAAAAACGATTGAAAGCAATTTTTCCTCAATAGATAATTCGAGCTGATATTTTTTGTCGAAGTTTTATTATCTTGTTTCATGAAAAATTTAAATTTCAGTAATAAATTTGCATTTAAGTCATTAAAATTATAATTTTATTTTAATTTTAAATTCTAATTATTATTTTGAATTATTTTTGTGAGAAATTTTAATTCAAGAAAATAATAAAAACATGCAGAAATAATTTTTTCATTATTCCCTTTAATTACAATTTCTTATAAAAATTATTTTTATTTCTATTTTTATCACTTAAATAAAAATACAATTTTTTTCACCTTCATGTAAATTCAAATTTATTACTTGAATTTGAATTTTTCGTGAAACAAGATACAGAAATTAAAAAAAATGTATTTACTAAAATTCTCTAGTGAGGAAAATGATGCTTAGAATCATTTGTCTTACTTTCTTATTTTTGCCTCAACTTCTTATATTCCTAAAGTTATTAAACTCCTATATGGATTCCAAAATTGGTGAGTTTACCAAACGTTGACACGCAAACACATCTTTTGATTTTTAAAAATTTTATTTATGTATCTTTTTATTATTTCATTGATCGACCCCATTATACGAGGGGGGACCCAAAAGTAACGGGAATTAGGTGGTGGGGGGACCGCGGAGGGGGGATCGGGTTCTCCACTGGTTCTCTTCCAAGCTGCTACTCTCCCAAGTCAGTGTGCAAAGTTCATTTGTTGTGAGTGCATTCGTTCGTCCGTAAGAATTTTTCTAGTGAAACGACTTTTTCCGTTTCGGCGAAAACGTGAAATGGCTGAGTGCGGAGAGCAACGCGCGGCTGTAAAATTTTGTTTTTTGTTAGGAAAAACACCCGCGGAAACCCTTGTGATGCTGAAAACAGCTTATGGGGATAATGCTTTGAGTAAAACGCGTGTGTACGACTGGTTTTCGCGTTTCAAGAATGGAGAGATGTCAATAGAAGACCAACCTCGTTCTGGGCGCCCCTCGACTTCAAGAACGGACGAAAACATTGAAAAAATCAACACTCTTGTTCATGAAGACCGTCGCTGAACCATCGATCAACTTTGTGAGATGTCTGGATTGTCATGGAGTTCAATTCAGAGGATTTTAACTGAAGATTTGAGCATGAGGAGGATTGCAGCCAAATTTGTTCCTCGCCTTCTCTCCGACGATCAAAAGGAGCGTCGACTTCAGGCCTGTCTTGAGCTGCAAAATCAGTTGGATGAAGACCCAGATTTTTTTCTCAAGGTTATAACTGGCGATGAATCATGGTGCTATGGCTACGACCCCGAAACAAAGCAGCAATCAAGCCAATGGAAGACACCTCTCTCGCCTCGTCCAAAAAAGGCACGCCAAGTGAAGTCCAACATCAAGACATTGCTCATTTGTTTCTTCGATTGCAGAGGTATTGTGCACGCAGAATTTGTTCCTCCAGGCCAAACGGTCAACCAACACTTCTACTTGGAGGTTTTGAAAAGGTTGAGGGAGAACATCTGGAAGAAAAGAGCGGATCTTTGGCGCACAGGAGATTGGTTCTTCCACCACGACAATGCACCTGCCCACACAGCGCTGTCCGTGAAGAAATTTTTGACAAAAAACGGCATGACACCGATTGTTCACCCCCCCCCCTATTCACCGGACCTTGCCCCCTGTGACTTTTTTTTGTTCCCTAGACCCAAAAGGGACATGAAAGGAAAACGTTTTGGGACTGTAGAAGAGGTGAAACAAAAATCGCTGGAAGGTTTAAAAAACATTGAAAAAAATGAATTTCAGAACTGTTTTGAATACTGGAGAAAAAGATTGAACAAGTGTATTACAGTCAATGGGGGTTACTTTGAAGGTGATAAAAATTGTGTGTGAAAAAATTTGTCAATAAAAAAGTTGTAACACAATTCCCGTTACTTTTGGGTCCCCCCTCGTAGATCAGCGAAATATTCGTGATTAGGTTTTAGAGGGTAGTTTAGTCAAGGATACTGAGATTTTACAACTGCTTTTGTAGGTCTGACTCAGGGACGTAACTATGTTCCTTGCTTAGGATGTACGTGGCGTTTGAGGCCGGTTCGACTAACAAGTAGAAATATCGGAACATTACGTATGAATTTTATATCAACTTGTCGGCGAAAGCCGTATGAATTATTAAGCTCCAGGCAGCTCAGGCGTAATAATTCTATTCGTCAAAAAAGTCTTGTCAAATTTTTCAATCAAACTTCTGAAGAAGATTCTGCTCCCAGGCACGCTCAAAATGCAACATACGCCAACAGTGCACCTCCCTCCAATGAAGAATTCGATGATGCACTCAGTGTGCAACAAAATTTTGAACCCTCTAATAGTAATGAAGATCCAATCATCAATGTTCACATGGGTTATGAAGATAATGAATCTGCAGACGACGATTTTCAAGACTCTGGTCATGAATACAGTGATGACGAAACGGACAGTGACAGTGACTGTGACATAGAAAATCGCGATGCGTTTCTAGCTAAATTACAAGTGTGTTTCGCTGCCAATAATTTCACGTCTCAGCAAATGAGAGATATTCTACAAGTCATTAGGGGTCACAAATGTCTTCAATTCGTGCCAAGAGACCCGAGAACCATATTCCAAACTCCTCGTTCTTCAGTTCCCTTAAGAATAGTAGGGACTGGTGAATACTTACATCTCGGGCTTCAAGATTCACTTATTAATATTCTACATCAAGCAAATCCAAACTGCATTCCAACTAAACTTCTTGTTGACATTCATACAGATGGTGCCGCCGGTGACAGGTCTGGGCGTATACATTACTGGCCAATACAAGTCCGAATCGCAAATATAAAAGGCTCAAAGCCACAGGTGGTTGGTATTTACCAAGGGTCTGGCAAACCTGACGATCACAACGATTTTTTCCTTGACTTTATTCGTGATGTACAAATGATTTCTTGTAATAATGGAATACAATTCAATGGCTCAACTATTCCTGCAGAATTTCGTGCCTTCATCGCAGATGCCCCTGCTAGGGCATTTATGCTAGGTCATAAAGGCCATATGGCCATACACCCGTGTTCTAAATGTAAAATTGCCGGTGAACGAGGTGAAAAAACCAACCTCGTTTACACAAGCCTTAATGATACGCGTAGAACTCATGAAGAATATGTTGCTCGGGATTCTGAAGACGATCATTTCAAATCTGTAGATTCACCGCTTTCAGTTATCCTTAAGAGTGTAGTTGAGGACACGGTTTTTGAGTACATGCATTTAATTTTATTAGGCATCATGAAAAAATGACTCTCGGGGGTTATTTGTGGAAAATTCAGAAAGGTTCCCAAATTATCTTCCCGATATATTGATATTGTAAATTTCAGATTAGGTATCATTGCATCATATTGCCCTCGTGAATTTTCTCGGCATCCCACATCATTTACCTTCCTGCAAAGTTTTAAAGCAACTGAGTATCGTTACTTGCTTCTGTATGTTGCTGCAGTGGCTTTCTTCGGTATATTAGATTATGAGTCATATATAAGTTTTCTATTATTGCACGCTTCTATAAGATGCCTCACCAAACAGAATATTTCAAATGATGATATAGAATTCGCAAAAATTGCACTACCTATGTTCGTATCTACAAGTATACAAATTTTCGGGAGTTCTTTCGCCTCATACAATGTACATTGTTTGCTGCACTTAGTAGATGACGTTCAAAAGTTTGGCAATTTGGATAGTTGGTCGGCTTTCCCTTATGAAAGTAATATGACATTCTTCCGCAAGTATGCAAGAAGGCCTGGAAAAACATTACAGCAAATATACAATCGCTTGCAAGAGAAAAAACTTCTTACAATAGCTCCTAACATCAAGAAAAAAACCTTCAAACCTGACAAAAATCATTTTGACGGCCCTGTTCCTGACAAAATGACCGACGTTACACAATTCAAGCAAATCGAGACAGACGATATATTTCTTTCAATCGAAAAGGCTAACAATTGTTGCATTTTGAACAGCGGCAGGGTTTGCTTTGTTAAAAATATTTCGATTTCACAAGACAATGCTTTTCTAGCTGTCTAGTTCTTCAAAAACATTGAAAATTTTTACGACCTCGGTATCAGTTCGATGTCAAATGGAATTTATAAATGTTCAAATCTGAATGTAGACATAACAGTCGTTGCTCTTGCTAAAGTACAGTCCAAATGCTTTTGTATGCCCTTATGGAAAGCTGCTTACGATGTTGAATCAGAGGTAATCGATTGCTCTTCGATAGATTTTGGTGAAGTTGATGAAGAATCATTTTTAAGAAATCCATCACCTCAGTCATACGTCATTGCTGAACTGTTTTGAATAAATTTTATAGTATCTTTCATTTTCAATGGTACATGTAATAGTTGTAAAAGGATATTTTTGTACCGACAATTGTTAGAAATTTCTTCCTATTACAATTTATGGAAAAACCAGTTGAGGCAAAATTGACACGTTTTGGCAAACTGATTAATAATATAATATTTTTGGCATGCTTGCGCAAGCTGTGTGGAGTTGTCTGTTAGATTTTAAAAATTAAGAAACGTAATGCTGTTTATTTCACTATGAGTCGAGTAACGCTTAGACCTTCAAAGAAAGGTTTGGTAAGTTCCATCATCGTCTCAATACCATATATTTTCATATTAACCCATCTGTATGTACAAATCGAAAAGCGTAATTGTAAATGAAGTATGACACTTAAACGAGATACTCAATACTCATTCAAATTTAAAAAAAAATCAAACTCAAAAGAATATAAAACTCGGCAAATGTCTAGGATTATACTGTGAGGTCAACGATATAAAAAACTACTAATTTTTGAGGTCCTCAAATATTATATACAATTTTTTTTCATTTTAAATTCAGTTACATTCTGTTTCAGTCCGAATGTATATTTACATCAAATATTCTTGCACAAGAATTGCGTGAAACATTGTTAATTCAAGATTTTGTAATAAAATCGAGAGTTAGGGTGAAAAGATTTGCGTCTTTCCTCAATGTGGATCTTTTAACATTTTGCAGATAAAGTATTGAAGGAATTCTCTACTACGTCGCGTCCGTTTTCTTCGTAAAACTTATAAAGGCCAATCTAGTCGGGAAATATGGTGAACGGTGCTACTTCAAACTTGTAAGCTTTTTAATAAGAAATTAAAAATTCACTGCACTGCTGAACAGAACCCATTATTTACTATTGTTCATGTTATCCTTTTAAAAATTTTTAGCAAATGCCGAATTTTAAACTTTTCCCACCATTGATATACTTGCATGCTACTGTTTGAATAAATATCTTATATTTATATATCTTATACAAATATATTATAAAAAAAATATCGTTTTTCATAGCTGGCCTCATAAAAACAAAGTTTTAAAAATTGGAATAAAAATTATTACTCCTTCTATGAGTTTTTTACGTATTAGCTCTGTATGGGTAGTTTTTCCGAGATTATTTACTATACCTGACACTAGCATTTTTATCTGTTCATGATAGATCAACGAAACCTACGCGAATCCGCGAACTTCCCCTGAAACTACAATCGACTGGTGGTTTTCAAAAAAAATCTCAAAAACGTGCTGCCACTAACGCTGTTTTGCATATTAAGGAGAAATTGAAAATGAGGAAAGAAAATGAAAGTTCCATCATAAATGTTACAAGTACGATTCAACATCCACAACAGCTTAGGAGTGTTGAAAGCGGTGCTTCTAAATATGGCGTCAGCTTAGTAACACCTCCTTCTGTCTCAAGCGCACCCCCGACTTCGTGTGCTGTTCGCAATGACAATTACGGACATTTCACTGACAATAGATACGACTACAAGGTCCCGCAGGCGTCATCGACGACAAATCATCAATTGGCACATGAAACACCATCGAGATCAGCACCAACGTCTTTTATGACAACTCAAGCGATAGTACACGTCGATGGTGAGATTCGCAACTCAGCCAGACATTATCAGCCAGTCTTGACGAGCCCACAAACAAGTCGACCTATTACTAGTACCAGTGGAAACCTGTATTACAAAAACATAGAAGCCATTCAAGAAAATCGCGCTGAAATCGAAAATTTTCAAGAAAACATTCGCATCTCAGCCAGACATTATCAGCCAGTCTTAACGAGCCCACAAACAAGTCGACCGATGAATCTTGGGACTGATCAAATTCCTAGTAACAGTGGAAACCTATATGACGAAAACATAGAAGTCATTGAAGAAAATCGCGCTGAAATCGAAAATTTCCAAGAAAACCAAGAAAACATTCAAAATACGGAGAATCGCCAATTTCAAAACACACACGATGACATCAACAGTTCATTGGAAGAAATGGAGAACTCACATGAAGATGTCAACAATGACAGTTTTGATCAGCCTCAACAAAACTGGTACAGGTGAATAATTTACATTTAAAATACACGGTGTCCCTAACTCCTGTATGTAAAAGTTTAACCAATCAACACCCTCTCTCGAAAAGTAGGAATAAAAACCACAAACTTAAATTCACCATTTTCTACAAATTTTTCTGAGTTAAAAAGTCTTTTGTCACTTTTCACATAACTCAAAACCAAAACAGATATATTAGTTTAAAATTTAAAAAATTTGATGGGTTGAAATTTGTAACTGTTTTTGGAACTTCCTATTCATTCTTTTGATTCTTGTTACATATTGAGCGATGTTAACAGTAAATATATTGAATCTTTTCCGGTCTTTTTACAGAGCGATGAAGTCGTTGTTTGACAAACATTCTAGTCAAACGAACCCCCGATTCGACAGAATTGATGCCAAATTGCAGAACGTATAATTTGAATCTTTTACAGGATACACTTGGAATATTGTATTTTAAGTTTCATTATTTATTCTTCACGATAAAAAATTAAAGGAATTGGTCATTCATATCAAGTAAGAGAGTATGCTCTTTGTTATGTATATCACTTTTAAAATATTTATTATATAAATATTCTTGTTCTGATAGTTGGGTTATACATATTTTTTGCTCAAATTCCCAACTTTATTCGATAATCGCAGTGAAATATAATAATAATATATATCCCGGCTTTATATAATTAATATAATTTATATAACTTATAATTTATAATACAATAATTTATAATATAATAATTCAAAAATATAATATAATTATAAACATAATTATAATTAAATAACTAAAAAATAATTTATAATATATAATTATATAATTTGACTTGGATTATTGAAGAAAGTTGGGAATTTTAGTAGAAGTTTTAACCCAATGAAAATTACGAGTGAATTTCATATATATTTTTCCAACAGAAATCTGGACGAGAGATTACAGAATGTTGAGAGGACGGTTTCAAGGTTGATGAGTTACAAAAACCCTGTAACAAGGCCACGATACCTCCCTATTGATGAGACTAGTTTCGAAGATATCGAGCGGCAATTGTCCGACGAAGCGGTTTTCGATGAATTGGTAAATATTAATTCTTTCTGGAAACCAGTGTTACACGGTGACAACAGTATGGTTTTCCACCGTTCCAAAATGCAGAAAAATTTTTTAATTACAAAAATGTCAGGCATTCTATTTCATTGGATCTCGCAGAATGTTGAAAAATATTCAACATTACAGTAAAGTTATGGAATTATTAAGATAAGAGTAAAATGATTCAATTATTTAAATTATTTAATTATCAAATAATGAGTAACAAAACATGTATTCTTTCAATTTTTACAGGTGAATTATTTTAAATTTCATCTGACCAGTACTCTGGTTGACAGTTTGAAGGGGATGATGAAGGAGGTGGTTCGAGATGACTTCGCTCGAAAAATAACCTTCAAAGGAAAAGTTGAAGGCTCAATAAATTTCAACAACAGCCACATTGGCAAAGCAATGCTAGGTATTATAACTGCTTCTATTTTCTGATGTGTCTAAAGCTTCAAACGTTTGAAATTATAAAAAAAAAAACAATAAAATGTATTTTCCAGTTCTTGCCACCCTCTGGGATATTCTGTAATTGGTGTAATAGGTGTAATACCTATTACACTTTTTACACTAGAACTTTTATATAATGTAGATGAAATAAAAAATTGTTTGAAATTAAATTTGAAAATGAATAAGCTTACAGAATTTTTCTATGCTTTTTGCAACATGATATGTATATTTTTTAATAACGTGATTAGTACTGTAATAGGTATTACATTGGTAAAGTATTACAGAATCTCCCTTAGGGCAGAGACAAAATTATAAGAAGTTAATTGCTCGTCAGCATAAAAATTATTGTTTACACCGCCACAAAGTCTTTGAAAGCATCAAGGAAATTTTTTCTTTGATATACTTATGTACTTTCTTTTTTCGATTGATTTTGAACGTTTGCAACTTCATGCACATCATTTTCTTTCAAGATTAAAGTGAATGATATTCAGTAACTTTAGGTAATTATTTGTAAAATATCAATGATTATTTATTTTTTAATGATAAGAGATAATAGAAACAATTTTTATTTTCTTCCTTCTTTGTAAAAAGCTTTGGAACTTCAGAAACATTTGAACTGTTTTATATGATATGTTTTATTTAAATAATGAAATATTTAAATTTTTTTTACTGGATTTTGAATTATTTACTCGTTTCTTCCATGTTTGTATTGCTCTTTTTATTATTGTTTTGGCTGAGTTTCACATGTTTTGGTCAATCCCACAATGCCACTATTGCTTAACCATCTACACTTCTCAATAAAATATTTTTATTATTGTACTGAATAGATTTTGCAATGTTTTGGTCGATTTTTTAATCTCTGTATTGCTTTTTTATAGTTGTTTTGACTGACTCCTCAATTTTTCGGTCAATCCCTTTGATACATCATAAACTTTATGAATATTTGATTTAATATGTCAGGACTTTGATAATTTCATATTTCTTAATAAAATATTCTATGTTTAGAGATTTTTGTAGATTTCAACATGAAAAAAAATCGATTGCCCCATTCGCAATTTTAAATTAAATAGGTAATGTATTTCTTTAGACAAAAAGCACTATTTCCATTGAATTACAATTATATAATCACATTAATTATCAATCACATACTCATTGAACTTAGCAAATTTAAAAAAAATAGTAAAATGGAAATTAAACTCAGAAGGAAAGATAAGGGGTTGGTTAAGGCTGAGTGTGCATTCTACTATATTTTAGTATTTTTTTTCTTATGATTCCGTCGAAAAAATTTACAGCTTATCGAAACTAAACTAACATTGATGCATTTCAGGTGCTTTGACAGGCTCACGTTTTTTTGCGACGCCCACAGCCCGTGAATTTCAGGATGCAACCACGAAAGCCTTGGACAACGCAAAGCAACGAGACCGCAACAAAAGACCTAGATCGCAGCCATAATCGAAAATCTTTTAATTTACTATTATTCAATTGAAATCGCTCAAATTTTACACTAAAAATCATAACACTGTTTACGTAAAAGAAACTTCCAATAATAACTTAAAAATTAAAATAACATTACCAATTTTCTCTATTTTACTTTGGCATTATCGATACAATATCACAAATACAGGTTTTACAGCTACTAACTATCATAAAAACTCGTGTATCTTCTAAGTCAGTTAATTTAAGTGAAACATGTCTTCCAAACTATTCAATTTCTTGATGCATCAGACCACTAAATAATTTTACCACTGAAACTGGATTTATTACCGTGAATTGGGTACTTTGCACACTATGTTCTCCACTGATTCGGCAATGTAAATCATCAAATTTCAGAAATGGATATTTTGAAAGACGTGATACTTTGAAAAATTAGTATAAATGCAAATGTAAAATAATGTATGTGGCGTATGGTAGAAACCGGGGTTATTTGTGATACTTTGAGTTTGTAAATTTTTTATAAGCACATTGTTTAAGATAAGAAGATAGGCCCAATTATCTTACAATTGTACAACCCTCTAGTTTGTTCTAGCTCTACGTTCCTGAAATATTCAAATAACATTGCATTACCCTAAAAATGAAAAAATCAAAATGAAAAAGACATTGCAATCTTGTACTAAAATAAGTAGAATAAGAAACTTTATGGTGGAATAAAAATTATTTTTCATACAAAAAAAAATTTACTTTTTTTCCCTATCCAACTAACTGTATTATACATGAGTTGTAAAATTACCAAAAACTATAGTAAAGACATCGCATTTCATGTAAAAATCATAATCAAAGAAATTGGGTTACAAGTGGGTCTCTATGGAGTGAAAATCATGCAAACAAAAAACAAACCGTATTATTTAATATTTGACCAATACTAGGCACATTTAAGTGGCCAACAAAATTTCCCTAAACGTGACACTTATTGGGGCCGCAGAATTGGGATACAATTGGCCAATCCATCTCAATTACATTGAGCATCGTTGAGGCTACGTTTGGGTAGTTTGGTTCACTGGGAAAACATAATTTCAAATTCATTGTTAAAAGATTTTTTACAAAAAAAAAACATCTTCGTTTTGCAGGTGGGAGAGTTTACACATTTCATGATGAAAAAAAGTTCAAGGGCATCTTTTTCGTCACCCCGGATATGGTCAACTCGATGATGGCATGGCCAGAGTTTGTAGGGATAGATGGGACACATAAACTCAACAATCGTAACCTTATCGTTTGGTTCTGGGTCAACGAGGACTCCAATGGACAGAGTGAAATAGTTAGAGCGTCTATTATTGTTTCCGAAGACAGATTAACACTGCAATGGATGATGCGCAAATTCAAAGAAGCTCATAATGAAAGCTAGCAAAAAATCCAAACCGTGATGATCGATAAAGACTTGACTAAGCGATCAGTGTTGAAAGATGAATTTCCAATGCCATCTGTGCACATATGTCAATATCACGTTTGCACCACATTTTCACGTGAAATTACGACTGAAAAACATGGTATGAAAATCGCCATGAAAGAACAAATTTTATACTTGCTCCAAAAAATGGTACATAGTGCAACACAAGAAGAATACTTTGCCAACTACATGAAATTTTCCACTTCATCTTTCCCAGACACTGTCAAAAAATATTTTGAAAAAAACTGGCACCCAATAAGAAACGAATGGGTTGCTTATGGAATGCGACATGGTAATTTATGCAATAAGACCAATAATCGCAATGAAAGCATGAACAAACTAATGAAAACTTTCATTTCGCGAGGTTGTTCCTTGGAAGATTGCGTGAAACAGATTTTCGTTGCATTGCGCTCCCATGCCCGGGAAGTCGATTACAAAGCCGCAAAAAATTTTTTCAAAACTCCAAATTTTCAAGACCCAATACTTGAGTTGTATTCCAAGCATTTGACGATTTTCGCTTTTCAAAAATTCAAGGAGCTATATGATCGCCATGAACATATTGACATTACCAGAAAAAAAAAAATACTTTCTGGATTTCTCTGAATGGGTACAATGTTGAAACATCAGCAACCTCTTGCGAATGTGAATTCCCTTCATCGATGTTTTTACCATGTCGCCACATGCTTGCTGTGCGAAGTCAATTACATTTACCTTTATTTTCAACTGATATAATCGGTGAAAGATGGTTGAAGAGTTATTACTTTAAATGGCAGCGTAAAGTTTCGACAAAAAAAATTGAAATTGCAAAAACTTTTACCACAAAAACGCACTTTGACATGAGCAAAAGACAAAATGAACTAACCGATCGCCGCGAAAGACTTAGCCCTCTCACAGACGAAATTCAAAATGTGGGTTGTTTGATGACTGGGAGTCAGTATCAATATTGAAAAAACTGTCTTGTGCAATGCATCTCGATGTGGAGAATGGGAAATAGTTTGAAAATTGAGCTTCTAGAACCATCGAACGTTGCGAAAACTGAGAGAAACACAAAGAACATCAGTCTAAAGAACAACAGACAACAACTAAAGCAATTAATGGCAACAATATCTCAAATTGCTATACAATCAAGTTTGGAACACTTCGAGCACATTTCAGAAGCAATGGAAAAAATAGGATCTATTTAGAGAAACGGGCTTCAAATAAAAGTGCTCAGTTCTTTAACTGCCAACAACAGAATTCCTCCAAAAAAAATAACTGACAAACTTCAGGATTTATCGATTCAGCCAGAACAAATTAAGTTACCTTCTCCAGTGAAAATTAGAGGCAGAGTTAAGAACGCATTCACAACAACTCCCACTTCAGTGACCAAAAAACCAGAACGTAAATTGACCTAAATGTAAAATTGTTGTTTATGATGATTGTTTGAGAATAAAAAAAAGGTTGAATTCTGCTAAATAATAGAATTTTATTGGAATACGATGATCATATTACACATAAGCGCTCCAGCACACATGCAAGTACACAGATACACAGTATATAATAACAATATTATGAGAGATTATTACTTTCATCTAACATAATAATACAACAATACAAAACAATCAAAAAATAACAGAATATTATAACAATGTCATACTGTATCTGTACTTGAATTTATATATACAAAATGAGGTATAGTTTAGAGAGTAAATGACAATAAAAGTAAATATTAATATTAACGTAGAAATTAAGTGCCGACAAAAAAAAAAGGAGATTGTGCGCATGCACACGTGCATACAAATTAATATGCATATACATAGAATACATTGTTTTCAAGAATTTTTTAATTAAATATTATGAAGCATATGTAAACAATAATATATTGGACAAAACAGAATATTACCATTTGTGTGAGTTTCGTGGATTCATAATCAACAAGTTTCCACCTAAAATTTCTGACCGGGAAAGTCGGAAATAGTAAATGTAAACTGTCCTACAACCTGAAATGTGTACTGTCCTACAATTGAATTCGAAACTAATTTTCTTCCATGCTCAAATAAAAATTGAGAAAATTTTACACTTCTTGAATATTCACAAAGAATATGGGGTCAGAATTTCTCAAACAGATCACTTTGAAAAGTGAAAATTTTAAATTCCACCAAATACAAATTTTTTGATTGTGTTTGTTGAAAAAATCAATTTTGCAAATGAAAAAAAAAAAAAAAAAAAATTTTTCTGATTTGTTAACAATCGAATTTTTGTGTAATTTTTTTTTCAATAATTTTTATCTCAGCAGCTACTTATCCGATTCGTTAAATTTTTGTACCAATTTCTTCGGCTTTTAATGAAGTTTTTCGTGACATTTTTTTCTAAACAAGTTAAGCTTAAAATTTGTAAGTTAACAACAATTGTTACTTAAAAATTAATAAAAAAATGTGATCTCCATGTCATTTTTGGAAGTTTGTGATCAAGTTCGATACTTCATTGGATTTAAAGAAAAATAGCGTTTAGAAAAATATTGGCACTCAGAAATTGAAGAGAGAATTAAATAAATAATATCGGTATAAGTCAGCCGTGTTCGCGCGCCATAGCATCTTTCCGCCAGTGCGATGCGTTTAGACTTTTCACTCTAAGTATAATACATGCTGTGAAATATTTGACTTTTTTTTTGTGTTATTTACACGGAAGATTTAGTTTCTGATATTGATAAAACTGATGTCTGACAAAAAATTTTATGAATTCCAGAACTAGAAAAAGCGTTACCAATTATTTGATAAATGCGATTTACTGTCTCGTTGCGTTTTTATCTCCGTATCTTCAATCATCTTTCTCCATAAATTTCTATCTCTAGGGCAAACCGGACTCCCAGTCAGGTACAAAAGATAAAATGGAAATTATCAATTTTTCCATCACTTCATTTTTTTGTGGTGCTTTTCTACAAATCAGTCGCGTTCTTGGTTATCCTAGTGGTAACATTCGATACGAAATGCCTCGGGCAAATGTATGTTGCAATCCTCATAAAAAAAAAATCATAAGTGTGTTTACAAGAATGTGCGAAAAGTGACTAGTGCGTGGAGTGAAGAGTTTTCAAACCTGGTTGGTAGCTATATTTGCGATCCTTGCAGACGATCGATTTCAAGGAAAACAACGCAACCAGTTGAAGTGCCCGATGTACCTGCAGTGCCTGCATCTGAGTTCAAGTTACAGAACAATGATGATTCTGCTTCATGCTCTGACTCAGACGGAGATGATAAATTGGACTCATCGTTCAAAGAAAGTGAAGACGAAGATTTTTCCTACAATTCAGCGCCGTGCAAAAAATTCAAACTTTCCATTTGTGGTCTTGAAGAAACAGAAAAACTAAAAACCGATGTTCGAGACGCCCTATCAAAGGCTGCTACAAAGCACGAGAAAATGAGACTTCTAACAACTTTACCATGTAATTGGAGCATCCGATATATTCAGAAGGAATTCGGTGTTTCTCGAAGAATGGCTTCAACGAGTAAAAAATTGAGAGAATCATCTGGTTACGGGTCACAAACTCAGCCAAAGCATGGTCGGCCTACACAAGAAGATTTACTTCAAGCAGTTGAAAACTTCTATGCGTCGGATGAATACAGTCGTCTCATGCCTGGTCGAAAAGATTACTTTATTATCAAGAAGGCTAATGGAGAACGTGATGAAGTGCAAAAACATTTATTATTGCACGACTTAAAAGTCTTGCACGAGAAATTTTCTTCTAAATTCCCTGATAACAAAATTAGTTTGTCGACTTTCTCGAAGTTGCGACGAAGTTTTTGTATCCCAATGGGACGTTCCGGGAGCCACAATGTCTGTGTCTGCAAAATCCATGGAAACATGAAGTTGAAATTCGACTCCGTCAATGACCTTCTGCGAAAATCGGGAGCTTCTGGTGATTTTTTAGTCCGAGGCATAATGGATAGTATGATATGCGGTACTCCAACTTCATCGTGCTTTCTCCTTTGCTGCGACAACTGTCCAGGAACAACAATGGTTTTGAAAACTCTTTCACGTTCATTCAACGATTTGAGAATCAACGAGATAACTTACAAACACTGGGAAAATACGGACAGGTACTCTACACCAGTTGATTGAACGAATATTGATATCAAAAATTTTTAATTGAGTCCGAATTTTTCAATCTTCTATAAGTGATTTTCATTTGTTTTTACAATTTTTAAGGAATAATTTTTTCGATACAGACCCATTTTTATTAATATATCTTACCGGTGCTTTTAATTTAAAAAAAAAGTTTGTAAAAAAAAATCATTTCGTTTTGATTTCGTTGTAGCAAAATTGCACAATTTTTATCATAATCACATATTTAATAAATATTTTTGTTTTATTTAAGATGCCAACTTGTAATTAAGACTCAACCAACCAAGGACTTCATAAAGTCATTGGAGACAGAGTTGCCACTTCTCCTGAAACACGATTTCACAACGACATCTCAGTCACGTCATTTTCAACACTTGAAAGATTCTTTGGGGCATGGAGAATTCGTTGTTGCTCTTGACTTTGCAGAAAATTACACCGTCGTTATCCAAGATGCCATACAATCGTTCCATTGGAACAACGATCAAGTCACTATTCATCCGTATGTCATTTACTATAAAAGTGACGGTATATTGAAGCATCATAATTTTGTTATAATTTCGGAATCTCAGAAGCATGACGCCGCTGCTGTGAATTTGTTCAATAAAAAAATGATATCATTCTTGCGAAGTGTTCATGGTCATGAAAATGTGAAAAAAACTTTTTTTTTTTCGGATGGAGCAGCGGCGCAGTACAAAAATAAATCTAATTTTGCAAACATTGTCCAATTAAGCGATAATTTTGGGGTCCAAATTGAGTGGCATTTTTTCGCCACATCACATGGTAAGGGGGCTTGCGATGGTATTGGCGGTACCGTCAAAAGATTGGCTCGTAAAGCAAGCCTTCAACACGCTGATATCACGACGCCCAAAGCAATGTTCGAATGGGCTAGAAAATTTTTTCAAAACATTACATTCGATTTTTCAACATGCGCTGAGTATGATGTAGAAATTTCAGGATCGAAAAAGCTTTTCAAAAAAGCCATCACGATAAAAAATACTAGGCAGTATCATTCGTTCATTCCAATGAAAAGCGTAAAAATGTTGTGTAGAATGTTCTCGTCCTCTGAAGATTATGTGGAAGCGAAAGTTATGTAGTATTATTTTTGTCACAAAATTTCTGTATGGAATCGTTTATTATTTTTATGAATAAACACGCAAAACTTCAAATATTTCATAATGTGTGATGTACTAAAAGTGAATAGTCCACTACCGGAAAGATGCTACGGCGCGCGAACACGGCTGACTTATACCGATATTATTTATTTAATTCCCTCGTCAATTTCTGAGTGCCAATATTTTTCTAAACGCTATTTTTTTTTAAATCCAATGAAGTATCGAACTTGATCACAAACTTCCAAAAATGACATGGAGATCACATTTTTTTATTAATTTTTAAGTAACAATTGTTGTTAACTTACAAATTTTAAGCTTAACTTGTTTAGAAAAAAATGTCACGAAAAACTTCATTAAAAGTCGAAGAAATTGGTACAAAAATTTAACGAATCAGATAAGTAGCTGCTGAGATAAAAATTATTGAAAAAAAAATTACACGAAAATTCGATTGTTAACAGATCAGAAAAAATTTTTTTTTTTTTTTTTTTTTTCATTTGCACAATTGATTTTTTCAACAAACACAATCAAAAAATTTGTATTTGGTGGAATTGAAAATTTTCACTTTTCAAAGTGATCCGTTTGAGAAATTCTGACCCTATGGAAAAACAAATCTTTCATTCTGAAATCTTCACATTCAATCCATTTTTCTAACCAGGGAATGCAAGTTTGGGAAATTCATTGACGCAGAAAATTTTTTCATTCATACTTCATGAAATTCCCAATCAGGATTTTTGGGCTAGAATTGTTGATTCAAAATTCAACAAAAAATTTCGACTTTTAAGAAAATAATTATGATCCCAACCAGCTAATGATAAAACTATATTAATACTACATATGTCAATAACACTATATTACACATTTTTAAGTAAAATGCCAAAAGGCGTGAGATTCGCCTAAGCAGGAACTATTTTTTCGCTTTCCCGGTCGGGATTTTGGGACCGGGGCGCCATCATCAAATCTTAGTAGGTATCTAAAAAATTTTTGAAACAAAAATTTATTACACAAAAGATTAAATTACCTATTAAAAATCCGAGTGTCGGCCCTGCTACATTATGGCAATTACATATTATACATTTTACAATAAAATACTGAAAGGCGATGAGATTAAAAAAATTGTTGAAGTAAGAAATCACTTTTAATGTATTTAATTTTTAATTTTTTATTTATTACTTAATCGCATCAATTGCTTGTTTATAACAATTTTTAATTTATTTGATTTTAAATTTAATTTCTATGAAATCAATTTATTTTGCACGCGATTATATTATTATACGAATTACTATAGCACGAAACTTCTCCGGTTTTTTAGTTTTTTTTTTTTTTTTTTTTTTTCACTCATTTCCACTGTTTCTGCTTATGCACAGAACTGTAAATACACTGCCGTACACTTGACACACACTGTTGCACACTGTAAACAACTGTCAACACGCGATCCGGGTGAATGAAATTGTTGTTTATCATATGACGTACTTTTTTTTCTTGTTTGTCGGACGTTCGAAAACCTCCGACATTTAGAATCCGAATGTCGGAAAATTTGGATTTTTCCCGCTTTCCCGACCGGTGAATTACGGTAATTTACCGAAACCGGGACTAAAAGATTGAGAAATTTACCAAAACGGGAATTTTTTTTCCCGCTGTCCCGACCGGGACATTATGACCCGGCCGGGGTTGGTGCCATAATACATTCTCAAAAATAAAACTGAAATTTTAAAAATACACAACAAAACGGATTCACGAGTGTTTTTTAAAGATACATAACCTAGGTAAGCACACTTTTCGTCGACTAAGTTTAAAAAACGCACAAATAACTTTTCTTTTTTTTCCACCCAAAACTTGCCTTTTTTTCTTTCTGACCCTCGTCAACCAGAAGTCCAGTTAGGGAATCACAAATCAAGAAGACAATTTTTTGAAAAATACTCTGAGCGTTCGGTGTACTTTATATTTTTTTTTACATTTGCAATTGTGGGCTGCTGTTACCGTTCGCCTTATTTCCGAATGTAGAAGTACTCATAGTGCCCTCTAGCGAAACATCGGAAAGTATGCACAGACATCACGATATTGGTACATATGTAGGCATTAAATATTGTAATCTTTTATACGTTACATTTATAAATAATGTGACATTTTCATTCCTTTTAACATAAGTCGAACGTATCAAAATACCCTTTACTTGGAAAAAAAAATATTTTTTCTCGAGAAAAATGTTTATATATCAAAACTTTTCGCTATGAAACCATATGGAGCCCACTTTCCGGTCTCTAAGTGGTCTCCAAATGGTTCCGCCCGCCCTGCTAGGGTTACAACTTTTGAAATAATAAATTGAAACTTATGTTTCGCGTACTTTCAAAAATAGTAGATTGCATTTTCTAATATTTATACTTAAAAATGCAATTATTCATGTAAGTAGTCCATGTGAATTTCAGTTACAATATATTTGATAAAAAGCGTGTGAGAAAAGATGAATCTGAATTTAAGTAATCATAATTGGGAAGCCAAGATCGAGAAAGTTTGCAAATTTGTTATAACTACAATATTTGAATATGGAATGTATTCTCAGTGAAAAAATTAAAAATCGAATAATACTTCCGTGTTAAAAGTCAACTGTGAAAAAATAAAATAAAATGTACATTCCTAGCAATACATTAAAAATTTATATTTTGAGAGTAGGTTGAAATCGTAAAGTGAACCTTTCTGAAAAATACCCAAGCATCAAATACATTGAATGAGAAAAAATTATGTATATCACAGATTTCAATTAATAGAAAATGAAAAATTACTGATAATGTATATATTGAAATGAATAAAAAAATAATTTATATTTTTGAATTTAAAAATATTTGGTATACGAATTTTCAATATCCAAATGATAAAACTGCGCATAGGATGAGTGATACAGTTTTTGGCCACATCGTCATCATTTTTAAAATTATAAGTAAATTCAATTTGTAGCTGTCTTATTTTATCAAAAGAGTCGAAACATCTTTTATGCTCCGCACGTTCTTAGTTATAGCATGAACGATCACTATGTTTCAATTTCTCATAAGCCATCCATCACTATTAAATATTATTTATTGGTATGTTACTCACCGTATATTTTTTTCTACTTGCACACATGTAGTATTAGTTTCACAGTAACCGGTTTTTCTCCATGGCGCATTCTTAAGATGAAAAGCTGTCAGCGAAACCTGAAACAAGAAAATTTGTCCACAAAGTTAACAAATTTCACAACATAAACAAAGTGATTAATGTGTATTTTTACCCTTTTTGCTTAAAACAGATCTAGAATATTCGCATATTATTTTAAAATGATGTATTTTGAACGTGTGGGCTTTTTTTATTTTATTTTATTACTTTTTTTAAACCTAACCCGAGGAAAATTGCTTATTGCAAATGCAATTTTTGTGAAAAGCAAGATTCCTTGGGTTACAGATTTTTCTTTTAGAACGCGCGAAACGGAGACCCAGAAAAAGTAGTAAAAATACAAATTTACGTTGGAAGCAAATAAAATACCTATGAAATGTGAATATATATTGTAATTTTTAACTAATATTATTGATATATTTTTTTCCCCAATAAAATTAACATCAATTTTTTTAAGACAATCATTTATGTCATTTAGTTGTCAAAGTTAATTTTTTTTTTTATATAGGACCGAGATAGGAATAAATAGAACATTTTTAAACTTATCTGATTACTCCTATCCTAAATCAGCATCCTATTTTCTTAAATACAACCGGGGCAGTTGCATTTCTTCACTGATTCCGGGATTTCCGGGAAACATTACGTGACGGTTCACTACACTCGCGACAAATAAAATTAAAAACATTGACAACTGTAAACAAATAACAGGCGTGCATTGACCGACTGAATGAAAATTGATGACAATTTGCCTCTGGGATTGACCGGATTGACAGCCAACGTAAGAATCCGTTATCATGATTATTTCCAGGTGTCTAAAAGATAATTCTCAAACTCTTAACAAAACGATCACCACTACCCTGCTTATGCCGCCCCTGCCGAATTTAATCAGTGTACAGTGCGTGACAGTCGTGTTTGGCTCACAAGCAGATTTCAATAAGAATTTGAATTTCGCGCGGCCGCCATTTTGGGCATTATCACAATCGAACAAACTCGACGTCGAACATACTAACTCGTGCCATTCGATTGCCGTTTATGTTCGATATCCGACGATTCGGACGAACAGTGGTTCGCCATTGCATATCGGCGCCGTTCTATCCTACACTCGGAAGAACATCTGGCGGATATCTTTCGTACACCAATCGGTCATTAAACTTTCTGTCGGAACAAAATTCTTTCTGTCGAAAAATTTCTCATATTTTTTTCCCCACAGATGGCAATCGTAGGTATGCAAATATTTCCAATTCTCGTATTATAATTAGAATTGTAGTATAAATTTTTAAATTGTTAATCATATTACGAAGGTTATAAGTGATGTATCTGAAATTTTATTCTTGTATTACCGTATATATTACCTTCCTCACCGAACATCGCCAATGTATAAACTCGAGAATTAATGAAAATGTATTCTCTATACTTAGCAGTTGTAAAAACTTCTCTCTCTCTCTTATACAACTAAGATATTATACTACGCGTATATGAAAAAATTTTATGTTTATATAACAAACGATACAATATACATATTTGCTTATCACATGCTGTCTATACAAAACATAAACAACTCAGATAGTAATTTAGTAATTACGGAAAAATGTAATGAACAAAAGTGAGATACAAAAGTACTGAAATCAATATTGAATTAATATTGAGTCAAAGTATATAGTGCTAATCAATCTTATATCTTATAATTAAAAAATATAAACAACTCAGATAGTATTTACAGAATAATGTATTGAAAAAAAGTAAGATACAAAAGTACTGAAATCAATACTGAATTAATATTAAATATAAGTACTAAACTGATAATGTTATTCGATCTTATAATGTCAAGATAGAGTATGTTGCTTTGATAATTTCTAATCCAGTAGAAACGAAAGAATCGAATCGTTAATGACTAATAATCATAGAGAACACAAGATTTAACTATATTATGTGACAACTACATTATGTGATACGCCATTATACTTGAGTGATTGGAAAAACACCAGTTCTAACAGTTTCACATGAAATACAGACACGGTAAACTTATTATAATAAAAATTGTGTGCAAATCTGATATGTTCAGAAATAAAAGAAGGTTAAAATTAATTCGTTGGCTGCTGTCAAGAATTGAAAATGTATAATAATTATTTGTTCATGGGTGAGCACTGCGTAACTTTATCCATTATCGCTTATCTTAGTGTATTTGATCAAACAATATAAGGCGAATCAAGTTCATGTAGCAATATCTAGACTTGATAGCTTGGTAGATCTGTAGATACTATTTGAGTTGTTTATACTTTTTAATTATAAGATATAAGATTGATTAGCACTATATACTTTGACTCAATATTAATTCAATATTGATTTCAGTACTTTTTTATCTCACTTTTTTCATTACATTTTTCCGTAATTACTAAATTACTATCTGAGTTGTTTATGTTTTGTATAGACAGCATGTGATAAGCAAATATGTATATTGTATCATTTGTTATATAAACATAAAATTTTTTCATATACGCGTAGTATAATATTTTAGTTGTATAAGAGAGAGGGAGAGAAGTTTTTACAACTGCTAAGTATAGAGAATACATTTTTATTCATTCTCGAGTTTATACATTGGCGATGTTCGGTGAGGAAGGGGGGGGGAGAGGGGATTCCATTTCTTTTTTCATTAAAAAAAATTTTTTTTTCGATTTTCGAGTATCAATAATTATATCTACTATTGTAAAATCCATAAAATATATTTTTTGGGTCAAACTGTAAACTTTCATTCAAAAATCCTAGTTGTATGCAGTATATAATGCTCTGAAATTTTGTTTAAAGTAGATTCAAAAGAGGAGTTACAATTTACGTTGTTATATAAGATCGAGTATTTGATAGACACCGATCAATTTAAATTTGGCGTTGTAAGAACAAAATGTATACATTTTTTGCATTTTTTGGCCATTTTAATGTCATAACGTTTTCATTTTCGATACATTGCCATTTTGACTTGATGTCTGATACGAATGAAGTATAAACTCCTAAGTCTGGAAGACCTCCATCATGAAATACGGCTGCAACTACTTTAAATTTTGTTTTATGTATCATTAGTTTTTGAGTGATCCCTGAGATAGAACATTTTATTTTTTTTGTTTCGCCAGTTTCATCAGGTTCAAAGAGCGAAAATTGTATCACAATGCAATCTGATGTGTTAATATCAATTTCATTACTAAGGGTTTAGAACATTTAGGACATAGTTGGTCTGCAACTGATTTCCAACCTAAAGGTACAGTGTTATTAATAAGAGTTTGTAAAGATGTCGCTTTGCGAGTGATGGTTTTAGATAAATGTTTTACGAGAATTTTGAAAATAGTGTCAATTTTTTCAGACAAAACTTTGTATGTGCATTTTTTGCATTGCACGATGGTGATGAGTGTGTATTTAACAGCATTCTTCAATGCAGCTGATTTTTCGCATATAGCACCTAAAAATTTTGCTGCATCAAATTGTTTGTTTTGTAAAAATTCATCTCCTGCAAATTGTTTCACAAACGTTATGTCAAGTTTTTGTTGTTGATCTAAATAATAATCCAGAAACTTTGAAAGAGCATCTGTATTTTTGGATTTATTTAAATAACTCCTTATAAGATCTGATTGAATAATGCACTGCAAGGTTGCATTCGCATACCCTGATATGTTGTTAACGTTTGGCAAACCACGTATGTCGAAGATTCGTTCTTCATTATCACCAAGTATTTGAGACTCTGAGCAGTATTTCGAAATTGCCCACTTTCTATCAGCAATTTTTCGATGATTTACTTTTTTAATCTCGTAGGCTTCGAGAGGAGGGTCATGAGTTTTTCCTAATCTATTGTACTCAACTATTGCTTTTTCGCAAGCGGTCACTTTGTGAGGATCAAAATTTATCAAAAGAAGCCCTTTGAGTGCGGTAACTCGTGACAACGCTACATAAGTTTGCCCATCGCTGAATATGTCGTTTCCAGCTTCAATTATAACACTGTTTAAACTCAAGCCTTGACTTCTATGTATAGTCACGCCATAACTGAGACATATTGGAAACTGTTTTCTACTAACGTAAATTTTGTCCATAACTTCAAACTTAACACTCACTGGTTCTATATCACATACCTGTTCAGTTGACAATGTTATAGAAATTTTTTCATAAAATTTGTCGTCTATTGATGGAGTTACTGATTGAATTGTAGCAATAGTGCCATTGACAAGAACTTTTGTAACATCAATATTCCGCCTTATCATGATCTTCGCGCCAATTTTTACCGTTATGAGTTTAGACAGCCCAGCTGTTCTTGAAATGCCTTCTTTATCAGAATTCAATGCTTTAATTACTTTTGCTTTCAAATAATTTGCACATTGAAACTCGTCACGTGCATGGAGCAAGATTTCTGGGGTTGACAATTTTTCGAGCATAGCAGAATTTAAAGTGTCGCATAAATTGTTCGTTGGCAACAAACATACTGTCTCAAAGGGTAATGAATTCATGTACACGCAAAGCTCGTTGAATCGTTCATTAAAGCTAGACGTATGGAATTCTATGACTCTTGTTTGTAACAGTTCAATGTCTGTTGTCAGAATTGTGCCAAAGCGTACTCGAGACAATAATTGTCTATATGTTTCGTCATTTTTTTGTCGCATGTTAATGGTTAGCACCTCATACTTGAAGAGAATCCACAAGTTATAAGCGCTTAACGAGCCAAGGTATTTGTTTACTTGATCTTCAGACATTTTCACGAAACTAGGATCCTCACGTACAGGTGGAAGTTGCAATAAATCACCGAATAGAAGTATATGTTTTCCACCAAACCACCCATTTTCTTCTTGCGATGAATTGAACATTTCAATAAGCCGAAGATTGATGTACATCAGTGTCACATTTGATATCATGGAAACTTCATCGATGATTATCAATTCTACATTTTTCAGTTCATCTCTCAGTATTTTTATAACTGTGTCCGATAATTCTTTATATGTAGGAGTTTTATCATGCTCAACTGGCAACTGAAAAAGTCTGTGAACTGTCAAGCCATTTATATTAAAAACTGCTATACCCGTTGGAGCGGTTACAGCTGTATCTTTCTTATATTCTTCTTTAAGATGACCTCGGAGTGCTTGTATTAAACGACTTTTGCCAGTTCCACCTTCTCCACTTACAAAAAGTCTTAGTGGTTCTTTTTTTGCATCGACAGCTGAGCAAACTTGATCGAAAACCTTTTTTTGATCTATATTTAATCCTGCAATCACTTGTGAAAGATCTTCATTCAACTTGGCTCCTGCATCGTGAAAATCTTTCATCGTATCACCAACTTCAACAGAGTCACAACCTAAAGAATTTTCATCTTTATTGTCATTTGCAAAAGGATTATCAATTTTCTCTTGAACCATTTCCTTAACAGCATCAATTCCATTTTGGATATCAGTATATTTTTCATGATACTTCATGGCGTCGTGGAAAGTTGATTGCACTGCTGAGAAAGATTCTGCATACGAATCACAACCATTTTTTAATTCAGAAATATCTCTCCATGGTTGAAATAATAACAGCAAAGCATAAAAGTATCTTTCTGGTTGAATTTTTGGATTGTTCCTGTAGTGATTGATGAGGTATGGACGATCCCTTTTTCTGAAATATTTTTTTCCTACAGTAAAGAACTCTACTTCCGGATCGACTGGCAGTTTTTGGACGATATTATACCATCGCGCGAAATCGTATAGTGTCATTGATTCATAAATCTGTGGCCTCTGAGGATAGTAATCGTCAATGATATTAGGGCAAAAAATGTCAGTAGATTCAGGATTCAACTGTTCAATTTCATTTTTAGATTTAACTTTACGATTTCTAATCAAATTGACGTCCAACCATAAAATAGTCGTTTTGGAGTCCGTTCCATACAAGGGTATACCCAATAAACTATCAGCCGCTTCGAGAGCCCCACACTCTTTATTATTCACAGCCTGCATACCAATATTCCATAACTTTTTACTGACTGATTCACTCGATTAGATATCAGTGAAGACATTGCCAGCATAGCTTTTTTCACTTTTTGTCGTATACTTTGTACAGTACCAGTTCAAAATAGTTGATTTTTCACCAACGAATTGTATGTCCATGTTGCCTTCCCAAGCAGTTAAAATAGTTGGATTATAGTTGTTTATATCTACCCCTGCTGAAAAAACTTGAACGGATCTCGATTATATTTGATCATTTTTCATAATGTTCGACATCAATTTCGATCACATTCTATCATTTTTCATCATATTCACATAGTTGGTCCTAAAAAATAAGTCATTCTCGATCATTTTTCATAATTTTTCATAATGTTTATAAATAGAGACAAGTCAGTCTCGATCATTTAACATCATTTTTCCTAATGTTCATATCCTTGGCCCACAGTGAAAGTCATTCTCGATCATTTTTCATAATTTTTCATAATGTTTAGAAATAGAGACAAGTCAGTCTCGATCATTTTACATAATTTTGCGTAATGTTAATATTATTGGCATAGAATCCAAGTCAGTCTCGATCATTTTACATCATTTTGCGTAATCCCTGTCAGGCAGGGGACAATACTCACGCAATAGACAATAGTCATCAATAGTCAGATCAGGTCAGGAATAGTCAGTCAATGGTCAGGAATATGTCAGCTAAAAGATAATGGATGTAGCCGTGAACATCGCACATGATTATGCTGACTTCCGACTAATTGCTTGCAATTGTTCTGGTTTCATCGGTTTTATTGATTTTACAATTTAATGACTAAAAATTTCGCGCAGCGAAGTTTCGCGAGTGTCTGATGTGCTTTCGTGCGCCTTCAAGTGCTGAGGATATATAGACTTCGGGAAAATAAACGGCCCTTTATTGCCCTGCGCGGGACCTGAGCACCCGTTTATTACCCCTTCGATCTATAATAAAATATCTTTTAATTAAATTGATTAAATTTTAATTAATTAAAAACGCAACAGTAATTACAATTTACGCTAATAATTTTTTTAAATCAATCTGCAAATAATTATAAGTGATTAGAGTCAGCAATAACAAATTTATCAACAATGCTGAAAAGGTTTTAATTTCCGTCTCAATCACTTTTATCCCAGTGTTGATAACATTGATATGTCATACGCTCGCTGCCCGTTGCCATGGTGGTAGTAATAACATGAATATCATCAAGTCACATTACCTGACTTCGGCTGACACGTTTCTGACCTGACTATTGTCTGTCAATGAGTATTGTGTGAGTATTGTCCCCTGCCCGAGAGGGATGTTAATATTATTGGCCTACAATCCAAGTCAGTCTCGATCATTTTACATCATTTTGCGTAATGTCAATATTATTGGCCTAGAATATAAGTCAGTTTCCATCATTTCACATAATTTTGCGTAATGTTTATAAATAGAGACAAGTCAGTCTCGATCATTTTACATAATTTTGCGTAATGTTAATATTATTGGCCTAGAATCCAAGTCAGTCTCGATCATTTTGCGTAATGTTAATATTATTGGCCTAGAATTTAAGTCAGTCTCCATCATTTTACATAATTTTGCGTAATGTTTATAAATAGAGACAAGTCAGTCTCGATCATTTTACATAATTTTGCGTAATGTTAATATTATTGGCCTAGAATATAAGTCGGTCTCGATCATTTTCCATAATTTTTCGTAATGGTTATATCCTTGGCCCAGAATTCAAGTCAATCTCGATCATTTTCCATCATGTTTCTACATGGAAAAGTCAGTACCTATACCATTTAACATTGTTTCTGGTAATTTTATATTAATATGAGTAACTCAAAAAATTTTATTATTTTTGTATTTGTTTATGCTCACAACGTTATGTCCTTTAAAGTATTTTGAAATGACAAATTTTTACTTGCTTATTGACTACTGACAAACATTCATAAGGAATAGTTAAGAATGTCAACTAAAATTTCGATTACTCAGAGCTCTGATGGTAGCTGTCTCATAATAAGAGATATACATAATAGGATTTTATTACAGTTGACCATGATAGTTAAATTTCAATCTGGAGTTTTTTCCAAAACGAGACTGAAATCACAGGGAAACCAAAATACCATGCAAAAGGGAACACTCAAGCAAACTTGTTTCACAGATAAATATGCAGATCTATTTCTTTTTGTGAAAAGAGTTTACATGTACGCTATACATTTTGTACTTATGTTAATTATGTTCAGTATAAATTATCGATGATTAACATAAAATTAACGACTAAAATTCACATACCTATACATTTTCTGTTGTACTCACAAAATTTTTCGGATAGACTGTACGTACAATTTTTACTGGATTTCGAAGGAATTGGGCATCAAAATAACATAATGCAAAGAGTCCAGTTCAACATTAACAAGTTTGCGTAAGAACCTATCAATGTCAACAACTACAACAGTGTTTCTTAATATTTGAATAACTTCGTAACAGTGGCTAAGTTCCATTTCAATGTCATGACTTCGAATCATTACTGGTGCAGTAACAAATTTATTTCCTACAATAAAACAATGATTGTCATGTACCTCGAATCTGACTATTTGTAGTATTGTTTTGTCTTTCAACATTACTACTGTATCATCCGTTTTTTCTGAACGCGTGTAACCTATGCTACGAATAACTGTGCCTGAGTAGATGCATCGGTTAAATGTTTTCACATCCACATCAACATTTTCTGTTGGCCCTAATAATATTGCACCTGTTTCTTGGTCTTCGTGACAATACTTGACCCTGTACGGCGAGAACAAATTTCGGCAAAATTGAGCTACATTTTCTGATCTGTTTTTGTTGGGGGATTTCAGTGCGAGCATTTGCAAAGTTCTTTTGCTAATTTGTTGAACAACCGCTTTAGGACCTAGAGTTTGGTTTCTCAAAACGTGCATATTACTTTCAAAATGAAAAGCAGATGAGCTCCAAAGAGGTCCAGCCATTTTTACAGATTGAACGAAGTGCAACAGAGAATGTAAATTGTAGGTCATGACTTCGTCTGAGTAAAATATTTGGCAATCTCCTACAAATCGTGTCAAATAGATTTCACACAAATCCAAGTTCCTTCGCGATATAGTGCGTTCGAGCAGAAAGAAAATACTTTGCGACAAAAGTAAAAACGAGTGAAATCTGTCGGTGGGCAAAATGCCTTGCAAACACGCAGGAGAGTGGATCAACAGAAATAACTTCCATTCAGAAGCTTTCAGTTTAGCAGGATTGCTTAAAGAATGAAACCATCTATGAATATCATGGGGTAACTTGATTTGAGATAGACGTTCATTTATTTGTTTTACTTGTGTCGCAGTTATTTTCTTTGCTCTATGTTCCTTGAGTTACATGACATTTTTTTATTCTATAGTTATGTTACTTTGACTAGTTCTTGTTTAACTATTCATTTTATTTACCATAACTGACTTTTTCACGTATGCATGCTGAGTATTACTAATTTTTTTTTAACAATTAAGTGTTTAAGTTTATAATTGTTATCTTTTTATGTGAGCTTTGTAGTTTACTGAGTAAGAGCAACATACACAACATTTTTTTTTTAATATCCATGACATGTGTTTTAGGAAAATGTCATACAACGAACATCTTTTGGATCACATTTTAATGAAAACGAGGAAGTGCTGCGACAAAAAATAAAACAGCTTACTCGTGAACGCGATGATGCCTTACTCCAGGTTAAAGAGTTGAACCAATTAAACATAAAGTTGCAGAATCAACTCATAACGAGGATAACGAATCTTGAAGGTATAATATAAGTCAGCAAGTTAAAATTCTGGTATTATCCTGGGGGTGGTGAAAAAAAGAAATGTATAATTTCAATTCTTTCTGAACTCAAGTCTTGTAGCAATTATTTTTTGGGTAAATCATTATTTATTATCAAATAACGTAATCCTTGATAGTTTGTATCATAAGCTCAGAACTGCTATATGAAACCGAAATTTTCCAATTTTGTTGAAGAAGAACGCACAAATAAATTTCTTAGAAATATTCTGTTACAATGTACGATACAGTTTTTAACTTATCGTAAGTAGCTGGTATGTAAATGTCATGTCATAAATTATTGAAAATGAGTAGAATTGCAAAAAAATTATGTGAAATACATAAAAATGAAGAACAGATTAAATAAATAGATACATGAACTGATAATGAAAATGAAGCTGCATACGAAACACAAAATGTGTTTAAAATTTACAGTGTGTAATACGTTATATAAATCTTCAATAAAATGATTCTCATATAGGTTTCTTACTTTACAGAAATTTGCAGAGAGCAAGCATCAACAGGGAGTACAAAGAAATGTCCAGATATTGGAGAGGGCAAGGAGGACGAGGACGGGGAAAAAGTAATTATTTTATCAGTTACTTACAGGACCCTATGACGCGAGTAAAACCCGTAACAAGTCAGAAAAAAATGACTGGCATTTTTTAATTACTTGTTGAATTTTTGTTAACTTGTAGGAAATTTGAGCTTGTATATTACAGAAAAACCGCAAATTCACTTAATAACAGGAAAACTGTCTCCATTTACATTTGACTAGTAACAAACCTTACTCTTGCTATAGTTACTATCTAGATTAATCTAGTATTTCTATTAGCAATCATCATTCATCGCTCTCGGAGTGCTTTGAATAAATTTTTTACTGCCAAAAACTGCTTAAATCTGATTCGGTCTGCTCAGAAAATGCCACTTTGCCTAAAAAAATATATTCAAAACCAAACATCTACTATTGCCCACTGTTATCCATGTCAAGTAAATGGGATCTTCAATGGTTTCTAGTCGTCCTAATAGTCTAGGACGATTGAAAATCTCATATACCTAACATAGAGAACCATTGGCAATTGTTAATTTGTTTGGTTTTCAATGGTTTTGAATGGACTTTTTAAGGCAGGGAGTTGAAGCACTGTTAGAGAGAACACTTAAATATAAAAGCAAATATATTCCCAACTGGATTCATTATTTTCTTATAAAGTTGTGCTCCTTTTGTACCCGCTGAAGAACAATCTTTTATTGAAAGTATTCTTGACGAAATGTTTAGGTTCACATTGGCCGAAACATTTGGGTAAAAAAAGATGCTTACAGCAGCATTATTGCCAACTGCATTACCAGCAAAACCAATGGAAAGTTCGTCAAACAAATGGCCATAGCTGTTTTCGGGATAAAAACGCTTACAGAAAGCTGCGTTGGGAGATTAGCGAAGGATGGTCGTGTCCTCGAAGAAAATCACAAAGGATCACCAGCGCTCAACCCAGAAAAAATTTTGGCTATAAAAGGTATGCAATATTTGTGTGGACATTTTTGAGTATTGCTTATTGAAATATGCACGATAAATAAATTTTTTTATGTACTTTCTTTCAGATTGCTTCGAGAATTTTTTGATGGAAGTTAAAAAAAACCAGAGGTGATAGCTAGTCACGAAGCGTCAAAAACTAAAACCTACATCTCCCAAAAAATCTATGAGTTGAAAATCAAAGCTGGACTTCTAACGCCTGCATCAGAGAAAACCAAAAAAAGGGGGGGAAAAGGTAAAAGGCCTATTACAATCACCCGCACAGCAAAAAATTTCATCAGAGCCCTGCTCGAGCTTCGTGGTAGTTCCAAACTGCCAGAACACTAATTTTTGACAATAGGAACTTCCTCAGAGCTCCCTCGGAACTCCTACAAAAAGTTTGCTGTGCGGGCAAATTAAAATATTTGTCTTCTCAATTGTCGATTATCAAAAAAGTTATTCAAACTTCACATCTTATTTATGTTCCACGGATTGAAGTCAAGCATACCAATGCTCAAAAATCAGATTCTTCTTCCGATGAGGAACAGGAGGATAGAGCTGCTGGTTCCCGTAAGTTTGTTTGATCAATAATGTTAAAAGCAACTGACTGACACGTACAGATACAACTTGTTGAAAAAATAAATAATACATCGTTTTTGTACGTTACAGAAGTAGAAAAAAATGATGATCAAGAAACGAACGACCAGTCATCGGAGGTTGAGAAAGATGAAATCGAATTTCAGGTATAAACTTTTCACAAAATTGGGAAAACATACGTGTATGAAGATATGTGTGTCACGCTCCGAGAAAAGGGACCTTAGATCCAAAAAATTATTTTCGAAATTACCATGCTTTTGAGTAAAGTAGACAAAGATCTTTCAAAATATCTAATTCGTATTTTTTAACTTCAAAAACCGACTATGTTATCAATTTTTTAAATACAGCGTTACCACACAAATCCCTGTGCCGCGCGAACTTTAATAGCCTCTCCTGAAAAATTTCACTTTTGGATCTAAGGTGCCTTTGGTCAGAGCGGACACATGTACTGTTTTGGAATCACGCGAATAATATTAGTTCATGAAATCGCATTATTACGTATTTTTTTCATGTTTAATTTTTATGAATAGCGTGTATGCGTGCTCTTGAGGAAATAAAAAACCTGTTTTACAATTCTCTCATTTTCCTTTTGATTTTCCAGATGCTGATGCTGAAAGTGAATTTAATGTCACACAAAGTGACGTCGATGATGTTTGATGATTTTCAATGCTAAAAGAATAAACGTTTATGTGCAATTTCAGTGCAATTATATTTTAATATGTACAACTCGTTACCTACACAATAAACGTATTTAAGTAATCATGATTTTTTTATTATTAGCTACCCAGAGTCGTTAAAAGAAAAGTGCCAAATTATTTACATGTGAAATACATTAATAACTTCCCCTTAGAATTCGACTCAATCAGGACGAGAACGACACTCTCGGTCACATTTCATGGAAAAATTTTATGACAGCAACATGATAAAAAAATGATCGACTTGAGAAACTCGATCATTTAACTTAAATTTACATCACGAAAATCATTGCTATAACGTGATGAAATATAATAAAAAATGATCGACTTGACAAACTCGATCATTTTACATAAGTTTACAACATGTATAATGAAAAATGATCGACTTGAGAAACTCGATCATTTTACATAATTTCGCATCACGAAATCCATTGCAATAACGTGATGAAAAATGATCGACTTGAAAATCTCGATCATTTTTCAACATTTTACATAATTTCGCATCACGAAAACCATTGCAATAACGTGATGAAAAATGATCGACTTGAGAATCTCGATCATTTTTCATCATTTTATAACGTACATGATGTAAAATGATCGACTTCAAGTCGATCATTTTACATAATTTCGCATCACGAAAACCATTGCAATAACGTGATGAAAAATGACGAAAAATGATCGACTTGAAAATCTCGATCATAATTTATCATTTTTTTTCAGCAGGGAGGGTTATTTCTAATTTTCTTTTTATTTACAGATTGAAAGAACGCCTGGCAGAAAGAGAAAGAAGGGGATTTGCGAGAGCCAGCATCTTCTTCCAAGGTCCATCGAAGGGATTATGGAATTCGCATAGTTACATATTTCAATTTTCAATTCCAAAGATTTGAAAATTTAATTCATGTGTCCTATTCTTTAAAATTTAAATTTGAATTCAATAATCCAAATTGAAATATTCAAATTTTGAAAGATTCTGATGTTTTAATATTCCAAATTACATCTTTCAATTCAGATTTTCAAATTCACATTGGTTCAATTATTCAAATTTAAATATACAGACATTTCAATTCATATATTCAAACATTCAAAGTTTGTAAATTTCCTGATTCAAATATTGAAATTTACAAATTCACATTCTTCAGTTTTCAAAATCGAATTTTTAAATTTTTTATGTCAAAGATTCGATGATTTGAATCACAATATTAATATTCATATATATTTATATTTAAATATCCGAATAAAAATATTTAGAATTTCTAATATTTGTATTTGAAACAGTCAATTGAAAATTGAATAATTTATGGATAATCGTAGATATTCTCATAATTGTCACTTAACTGATTAATGCGTTAGAATAAATGTGGTTTCAAATGTTGATAAATGTAAAATGTTTATATTTTAAATGTACATATTTCTCTCTAATTTGTTTTATTATGCAAGTGTTATACAATTTGTTTTAATAACTCACATGACCCAGTCAGCCAAATATTCCGGGAAATCCGGAAGAATCGGTTGCGTACAACTGTTTCTGTAGGATGTCTGGCTTAGTTACAGAAACATGTTTCTGAAAATCAGTTTGACGCATCCTGTCCGCAACACGACAGAAACAGTTTCCGTCACCAAAATTCTTCAATAATGCGGAAACTGTTTCCCGAAAATGAAGAAAGACACACTAAAATTCCATTATTTAAGGTAATTGCCTGATTTTTGAAAATTGTGACTTCCTAAAAAATAACTTATAGTTACAATCAAGCTGCGTTGTGTATTTTTAATGGCATTTTTTAAATTTTTAATAATACTCTTAAATTTTCACACTTTCTCTTTGAATTCGGTGCTCCAAAAAAGGGTCCAATTTTTTCAGATGGCACTTTGTTTAATTTTGAAATATATTTTGTACAAACCAACAAAATAAAAGCTGAAGTGTTTTTCACATGAGTAACGGTAATTTTAAAACGTTTTTCTTTATTGATAAAGACCATATAAATAATAATGTAGGTGAGGAAACTTGAATCATTTCGAAAGACTAAAAACATCCCTAGCAAACGCGGCGCGATCGACTTGCGATCGACTTCGATCGCAAGACGATCGCAAGTCGATCGTAAGTTGATCGTAAGGCGATCGCAAGTCGATCGTAAGTTGATCGTAAGGCGATCGCAAGTCGATCGCATGATAGAAAAAGCTGTATTTTTCAGAGATAACTCCCGAAATGCCGAGGAAAACACTCTAGGTAGTCCTATTATGAGTTATTCTTGGTATTTTCACTAATTAAATCATGATTTATGTATTTTCTGTGCTTTTCTGCGAAAACGAAATCGGTGAAAAATGAAATAAAATCAATGCCCGTAAACAGGCGCCATCGTGTAGGCCTGGCGTATTTTGGAACTATGTTCGAATCACAGCAGTTGTGACGAAGGTCGCATTCAAGCAGGCTGCTCAAATTAAGAACGGCAGGAACGGCAAGATCGCAGCGAGTTATACACACAATCCTACCCCTTGTCCGTGAAAGCTACCGGCGAGCGAACCGGAATCCGGGGAGTAATTCATTAATGATGCGGACGATCCCAAGGATCTCGCTAGGGCCCGAAATTTGAGAAAGTCTAACATTTTAATAAGAAGGACATCTCAAACTTTTTCAAATAATATCGTCAAACGATTTGAAGCGAAATTCCCGAACTTGTTACTTTTTTAATCGAATCAAGTTTTAAAATCCATATTTATGAATGAAAATTTTTTTGAAATACAGAAATTATTTGGGTTCTAGAAATAATTTATGATAGTGTAAACTCTGAAATGATTTCTGAGTTTCTGAATATTATTATAAATTCGTGAATGCATATTAATTTCGTTTTTTTTAAGTGTCAATTTCTAGGGGATTCCTCTCATAGCTTGAGAAATAAAAAAACCCATATCAAATTGACTTTTTTGCATTATTTTTTATGTATATGATAAAACAAACAATTTGTGCAACATTACAAGTAAATTGTGATTAGGTAATTTGTTTCTTAGTAAGTAACTTACGTCAATAGGTAGGTTAATGAGCGAGTTGTTTTTCTAACAACATATTGATAGAACGAAGATTCTCATCAAGGACTAGAGACTAATTTATTTCTACTTTTTTCGACCCGCACAAATTTTCAGTTCGCAACATAAATATATGATCGCCGTCGATTTTAATTTCTTCATTTATTGCTAGCAATGCGGATTTCGTTACACACAGTGCATCGACGCACTCATCAGACAAATGATGACGCAGTTTCGTTAAAACAAATAAAGAAATTCACAGAAAGAAAAGCACAGAAAATACATAAATCATGATTTAATTAGTGAAAATACCAAGAATAACTCATAATAGGACTACCTAGAGTGTTTTCCTCGGCATTTCGGGAGTTATCTCTGAAAAATACAGCTTTTTCTATCATGCGATCGACTTACGATCGACTTGCGATCGTCTTGCGATCGAAGTCGATCGCAAGTCGATCGCGCCGCGTTTGCTAGGGATGTTTTTAGTCTTTCGAAATGATTCAAGCTTCCTCACCTACATTATTATTTATATGGTCTTTATCAATAAAGGAAAACGTTTTAAAATTACCGTTACTCATGTGAAAAACACTTCAGCTTTTATTTTGTTGGTTTGTACAAAATATATTTCAAAATTAAACAAAGTGCCATCTGAAAAAATTGGACCCTTTTTTGGAGCACCGAATTCAAAGAGAAAGTGTGAAAATTTAAGAGTATTATTAAAAATTTAAAAAATGCCATTAAAAATACACAACGCAGCTTGATTGTAACTATAAGTTATTTTTTAGGAAGTCACAATTTTCAAAAATCAGGCAATTACCTTAAATAATGGAATTTTAGTGTGGAAATTGAAAACAATTTTGAAAAATAAAAAAATTTTTCATAGAACATTCTTTCCAGCTTGGTTTGTACAAAATATATTTGAAAATTTAAAAAAAGTGTAATCTGCAAAAATCAGACCCTTCTCTAGAGTACCGAATTCCAGGGCAAATGTGAAAATGAGAAAGTATTTTTAAAAATCAAAACTCAAATGCCATTAATAACACACAAAGCATCTTGGTTAGTTTTGAGTTCATTTTTTGAACAAGTCAAAATTTGCAACAACCAAGCAATATTAGCTTAAAACTGAAATTCTATCAAACAGTGTAAAAGTTAGAAACAATTTTTAAAAATACAAAAAATATAAGGATAATTTACTCCAACGTGGTTTGTACAAAACATGTTTTGAAATTTGATGACAGTGTACTCTACTGCTAAAAATTTAAACTATTAAAAAAAATTTTTAAAAGCCATTAGAAATACTCAATGCAGCCTGAATTGGTTCTAAGTTAATTTTTTCAGCAAGTCACGATTTACAGAAACCAGGCAACAAGCTAAAAACTAGAATTTTGTCGAACAGTGTAAAAATTAGTAATAATTTTTAAAAATACAAAAAATATTATCAGCTTTATTACTAAAACAGTTTGTAAAAAATTTATTTTTAAATTAAACGAAATTGTAGTCTTTACAAAGTGGACACTTGTTTAGAGCATTGAATCCCAAGAAAAATGGTTAAAAAATCTAAAATCACTTCGTAAAGTAGAAAAAAACCCATTAAAAAAATACACAATGCAGCTTGGTTGGTTCTAAGTGACTTTTTTTAGCAATTAAGTCAGAATTTGCCAAAAACCAGGCAATGAGCTTATAAGTAGAATTTCATCAAACAATGTAAAAATTATAAAGAATTAGTGAAAATTCAAAAAATAATAATAGATATATCACTCCAACCTTGTTTGCGCAAAAAATATTTTTATATGGTACAAAAGTGTAATCTGTACAAATTGAACACTTTTCTGAAGCATTGTTTTCCAAGACAAATGGTTAAAATTTAAAATTATATTTAACAATTAAATGAATTCCATTAAAAAAAAAAAAAAAAACAGCTTGGTTGGGAGTTAAGTTTATTTTTTCAGCAAGTCACAATTCGCAACGATTTGCAATTATTATTAAATGGTTATGATAATAGTATGTAAAAATATGTTAATATTTGAATCAAGAAAACGCTTAAATGGTTAATCGAATTTAAGTTTATTGATAAATGACAGGCTCAGAGCCAAAAAGACAAAAGAGAGAGACAGACTTATTTGAATCTCCATATTTTCTATCCTTACTTGTGCCTTTTTGGCTCAAAGCCGTCAAATAAAAAAAAAATTTTAAGTGACAATTTATGAACTTAAACCAATGATTACCATTTCATCATGATTTATAATACAATACATTTATTTATTGGATGTCAATCTGTTCAACTGAGTCCTAAAATATTTCTCTTATCTTCATTATTTATTTAAAAATATTTGCTATTCGTTATTCATATTCGAAATATTTTGCAGTATAATAAAATGTGCATTTACGCTTTGATTATGAATCTTATTTTTCAAAATTTTTTTTGCCTGAAAAATCCTGACCCTTTTTAATTTATAAACAAACGCGTTTTTAATTGAAACATTTATTTTGGAATCATTTCAGACATTTTCATATTCAGTGGTCTTTTTCTTTGAAAGGAAACGTCAACATGCCATCAAACCGTCCAGAAAGGTATTATAAAAATGTGAACCATTCTATTTAAGATTTATTGTCTTCTAATTTGGTAGATATGTACCTGAATTTTCAAACGTCTGAAATTAAGCGGAAAAATTAATATAGATATACAGGGTGTACTAAAATCCCCGAACCGAAAAGAAATCCAATATTCCTTTTTTTAATTTCGAGTTAAAAAGTCCTTTACCACTTTTCATAAAACTCAAAATCAAAAGAGTTATTCAAGTTTAAAAATTTAAACAATAAATGCGCTCCCTCGACAAGTGGGGATAAAAACCACGGACCAAAATTTACCTGAATTTTCTTCATACTTTTCTGAGTCGAAAAGTTTTTTTGCTTTGCCACTTTTTGCAAAACTCATAATTAAAAAAGATGTTCGAGTTTGAAATCTGAGAAATCTAATTGGTTAAAACTTCTAACTCGAAAATCATTTTTGATTTTGAGTTTTGCGAAAAGTGGCAAAGCAAAAAAAACTTTTCGACTCAGAAAAGTATGAAGAAAATTCAGGTAAATTTTGGTCCGTGGTTTTTATCCCCACTTGTCGAGGGAGCGCATTTATTGTTTGAATTTCAAACTTGAATAACTCTTTTGATTTTAAGTTTTATGAGAAGTGGTAAAGGACTTTTAGTCTGGAAATTCAAGAAGGAATATTGGATTTCTTTTTAGTTTAGGGATTTTGGTACACCCTGTATTAATATTGAGGGAATAAAGTTTCCTGCTACATTCGAGCACTTTTTAGTCGGAACAGCAAACTTTACGCTCCCCAAAAAATTATTTTATGTTGTTTAGACGAGGAATCAAAAATTTTTTCAAGACCTAAATATACAGCGTCTAGTGATCTAAACACCTGCTTCAAGAAGCCACTGTATTCTTTGTCGAAAGAACGCCAAAGGAAACGTTTAAAAGGGCTTCGGCAAATGTTGTACAGACAGCCAGAACAAGTTGCAAGTCAAACACAGTCAATCGCTAACACTACCTCCTTTCAAGTAAAAAATAATATTCATGTTAGCAACAATATTGTCGAAAATGATACTTGCGATTTACCGGATGATACTCATGTTGTAACCAACATCGTTCGTTTGCCGATAAGGCCTTATCATAATGTCGTGAATAATGTTGCGAATAATATCGTTCAACATACAACTTGCACCGACAAAGTAACATTTAAAACAAATATTGCATCTGTTTTGATTGAAGTTGATCACAATATCGGAAACCAAATATTGAAAGTGCTAAGAAGTCATTCATGCTTTTCTGACTTCCCTCGTGACATAAGAACTCTTACCATGACACCACGTGCTAAAGTGACCTTGTTCGATGTCAAGCCAGGACAATATTTGCATTTAGGACTCGAGCAAGCGATCGTTGATATTTTGAAAGATATAGATTTGAAAAATATTCCAGACACTCTCAAACTCGAAATCAGTACCGACGGAGCGGTTATCAATAAATGCAGTAGGAAAAACTCTATTTGGCCAATTCAATGCCAAATTGCAAACATAAGGAAATGTAGGCCAGGTACTATCGGTATTTATAGAGGGGGAAAAAGCTTTACAATAATTTCCATTTTTTTGAACGTTTTGTGTCAGATACTAAGAATGTTTATAGAAATCGTGGTATAGTTTACCGTGATAGAAAACTATTGGTAGTTATCCGGAATTTTATAGGAGATGCCCCTGCTACAGCTTTCATGTTAGGCCACAAAGGTCATCGGTCTCTCCACCCATGCTCGAAATGTAAAATTGAAGGATATTCTATTGGTAGGCATATCATTCAAGATGAAATAGATAATATTCCGAGAACACACGAAGAATATGTAAGATTAATTGATGAAGATCGTCATAATAATGCAAGTCCACTCAATGAGATTCCAAATTTTGATATTGTGAAAGACGTAGTATTTGATTACATGCATATGTGCTGCCTAGGCGTCATGAAAAAAATTTTGAGTCTTTTCATTGTCGGAAAATTGTCAAAGAGAAATAAATTGCCTGCGAACGATATTACTGTACTGTCTCAAAGATTAGAAAAATTGTCTGCTTATTGCCCGCGTGAATTCAATCGTTCTGTAGGTTCACTGGAGTACTGGAAAAATTTTAAAGCTACCCAGTATCGTCAGTTGTTTTTGTATGTCGGTGTGGTTGCATTCAAAAATATTGTTAAACGATGCGCCTACGAACATTTTCTGCTATTTCATTGCTCCATGCGCATTTTCGTGTCCTCCATGTACCAATCACCTGAAAATTTATTGCTAGCCGAAGACTGTATGAAAGATTTCGTGCGATTTGCTGGTGATGTTTATGATGTAAGAATTTTGTCCTACAATTTTCATGCTTTGCTACATCTTATTGTTGACGTTCGTCGTTTTGGCCCTTGTGACAATGCTTCTACATTCGTCTTTGAAAATAACATAAAATTTTATTAAGTTAAGCGCCAGGTCATTCATTAGAACAAATAAATAATAGACGTGTAGAAAGAGAAAATGTAAAGGTAAAAAAAGCTTTGCGTAAAAAATATTTCAAAGCGTGGAAGAAGCACAATCGAGGGCCAATACCCATGGATATATTTCAAAATTGCGAGCAGTACGAGTTAGTGCGTTATTCTGAGATTACTATTGGTATTAATGAACGTGATTGTTGTATTATGGCTGCAGATGACAGTATATACTGCGTTCAAAATATCGTCCAAGCAAGGAATGCATACTTCTTGTACTCCAAGAAGTTTGAAACCAAAAAAAATCTATGACGTTGGTATAGAATCCTCTGCTGTAGGAGTGTACAAATGTACGTCTTTGAGCGAACAATCCTACCTTCTTCCGTTAGAAAATGTAAAAGCCAAATGTTTTTTAATGCCGATCTTTAGAAAAAATACTCCTTACGTTGTCGAGAACGATTTTGTAATCATGGTTTTGCTATAAATCTTGAATGAGTCATCAGCACTACTCGAGATTGCTGGCTTAAACTAACCTTCATTTAAACCGACATATTTTTGTGAAACGAATTTCAGAAGCCGAAAATTTTGTAATAGATTCTGGATAAACTTCCAACTTCACATTTCACAGAATGATTTCGCAAAGTGTATCATATTGATGGTCTTATACATTTCTTTTATTGTTGTGCGATGCCTACCTTATCAAGCAAAGGTGACATTTATTGAAATAACTACTAAATAGACGTGCTGCAAATCAGATATCAGGTAAATTGTGATTCTAAAATTTTATAGACAAAGTATAGCCTACGCTTTTTTTGCCCCTTTCTTGATTTTATTATATCAAACGACATTGAATTATAATGTAGTAGCAATTGAAAGTGTTTGACGACTTCTGGGCAGCATAACTTGAAGCCAATAGGAGGGTACGTGTCAATGTCGCAAAAAAATTCTTTTGCCTCTACTTTTTAAATGTTTTATTTTTCAAGGCATGTCATATGTTGCACAATATTTTCAAATTTTTAATCATCGCAATACAGCAAATGTGAAAAAATCATCAATTCAATCAAATCGCAATTGCAAAACAGAGATTTCGTAAACATTTTTCACGTTTGAGACAGGGCACTCAGAATGTAAACGTTTTCGCACGCACACTATAAAGAAATAACGCCCGTGAGCCCTCACAGACGCTATTTTTTCATAGTGTTCGTGCGAAAACGTTTCCATTCTGAGTGCCCTGGTTTGAGATAAGAAATATTTTTATTGTTTATCCACCAACTTGATACAGTTTCATATTATATTACAGCGACAGTTTTTGAAGACGATTAAATGAAGATTGAACTTCTAACGTTCGAAAATACGAATGAAGAATCTGTCTATCAATATTACCAAAGTTATGAAATTAAGAAGAAGATAGAAATATTCTAACTTTCACTATACTTTTTTTTAAATGGTCCTCTTTTTTCAGCCCAAGTGTACTCAGCAGAAACTACTCGGGCATCGGTACCCGGCTTCAGCCTAGAAATTCCAGAGTACCAAAAAAATATTGCACAACTTCGAGCGATCCAAATATGAGAAAAAAAAGGGGGACAAAAGATAAAGAAAACATCCTTAGAAAACTCAAGAAAGCTGCAGACGAAAGAAGACGAGTGAAGGAGTACTCCCGAAAATTGTGCTCGGCAAGTCAAAAATCACGTACGTAGTCAATAGATACGCTATGTTCAGGAATACAGAACTGCATAACCTAACGTGAAATTATATTGAATGCGCAGGAAATTGTACGGGCGATGAAAGCAGTTCGTCCGTGAATTCTGAAAATGAATTTAGCGAAAGCAACTTCGAGACAAACTCGGATGACAGTTTGAATATGGAGAGCCACTTCCAATTCGAGGAAAATCGGCACTCACAGCAGGAATATGAACGAAACCAGCAGCAGCTAACTCCACAACAACCTGAGCAAAACATTGACCAGCAGCCTATTCCACAACGTCTTCAGAAAGAGTATGACCAGCAGCCTATTCCACAACGTCTTCAGGAAGAGTATGACCAGCAACCTATTCCACAACGTCTTCAGGAAGAGTATGACCAGCAGCCTATTCCACAACGTCTTCAGGAAGAGTATGACCAGCAACCAATTCCACGACCTGAGCAACAAGAACGACTTGCAGTGGAAAGGCTCGAGAATCCTACGATCAGGGATCTATACGACCTGATGTTCGATACAAGACAGCGGGTGATGTTAGTATCGCAAATTCTATTAGCTTTGCATTTATCCAGGATCTAACTTTGTACAATTTTGAAACTACAATATTATAATGCTCTGTTTCTTTTTCTTCAGTTATTTGATGAAGTAAATTCTTGAACTTGCTTTGTTTAATTTTTAAAAACTATATGCATTGATAATACTATAAAAATGATCATTTTTACATCAATTTTACCTTACTTTTTAATTTGCATAAATAAATATGCTTAAACTTAAGCTACATTAAATAAACATTTTCACTTAATAAATTAGCTCGAAACTTGATAAAATCAACGTTTTGTTAATAAAAAGTGTAGAACCATTCGCTTGCATACACGTCACATGTACATCAGTCTTTTTTAGAAGTTGAACCCGTAGGAAAATATTACATTGGCAATGTTAATTCATCAATTGAAATTCGAAAGAAACAAAGTAAAAAACGGGTTACATTGAGTTTCCACCGGCAAATTTGCATTGCCAATGTAACGTTTCCCTGCGGGAATATTTGCATTATTTAGTTCACCTAAGTTCATACCGTTTTGTTTTTGTTGTCAAAAACCATTAGAAATCAGAATAACTAAGTTTTTGTATTTGTTTCTTTATAAATTTTTTTTCGATTGCAGTTCTTTTAACTTGTGCTCTTTATATTATTGTCTTCATTTTTATTTATATTTTCCAGAAACACTATACTTCCTTTCATTGAATAACATTAATAGTATAAATTAGATAATAATGGTTTGTACAGAGCTAACAAAAAAATGAATGATCGAACTATAAATTCATTTTTGAAGTTTCATCATTGATATATAATTTCACTCTAAAAGAAGTCAATTTTACCTTATCTATCACAGTTTCTCATGTTTTATAAAAGAACGATTTTATATTGTTTAAAACAATCATCTGATATGATTCATGTTTTCATAAATATTTTTTAATATCCTGAGCTGAAAGTTGGAAAAGCTACAAAACTTACTCGAGCAACATTCAGAAATGCTATTGAAACCAGCCTTACTGCCATTCCATACAGTTGAAGCCGTGCAAGGCTTAATGATGGATTCTGAGGACTACAAAAGTATTGTTCGTAACTTAATAAGTGTTACCGTTATTAGATTAACGATATTGAAAAAATATTTTATAAAGAAGCTTTACATTTGAGCTTGCACGAAGCATTTTTTTTGTGAGTTGCCTTAGAAAATTCTTCAAAGTCTATCTCAGTTTAATAATCCAAATTATTGTTAAAGTTCTTGTGATTTATACTTATCAGTGATATCTTTAATAACATTCTTACAATTCATGTGATTCGTTTCATTGTCAGAGCTGTGAAACTGATCTCTAATATACAGCTACAAATTATTCAATAATTTGTTTTTTTTTCTTTTCAAGTGTCTTATTTCCAATTCTTAAGAGGGACTACTCCCAAAGATGGGATCTATGCCTGCTTAAAAGAGAGCATGGATCCGGAGATTGCCCAAAAATTTACATGGTTCGGCATCCAACGCACAGGCTCATTGCGGTTCTTCGACACTGCTTTGAGCAGAGCGATTTACAGTAATTTACATTGCTTTATTAACTATAACAATGTAATAAAACTAGTTGAATTTGATATCACAAGAAACAATTATTCCAAAAGTAGAATATTTGACTGTACAATTTCACCAATATCATGATCTATAAAGAAAATTAGATTCTGTATATTTTGTATTAACCGTAATTGACATGTTAATATTTTTAATAGACTAATAATGTCAACAGTAAAAGTTTGCCAAAAGAATACTCTGCGATTTAAAAAATAAAATCATAATTTGACAATATTTTGCTTTACAGACGCAGTCGCACTGTCGCCCTATTATAATAAACCAACATTGGATGAAGTTCAAAAATGCGTGACTAGGGGCCTAAAATCGATGAAACAGGCCATCATCAACGCCCGAGGTCGCAACCCGGGAATTCTAGGAAACAGAACAAATTTACAAAACCAAGCAGCCGAACTGTATAATTTGTGAGAGATTTTAAAATAAACGAACAAGCTAATACGTAAAAGTGTAATCCCTGCTAATGTTTCCCATTCCCGATTTTAATCCATTAATGTAAATAGAAGAAAAATTGCTTAAAGATATGCTTGAAAAATTATTTTGGATGTGTGTGTCAAGTACTGAAAATACTGCAAATAAATTTTATTTTTTAGTAGGGCAAATTTTGGTCAAGGAGATTAAGTTTCAATTTTCTCTATTGAAGATAAATTCAAAATGTCTTACCGTATGAATTTACTCTACAGAGTCAAAAAATTTTGTTAACAAAAAAAGAATGTATTTGTGTACAATTCCAATCCTTGAGTAATACACAGACTGCGTGAAAACGTTTTATTTTTTCTGCATGGCTCTATGAATACAATATTCTAAAAAATATTTCCAGAGTATGCTAATGTGCAACTTGCTGCCAATGTTGAAAGTAACGTACCAACAATATAATATTATTACGTTTCTTTGAACATTAGCTCTATGGCGACAAGTTGTACTTCAGCGTATTTTGAAGCGAATTGATCATTCTATAGTGAATTCCGTTTATAACAAAATGTTTCAAAGCAATAAGCAAGATACTCTTGCAGAAAACTGTTTCTACCAAGTTTCTATCAAGTTTCCTACAACATTTCAAAAGATGGAAACTGTTTCCAGCGAATTTCTTTCCAGTTTCCAAAATAACAGAAAGTGGTTTGTCGATGTTGGAAACAGTTTCCGTCATGTTGCGCTCTACAGTTGTTGGAAACTGTTGTTATACATATGCGATGCAAATGCGGACGCATAAGCCCGCATACGGGAGGCAACATTTTGATAAAGTTTCCGGCAACTGTACGGAAATTTTCCAGCAACTGGCTGACTGGGGAAATTTTCCAAATTTCATGTGAGTTAAACTTTTTTTCAGTAAAATTTAAATATTTACAACCCTTACATAAAATCCAACACAAGTATTATATATTTCGAACGAAAATGTAATTACCGTTATTGTAGGTCTATAATTACTGTTTTTTATTTTTAATTCAAGCAAATGAATATAGAGTTATTGCTTTGGGAAACCATTCATTTTATGCACTCGTTATTTAATACATTGCTTTGGATGCTTAAACTTACTATACATGGCCGAACATAGAGATGTTTTGAAGGAGCACTTCTGATCAGCATTATTCCCATACCAAGTGTAGGCTTTCGATAGTTCAGGTGTCAATGACTCTTGGAAACAGGCGTAAACTCCATCCTTCAAAGTAAGGCCTCCTAGGAATTTGAATAATGCGACCTGCACAAAACATTAGAAAAAATATTAAGTTTGTGAAACATGCGATTTGCAAAGTAGCTACTCAACTTATGTATTTAACTAATTGAATTTTCCGTATTACTAGCTGATATAAAACAATTAGTAAGAAAAGCGCTACTGAGAAAGAATTATTTGGTCATCACATATTGCACTTACAATTTGTTTGTATTCATTGGAATCTTTGATGATCGAGTCCACTTCTTCAATAGTCTTGAGAGGAAAAATGTCAGGAGTCATCGGCATTCTTCCATCCATATTGTCATCAACGAATTCTGCGATTTTGTTCATTTTGGCGTCCAAAGCTCTGAAAAGTTTTTGTATTTTTTTTTGTATTATTGCGGTTGCTCATAGAACAATTCCTGTCATAGAGATACTAACCGAATAGTTAACGATTGAGCTGCTATCAGATCATATAAATCTGTCATCGTCAGCTCTCGACGAAATTGTCGATTCCAGCTGCGACTCCGACTGTGGTTTCGATTGGGATCACGACTCCGACTTCGGGTTCGACTGCGAATTGGGCCGTGACTCCGACTTCGGCTTCGGCTGCGAATTAGGCCATGACTCCGACTTCGGCTTCGGCTGCGAATTGGGCCGTCACTCCGACTTCGGCTGCGAATTAGTCCGTGACTCCGACTTCGGCTTCGAATTAGGCCGTGACTCCGACTTCGGCTGCGGATTGGGCTGTGACTCGAACTTCGGCTTCGGCTGCGGATTGGGCTGTGACTCCGACTTCGGCTTTGGCTTCGAATTGGGCCGTGACTCCGACTTCGGCTTTGGCTTCGAATTGAGCCGTGACTCCGACTTCGGTTTCGGCTTCGAATTGGGCCGTGATTCCGACTTTGGCTTCGAGAATTGCGACTGTGACTTCGACTTTGAACAAGACTGCTATGGCTTGGAGGAAGTTGTTGATTTTGCTCGTCACTGTTATTTTTTCGAGTTAACTCCCTAGATGTCTGGAATTTCTTTGCGTATTTATGGGACGATTTTCTTTCCCAGAAGTGATCATTCTGGACCCAAAGTTTTTACGCATGTTTAGGATGCGTTCTTTAACAACATTTGCAGTTTGTTGTTCATTAGGGCGATTGGAAACACGGCTCGTTCTACCCTCTTCACTGGATGTCGTTTTATACCTTAATGGTTTTTTCGCATTTCTTTTGGGCCTTTCGGTATTATTCCGTTCATCTGACATTCTGAAATGGAATAAAAATACTGCGTGTCATATAATTAACTACGAGCTAGATATTTCGAGAGTGATATATGATAGGTATTTATGAGAATGTACTGTGAACAAGAAAAAACGACAGACGGGAACAAAATTTTAATATGAAAAGTATTTCAAATTTTAGCTTCCACTGAAAATTTATCTTATACTATAAGAGCATAGCAAAGAGTGAAAAGGTAGATCTAGTTCACAACTTTATACAATTAGCGCGTTTATAATACAACATACCTCGTGAACGAGGCTTGGATGCACCTGTTGATGTACGTACATCAATGTGACCAAATCTTTGTTTATCGTAATTTAAATATCGTTATTGTATATTTTACCCAAAAAATTTTCTTAGTGACTACTCAAAATAAATACTTGAATATTTGCAAAAACAATAAAATAACTGTTTACAATAGAACTGAAACTGCATATTCCTTCAGTGATTGTTGAAACTGCTCCGCGCCATTGACATAACGTGAAGCCCAGATAGGCATGCAATAGCACTTATGAGCTACTGTCTCGAGACTGACAATATCAAATTCTTTTTTCAATTTTGAACACTTGAAAATCCCTACACTAGACGAAGGAACACCCACATCGTACAAATCAGTTTTCTTGTCAAATTTTTTGACAACTAAATGAATTTCTCTTTTGATTTGTACAATGTTTTTTACAAAACAGATGCTTGAGTCGTGCAACATTAAACAATTATCGCGCAAATCTGTTCCTATCTTCATATCAAGAGTTTTCAAGGACTTGTACTGGGAACATTTAATGCCAGAAAATATCTCAGAAGGCAATGGCCCGTTGCAATGCTTAGATGTCAATCGCATTTTCTTCGATTCCGGCACCTGAACGATTTCACATTTCTCTCGTTCGCTGTTTCTGTTGAAGATTTGAACTAAAGAATTTCGAGTTTTTCGACACATTTTGCGGAAAAATCTCATACTGTTTTCATATGGAAAGGCCGAGTGATTTTCACTTGGTCCAAAACGCCGAACGTCATGTACTATATGAAGTAATGCGTGAAAGTTATATGACAAAATTTTCTTTCCATAAATATCGCCACATAACATCACCAACTATTTGATAGCTTGTTCTGCAAATTGTAGAAGAATGGGAGTCTGAAATTTTGCGGAAACGAAAACACGCATTGCTGCATGAAAAAGTAAAAAATGATCATAAACATAACCTTTGACGACATTTCGGAAACATGTTACTCCAGTGTATAACATTATTTGTCGCCATTGATTCGCCTTAAAGTCTGAGTGGTCATGTAATGAATGAATCTGTCGATTAAATTCTCGCGGGCAATGAGAAGCCACAATTCGCATTCTTTCAGAAATTGTATCTATTTCTTTCGCCGAAAATTTGGTATTTTTGGAAAATTTACCGAGCATCCAAGCAGAAAATAATATCTTTTTCATCACACCTAAGCATGAAAGGTGCATGTACTCGAACACAACGTCATTGAATATGTCAAAATTGGGTATAAGAGAAAGTGGACAACATTTATGATGATCTTCATCGTGCAAGCGAACGTATTCGTCATGAATTCTATTGACGTGATCCACCCCATCAAGAATCACGAATCTACCTTCTGAAAAACCCTCTACCTTACATTTGGAGCATGGTTCAAAAGCGCGATGACCTTTATGTCCCAAAATGAACGCTCGGGCCACTGCATCAGCGATGAAGCAACGTACTCTAACTTCATACTTAGTATTATGAAAAGTTATTCCTTTTTCTTGCATTATTTTTACCAAGTCAAAAATGAAATGATGAAAAAACTCGTTTGCGCAGGAAGGCTTTTTTTTACCTCTATAAATTCCCACTGTCATAGTTGGGGAATTTTTAATATTGATAATGCGGCACTGTATCGGCCAAATGACATTTCCTTTTCCAGTATTCGTTAATTGGGCGCCATCAGTACTGAAGTCGAGAAAGAGTGTCTTAGGAATGATTGAATGAGGAGTATTTTTGAGTACTTTTGAAATACATGTCTCGACTCTGATATGAAGATATTCACCAGACTCTACGCGATGTAAAATTGTGGATGTATGTGGTGTAGAAAGGAGAGTTCGTACATCTTTTGGTAAAAACGACAAACAAGAATGGGTTCTTAAGAGTTTAAACAAGCGTAAAGTAAAATTATGTGTTGTATCTAGCAACAAATGCGCTAAATTTCTTTGAAATTTCATCTTACTACATTCCTCTCGAGGAACTTGCATCAAAACATTATCTGCATTTGAATATTCTACTGTTTCAGAACTGGTAGTGTCAATTGGATAAAATAGGTCTTCTCTGGAATTTCTATAATTGTGAGACTCTACGTGATCAGAGAAATTTGAAATATTATCAATTGCAGTTTGGTCACAATGATTAGTATTAGAATTTTCGTGAAGCACTGTAGAATCGCGCATCATCTTTTGCACCTTTCGTTTGTACTGTATGATCCGTTTTCTTTGCTGCCTTCTCGAAACAGATTCTAGAGGCCGGCATAGTTTAGCAGACCTCTGAGTACGGGCAATCTCCTTCATACTGTGCCAAATAGTAATGCACTTATTAACAGTTAGAAATTTGCAACATAAAGTTCTAGAATTTAAGAAATTTCTCAAACAGCAGTATTGCATTTTTTTTCATTTGGCAGCGTAACCTTTCTACGTGCAATATGCGTTTCTGCATGACATTTTCCAAAGAGTTTCAAAGATAGGTTAGTTGTAAACTAAACAACCCTAGTTCCTATGATTTTTATAAAATCTTGATGGAATTTTTACGAATTATCAGGAATTTATATAAAATTTAACTATTTTATAAAATGATTTTAATAAGACTTCATAAAACAGTCTGCGTTTTCTGAAGCCATTTCATAAAACCTTTAGAAAACGTATATAAAATACTTTACAACGATAAACAAATAAAATTTCAAAACTTTACAAAAATCGTATAAAGTTTCTATAAAGATTTTATAAAATTTATATATAGATATGAATGAATATTAATGTAAAATGAATAAATATAAAATATTTATATAAATATAACATATAATACAAAAATATAAAATTTGTATATAAAATCACTTTAAAAAAGTGATATTCTATAAAAAATTAAACAATTTTATGAAAATTTTATAAAACTAATGATACCTAGGGTTACGCTATTTATTCCTGGTTTTAAATTTAATACGAATTGCAAAATGAGTTCGCGACATTTTTCGATGTATTACACGCAATTCAAAAATTTTTTTTGAGTAAAATCTTTGTATATTTCATATCAATAATATTGTTAGTTATATGTCAAGTTTACAAGCTACTTACAGAAAAGAAGCTGAAAATTTTTTTATTATAGTATGTTATGTATTTATACTTTTTTATGTTAACCTGCAGTATATTATAATAATATATCAAAGGTATTCTTTTAATATTATTATACTTAAGAAATTATTATCCAAAATATTTCTTCATGAACTCTACAGATAGAATATACATTTAGTTTTGAATTTGTTGGTCTACTTTGTTTTTTAATATGTCTGTGTATTTTTTAATGTGAAATGAAGTTTATACAGTAATTATAGTTGGCGAAAATTGTCGTATTCATTTATATAGTATTTTTAAAAAAAATTTCTACTCATTGCAAAATCTTTGTCTATTTTATATTTTTAATAAGATATGTTGGGTTCAGCAGCTCCTTATTTTGCGAGAAAAAAGCTAATTTTTTTTCATTATTCAAAATGCATTAATATAAAATGTATTAAGAATTATCAATATTATTCCTCAGTATATTATAATAATATACCAAAGTTATTATTTTAATATTATTATACTTAAGAAATTATTGTCAAAAATTTTTCTCCATGAATTCTACAGATAGAATATACATTAAGTTTTGAATTTGTTAGTCTACTTTGTTTTTTATTATGTATGTGTATTTTTTAATGTGAAATGAAGTTCATAAAGTAATTATAGTTGGCGCAAATCGTCGTATTTATTTGTATAGTATTTTAAAAAATTCTTCTCATTGCGAAATTATTGTCTACTTCATATTTTCAATAAGTTATAAATATGTCGGGTTTAGCAGCTCCTTTTGCAAAAAAAAAAAAAAAAAAACTTTTTTTTATTATTCAAAATTCATTAATATAGAATATATTTAGAATTATCAATATTAGTCCGTAGTATATTATAATAATATGTCAAAGTTATTATTTTAATATTTATTACACTTGTGAAATTATTATCTAAATTTTTCTTCATGAATTCTACAGATAGAATATACATTTTTTTTTAATTTGTTTGACTCATTTGTTTTTCATTATGTATGTGTATTTTTAAATGTGAAATGAAATCAATAAAGTAATTATATTTGGCGCAAATCGTCGTATTGATTAATACAGTATTTAAAAATATTCTTTTAATTGCAACATCTGTGTCTATTTTATATTTTCAATAAGTTATATGTCGGGCTTAAAGCAGCTCCTCTTGCAAAAAAAAAGCAGAACTTTTTTTTTTTTATTCAAAATTCAATAATATAGTGTTGAAATGAAAAGAAAAACTAAATTTGAATACTCCCAATATTCCCGCGCCAACCGGCGCCATGTTGTATCTATGTATATCGGGGTGTCTCTCTCTCTCTTTTTCTCAGGTAGTTTCTTTTTTCTTGTTCTCACAGTCGTAATGTACACACACCCCGAAAGAATCTCTCACTTGTAATCATGAAATAAATCCATACTTTATACAGAAATCCGAACAAAGTTTTACTGCCCAATAATTAAATCTAACAGGTTATGGGCCCAGTGACGTGGAGCAGTAAATATTTTTTGTAAAAGTGAAAGAGAGAAAAATTCGGAATCGGGAAGTCCGCGAGTCATTTTTCGGCCGACGTGCAAAACGGGAACGCGTGCTGTTTTTTGGATCAAAGTTCGAACGAAAATAAAGTGCGGTTCTCAGCCAACGAGCAAGAAAAAAAATAGACAATACTCGCCATGGAAAACGACGGTGTTCGAATAACTAAGCTGAAGGACATCGAGAATTGGACATCGTGGAAATTCCAAGTTCGGGTGACTCTACAAACGAGCGGTGCCTGGGACGTCGTCGACGGGACATCGCCATATCCCCAACGTCCAGAAGCTGAGAATTCAAGCAGTTCAGATCGGCACGAGAAAGCAGTTTTGGCATGGAAGAAGTTGGACAACCTCGCCCAGAAGGTCATAGCTACATCGGTGGAGGAGAGGTCGCTGCTACACATCATCAACTGCGAGAATTCGAAGGGCATGTGGGACCAATTGAAATCCGTTTATGAGCAGAAATCGGAAACCAGTGTACATATGCTACTCCAGAAGTGGTACAGTATCCAGAGGAATTCAAACGATGATATTGTCACTCATGTTGCAAGACTACAAGACCTCGCTCATCGCCTGGAAAATTTTGGTGAGGAAATTCCTCCTCAAATGATTATAACGAAAACTCTGATGACCCTCCCCCCTTCGCTCAGTCATTTCATAACTGCCTGGAAATCGACGTCATCCGGGGAAAGAAGTCTGTCAAATTTGATCTCCCGATTATCGATAGAGGAATCGCGTCATATTTCGGGGGGAAATTCGGAAAATACGGCTTTCGCTGCTCAGGGAAATTTTCGGAGGAATTTCAGAAATAATGTCGGTAAGGAAGGGGCCTACTCGAGAAGCCATGCCGGTAAGAAGGGGAACTATCAGAATAATTTCGTCGGTAAAAGCGAGAATCACTCGAGAAATTTTACCGGTAAGGAAGGGACATGCAACTACTGTCACAAGCCGGGGCATTGGGCGCGGGATTGCTGAAAACGTCGGGCGGCGAACGAGCGGGATATCGGTGGGAGTGAGGCACTTGTCGGGGAGGCTTTTTCATCAACGTGGGAAGTCGGGGGACCGAAGAATGATGCGTGGTACTTGGACTTCGGGGCGTCAGACCACATGTCCAGCCATCGTGAGTGGTTTTCATCCTTCGAAGAATTCACAACTCCGAAACCAGTTCGTGTCGGCGATGGAAAAATTATTTTGGCTTTTGGCACTAGAAACATCAACATCAGAGCTTGGGATGGAGACACCTGGTCTGCGGAACACATACGTGATGTGCTGTATGTCCCGAAAATTTCGTACAATTTGTTTTCGCTAGGTGCTGCTCTCGACAAGGGGATCCAACATCAGTCGGACAGTCAGACCTGTAGACTTGTTAAAGATGGGAATAATGTTGCAGTGGGAGAGCGCAGGAATAGGCTTTATCAGATGAAATTCCAGGTTCTCGCAAAAGGAAACTTTTTTCAGGCAAATCTGGCCATGCAGGAGAATTTGCAGACCTGGCACGAAAAATTGGCCCATCAAAATGTCACTCATGTCAAGAATATTCTTCGAAAATCTGATGTCATTTTTCTCGATCAGAAATTTAAGTGTGATCCATGTATTTTAGGAAAAATGCATAGGCTGCCGTTCAAACACAGCGAGACAAAATCGAAAAGAGCGGGCGAACTCATTCATGCAGATTTGTGCGGTCCAATGCAAGAAAATTCCCTGGGTGGAGCTCGATACTTCCTTCTACTCAAGGACGACTTCAGTCACTGGAGGACGGCGTACTTTATTAAGAGGAAATCGGAGACCAGCGCGTGCTTGGAGTACTACCTTAAGAAGACCGAAAAACACGTCCAGAAAGGGGTGAAAATACTGCGAAGTGACAATGGACTAGAATTTATCAATCAAGAAGTCGAGAAGTTGACTAGTAAACTGGGCATAATCCATCAGAAAACTGTGCCTTATACCCCTGAGCAAAATGTATCTGCGGAACGAGAAAATAGAACTGTTGTGGAATTGGCAAGGACTTTCATTCACGCCAGCGGAATCTCAATCAAGTTGTGGGCGGAGGCTGTCAACTACGTGGTGTACACGCTGAATTGGACTGGAACCAGCGGTGAAAAGGGCAAGTCACCGTGTGAACTCTGGCTACAAAAAGAAACGAATCCGAGAAAACTGAAAATTTTTGGAGAAGAGATTTTCACTCATATTCCAAAAGACAAGAGACAGAAGTGGGACCCAAAGGCTGAAAAAGGATTTTTTGTTGGATACGATGAAAATGTCAAAGGATTCCGAGTCTGGTGCCCTAGCAAGAATCAAGTGAAAATTCATCGAGACGTCGTTTTCACTGGAAGAAGATATGAAGAAGTTTCCAAGAGTTTATCTGAAGAAAAAGAAGCCGTCGTGTATCTCGAACAGAAAATGGATCATCCAGAAGAAGAGAACATCGAAAATCCGGAGGATGAAGAGGAAGAAGAAGCAGCCCTTGATTTTCATTCAGCCGAAGAAACAACGTCGGGATCAGAAAACGAAGAAAAAACTACAGAAAACCAACAGCGACCTGGAGAAGAAGAAAAAGGAAAATACAATTTGAGGGACCGAAGTAGCTTGAAAATTCCTGCACGTTTCGAAAATTCTACAGCTTTTGTTTCAGATATTTTGGATCCTGAAACCTACGAGGAAGCTACTACGGGCCTGGATGCTGAGCACTGTAAAATCGCGATGGATGAAGAAATCGAGTGTCTGGAGCAGAATCAGACTTGGACCCTGGTGAAGCTGCCTAAGGATCAACAAGTCATCGACAATCGTTCGGTTTTTAAAATGAAACTCAACAGTGACGGCAGTATCCAACGTTATAAAGCAAGACTTGTGGCCAGGGGTTTCAAACAAGTGGCTGGAATTGACTATAATGAAACTTTTAGCCCCGTGACAAAATTCGACTCGATTCGCGCAATTCTCTCTGTTGCAGCATCGAAGAAACTTTTCATGTTCCAGTTTGACGTGAAAACTGCCTTTTTATATGGAAAAATAGAGGAGAAGATTTACATGCACCAGCCAAGCGGGTACGAAGATGGAACCAACCGGGTTTGCGAGCTAAAACGGAGTCTCTATGGCCTGAAACAAGCGTCGAGATGTTGGAATCGTCGCCTCACACAGACTCTCAGCAAACTAGGTCTCCGGCCGACAAATGCAGATCCCTGCGTTTTTACCAACGGGGACGAAAACAACTTGGCAATCCTGGCCATTCACGTGGATGATGGGCTCATCGTCACCGCCAAAATGATGACAGCAGAAATTCTAATCAAGGAGCTCAAAAAGGAGTTTCAAATCACATCCAGCGAAGTTGGCACGTACCTGGGGGTACAGATAGAAAAATTAGAAGATGGTTCCATTTTTCTCCACCAAGGAAACTACGCCAGGACGATCCTACGCCGTTTCAGGATGGAAGACGCCAACGCAGTCGCAGTTCCAGCTGACTAACATCATCAAATGTGCGCTGAAATGCACAAAAACGGAGACAAGGAGGCGCCGAATACTCCCTACCGCCAAGTTATTGGCAGCATGATGTATCTTTCAATTTGTTCCAGGCCTGACATTATTTTTGCTGTTAATAGTGCAAGCCAACACCTCGAGAGCCCAAGGAAAATACACTGGAATGCGGCCAAGAGAATTCTGAAATACATCAAAGGCACAGTCAAGTATGGACTTCATTTTCCAGTGCAGCAGGCTGAGCATCTCCAAGTTTTCAGCGACGCCAACTACGCAGGAGATGTCCAATCCAGAAAATCAACAACAGGCATCGCCGTGAAGCTCGGAGAAGCTACAATTTCCTGGAGTTCGACCAAGCAGAAAGTCGTTGCCCTGTCGACTATAGAGGCGGAATATATTGCAGCGTGCCAAGCTGTGAAAGAAATCATCTGGATGAAAGGTTTGTTGGGCGAACTTGCTGTTTTCAGGAACCTAAGGACGACCTTGAACGTGGACAATCTGAGCGCTGTCAAGTTGGTGAAAAATCCTGAATTTCATCAAAGAAGCAAGCACATCGACATGCGCTACCATTTTATTCGCCAGAAGTACCAAGAAGAGGAGTTCGTTTTGGAGCACGTATCATCGAAAGCGCAACAAGCAGATCTGCTGACCAAGCCTTTACCAAGAGTCGTTTTCGAAGTCCAAAGGAGGATGCTGAACGTGTTGCTGAACCCGAAGGCCACGAAGAAGAAGGACTTTACTCAGTAGAATTCAAATTTGTAATTGTTCTTTTAGTGGGAGTGTTGAAATGAAAAGAAAAACTAAATTTGAATACTCCCAATATTCCCGCGCCAACCGGCGCCATGTTGTATCTATGTATATCGGGGTGTCTCTCTCTCTCTTTTTCTCAGGTAGTTTCTTTTTTCTTGTTCTCACAGTCGTAATGTACACACACTCCGAAAGAATCTCTCACTTGTAATCATGAAATAAATCCATACTTTATACAGAAATCCGAACAAAGTTTTACTGCCCAATAATTAAATCTAACATATAGAATGCATTAAAAATTAGCAATAATAATCCGTAGTATATTATAATAATATATCAAAGTCATTATTTTAATATTATTGCACTTGTGACATTATTGTTTTAATATTTCTTTATGAATTTTACAGATAGAATATACATTTATTTTTTAATTTGTTTAACTCATTTGTTTTTCATTATGTATGTGTATTTTTAAATATGAAATGAAATCAATAAAGTAATTATAATTGACGCAAATCGTCGTATTTATTAATATAGTATTAAAAAATATTCTTTTAATTGCAAAATCTTTGTCTATTTTATATTTTCAATAAGTTATATGTCGGGCTTAAAGCAGCTCCTTTTTCAAAGAAAAAAAAGCTGAGTTTTTTTTTATTATCCAAAATTCATTAATATAGAATGCATTAAGAATTATCAATATTAATCTGTAGTATATTATAATAATTTATCAAAGTTATTGTTTCAATATTATTATGCTTGTGAAATTATTGTTTGAATATTTATTTATGAATTCTACAGATAAAATATAAATTTATTTTTTAATTTGTTTGAATCATTTGTTTTTTATTATGTATAGGTATTTTTAAATGTGAAATGAAGTTAATAAAGTAATTATAGTTGGCGCAAATCGTCGTATTTATTTGTATAATATTTTAATAACTTATTCTCAATGCGAAATTATTGTCTATTTCATATATTCAATAAATTATATATATGTTGGGTTCAGCAGCTTCTTTTGCAAAAAAAAGGTAAACTTTTTTTTATTTTTCAAAATTCATTAATAAAGAATATATTTAGAATTATCAATATTATTAATCCGTAGTATATTAAAATAATATATCAAAGTTATTATTTTAATATTTATGATACTTGTGAAATTATTATCTTAATTTTTCTTCATGAATTCCACAGATACAATATGTACATTTATTTTTCAATTTTTTTGTCCAATTTTTTTTTCATATGAATCATATATTTTGGAATCGAAAATGAAGCTTAGGAAGATGATTTAAGTTAATATCTTAGTTTAGAAAACAGGCTTCGTTAATGATCTAGAAACAAGATTCTCAAAATAATCTTTAACAGGTGGAAAATTTTAAATTTGTAATTTTTATTCAAAATAATTCATAATTTTCAATTATGAATGAATGGAAACTCGTACAAGAACTGTATATAAATAAAACATTCGTTTTGATAAAGACAATTTTTAAGGTATAAAATTGGTATATTTACACCCAGTAAACATTTATGATGTCATATGATGATCATATGATGTCACGACGTGATTTTCGTGACTTCACCATGACGGGCCATTGTTTCGCCATATGTCTGGCACCTGAAGTCATGACGTAACTACCGCTCAACAAGGTTTAAAACGAGCATGCGCGTAAGAAAAGGGTGGGAAATTTTAAATTCTTGAAGAAGCTTAATAATACTGCCTTCATTAAAATTATGAACGAAAAGAATGTGTTGAGCGAATTGTGGAAGATGAATTTACAATGTATTTTTGGAAAAAGGTTTTTTTTTTCAATTTCATCTATAAATGGTTGCTCCATTTTCCAAAAATATATTGGCTAAATTTACCTTACACCATTAGCTCACAAGATGGAATTTGGTCTTGTTGGTGGAAAGAGTACATCGAGAGAACCGTATCTAATCATTTGTTTATTCATTTTTTTATAATCAACAATCCGACTCATCGGCCTCGTCGCTTTCGTGATATGTATCCATCAAATTAAGTTCAATTTCCTGAAGCGTTTTCTCAAGAATATCCGCTTCTTGCATTTTTTTTCTTCGTCCTCCTGTTTTTTCTTTCTCTGCTTCATAGATCGGATGACCTCCCTTACGTGTTTTTCCAACTCCGCAGAAGTCGCCGGTCCTTCAAAGAGGTTGCATTTTTGAGCAGAATCTAGAAAATGGAAAACGTTTTGTTAAGCACTGAAATATTTTGTGACGAAAAACCTATATTATAATATATATTATAATTATATTATTATACAGGAGGTATCCCAAAATCAATGTCAAAACAGTTTGGACATATTGAACAAATTTGTTGAAAAGATAAGAAAATTTAAAATCATATCGTTTTTCAGAGAAAAGTTTTTGGTTGGTAAGAGGATTTGGATGAAAGGGTAGACCAACCAAAAAACTGTGACCTATTTTCTGAAAAATGATACAATTTAAAGTTTTCTTTAATTTTTGACAATGTTTTTCAGTACCAAAAAAAATTGTCTTCAAATTCGCCTGGAAGTAAGTTTTTTTAGAATTCAATGTGTAAGAATTGAAGGTAATCATTTCATGAATCAAAATTGAGAAAAAAACCTAAATAAGGCGTTGGCGCACGAAGCGCGCAGGGGGGCGGGCCCCCCTAGTAGTGTTATAAATAATTATATTATAATTATAATATTATACAGGAGGTATCCGAAACTACTGAGGATACTTTACCCGATTTTTTCAGATTTTTTTAAGACTAAAAGTCCTTTGCCACTTGTTACAAAACTCAAAATCACAAAAGATATTTGAGTTTTACATTCAAGAAATCTGATTGTTTAAAATTTTTACCTTGATTATCTTTTTTACTTTCAATTTTAAGAAAAGTGGAAAAAGACTTTGCGACTCAGAAAAATATGAAGAAAATTTTGATCCGTGGCTTCCATCCCCACTAGTCAGAGGAGCGCGTTTATTCGTTGAATTACAAACATCAATATCTTTTTTAATTTCGAGTCTCGCAAAAAGTGTCAAAGAACTTTTGGTCTTAGAAAAATCTAAAAATCAATCATTTAAATTATCCTCCGTACTTCTTGATGCATCCTGTATATTTATTATTTTATTACCCAATAAGCAAACTTCCGGAAAATTGCTGCCAAATTTCCGGATATAGGCAAACAAAATTTCAGTCAAAACCATAGCCTAATACTTTTGCATTCAGCACAAGGATTTGATAGCAACTCTTACGTTATTCGCAATCCGCAATTTGAGTATAATTTAACAGCAATATCGGTGGTACCCTTTGCAAGCAATTAGACTTGAATCTAAAATGAATTGTTGCAGTTCGGTAGTTAAAATATTCAGTCAGGAATTGACTGTATTTAAGGTAATAAATTATTCATCAGGAGATATATAGTTTCAGTCAGTTTATTGCGAGAAACACATAAAAGTTACAAAAGGTTTTGTTTAATTAGTTGTACAATTTATCAGCTTCATTTTGTAGCGAATGCCGACTGGTAGCCGGATTTGATTTTTTTTCTTGTTGTTCAACTTCTGCTTGCAATTTTTCAGTGCACCAGTGACAGCAACTTGAAACTCCTCCCGCGTTGGTTTTCCATAATGATTGCTGACCGAGAGAGCTTCTGAAATTTTTGAATTATGTTCATTATTAAATAGGTATTTAAAAATATATTTCTTACATATTCTATGGCGCTACTGTTCCCCCAAGAAGATAAGAGAAATTTTTGATCTACTTTGATAAATTTCTCGATTTGTGGATTCCACATTAGGTTAAATAAAAAAAAGATAACAGAAATGTAATTAAGTAAATTTTCATTTTTAATTCTCAGAAATAAAAGATTTTTTCTGCATTCATTGCAAGGTTTTTGGTCTAAAACATTGATTTTTCTAATTCCGACTATTCCTTATGTGATAAACACAAAAAATTTTCTATAATAATTCTGAAAATAATAAGTTAATTTTTTTTTCAAATATTTAATTGTTCATTCGAATGATATTTGCATTACATAATTATACATAAAACGTAATTATTAAAGATCATTGATTTCCGACTCACTATAAAGGGCCATGCACATCGTTGTTTTGAAGAAGCACAACTTATCCTTTGCTGGATCAGATCCAAACCAAGTATACTTTAAGGCCAATTCTAGCGAGATCCCCTGCTCGATAGCTGCGTACACGCCATCTTTGAAAGTCACGCAGCTTAGGAATTTGAAAAATCGGACCTGCATAAGAAACAAACAAAAAAGTTATTCATGAACGTAATTTTGTATAGACAAATTATTATGATGTAATGAAATGGACGCTTACGACTTCATCGAATTCCGGAGAATCCTTTAAAAAGGAGTTCATTTCTTCAACTTTGCTAAAGGGAAGGAATTTCGGGCAAGTTGGCATTTCCGAGTCGAATTGAGAGTTAATTTTCTTCATCACGGTATCAACTTTTGATTCCAAAAGTCTGAAACATAATTTTTTGGCCTTTCAGTTATAGAGCAGTCCAACATGTGGAGTTAGAAAAGGGCCGCCTATAAACCTCATGAAGCAAATTAATTACTAATTAACAGTGCAAATTTATGTAGGAATCACATTTTATTGAAGTCGTAATTTTTCTTCTTAAAAATAAAATTTTATTTATCAATTCTCTTAGTCCGTAAAATTGCGTGTTTTTTTATAAATTATGCAACTTCTTTCGTATAATATACCTTATAGATTCTTTTTGCTCGATGAGCATGTCCACCACCTTTTTGATCGATGGCTCTGAAGATTTTCCACTGCTCCCACCGGTGATGGCTGGCTTGTTTAGAATCGTACGACCATCCTGATCATTACTTTCGTCTGGAGAAGTTTCTGCTTGTAGATTCTCAGGTTCCACTGATGAACCTTGACCGATGTCATCGCCGTTGTCGTTGTTTTCGTGGCTAACTTCGCTTTTCTCATTTCTCGTGTACGAACTGTCGCTTGGCGTACTGTTGTTTTCCTTGGAGTTTTCACTGTTGCGATCTTCAGAACCGTCGCTTTCGGAGCTAGTTTCATCTCGTTTTCGTTTTCGTTTTCGTTTTTGTGGCTCTACTGCAGAGAGCGCCGCGCTGTTCGATGAAGTGCTCGGAATTTCTTTCCCAAACGTCGACTGCAAGTTCTGAATTTCATCAAGGACTTTTCGCTGTGCCAACTGTTCATCGGAGGGTTTGGGTCTTTTTGTTTTCAGTTTATCCTCACTTGATGTTGTTCTGTACCTTCGTGGTTTCTTTACATGTCTTTTGACCCGCTTTGCTTTACTGGAAACATCAATATTATTTACTATAAGAAATAGTATATTGTTAACCAAGTGGGGAAAATAGGAGATTCCCACGAGCATGAAATTTGCCCCGCGAGCGAAGCGAGCGTGGCAATCATGCGAGTTGGGAGTCGACTATTTCCCCACGAAGTTAACATACGATTTTCTTTACACACCGCCAAGAAAAATGCGATCTCGGAGGTCTGGCGACAAACTGTCAAAATAATCGATTCCATTATTGGTGATGGGAGCGTGTGGTAAAGTGGTCTTTACTGCACTAGTGCAGTAAAGAAACCACTTTACCATACGCTCTCATTAACGATGATGGAATCGATTACTTTGGCTGTGTGCCGCCAGGTGTCCGAAATCGTATTTTTCGGGCGGGTGTGAAAGAAAAGTTATTTTTCCAGAGAAACCCGAAAAATATGTATTTTTCAAGTGTATGAAAAAAAAAGTATTTTTTGAGCATTAATACTGTGCAAGTACTGTCATTTTATGGTACACAAAAGGTATGCCCTAGTGATTTTGATTCTTACAAAAACCTTATAAACATTTTTTATAAGCATTTTCATAAGCTCGACCTTATAAAATTTTTATTAAAAGAAACTCTTTTTATAAAGCGACCTTGTAAAAACTGTATAAAAAAAATTTTTTTCATAAAATGTTTGTTTTTAATGAAAAATTTCTCACGTATCACAAAAAAGCTAACAAAATGAATACTGTCAATTTTTTATGAAAATTGATGATTTTTTTAAAAATTGGAAAATTTTTCATAAAAAAAATCAAATTTTATAAAAAAGTAAGAGGCTTAAATATTTTTTCATAAAAAATTCAAACTTTTTTTATGAAATTCTCTTTCATTTTTATAAAAAAAAATTTTATAAGGTCGTTTTTATAAAAAACGGAATTCTTATAAAAAATTTTGAATTTTTATAAAAATTTGGCCCTTTTTTATAAAAATCAAAATTACTAGGGTGTTGATGTTGATGGTATGCATTTGGCTAAGCAACTACCGTCGAAATAAGAGCAAGAACTTTGCCGCAGGCTTTTTATGAAATGAAAATCATTGATGCCACATACCATCCATGATTTCAGTACTGCCAGAAGTGCATTGCAGATTAAAGCGAAATAAGCAAACATTTGAAAGAATCTCCATTTTGTTTCAAGTAATTAGTTAATTTTCAAACTATGCTCAATGACTGTCATTGTCACCATTGTCATTTATTTATTCATTCACTCAATATGTACATTTAAAAATGAATCAATTTATTATATAATAATCACAACCTATTTCAAAGTTTTTTTCTACATTAATATTTGCACACTAAACAAGTGCAACAATATTTACAGAAGCACTGCTACTGCAAATTTATCTTTTGATTGACGAAACTGCTCAACTCCGTCGACAGAAAATGATTCCCAATTTGGCATTCGGAAACATTTGTGCGCGACTTCCGTGATACATATAATTTCGCTACTCTCCTGCAATTTTGAACATTTGTAAATTCCTACGTTCGACGAAAGAACCCCCACTTCATAGAAATCAACCTGATGCATGAATTTTTTCACCGAAAGAAAAACTTTCCCACCAAAAACTAGAATGTTGTCAACAATACGAATACTTGAATCATTCAACATCACGCAACTGTCCCGCAAATCTGTTCTGATTTTTAAGGATGCACTTTCGTAGCATTTGTATTGATGGAATCGTGTACCTACAAATCGAGCTTCTGACAATGGTATAGTATAATGTTTGTGTTTTAACTTGACCTGTTCCTGGTCCTTGTATTTCATCATGTCACATTTTTCCCGTTCCACATTTCTGTTATATATTTGAACAAGAGACTTCCCTTGCTTTCGACACATTTTTATATAAAACCTCATACTGTTCTCGTAAGGAAGTGCTGAAAAGTCTTCGCAAGGGCCAAACCGACGTACATCATCTATTATATGTAGCAATCCATGGAAATTGTAGGATAAAATTTTTTTGCCATAAATAGAACCACAAAGCATTACGAATTTTTTCATTGCTGCTTCTGCGAAATTTAAATGTTCAGCTGAGTGAAATTTCGGTGATACGAAAATGCGCATAGCAGAGTGGAAAAGCAAAAAATGTTGGTAGACGTAATCTTTCAGAATACCCTTGAAACATGCTACACTGATGTATAACATGATTTGACGCCATTGAGTTGCCTTGAAATCGCCAGTTTCTTCAAATGATTCAACTGCCCGATTGAAATCCCGAGGACAAAACGTCGAGATCAATTTACTCCTCTCGGACATCATTTTTATCTGACTTGCTGTGAGTTTTGTGTTCTTAGTATATTTTCCGGAGAACCACGAAAAAATAAGTTTTTTCATGACTCCCAAACATGCAAGATGCATATATTCGAATACAACATCATTGACGGCATCAAAATTCGGCAACTTTGAAAGTGCACTTTCATAGTTATGGTGATCTTCATCAACTTGTGAATTGAATTCTTCATTTGTCCTCCGGTCATGGTCCACTCCATCGAGTACCACGTACCTACCATCGGAAAATCCCTCGATCTTACACTTTGAACATGGAGCCAAAGCTCGGTGGCCTTTATGCCCTAAAATGTAAGCTCTAGCGGGCGCATCCGCAATAAAACAACGTAATTGAATCTCAAACAAAACGTTCTGATAAACTAATCCTCCTTGTTCAAAAATTTCGAGCATCTCAGATACGAATAATAAGAAGAAAAGAGTAGCGGAAGCAGCTTTCTTTTGGCCTTTGTAGATACCGACCGTCTTGGGAACCGATCTTTTTATGTTGGCGATTCGGCATTGTAACGGCCAAATATTTTTCTTTTTCCCAGTGTTTGTTAATCTTGCACCATCAGTGCTAAAATCGAGTTTCAATACCTTAGGAATTTCATGAAGAGGTATTGTTTCTAACACTTGGAAAATACATTTTCTTACCCCGATGTGCAAATATTCACCGGGGTCTATGGAATGAAGAACTGGAGGCAAACGAGGTGTCGAAGAAGTGTCCTAATATCTTTAGGCAAATAAGAAAAGCAAGGATGACTTCTGAGCAGCTCTACCAACCTGTTACCGAAACACTGAGTCGAATCTAGCATAAGTTCTGCTAAACGTTTTTGGAATTCTGTTCTAGGGTTTTTTTGTGCATGAGAAGTAGCGTCATTATTATTTTGGATTTGTTCAGAATTTTCGATCGATAAATCGATTCCGATAAATCGGGAATCATTTTCTGTCTCTGTTGTACTGGCAATATCATCTCTAAGAATTTCGATCGTGGATATATTAGTTTGGGATTTTGTTTTTTCATCAGTTTCAGGGATAACAGTCAAAATGTTTGCTGTATTGCGCATATTCTGCTGAATTTTTCTTTTCAGCTGTTTCAACCGTGATCTCAGTTGTCTTTGTGATACCGTTCGTAGTGGTCGGCATCTCTTTGAAGCTATGTTAAGATTTCGCAGGGCCCTCATGATTGTTCAATTTATTGACATTAACTACATCCTGCCGAAAAAATTTGCAATTGAAATGATCACTCCATCATTCTACCATCACCTACCTTTAGTCTTAATACTTTTCATCAGTTATTTCATAATTTACCATCAAAACTAACGTTCGTTCATTTTTAAATCGGTTCCTCGTATTAGTAATTCAGTTATTTATAAGTACGTTTATTCAAAAATCATGCATTTTGTGTGTATGTTTTCAGAAAAGCCATAGAACTCATCAATTCAAATTTTCTTTTTAATTTTCAGTAAACCTTTTACTATCAGTAATTGCAAAAACAACAAAATGAAAAGAAAATCATTCAATTTCAAGTATTGCAAATTAAAAAAAATTTCATAATTTCCTGAAAATCTCCTGTCTAACTATAACAAAATATTTACTGGAAAAAAAAATAAATTTCACTTGATAAGTACAATGGCTTTCCTGAAAATATTTACCCCGTGTAGCCTGACTTTTTTTGACTGAAGCATGGTCAAAGACAAATGAAAGTCAAGTAGGTAGATTCATGTAAATATATTCAAAGTTTAATAATAGACTAACGTTTTCCAAAAAACCGTGCTCTAAAATCGTTCGTAGTTTTTTAATAATCAATTTTCTACAACGGTCATAAAATATAGCATTTTACATGAGAAGAACCCCTTAAAAGAAAAAATCAGATTTTGATTTCCACCGTTTTTGGATTTTGAACGTTATTATTAAACCCCATTTCGCCATTTCTTGTTTATTTTTTTTTAATCCAAAATTACTTTTTTCAAGTCAAAGGAGATGCTTAACCCTTTTAAAAACAAATTCGTTAAGTTTATTCACCTTTTTCACATCATTTATGACTCTTAAAAAGTTGCCAGTTGGTCTGCACTGTCACTCACTATTTTGCAATTTTAAACAATTTCATAATATTCGAGAGGCGTCTTTTGCAAACGGATTCGATTTCTTTATGAAAAAAAGCACATTTTGAAAAAAAATTTTGTTACACCATTATTTGTAGAAATTCGAATTGATTTATTATTATCTTTTAATTATTGTTATTGTATTTTTATTTATTATTGTATTTATTACTGTCTCTTATTTATTGTTATTTATTATTGTCTTTTATTTACCTTGTCTATTAAGAAAAACTTAAGTTACAATTTTTATCTAACAAATTTAGCTTTACAAACAAGGATATCCATTTGTTAATTTAGAACTTGCGCGTGGATGAGTTGAAAATATACTTCGTGTTTTTTAGTTAGGTTGCGTTCACATCTCATCGTTTGATAAACGAATGCTTTCATAGCTCACACAATAAGTACATATTGCCTGAGTTTTTCTGTACTCCGAGCAATTACAAATGATATTTTCAATATGAAGTTTTTTACTCACTTGCCCGCTCCATGGTCACCGCTCGATTGACCATCGTCAGTTGACGACATATTCCTTATTTTGATTTTTGATTCAAGCGTGAAAAAAGTGGGGGGAACGTTCTGAAAATCCGTACAATTATTAATACAATGCGCACGAGAGAGATAGAGAACAATATGTATGAAATATACGAATGCGTTGGAACTAAAATGACAGTACAATTTTCTTCTACGAAAAAAAAAAAATTTCAAAGGAGTTATATTTACTGTCATTAATACTTGAATCTCGTCACTATTCACGAAGTAAAATAAAAGTTGAATAATGCACATTTCACTCACATATTTTAAAGGCATTTTTATCATTTGTACCATATGAAAAAATTAAATTATAATAATAATGCTGGATGTTTCAGATCAATGAATAATGAATATCTTGACTATATATACTGAAAATAGAAAATGTGAAAGTTATTTTTTATTTCAGAGCTACACACGAACTATTCGCAAGAATTTCATTGTAAAACTTTTAATATAACTACTATAAATTCTCGTCTAAATACTCAACTTCAGTAGCCTTAAGAACTATATATACAGTAATCTACAAATTAAGAAATACATATTTCTGATTAGAACCCTTAGATATTTCGATATGTTAATTAATTATTGTAAAATAATAGAGGTCTTTACCAATGATATATTCCAAAGTATTATATTAATATGAAATTTTTCAAATTTCTTCTTTGAAAATTGTACATAATGCAAACAGAAAAAATATTCATCATCTTCTGAATAAATTATTTAATATAGTCGAGTAGTTGATTTTCCATTCCCAACTAAATAAAAATGTTTTCAATTTTTCACAGAACCTTTCAGATTCTCATATTTTAATATTTCTTCATGGTAACCATCAATTTAAGCATTTTTCGATTGTCATTATGGAGGAACACATTGGAGAATAAAATTAGGGTTGATAATTACACATAACAAAACTCTTAAAAACCGTTGCAAAGTTTTCTAAATTTTTTATTTCATAAAATCGTTTCAAAAAGAAGGGTTAAAATGTTTAAAAACCATAAAAACATTTGAAAATTTTGAATTTTTAATGCAACTTCATCAGTAAAAAAATTTCCGTTTTCTGACGATGTCAGAGTCGTTAAACACACAGTTTTTAATTCAGCAACATTCCCTAGTGATTTTGATTTTTAAAAAAACCTTATAAACATTTTTATAAAGTTGACTTTATAAAATTCTTATAAAAAAAACTTTTTTCATAAAGCGACCTTATGAAAACATTATAAAAAAATTTTTTTATAAAATTTTATATTCCGAAAAAATTTTTATCAAAAATATTTTTTTATAAAATGTTTGTTTTTAATTAAAAATTTCTCACGTATCAAAAAAAGCTAACAAAATAAATTCTGTCAATTTTTTAGAAAAATTGATGATTTTTGTATAAAATTTGAAAATTTTTTATAAGAAAATCAAATTTCATAAAAAAGTACGAGGCTCAAATATTTTTTTATAATAAATTGAATTTTTTTATAAAATTCTCTTCAATTTTCATAAAAAAAAATTTTTTATATAGTTTTTTAAGATCACTTTATACAAAAATTGTTTTATATAAAAGTTGTATAAGGTCGTTCATATAAAAAACGGATTTCTTATAAAAAATTTGGCCTTTTTTATAAAAATCAAAATCACTAGGGTTAGGTTTCTGAATTTCGAATTTTCCCAAATTCACGCAATTTCCATGTTGAATCATTTTAATTTTCTGTTGCCTATTTCATAATTTTATATTTTCTACAATAGTAATACATTTATAATAATTATTATAATCAGAAATAATTACTGTTCATATTGATAAAAAAAAACGAATATTACAATCATTGTATAAATTATTAAGAAATTTGTAGAATTTTGTGTCCATTATACACCTACCGAATAATTTTCCACAATACGACATTCATAATACCTTTTTTTTACCACATTGTAGAAAAAAAATCTACAATACTACAATAAGTTATTCAGCAAAAAAATAACAAATGCATGGTACATGTTTATACTTAATCATTTCAAAATCTTTTAGTAGTAAATTTTGTGAATAAAAAATTATACTCGTTGAAACAGGAAAATGCAAAAAAAATATGTATGTATTTCATCCTTGGCAATTCCACGTGATTCCACGTACGGAGATATCTCACGATATCTCCTCATAACCTTACTTTTTATATGAGTGAACTTGTTTTTCACTTACCGTCAAAAATATCTTCTGGCTGCGTCTGATCGATGGCGATTGATAATTTACCAATCAAATTTTTACGTGTAACACAACCAAACGTATTTTTCGTGACTCGTAAATAAGGATTAAGGACGTTTTGGCTGGGCGTGATGCCTTGTTTTACCGCGTTTTTGCAAGTCACGAGTCACGTCTCGAAACAGCTATTGTCCCCTCCAACAGCGTCCCCCCACCCTTAATACGCTACTAGTAGCGTATTAAGGGGAGGGGAGCGCTGTTGAGGTGCGAGAAAGATGTAGAGAAAAGAAAGCGCGTCAGAGGAAGAGAGACGCGAAGGTGAAAGTGAACCCATCCCCTTAATATGAGATAAAGCGCAGCCTACAGTTGACGCTAAACAAAAAAATGCTTTCGCCAACGATTTCTGTTCTATTGCGTTCTAATTGCCACCAAACACATCAAAAACATATTTATCAGATATTAGCTTCAGAATTATAAACATTGTTGATGCAAGAGTTTCTGCCGAAGGAACGTAAAGATATGCGGCAATAATTCTACTGAATTGCTCTCTTTTCCCTATCAATGATTTATTATGTTTTCGAAAAAATCTTATGATTGATAATTCACAGTAGATGATACTAAAACTTGGTAAAAAATATTGCCGCATACAACAATTGTTGTCATTCTACTAAAAATGCGTGCAGCAACGATTTTTGCTCTATTGCGCTCTATTTGCCACCAAACAAATGAAACGAACATTTATCGGATACTGCTATCAAATTGGCGAAAATTGTTTCGGCTACAGTTTCAGTCAGGCAAACATAAATATATGCGGCAACTTTTCCAGCGGATTGTTCTCTCATTGCCCATTTAAAATTTCTTATGTTTTTGCAAATATCTTATGAAAATAATTCAAGGCAAATTATCTGCGAATTGAGCAAAAATGTTGCTGCAACGATTTTTGTCGAATCACTAAAAATGTGTGCGGCAACGATTTCTCCTTTATTGCGCTCTGTTTGCAACCAAACAAATGAAAAAGATATTTTCTAGGCATTGCCATCGCATTGACAAAAACTGTTGCTGCTACAGTTTCTGCAATTTACCTAGAAATAAGTGCGTCAATAATTTCTGCAGTATTGTTCACAAATTGCCTTTTTAAATGTCCGACAAGCGTTTCGAGTAAAGATTTCTAGCAATTTGCAAAAAATTTCAAAGAAATTATTTATAGCAAACATTTCTTCTACATTGCTTGGCAACGTTGGTTTATTGGGTATAATTATACAGTAATATAATGTAATATTGTAATCAGTAACATTATATTCCTTGTCAGCTATGTGCAACTTTGAAGTGTTGAACTTGCGTTGCATTTTTTAAATCAATATAAAAACAATATGACAAAGCTCATTTGTAAAATAATGTGATTTATCATGGTCACGAAGTTTTCTAAATAGGTAGCAAACGGAAAAACTTCATACATTGAGTTGTACGTAGAAAAATACCGAAATAAAACAGTTTACTCATTTTTATTGTCGTAGATTTCACTTTTTGTTTGAATGAGAACGTATTATGTGCAAAAATTAAATTATGTCAGATGCATGCTTATATGTAAAGAAATTCTATTTTTTAAGTATCACACAGTGACAGAATGACATGCATGATTTTAATCATTAAAAAAGGAAATAAAAATCCAGCGTTTCCTTAACCTTAATCTGAAAAAAGTCAATCGATTTTTTTACCTTTTGTATTGAATGTAAAACATTAGTTTTCAAGTTCGTAAAAGGTATTTGATTCGATTTTCCCTACAAAATAAATTGTTCCAACAGAGTATTTTTAATTATTTTGAATAAAAATACTACAATCTATTAATTTCTACAAGTTTCAATGGAGACAGCACATATATTATTAAAATCGAACTAAATATAACAAAATCATTGGAAACTTAAGGTATTTTATTAAATTATTCCTTGAGAATTGAACTTTATGAAAGTTATTTATTATTAGTTTCGAAAAAAAAAATACCTGAAGCTATTGATTACAATAAGTATTCAGGGTGGACCCGCATTTTGTAGCTTAATTAAACGAAATAAACTAAATGCAAGTGCAACGCAAGAGCAAAGGTAAAGAGTTGCACTTGCGTTGCACAAAGTTTGGCACGGTGATTATTTATATTATAATTTAATAATTAATCAATGATAAGTTAAATATAGATTTTAATTAAAATTACAAATTCCAAAACAATTATTTAAAAAATATAAGGACAAAAAAAAGGAAAATTCATAGCTTCAAGTTTTTTGAATCAAAAATGTTGTGGGCCATATTTTAACTTGACTAGGAAATGTTTCAAGATGTAAATTATCGACAAAAAATACAAAACAGAAAAAATTGAAGTATTTTACACGAAAAATCACGAAAGCAAAATTTACAGGTTAATGGTTTGTCTAAATTTTGTCTACATTTTTCTGGGACAGATCGTTACATATTTTGGATTAAAATTGGGAATATAAAATAGATATCATATTTCATACCTCATTTAACTGTTTTCCGGCCACACGCTATGATTTTTTCGGTGATTGTTTTGCCTCTTGTGGATGGAAAAATCTTGAAAAATTCGAGTAAACCTTGCACACTCACTTCAAACTAAACACGAGTAACGAGGTATAAAACTGTCAGCTGATGAATGAAAACAAACACACGCGTGATTTTGGATTTCAGGGTTGGTAACTTTGCAGCTCACGTGATGAACAAAGCGCGGAATTTGAAAAACTGCAGTTTTTCCAAGTCGCGGGCTGAAAAAAAACCGACACAATTTTGTGGGACCTTAAATCATCGATTCACTTTTATACTATGAAAAGTGTAAAATTTAATTTCAGTTACAAAAAAGATGAATTTTAACGATCGGTTTTAAAAGTCATTGTTAGTCACCCGACTATCACGTCATGATTACAAAAGTGATCATTGGTGATCATGTAATGATTGGAAGTGACTGATGTATTCACTACGCAGTCACCAGGATGTCATACCATGATTATCACGGCATGATCAAAATATGATCATCACCGATGTTTACTGGGCAATTAAGTTGTATGCTTCGTTTATGGTAAAAAAATAACAAAGAAAAAAATAACACATTAAAACTGAGAATAAAAGAAACAAATTATACAATTTGAATCATATTAATTAGAGAAACAATTTAATATACACGTGCATATATTTTGAACATAACCCTAAACTGCGTGGCCTTGTAAAAGAATAATAAATGCAACAGTTAATTAGAATTCGCGCGTTTATTTTTTTTTGCTGATTCTTACCTTAATTTTTTCAATGAGACAATGCGAATTGATTCGAATCGCAGATTCTCGAATTTCCGATTATGCACTGTGTTGCAGGAACGACGTGAACGACGTTGAACAACGTTGAACCACGACAATTGTCAATTACCACGATTTCGTTTGCGCCGACGCGCCGTTTGCGCGGGTAAAGCGCCAATCTGCGCATGAGCGCATCGTAATTATGAAAGATATCTCAAAACACCCTCGAAACATACGTTTTGCTCGAGCGGTATTTCAAGTACGCGTTAAAATATGCATAAATGATTAAAATCGATAATATTATTCTTTCTATCGAATATACTATATAAGCATGAAACTATTATTTCCATGTTTTCCACTCACGTAATTCATTTTTGAATACTCTACTATAATTGTTTCGCTATTAATTGTATTTTGTTTGTTTTTTAATTACCACATTAATTATAATGATGTTTAAAAATCAAACAAACACACAAATTGTAACGTGTTTCTTTAAACAAAGTGATTGTTATTCATCAATAAATAATTATATTATTAAATGGTTTCATCAAACCATTGTCATATATATATTATTACTATTACATTAATTATTATATTATTAAAAAACATTCAAATAACTATACATGAGAGCATCTATAAGATACACTCTATACGCGTACACATCGTGGATATCATATTTATATTGAATATGAATTAATTAATCAAAATAATAATCACGGACGTTCTCTTGGAGGTTCATCGATATATCGATGATCATTTGTCATTTTCAGAATCTTGCGCGTAAATTATATCTCATTACCGAGAATTTCCATACTATTGTAGGAAATACATGACCTCGTATTGACAAAAATAGTTGCTGCAAATATTTGTACGCATATTGTCAAAAATTTCACAGACATTATTGCGGCAAGAATTTCCGTCCGATTTCCGGCATTTATTGCCACCAGATTGCAGCTAGGCTGCCGTCATTTGTTTCTGGCATAACCGGCAGGATCTCATTGCCTGCAACTTTATGGCAATATCGAGGACATAAGTGCCGACAAGTATTTCTTCTGATCTGCTACGGCAACGTTTGTTTATGGGGACTATATATACAAGCAGTGATTTTTTATAAAAAAAATTTGTTTAGTCTTCACAAAATAAAAAACAAATTAGATTGAAATGTTAAGTTTCAATTTATTTTAATTATTTATTACATAAAAGCGGTAATTTTTCTAGTCTATACAAAATAAAACATTACTTTACAATGTTAAGTTTCAATTTGGGCACATTAAATTTGTCAAACTGCAGGAAAACCAGGAAATAAAATATTCCAAATTTAAGAAATTTATTCTACACATTTTCAAATAGGGAAGACATTAAACTATTTCCTTTTTTATTAACCTAAATTATTTTTCACAGATAAAAATGAACAGAATCACGGAGAGTAGTCGCAAATACTCTGAGAGACATTTGCGCCGTTTAGTACAAAACCAGACAACAACTGATTTGCAGCGCATTCTTGCCAGGGAAGATGAACCTGAGATTTTTCAAAATGTGGGACATGAAGATCTGGAAAATAGCCGTTCACCTATGGATAATACTCATATGCAAAGTGGTAAGAATATCACACAAATTAAATAAGAGAGTAATTGATCACTCAGAGCCAAAATTCCAATTATAATCCAATTTATTCAAATCTTTGATCAATATTTCGACCACCAGATTTGGTCCTCATCACGATCAATTTTAAAAAAATCGTATGAAAATAGATCCTGATAAAAACACAATTTGGTGGTCAAAATATTGATTAAAGATTTGATTACATAGGATCGTAATTGGAATTTTTCCTCCAAGTGATCAATTACTCTTTAACTTACATGAAAAAAAGATAACGGAGCATAACGAAACTTAATTTGAGATTGACAGAAATTAAACTTGTAGCTGTAAATTAATAAACTCTTCATTGAATTTTCTTTCATTTTATAATTTATAATTTTTCGTTGTTGTGTATATGTGACTTTATTGACACTTGTTTTCTAGGACTTCTTCGTGAACCAACCATAATAATTTTGTAGTTAATGTTTATGAAACGTCATACATAATTTATATTTTAAAATTCAGGTTCCGAACAATTTATATTCCAAGGTGTAATTTTATCTTCGTCATTTTTATAATAAATGCTTAATGAATTTCATTATTATTATATTATATTACCATACAATGTGATTGAATGAAGAGAAAATATTTTCTACAAAAACAGATTTATTCTTTCACCAATATGAGGAGGAATGTGGAAATTTTTGGAAATATTTTGCCAAATTTTTCCATAAATGTCGACTTTCTTCGCCATAGACTTGGAAAAATCATGTAGAATGATGAAAAATTGCAATTTTCAAGATATGACACTCGTAAACCAAAAAATATGAACATTTTTCATGGGTTTCAAGACTTGGGGCCCAAATTAACAAAATTAGTTATAAGTTGAAATAACAATTACATTCAGCGTAAAAATATATATGAAACTAATAAGTTTCAAGATATCTCAATCACTGAATAAAAGAACTAAATAATCTTGATCGATTTCCTTGCCAAAAAGAAGTAATTTATTTTAGATAATTAACGTTTCAACTAGTTTTTGAGTCCTTTTTAAGAGTGTTTTTTGCAAGATATATTAATAATTTGACTGTACAAAACCATTAGTAGTTCAAATTACATGTATGAATTCAAGTCTTTATGCATAAAGTTTGAAAACTATACAAATGGTTCTATATATTTTTATATAGTTCTATTTTTTCATTTAAAGATTATTATGATCTGTTGACCAAAATAAACCAGAACAAAGACTCTAAAAAGAGTTGAAACTATCGTTATCTGAAAAAAATTACAAATTTTTAACTAGGAAATCAATGAGGATTATTTCATGAGAATCCATAAAGAAATTTTAATTGGAATTAAAAATTGGAATAGAGGATATTCAAAAGTTAACTGAAAAAAAATTTCTCAGAACTCGAAATCGAAAATCGTACGAATTACATAGGACAAACTTTGAAATTTTTGAGACTTTCTTTTCATAAATGTAAAGATTATCTAAGGTGGGATTTTTTTGACTTTTGTTTACAGATCCCCTGCCACAACCTGAGAATCAAATTGATGAGAATTTCGACGACAGTGACTCATCTTCTGGGAGTAGTATCCACAGTTTTGAATACCCATACCTCAGCTCGGGTGACGAAGAGGACGAGAATCATGGAGAAATGTTAACGGACTCAGACCTCGTTACGGACGTCGTTGATTGGATGGGTCAATTTTCAATAAGCAGGGAAGCTAGCAATTCTTTACTTGCAATCTTAAATCGTCACACAAATGTTTGTTTCGCGAAAGACTCGCGAACCCTTTTGAAGACACCAAAAACCACAAATGTTGTGCCAATGTGCCAAGGTCAATATTGGCACAATGGCTAGAAAATGTTATACTCGACATAATTTCGAAAAGAGATTCTCAAGGCATTAGGGAAGAAGATATTAATCTTTTGATTAATATAGATGGTGCTCCTTTGAGAAAATCCACAACAAACTGTCTTTGGCCAATTTTATGTTCTGATGATATTTTAAAAGACGTTTATGTTATTGAATTTATTTTGGAACAGGTACGCCAAATAATCCTGATGAATTTCTTGATGAGTTTGTCAAAGATGCAATCAAATTTACAAATGAGGGCTGTAATGTAGGGGAAAAAACTTATGCATTTAAGGTAAAGGGAATCATTTGCGATGTGCCCGGAAAATCGTTTATTTTGCAAGTAGCAGGGCATACTGGGTACGGTTCTTGCACTAAGTGTATAATACACGGCGAGTATGTTGAAAATTGTGTTTGTTTCCCCAGTGAATGTAATATACTGAGAAATGATGATGATTTCAATCATTTTCGTTATGAGTTAGATTATCAACGTGGATTAACTTCTTTGACAAAAATACCACGACTTAAACTTGTTTCAGAAGTTCCACTTGATTACATGCATTTGATTTGTTTGGGATTCGTGAGGAAACTTTTACATCTGTGGTCTAGTGGGCCAATTCGAAAAAATGTTCGTTTACGGTCGTCTGATGTTAAAGAAATTTCAGGACAATTGCTCGATTTAGTTAATTGGGTCCCTTTTGATTTTAACAGACGACCAAGACCAATAGAATATTTAAAATATTGGAAAGCTACCGAGCTTCGCTCATTTTTGTTATATTGGGGGCCGATTGTTTTGAAAAAATTTTTGAGGGTTGAATTGTATAGCCACTTTCTTCAACTGCATATTGCAGTTACTATATTAGCAAGTCCAGTTTTGTCAAAGGTTCCAACAAACGTGAATTTCGCGGAAGAATTGTTAAAAAAAATTTGTGTCAGAATTTGAGGAACTGTATGGAAAAAAATACATTTCGCATAATGTTCATAATTTACTGCACATTGCCCAAGATGTCAGGAAATATGGACCTTTAGACGAATTTAGCGCATTTCGTTTCGAGAATTGCATTGGAACTTTGACAAAACTGATAAAAAAAGGAGAATGTCCTTTGCAACAAATTCACCGTCGATTATCCGAAAGAAAAATTAATTATAAAACAACGACGAACGAAATTGAAAAGGTTTCTTTGCAGGGGCGACATCATAATGGTATTATGCCTGATGACCATTCGCGTTTTGATACAGAGTTTCGTAAAATGTATACCGAAAATTTCAGGATAAATTGTTATAACAACAAAAACAATTGCGTTTTATTAAAAGAAGGAACTATCGTCGAGGTTTTGAATTTCGCGACTGTAGGAAACGAAAATTTTATAATTGGCAAAGAAATGATGCATAAGAAAAATTTATATTGTGAACCTGTTTCGTCGTCAGACATCAGAATAAATTTTGTCAAAAGAACAATTGTTATTCGTAAGTGGCTTTGTTTAGAAATTACTGCAAAGCTTTGCAAATTTCCGTACAAACATCACAAAAACAGCGATATTAAAATGTGCATCATACATACCTCGGCTTCTAAATCGTAATGAAAAAAATGCATCCTAGTTTACCTCTCACGGTCAAAGTTTGTACGACATATAATTGTATATAACATAATATTAGCAAATAAATATAAGATGAGAAATGCACGATCCGTTGATCGTTTTCATCGCCCACCAATATTTTAATATTTTTTTTATTATTCAAACATTTTTATACCTTTCAAAAAACAGTACCGATATATTTCAATTCAAACTTTTACTTATATGTTACGATTTTTGTAAATGAAACTTATCGTAAAATCCCTTCTGCAACTATGAACTTATAGTTTCTTTAATAATTGTACGCGCATTTATATATATTATTTCAATAGTTAATATTTATGAAAAATAATTTGGATCTTTGGATCGGAGCAACCGAGAAATTTCATATGTTTGAATAATATGACATGTGTTCAAATCTTTACGTTTTAAAAAAAATGATAATATTTAGAAAAAATTTTCCACATAAATGCAGTGCAAATGTGAAAAACGCACTTTTCAAATAATCACTATCACATAAACCCTTCGACAACGTTTGAGAAAGTTTCATATATAATGTTTCGACCGAAATCTTGTAGAAACGTTGCACAAAACCATTACTGGGTGACTACCATTGGAAACTTTTGGTAACGTCTCTCGAACGTTTAAGGTGAAATGTTGTGGCAATCATGCATGAGTAAAAATTCAGACAACTTTCAGTTGAAACTGTCAGAAACGTTGCTCGACAGTTTCAGATGAAACATTTCAAATAAAACGTTGTGGCAACCTTGCAAAAAGATTAATGCAGAAAGCTTTCGCGTGAAACTTTCGGTAAGGTTTCCTCAGTCTACACATTGGAAGTTTTCATCAGAAATAGAACAGCAAGATTGCTGAAAACTTTCTTGTGCAAGCTTGCACCAGAAAGAAAACAGAAAGACTGCTGCAAACTTTCTAGTGCAAGCTTTCAGATGACACCTTCCCAAAACTTTCGGAAAGGTACCCGGAAAACCAAGCCTGGAGACCAGATCGGCCCAAGAATCTGGGCACCAGAAACTTGGTCCAGAATAGGTCCAGAGAGGGCCTTGATAAACTCAATCAAGATCTCCGCTCAAGATTTGATCCAGTCATGGTCCAGATCGCACCCATGATTTTGAGCCAGATCTGCACTTTAATGCGGAAGTAGAAATACCCTAGTTTTGTACCAGGTTCTGGAAATAATTACAACCCAGACTTGATCCAGATTGGCCCAATTGTCCAATTTTTACATTATGAACTGTATGTTAATTATTCTAAGAATTCCGAAGTTGATAGTGGAAATACGCATTCAGAAATATACATTCGAATGAACTAATGTTTCAATTTCAAAATTCAAATTCATTTTTTTTCAACATAATGCTCTGCCAGCACGGAGCATGCGCAGCAGTGTGCAGTTTAGCACTTAAGCTGAGTCATTGCTAGCGATCGTTCTCGTGTGTTCACGTGTGTTCTCGTGAATCTCGTGGGTTCTAGTGGGTCATCTAGATGGTTATAGATTGTCATAGATCTTTCACCAAGAAAGTCGTGCAATTACAGGTAAGTGATAAATATTCAATAAATTAAATAAAAAATATTGTCGCTGTTTTTTTCAGTATGAAATCGTTTTGCGTTTTGATTTCAATAAGTTCAATTACTCTGGTCAGGTTACGACACTTTATTACAAGCGTGGTAATTGTTTACTTCCAAGTTCAAAGTCCGGAGGTAAAAATCGTCTTAAAACATTTTTTTTCTTTTCAAAAAAGGGTGTAAAAGTGCGGCGCGTTGCGTAATTGTATTGTTTAAAATGTATTGTACATTGGTTTTTTGTAAAATTGGGAATATACTCGCTTCAGTTCGCACATAACCTAAAAAGTCGAGCCGAAGCGAGTATCAATAATTTTATTTATGAAAAAAAAAAACATCTTTGACATTTATTATTAAAATTTTTCATATTACGTTATGCCGAACGAATTATGAAAATAAGGTTCTAAGAATATACATTTCCTTATACTCATACGAACATTTTTTCGTTAGTACCTAGATTTGTCCCAGACCTGATCCAGGTCCTGGTACAACAGATTTATAAGTAGACAAGTTTTTGGACCGCGCCTGGACCAAATCTTGAGGTTTTAACTGGACCAGATTCTGGGCCCAACCTGGATCCTATATGCGGAAGTAGAAGTACCCCAGATTTGACCAATGTTACTCAATAATCTGGGTCGCATCTGGGGCCAGTCTTGTGCAATTTTGTTTTCCGGGTAACATCAAAAATCTGCAAGCTTTCGTGCCGTGTGGGGTATAACAGTATATTTAATAAACTACCCTCTAGTCAAATAACTACCCGCTTGCCAAACAACTATCGGCTGGTCAAATACACGTCCGGCAGGAATTTTCTGAGCTGCTCGTTAATTTCCTACCCTATCGTTAATGAACGATCTTGGTTCGGTTTTTTACAACACTCAGAGTAGGTCGGATTGTTTCCTAAACTCAGTGTGGTTATTTTCCTACGAGATTTTTTACAGTGTATAGGTAATACGTTATTTGGGGTCTTAATTTCAGAAATTTCTTGGCAGATAGCAAAAAAAATCTGCTCGTATGCAATAAACACCAACGACAAAACATGTCTGAAATGCATGAAATAAATTCGCATCATATATTTGAAATTCATACGTAAAAATCAGAAATATCATTCATAATGGAAATAAACATGCTATGGGAACATAAGGAATAATATAGTAAGAGGATCGATACCGATAGCAGTACTCAATAGCTGATACACTGGAAAAAAAGTATTTTAGAGAGCACTTCAGAAAAGTTAAGTTGGCACCATTGACAGGTTGACTCTTTGGAGTTGTCCGAACACCTCGCGGTTCAACGAAATCCTTCGAAAGTGTCGAACGAACACTTTCGCCTATTGTCAACACGATGTCCGAGCAGCCCGAGTTCAACCGGCACCTAAAAGTGTTGGTACAACACAACGAGCTATAGTATGGATCGCTAATGTCGACTGCGCATCCATGTACGGGTAGAAAGAAACGGATAGGTCAGAATGACCTATTCATCTCTTACTATACCATCTTCCTTATACCTATATATATATATATATATATATATATATATATATATATATATATATATATATATATATCCATCCCCATCTATACTATCTCCTTTCTTTTCTACTAAGAAATCGTTCGCACAGTCAGATAAGCGATCCATATATACCATACGCATAGACCTTATAGTACATGGACTGCTAGTATGCCATAACATGCCATAAGCTCAATAGAAACAGCCCGGTTAGACATAGGGGGCAAAAAGCTGGGGGACCTGCGCGACTAATTCGACGGAACGAACCGACTGTATCCGAAGGTACCCGATCGTAGTTCATATGTATAGTTATACTGGATATGTACATACTTTTACTTGTCATTATGAATTTTTTATCGTTTTTCGTAATTTGTTGGCAATCTTGCATATGTTGCATGATTACTTTGAATATCTGGAAAAAATGTCTACAAGATTTTCACGAAATAAATATTATGTTATAAAGGATTTTTTTAAAAATGGATGATCATCAGAGTTCAGCATGTAGAAAAAAAGGATTGCATTATGCAGCATGTGTTTTTCCAGTGGAATTCGCCGTCAGATAAGTTGCACTTTTTAATTATAAAAACCGAAATTGTAGATTTTTTTCTTTGTAGTATGTGTTTATTTATCAGGGGCACCGTCTGATATTGTATGGATCCAGGAAAAATACGCATTTACCAGCCAATGGAAATGATAGAATATTTGTATAAATATTGACATCAATAACAGGTAAGATAAATTTAGAAAATTATAATTGTATACTCTAAACAAGACTATATAGAAACAGTGTAGTTCTTTTATTTTTGTAATAAGTATGGAAATTTATTTTCAACTAATTCCTCATGACATTTTCCAAATACCTGATTGAAAAAGACATTTATGCTTAGTTCCAACATTATTAACTTGCCTCAAAATGAAAATTTTTTGATTAAATAAACGTCGAGATCAATTTTAAACAGTCATACTTAAACGTTTACTGTTATTTATAATTAAACTTACGGATAAACTATTTTTAAAATTAATTGTGTTGTAATAAACTTCTGAAAAATATGTCATTATGTGAAGATAATTATTGGTTTTTGTTTGTATGGAAATTACGATTAATTATTCGATTCTATCAAAATTTGTTTTGACAGCGAAAAAACTTATATTCAAATAATTGTCACATTTTCTGATGATATTTTCCAGTTCTTTATTTAATCAACGAATGTCTATTCATTTTTATCGTAATTGACTTACCTACTGAAAAAAAATTAGTATACAAGAGAAAGTTTAGGGCTGTGATATAAGAAAAGATTTAAAACTGAATTTCACATTTTGCTTTAAAATATCAAGTGAAATGTAATGTGTACTAAACATTGGATCAACACTTAAGATAAAAAGTGAATTATTACAAGTCGGTGTTTAGAATAAAATAGTATTAATATTATGTAGTTCCAAAAATTAATATTATCTAAGAATTATAATATGACAGTGTTATTACGAAAATCTATTATAAAAATGAATTTTTTTACAAAAACTCTTTTATTTTCAGAAATTTTATTGACATAGGAAAATGTATTGCACATGTTTATAATGTTATATACAGTTTTAATAAGTGATGTCTCAGAAGTTAAGAATGGGCCTTAGAAAGTTCATTTAGAAGCAACTGGGATTTGGCATGGTGAAGTCACCATTCAACCGTGGCATAAAAACACACTTTTTACGACCGCTACGATGAAAAATATCGTTCGCACCATGGGAAAAAAAAATTTCTCCCTCGGGAAATAACCTTCACCCTCGTAAGAAATTTTTTTTTCCCTAGGTACGAAATATACTATTGGAGCCCTGCATATGGTGACTCTGAATATTCCAATTTGTGAACAGTATTATGTGAATGATAACAATGTCTTCCCATATTATGGGCGTTTTTGTGCACTGCATTATAATACAAATAATAATTGTATGTAAAAAAATATATTGACATATTAATTTTTCTACAACGAAGTCAATAGCTAATTAACAACATTATTATAGGAGAAGAAAATTATCATTATTGATAATTATGGAATTATTTGAAACAAAATTAATTTTCATTTACATAAATATAATTATTATTGATATCTTATAATTATATTTTATAATTTAATATTTCATAATTGAAAAAGTTATTTTCAATTCTTCTATTATTTTATAACTCATTAACTGGAAAATTTTTCAAGTAATTATCATTTGAAATAGTATTTATTAGAAATATTAAAATTTAATAATAATCATTAATAAATAAAATATAATTATAATTTCAATGGACTAACTATTACCTTATTTAGAAATATTCGCTCAATTATGATTACTAGTAAACCATTATCATTTGTGCTTGAATTATCTCTATAATTTAAAAAAAAATTGTTTTAATTGCATTAAATTTGAGTACTGATCACTATTACACTGCAGTATTAAAAATCTCAAACAGCAGCTCTCAAAAATGATGAATAGTAATCATAACTGTAGCACTAATCAATCACAAACTGTATGGTAATATGTAACAGTTAAATGTTAATTATCATAAAAAAATATTACGGAGCGTGGTTAACTGTGAAAATACTCCGTTTAAATATTGAAAATACAAAACTCTCGTTTACGATACAAATACAAGTATTCATTGTACAGTCATAAAAATAACGAAACACAGATATCACTTGAACGTCATAAAAAACAAAAGGAATTACATGTGAAAAGTATTAAATCTCAAGATGTAACGCAAAAGGTTACACTAATTTGATTCTGCTTACATTTCCTGGAGTAGTATGTAGTAGTAATATTCTGCGATTGCAAAAAAAAGTTTACAATTTTTACCAGTTGTTAATAATTCACAATTTTAGGAATGGATTTTTTACCAATAACATTTCTTGCTTCGAATCTTGTTCAATCAATGGGAAGGGCATAGTGAGGTACAATATACAGTAGGAAAAAAACTTGTTTAAAAACTGTCGCGAAAAAATTTGATTTTAAAAAAAAGAAAAATCATGTGATCAGCAAAAAAAATGTCAGCAGAAAAGAAATAATTTAACTAAAAAAGGATTCAACTAAAATTACTCTGCAGTAATACCCCATACTTCTCCGATCTTACAGTTTTTATTGATTTCTAAATAGTACGATTTTTTTGTGAAAATGTCGTACGTATTTGTCAATTTTTGAGTTTTTTTTTTCTTCGTGGTGCATTCTGATCACCAAATACATGCCTGCCACAAAATTGAGTAATTCAAAGTAGTGTTCCTCGAAATGTTGAAAATGTTGTGCCGAAAAAAATGGATGGTTTTTGGAAGACTTCAAAATTTCTATAACTTCCTTTTCGAATGTTGACCTAAAAACATTATTACTGGAACGAATGATTTTCTCTATAAAAAGACAAATTTGGAACAATTCTTCAGATGGATATGCCAAAAATCCATGATTTTTCAGGTCGATCAGCCGAGAAGACCCAGATTCACCCACGATGCTAGTGAAACAATCTTCACACATTTTGGTCTGAGATCCTTCTTTGAACTTTTTAACAATGTACCCCGCAATATATCGGACTACATCCTGTACATATTCCGATGGTACATTAGCATCAAATTCAAAAAGTTCGTTTTCTTCAAATTCATAGTCTTGAAAAAGTTTGCAGTATTGATGGTCAATTTCGTGGCCGTCATGTAAGTCTTTTTCTTTGTCAGATTTCTTTCTTTTGCCACTTGAAACTGTCAAAAATGGAATGTCGTCTGGGGAACAATTTCCACTTTCTGTTTGAGATACTTGTTGTCGAGTTATAAGTCGACGCATGGCATATTGGAACTGATAAGATGTCGGGTTGTTGCAAAAACCACCCCTTATCCGCACAGCTGAAAAAAACGATTCAAGCATATCTTGGGACACTTTGTATGTTAAAAAATATTCGTAATGATATTGTTGATGGAGGTCCCTGCAGAGCGCGAACATGTTTCTTAAACAAACAATAAACCCCAAAAACCCGCATTTTCTTGGACCAGATAACACTGAATTCCCATTCGCATGTTTGAGTCCGCGAATGTATTTCTCAATTTCAGCAGCTCGTTTTTGCAGTTTTTCTTCGTTTTCTTTACAGAGAGGAATTTTGAAGGCTTGCTTAAATTTATTATTTGAGTACCTTTGTCGGCAGTTAAGCATGTCAAAGGCATCATTAAATATGCTGCAAAATTTGGCTGTACCAGAAGTTGTATTCTGGCCTCCATTTCGAACATCGATTATTCTGTCTTTCAAGTAAAGAAGAGCTTTGCTGACAGAATCGCTGAGGACTTGCGTTGCGAGACGAACATTCATTTTATTTTCATTAAGGTGCGTGTGCCTTTCGGTGATTTTTGAAACATGGAGTCCTTCGTCATTTTGAATGGCAAGGAGAGCCAGAATGTGAGCCCAATCAATAATTTGTCCATCTTCGTCGTAAAAAAGGCCTGCTTCCGCGAAAGCGTTGCGGACATTTTTCACCATGTGTGACGGATCCGGGAAGACAAACACCGGATGATTTTTCCCTTCGGCTGGATGCGTAAAAAAGAATTGTGATTTTTCGGTTTCTGTGCTGGTGACAACGCCTAACGCCCTAGCCATTGCATTGTTCGTTCGGTCACCATCATAGGTCATTGAATGAATGTTTATTTTATAATCATCCAGCAACTGCAACATGATTGTGACTAGGTTTGCGTGTTCTTGCCCAGTTAACGTATTAATTAAAAAATACGCTGGTGTTGCTTTGAACCTTCCTTTCAAATCAACAATCATAAAAACCAACGCATGATTGGCTTTTATGTTGTTTTCTGCAAAAAGAGGTTCTCCAGTAAACGGGTTCACGCCACAGTCTACGTATCCAAAACGCTGGCCATGTTTCCTTACAGTTTGTAATTTGAGTACAATTTGATCGACGACCAGGTTACAAACTAGTGGTTCTCCACTTGATTCGGCCATTTTTTTGAGAGTTTCTAGGACGTCTCTGTTGAACCCTGGCCGAGAATCTGTGGAGCACAACCACTGACGAATTGTTGATGGCGCGGGTAAAAGATTGCCAAATTTTTTTCGCACGAAGTCATATGCTCGGGAGGAATAAAATTGTAGGGTCAAGGCGAACTGGCGCAATTGAGCGTCATACTTTTGACGTTTATTTATTGACGTTCTTTTGTTAAAGTGGTGCAGTACCTCAGGCAAGTCATTCTAAATTAGGAATAAATAAATTACTTGTAAAGTATTCTTATCAATCTGGTAAAATCTTCTTCAATCTCTACCATCACTTGTTCGGCTGCATGATCACTAAGCACATTGCTTTTTCGCAAATCATTTATTGTCTGTGACAAATTGTCAACCCTTCTTGTTCTTCGTTTGAGCTGTTTCTGCAAAATGTTGATTTTGCTTCTTTGACGCTCAATGGTCGCCTTCATGAGTTTGTAACTGTTTAGAGCAGTTTCTGCATTTTTCATTTGCGGCGATCGAATATCGCCAGGGTAACGGGGCTTTTTCATTGACGATGATGGCAATTTGCAAGCATAAGAATGGTTTTGAAGGGCTGCAAAATATTGGGAACTTAGGCTTTAAAATTGTTATTAAGAAGTTTCTACTTGAGTAAACTATCAGTAATCTCATTAATGTATTGTTTTTTTAGAAAATCAATATATGACGATCTTTAAAATTATAGCTTTCATCTTAAAAATGATATTTTAATATTTAAAACATTTCATCATTGATGAATTTTAGAAATTTCGCAGTATCAATTGATGCAACATTAACGTTATTTTTTCTATCTTTCATCAGTTGACAGGATTTTATTCTGAAAAATTTTGCAAAATATTCTTAATTGTAAAAACTTAATAGAAGTTATTGGAATAATTAAGAATTTTTCATTTTTTGTTCTACAAATCAAAGTTCTTGTTGCTTTCCTTAAAAAATGGGTACCATCAGCATGGCGAGTATTTTTTAGGTTAGTTGCCCCTGACTCTGCTGTATTTTGTGGTGAAATTTGTTCTTCACCCTGCGACTGAAAATTGGGAAACGATTCGGCATTCGGCTCTTTTTTATTCTGAAGATCGGCACTGTTTGTTTCTGCAGTTTCAATGTCCATGCTATGAGATGGTAGTGATTTTTTCAACGATTAAAACAATTATTTTGAAAAACATTTTCCTCTTACAAGTTATACAAAAAAAAAAAAAAATGTCACTAACTCGTCTGATTCGGCTGCAGGAATAACTTGAAGGTCATTCGCCCCTAACTCTGCTCTATTTTGTGGTGAAATTTGTTCTGTTTCACCCAGAAACTGAACATTATGAAAGAATTGGGCATTTGGCTCTTTTTCGTTCTCAAGATCTGTACTGCTCGTTTCTGCAGTTGCAATATCCATGCTATAAGTTATTAGTGATGTTTTTAATGATTAAAAAAATTAATTTATAAAACATTTTCTTTTTGCAAGTTATGCAAACTACAAAAAAAAACTAGAATGTTGCTAACTCGTCTGATTTGGCTGTAAGGGTAACTTGTAGGTCATTTGCCCCTGACTCTGCTCTCTTCTGTGGTGAAATTTTTTCTGTTTTGCTCGGTGACTGAACATTAGGAAAAGTTTGAGCATTTGGCTCTTTTTCATTTTCAAGATCTGTACTGCTTGTTTCTGCAGTTGTAATGTCCATGCTACAAGAAAGTAGTGAATTTTTCAATAATAAAAAAAAAAAAATTTTAACGATTGTGTCCTTGGAAGTTATAGAAAGTAAAAATTATGAAAATTCCACAAACTTGTCTGATTTATGAGAAAGCAAAGTTGGAATCGCTGTTTTTTTGAGGAAAGCACGCCCACTGCCTGGAAATTTGGCAAAAGAAAGTCTGTCGAAATGGATGCTACAAATTTTTGCATTATCCGGGACAGGGTCTTTGAAACCACAAGCATCAAGCCACAATTTTTTTCTTTGATCGTTTGGAAATCTACAAGTTTTTTTAGTTGGTAAATATTCAAATAATCGATAATAATATAAAAGTTGGAAGATTCCTAAATTAAATTTTAATTATGATGTAATTATATTCATTTTTAAAACTAAGGATTGATGTACAATGTACTCGTAAGTCAATTAATTACTACAATAAATAATTTATTGTAATATGAACATACTTTCATTTTTACTTTTATTTCTTGAATTCATAAATATATTTCTATCAACTATTTTTTGAGCTTTTTTTTATCCATGATCAGGTCATTTAAATAAATTGATGATTATTGAGCATCAAGATACAGTTTTTATAAAAAAATATCAAAAAGTACTGCCAGCATCAAATTTTCTTTATTGATTTTTTTACACTTCTAACTGATGTTTTATTCACGAAAAAAAACGCTGAAATTTAATTGATAATTACAGAAATGCTTACGAAAAAATTGACGATCCAGGTACATAGTTATCTTGACAATATATACATGACTTTCCATAATTTTTTCTTGTGTTAACTTTTTCACTGTTTTTCAAAGAAATGATGTTCACACTTGAAAGATTTTTGGTATCTTTGGGTTCGATGAAACGTTTTTTCTCAGCTGAAATTTAGCGCTAGAAAGAGAAAATAGTATATGATGTATACAATCACCATGTTAGAGAAAAGGCACGTGGATACAAAAAAAAAAAAAAATCCACATCAGCAAATGGTCACACTTACTCATCAATGTACTGGATTGAAGGTGTTGACTTCGATTTTAAAAGTCTTTTTTGATTTTTGCCCACAATACTAAAATCTGAATCAGCGAAATGCCTGTTACAAAGACGAGCAGATTTCGCTTGGAGTTTCATCCCATCTGGATTAAGTCCAAAAAAACCAAGCCATTCCATTTCTTTTCCAGCTGGAATGCTGTAGCAAAAAATATCAAAAAATGTTTTTATCGAAATGTTATAAAGTATCAGTCTGTACAGAATAAGCATAAAAATAAATACTTGTGATAAGATATTCCATCACGACGATCATTTTTTTTGGTTTTCCCACATATTATGCAACTTTTTGACGGCATTTTTCAAAAAATCGTGATGTCTATTTGCAACTAATTTTTTAAATGTAAGACTGTCGCAGATGCCATTTTTGAATGTTTATGTTTGTAAACAAATCAATACATGTAAACACAGATCAACTGCACGCTACACAACGGTGAATCCATGATGTATCGGTATATACAGGCACTACGTATGAAAAGGCGTTTTTGAAAAAACCGAAATGTTTATTTACACTTATGTCGCAGATGATATTTATGGATGTTTAATGATTGTAATCAAATGAACTGAAATGAACACATGAAAACGCAGATCAATTGCGCAGTTGTCGGATATACAGATACTATATATATATATATATTACGATCGGGCACCTTCGGAAACGGTCGGTTCTTTCCGTCGAATTAGTCGGAGGTCCCCCAGCTCCTATGTCTAACCGGCAAATGGCGGACTAATAGCAGTCCATGTACTATATGGTGTAATACCATACGTCATTGGTACAACACCTTTGAACACCTTTTAACAACACGTTCCACCGTGTAGTGGCAACACTAAATCGTGCTGTGCTAACACAAACTAGTGTTGCCTGGAATACTTTTTTTTCCAGTGTAACTATCGATCACCTAGATCGATATTTGAAAAAGAACAAGCCAGGCAGGCAAGCACCGAATAACCGAATTTGCCAGATTTGGCAACAATAACAATCTTTATTCCCTAGTGGGGGTGATGCGCAATAACGATCTCGCGAACGGCGCGTGCACGGTGTTCGTACGAGCTGCGCAATTCCACGACGACGAAACGGTAAGTTCATAAGGGACGAGTGACCACTTCCCCGCCCCCGGAGGAGGAGAGAAAATTAAATATTGTCAAAACTGTAAAGGGACACTTTTCGTTCGTCTGCTCCGCGGTTCCCGCAACGCGCAGAATCCATTCAAAATGGCCGCTATCGTTGTCGGGTTACGATATACGACGCGAAAAATAGGGTTCGTGGTAGTAAACACGATCGATACCGCCTTAAGTCCCATGGTGACGACGTTCACGGCGCGTCATCCGCGTACCCTCGCGTGCCATCCCCGTCCTTAAAGCCCGGAGCGGCCGAGAGAAAAACGAGGCGTGGGATAAAAAAATACCGCGCGAAAACCAAGTATCCCGGAGTCTTCCCGGGCCCAGGAAACGCGGGCCGTGAATTATATTGTGCGTTTCGCGGGGAGTAGCTATGTTTTTCGAGTGAATAAAGATTTTGCAATGATCACAGTTTGAGTTTTCCAAGATAGCTCTAAGCACGTGTCGCGGGTCGGACTAGCCGCAGACGCGGCGTGTTGTGGTGCGTACGCAGCTCCCAGATTTTCCACTGGGCCTGCTCCTTGTAGCCCCGGGACGTGAGCGCGCAACAGCGGGCATTCGCTTTTGAGCAATAAGCGACGTTTTTCGTACTCCAACAACGTGATCTGCGATGCTTGGGGTGGGGGACTTGTACTTGCTTTCCTCTTCTACATTTTGCTTTACTTTTGTGTGTTTTTTTTTTACAATCATGAATGGGTCTAGAGGGAGGCGGAAGGGGTTTGTTTTGGCGGGACTCGCGTCCTGATTCCCCGATAATAGGAATGATTTTTTTAGGCCATAGCAGGGAAAGGATACTTTCTTCATTTATAGTATTCTAATTTTAATAGGATTTTTTTTTTTTTTTTCTTGTATAATAAAACCAAAAAGGAAGCTCCATATTCTTTCTGGGTTTTTTGTTATTTATTTTTTTTCTGATGTCATTTTTTCAAGTTGCATTTCATGAACTTTAAAACATAGTCATAAAATTGTAAGACTATTCTCCCTATCCAATTTTTTAAAAACTTGAAATTTAAAAATTTACTTAGGATAAATTAAACTATAAATGCTCTCTCTCGACAAGAGGGAGTTGACTTCATGGACCAAACTTTTCCCAAATTTTATTCATATTTTTTAAAGTCGAAAAGTCCTTTGCCACGTTTTTCAAAAATCAAAAAATATATTCAGGTCACAAGTTTTGACTAATCGGATTTCTATGATTTTATAATTGAATATCTTTTCTGATTTTTAGTTTCGTGAAAAGTAACAAAAGACTTTTCGACTGCATAAAATATCAAGAAAGTTTTAGAAAAGTTTGATCTGCGATGTCTACCACCATTTTTTAAGTGAGCTTATTTATTGTTTAAATCTTTTGTATGAATAACTTTTTCAATTTTCAGTTTTGTAAAAAAATGTCAATGGTATTTTCCACTCAAAAAAATAGAAGGAAAAATATATAAAAATATTCAGACTCTAAAACACGGTATTTTTTTTTTTTTTTTTTTTCTGAAATAAATTACAGTATTTGGTATTCAAACTGTAAAAGTTATGAATTATATTATGCTCTTGAAAGTGTCAACCATCCTCTTGAAAACTTTTTAAAAAATTCTAATAATATGATAAGACTAATAATCAAGTTTCAAAATGATATACAGGGTCAGTTCAATAAGTATCGGGACTGGTTCCAAGTCTCAAAATTTATTGCAGGTTCTATTACAATTACTTAATAATCTTCAAAATATATTCCTTCTGCATCGATGCACAAGTTCGGCGCGTCTGCTTCTCGTCAAAAGCTCGCTGGAAGACGATTTCCGTAATACCATTGAGAGCCTTTGTCGTCACCGCTTGGACCCCTCGATGAAGTCGAACCGATCTCCTTTGAGTTCCCTTTTCAATTTCCAAGTCAGGTGGAGTTAAGTCATCTTCCTGGACCCAGTCCTAAATTTCTCGCAAAATTTCCACCCGCAACAGTTTTTGTTCCTCGCTCAAGACTTACCGCACCAGCTTTGCACACACTTTTCTCATCGCAAGATCCTCTGTTACAACAGTGTGGACGGTTATGACTGAAAGGCTGGTCTCTTCACTAATGGGTGATAGTGAAACACCTTTCAGATTCCAAAACTTTTTTCACTTTGACCACCTTATCATCCAACATACCTGAAATTCCAAACGTTTAAAATTAAACAAAAATAAAAAATATCTTCATTTTTCCATTTTTTATCATGATAGGAAGTGTGACGAATATTTTTTTGGGGAGAATCATGTTTGTTGTTACAATAAAAAAGTGTTCAAAAGCAGTAAGAAAATCTTTTTCTCCTATATTAACTTGGCTGTTACTATTGGCACGCCAACTGTGTGTCTGGCATCTTCGGGAAAACACGTGGCTGTGTGAACGTGCAATAAAGTAAATTTACGGGTAAGAACTTAAGTATGACCGTGAGGATGTGTATTTGGACGTTTCGTAGTGAAAAACTTCCGGGAAAACTCTGTTTCGCGCGTTTTTTAAAAAAAAACCTAACCCGAGAAATCTTGCTTTATGCAAAAACTCCGTTCCGCGCGTTTTTAAAAAAAAACCTTACCCAAATCTTGCTTCTCGCAACCATTTCATTTCGCATCATTTTTTCTTAGAAGCGAGATTTTGTGGGTTAGGTTTTTTTTTAAAAACACACGGAACAGAGTTTTTGCCCAAAGCGAGATTTCTCGGGTTAGGTTTTTTTTTTAAAAACGCGCAAAATGGAGTTTTCCCGGAAGTTTTTCACTATGAAACGTCCAAATACACATCCTTACGGTCACACTGTTACCCTTCAGTTCTTACACATAAATTTACTTTAATTAACGGTTGGACACAATTTGGCGTTCACACCGCCACAGGTATTTTCTAAATAAACCAACGCACTTTTGCACTGTCATGCGGTGATACTGCTGCACTGCACCGCACTGTCGCACACCCTCACATGCCACACGTTTCTCGAAGATGCCCGACACACTGCCACACGGTTACACTGTTGGCGTGCCGATAGTCATAGCCTATTAAATTTTTTTCCATAAATTTTAAACGTTTGGAACTTTAGGCACATAGCATCCGTTCAAACTGTCCTCGGGCTGCAGACGCGGTGCTTGTCTTCGACGAGCTCCCGGTCTTCCTTCAATATTTTGTGCTACTCAAAAACTCTTGTGCAGCTTAAGGCATCATGTTCATAAGTCTGTTTAATGATTTCAAGGGTTTCCAACATGAGTTTTTTGAATTTAAAGCAAAACTTCTCAGTGTAGCTTTGCTCGACGACAAAGGTTCTCAACAGTATTCTGGAAACCGACTTCCAGCGGGCTTTTGATGAGCGGTGGATGTGCCGAACCAAGTGTATCGATGCAGAAAGAATGTATTTCGATAATTATCAAGTAATTGTAATTATTCCTGCAATAAATTTTGATCATTCGAACCAGTCTCAATACTTATTAAACGGACCCTGTAAGGTACTTATAAAAATAGTATATTACGTACCTAGGACATAAATTGTTTATTTACGAGTGTGAAGTTTGTAAACCTCAGCTTTGCCTCGGTCTACAAACTTCACACTCATAAATAAAAAATTTATGTCCTAGTTACGTACAATATTTTACGCACCAAGAGCTGAAAAACGAGTTTAGAGATTTTGAACTGGACGAGAAACGAGTTTTCTATGCCAGAGGTACGTAAAATATATAATTTCAAGTACATATAATACTATTATTATTAAAATATTGAATCAGGAAATCTATTACGTATGGTAATTTGCAATATAAATACTTACAATATTACTTATCATCACATGGAATCTTTTTATACTATGTGACGCGATTTCTAGAAAGGGACATAACAACTAAAACAGCGTTTCGAGAAAAACGCGATCAAAGTTTCGGTCTTAAAAGAAAGTAAAAGATGCATCATTAATGATTCGACACAATAAAAATACAAAAAGACTAGTCCCCGAGGGACCGTCAGGTACGGAAACCTAATAATGTGGTAGCAAGTAGAATGAGAGAGCGATGTTTTAGTCAGATTTTACCGAAAATATTATTAGAATATACATTCAAAAACAAATTTATCCTGAGCTCAATTTTTATCATAGAAATGTGAGACTGGCTGTAAATGAAAGATAATTATCTACTCCATTGACCCATGTAAAAATCTCAAAATCGAGGTTTTGGTCTTTAGGTCCCTTTCTAGAAACCATATCACGTATAATAAATACATATTCAATGGATGGATTAAATTGTACTTTATATAATAATTACATACTATATATAAATAAATACATCATTACATTATTCAGTAATAAAAAAAAAGTACAGACTTATAAATGAAACTCTAACAGTAGCAACACTTTGACCTCTACTTAAAATACATTGGTGTTAAAGCGGTTTTGCTCTGAGCATGTTAAGTAAAATACTCGCAGAAGCCAACCATTTGTTATTAAACAATCCTAATAATGAAAATATGCCTACAGTTATTGTACTTCTCAAAAAATCCCAATATTCGAATATAATTTGATTGATTGAATTTGAAACAAGTAAACTGCTCAAAATATGTATTTAAAGTTAGTACTACCAATTTTGAAAAAGTGTCATGCGGGCTATTTGTTGTGCAAATGAGTCACTCTTCAATTTTTTTAAATAATTAATGGTAATGCTAATTAGCGTTCTCACTTTCTAAAAAAAATTTTTTGCGAAGAAAAAATTCAAAAAAGTGAACATCTTTACTATTGTATATGTGACGCGATCCAAGAAAAGGGACCTACTATCAAAAAAATCATTTTTTGGATTACGAGTGATTCCATAAGTTTTGAATCCAACTTTCAATTATGTGCAATCAGAATTCACTTACTTTTTTGCGAAGAATGAATTTTTAAAAATCTTTCATCCCATTAACTGTTGTGTATTTTGATTCATTCAATCGCCCGTCCTGTAAAATTTTTTTATATAGTAGGTCCCTTTTCTCAGATCGCGTCACATAAACAATCAGTACTGACTGTACTGATGACTCTTTCAATTTTGCATTATTTTGAAATACACATCTGAGACTACACTAGGAACTCAAAGGAGTCTGGAGTCAGACACGATCGAGGCGATGGTTAATTTCGTTACGCTTGAGAAATTGATGCCGTGAGCAGCCCATAAGCGTAGAGCTTATCGAATTTTTTCCTTCTGAACATGACCGCATATGCTCCGTAAATTTCGTGGGCTAGTATTGCCTGTGTGTTACGCCACTGGAAGGTTTGGAAGCGATATCGCTTTCTTGAACGAAACTCGTGTTCCCTGGTAAAATCGCAGCGGGACGCGATACGATCGAGGCGGACTTCTTAGAGTTCATAGTGTATAACTTAAAAATTTAATATTTATAGTATTTGAACAAAATTCATCTCAACTGACCAGAATTAAAAATAATAATCAGAGTTTGCTTGGAAACAAAAGATTAAAATGTTGACGAAGACTGATAATACTAGACCTTCACTTGCAAAATACATTATGCGAATCTAGCTTTGAAAAAAAAGGCCAAGTATTGACTATACGTAAGCGAAATTTACTGCGAGTACATATTTTAATAATAATAAGAATCACATTTAAACAATATAATATATTGAAGAAGAAATATTTGAGTAAAAATATATGACTAAACTTAATTATCATTGTTTAGTTCAATTTAATCCAAAGAATTGTATGCAAACTTGATAATGGATCTAAATTATATTTTGGAAGTAACAAAACATTTCACAGTTCCATCATTATATGAAAAATGATTAAAATGAAAATGTAATTTAATTTTGTATACTGAAATTGACGCTTTTGTTTGGCAATTGATATGAATGTGCATGATTGACAATTAAAATGCCAGTGAGGATATTGATAATAATAAAGCAGTTTTTCACGAATGATGACGAATATCCATACAAGACATCACTTAACCATTTCCGTCCCACTCACTCTACTCGCAAATAAAATATAATTATATTTTGGGCCCCCTCCAAACTAAATTTCTGGGTACAGGCCCGAATACATTATTTAATTTAAAAAAAAAAAAAAACTGCATAAAGAGTCCTAATATTCTACTTTCTCCAACAATTTGTCCGATTTTCAGTTCTGTTATTTTTTTTTCTTCAATGTTTTTGAAGTAATGTTGTTTGTTTATAAAACACAATAATCATAATGCTGCATGTCTATACGAATGGCGTACCTTTGATAAAAATACGTTAATATATATTGTATGGTAAATTATATATGTGAGGGGTACATAATTTTATTTGATTTAACTGATTTTGAAACATATCAACCAAACATCTTGAATAAGTAAGCTCTGAAATAAGGTTAAAAAAAAGCAACTCAGAATATTATGCAGTTCATTCAAAATAATTTTTGTCCCTGATGGGGTGCAAGTGGTCCTAGAGTGCAGAAAATGTCTTTTAACAGAAGTGTGTCAAATAATGGTTATCTAAATGTATATAAGTTTGTAGAATTTCATTATAATACAAGTCCTACTGTGAATAATTTTTCATTTTTCGAAATTTAATCAATTTCAAATTAATCAAATTAATATCAGTCTTTTCTATTCATTTTTTATCAGTTGTTTTAAAAGTTTTAATAGAATATTTCGTATCAAAGAGCAGAAACGAGCGTTTTTACGAGTGCGAAGTTTTGCGAGCGAGTGTAGCGAGTGAGCAAATCGCACGAGTAAAACGCGAGTTTTGATGCTCCTTTACACGAGAGATATTTTTCACGCTCGCAGCACATGAATCATTTAGTCTTTTGTTTACTGTTGTGTCGTAAACAAAGCGAGTTCTATGCCGCTCGACCTTGGAGCGGCATAGAAATAGCAGCGAAAGGCGTCGGCAGAGAATTCGTTTTTCACGGGACAGTAGTAAACACAAGAATAAAGGATTTCTGTGCTGCGAGCGTGAAAAATATATTATTTAATGATCTTTTACACGAATACACATCTAGAATCTTTTTTTTTTTTAACTTATATAATCGTAATCGGGAACTTATTTTTTTACATATATTTTTTCTGCAGGGGCGCAACGAGACATTTTTGGGCCCGGGGCAAAAAATTTGAGGGGCCCTTCTTTTCAAATCTTTCATTTAAGGGGAATTTCTCCTCTTTTTTTTTTTAAAAAAGTCAATTTTTTTACTTTTGATGAAAGGAAAGGTATGACTGTCTAGAATACGTGTGAAAAAGGATTTTTCGATCCGAAGCATATTTATTCGATTGGAGAATGCACAAAACTCGCGCGTGCGGAAGGACGCCAAGGTGCTATTCTATTTTATTTTGCCGAGATTTATTTATAAAAATGATTTTAACAAAATTGACATGGCACCATCGTAAAGAGCACCCTTGGAAATAGTTGAGAAAGGATGGGGTGAATTTTTCGTTTGTCAATTTTCTTATGTGAATTAAGTAGATGATGGTACTCTTAAAACGTGTTTTTCAAACTTGAATATTATCGGCTGCCCCCCCCCCCTTCTCTCCTAACAGACATTGGCAATGTAAATGTCGCCGACGTAATCGTGTGTGGTTCCCACGCTTGAAAATAAAAGAAAAAAGTAAGATCCAAAAGTAGTGATATCAAGGGAAGCGTCGCAGATTCTGTAGTATACTCAGTAATTATCAATTATCACCCACTTTATTTGTCACGTCTACTCAAACAAAAAACACTGTTTTATCGCTTCACGACACATGTTACCAGATTTATCATTGGATTTTCCATTCGATGCTTTGGCTCCACTTTTAAACACGAACGTTACGTATTTCGATATTGATGCGTTCAAAAGCGATCGACGGCCCGCTTGATGTTATATTTCGAATCAATTATATTTTCTTATTATCTGCTATTTTCTTCCGTTGCATCTTAGTCAGTCATTGGAATATTGATTGAGACGTATGTACGGTATTCTCGTTTTTTGAAAGGTTTCCTTCCTTAAAATTCTGAAATTCTACCATACTCACAAAAAAATACTACTAGCAGTAAAATTAATATGGGTTAAATGCTAGGGATGAGATGTAGCATTACATATGTACAACGTATGTCAGTAATTAAGTTATGCCTTTACAGAAGACCACTTGTTTCATATGAGAAAAGTCGAAAGAATATACCACAAAGATTGTACATTGTAAAAAAAATTTGTTTTACTTTGTAGTAATTGTGGTAATAGTGGTAATTAAAAATAATAGTCTAATGAGACTGCCTTTTAACTGAACTTACATGACTTTGAGCTCTTCAATTAGCACACGATGATTTCAATAGAACAGATGTGCAATTGAAAGCCAGTTAAAATAATTTTTTACGATATTGTTACCAAAATCGTAACTTTTACTTATCTTTTTTTTAATATCGAAATGCGTAACGTTCGTGTTCAAAAGTAAGTAGAGCGAAAGCATCGAATGGAAAATCCAATGATAAATCTAGTAACGTGTGTCGTAAAGCGATGAAACAGAGTTTTTTTTTTAGTAGACGTGACAAATAAAGTGGGTGATAATTGATAATTACTTAGTTTACTAAAGAATCTGCGACGCTTCCTTGACATTACTACTTCTGGATCTTACTTTTTTCTTTCATTTTCAAGCGTGGGAACCACACACGATTACGACGGCGACCGTCACATTAGCAATGTCAAGTAGGAGGGAAGGTGGGGGGGGGGGGGCGGATATCATGTTTTTAAAATGCAAAGTCAAACTCGAAATTTTAATCAGAAATAAAATTTAAAAAAAAATTATGATATACTTTTGAGCTAGAGTTTCTATTTATTCAGTGTTATTATAAATCAATAGGCACACTGACATGATAAGTATAATGAGGTTAAAACTATTGCTATACCATCAGTACCTGCTAAGAAGTCTGAGACACAACAAAATTGCTGAAGTTTGAATAGATATAAATAATGTTACTTCTCGCCTGATTTCGAGGATAAATTCAAGTTTTTAATTATGAGAAATTATAATCAAAAGTCTTAAAATTGAAAATAATTCCAAAACTAACTTAACTAAGGGGGCCTAAGTGAGGCACATCGGTTTCAGGGTCGGGAGCGCCCCTCTGTTTAGGGGACCCATAATTTTCTACCAACACTAAAATAATATTACCAAAATTAAACAGAGAAATTTACAACTAAAGTAGTTACGTGAAAAAAAAATATTTTTCATAAATATTCATACAATAATGAAACCGTTTGAATACTGCTATATTTCATTTAAAACGTGTATCACGTGAACGTCGTAATTTAAATAGATATGGTAATGAATTAAAAAAAAAACGATAATAAATTTTGTATATTATTTTTGTATTTTTTTAAAATACAAAAATACTATAAAAATATTTTTTTAAATTGTGCACTGCGGGATTGTGCACATTTTTACGAACTTGTACGCAGAGTGATACAAAGTTTATTTCACCGTATAATTTTCTACTTATGTAAATTTTTATTTCAAAATTTGTTGAATTTAGGATCATTGTGATAAAAATCGTAAAAATGTGAACAATCGCCCAGTGCACAATAAATGCGGTGCTCAAAAAATTTGGGCCCAATCGATACCATTCTAATCCAGCCTGTCTTGAACAAAAATTTCCGAACGTGAAATTAAAGTTTATGGAAACATTTTTTCGATCCGGCATTTCACACTGTTCACATTCATCAAAAATTTAATAATCACTGTCGAACATTATTACTTTACATATATTATGAAAAAAGGTTATTCAGTTTATTTTTATGCTTTACACAGTATGCATACTTGAATGCATTTTTTTTTTTTTTTTTTTTTTTTGTCAGTAGATTTTCAATTATGAAATCGATAAATAATTCCTTGTGATTCCACAATCGTAATATTAGTTTCGCTAGTACATTAGGAAAATTTTTTTCATTCACATCATAAAATTATGTTTAATCATGATGTCAAGTAAACTTAAAAAAAAAAAAAAAAAAAAAATCGAAAAACTTTTTGGTAGAGATTATTCTCATAGTAAAAATCACCTGCTTTAAATATTTAATATCATTGTGCGACATCAATTTTGATATAGAATTTTGACGCTTGATTATGAAAATATAGACCCTCCTAAACATGGGTGGAAAGTGTTTTTTTTTTTTCTTGAGTCGCGTTTTTGAGTAATTAATCATTAAAATAATTTTATGGAATTTCTATGTTTGTCAACCGATTGGTTTGATTTAAAGTCTTTTTTATACGTGTTCCATGCCACTGAATACATTTTTGCAATAATATTCAGAAAAAAAATGTTATTTTTGGCATTGATTTTCTAGAAAATAAATAACTAATGATGCTCAAAAAGTCTTTTATGGCCGTCACCATGAGGAACCTATTGTGCAGTAGAAATCATCTCGTGCGTTCCTTTCAAGTCGACATTCTAAATTCTGACTCGAAATAGGAAAGCTGGAGAGGACTTATCCCGCACAATAGTTTCCCCATGGCGACGGCATTAAAACACTTTTTGAGCATCATTACTGATTTATTTTCTAGAAAATCAATGCGAAAATTTTATAAATATTATTGGAAAAATGTATTCAGTAGCATGGAAACCTATAAAAAGTACTTGAAATCAAATCAATCGGTAGACAAACACGGAAATTCCATAAAATTATTTAAATAATTAATTACTCAAAAACGTGACTCGAGAAAAAAAAATTACTTTCCATCTTTATTCAGGAGGGTCTACATTTTCATAATCAAGCGTCAAAATCCCATATCAAAAATAATTCTTCGCAATGACCTCCATCAATGGGCCAGAAAATAGAGAAAATCCAGGGAAAGCCGAAAAATAGTCACGCGGCATAACTTCCGCATGAGAAACAGTTTTTTTTTTTCCCTCAATTTACCCAGACTCGAGGCTTCTCACATGCCCTTCACTCCCTACTCGACGCGAATCTCCTCCGCCGCGTCATAAAGTGAAAGTCCGTTACGCACGAAACGAAGCTGCCCGGGGCTGCCCGAAATCAGCCGAACGGCCCGTGTACTTATGATTATTGACTAAAGAAATTTCTTGGAATTCTGGTACGATAAAAATTTCTTAGCTAAGTAGCATGAAGATATAGGTGTGTCTCTCGCTCCCCGCATTAGGCGTACGTGTTTGAGAGAGTGAGGGATGGATAATCCGCGTCTATTTCCACAGGACAGTTTCGAACTTTTACCGTTACTTTAGAGAGGGAAGTCAAAGGGATCTGCGATTAAGGGGGGGCTGAACCCAAACGATGTATGTAATAGTACACACATACACAGCATGCTAGAAAAGCATAGGAAATAAAAGTCTAGGGCTTGTTTCTAATTATTAAATAATACGCGGAACACAAAAAACGAAGAAAATGAAAATGTAGAGTTCACCAAAGCGGGGATATCAATCTCAGCAATTATTTTCAAGTTTTTTACGAATAAATAGTCAAAAATAGCTAGGTGGAACAAGGAGAGAAAGTCACTCGTGTCACTTGGAAAATTCGGCGCACGAATTTTTCCATAATATTCACAGAATCACGACAAAAAGCATGAAATCAAAAAGAGAATACTTGCAGGTATGTCCTGAAACGAGCCCATGATGATGAGTTTATGAAAAATACGATAATTACGTATATGAAGCACTGACAGGTGACAGATGTATACACTATATCTATATCTACTACTACCCACACACACGTTATTACAGTTACGGCCTGTACGACACGTTTTGCGGACGTTGCGTTCGTTACGGAGGTTACGGAGACGATACAGCACTGACAGCACACAGCCCGCAATGTCGCGCAGACCGCAGTGCGGTGCTCGTGCTCGATAGTAAAATTTGTTGATATAACGGCCTTTGTTAACCTTAGTTTTCATTCTCACATCGGACGAGTCTGAAGAAAATAACGTGGAAAATCATTAAAAAAAAAAATGCAAAATCACATGAAGTCTTAGAAAATGATGGAATATAATATAAAAATCATTAGAAGTAACTGTAATAAATTCCGGTAAAATCATGGGAAATACTAGAATATATTTTTTTAATTATAGAAAATTATGGTAAATAATTACGAAAAATTCAAAATATCAAACATTATAGAAAACCATGTATACAAAAAAGGGAAATCATATGAAAATATAAACAATTAAAATATTTATGAGATATTACAGGAAATTTTATTCAAAAACTATGAGAAATCACAGGAAACGTTTGGGAAACAGTAGGAAGTGTAAGAAGTCATTGAAATTGTTTTAAAATAATGTAAATTGTGGTAAATAATAGAAAGTTACAATGCATTACGCATGTTGCAAGAAATAATGGGAAATGGAAAAAAACTTAGAAACTCGTATAAAAATTACAAATGAAACTAGTTGAAAATTAAAAATAATAATTGCAAATCATGACACATGACGAATGAGGATGACATGTCGATGAAAATCGTAGTGAATTATTTTAAAAAATCAAGATGAATCATAATATATCGTGGTAAACTATAAAGAATCCATTCGGGATTACTTGAGGAAATTGTTAAATAAATGATAGGAGCAAATGAAAAAATACGGGGATAAAACTATGGGTAAATTATTAAACTGGCTTCGTTGGTGATAATCAAAAACCATAAAATAACTAACATCCATGAAATTCCATGATTATTCATAGTAAATGACGAAAATTTACGGACATTCATGTAAATTGCAAACATTTGCGCAAAGTTATTCATTCAAATCATTAATAAAATATATTGATGTTATATAGACAGTTTTGATCCTAATGAATCATGAAGACATTGCTGTCAGTAACAAATGCTTCTACTTAAATAATTTCACATCCATTGCAATTCTTAAATGTGTCAAATTAATCTATAAATTATCAGTTAGATTGTAGTACTCTTCTTTGATAATTTATCTACCGTGAATTTCTAGATTTCAGTCCAAGAACGAGTAAAATTGGAACATGCACATTAATTATGATAATAAATTTTCTCAGTAGTACTACTTATGTGATAGTATATTTGCCCACGACAATAAATTCACTCTACTTTGTGGAAGTCTCTACATTTTACCAGCTGCGGACAGTTTACTCTCTACCTATATGCGTGAATGAACTAAAATTTGAGAAACTTGACCCAAAGGGTCAAATATATTCACTGTCAATAGAGTTTGCAAACCGTATTATACACTGTAAGTTTCATATTAGAAGACGAATGGTTAAAAAATGTTGTACCGAGTAGCATACTTACATTGACGTTTTTAACATTGTTCACTGTATTTTTTATCTATTTTTTTTACATTTCACTTTTTACGCTTATGCTTTTGGTTCAATTTTTTTATGAGTGTAGAACCATCCAGCATTAGACGTTTAACAATGAGTAGAAAATGAACGCTGACTGTCAACTCTGCGAAGTAAAAAGTATTATTATATCATCAAAATTAAAAAAGCTGCACGGTTTTGAATACTTGACAGAAAAGATAAAAAGTTCAGCCATGAGTAGTATTTCAAGTGTTGGAAGATGAATTTAGTTTTTATCATATAATACTTTTCAATTCGCATGGCATTCATTAAAGGTACATATAACAATTTATTCTTTAACTTGGTTACAATAGTTTGCTGTTTTTTGTTTGTTTTTTTTCCTTTTTATTGCCCTATTTAAAATATGGCCTGAAAATCACATAAATATGGACTGAGCGATTAATCAAATGTATAGTCCATCATACTTCTTATAATTTTCTTGTATGAAATCTTTGAAAAACTGCATCTACTGTTACATCAAGGATTGTTAATCGAACAATTCGATATATCAATTAAATACACTAGTACTATGTATTAGTATATTTAATTGCATATACTAATGTAATATGTATGGTAAGTCGAATTAAAAATCTTGGCCTGTTTATTATTGTGAAAATTAAATTTGAAGAATGTCATTAAAAAAAAATTTTGTTCAGCTAATTTTCATGGTAAATAAATAAAAGCAGTAAATTACAACAGCGTAAAGTTCCTTTTCACAAATAAGTGCCATCTAATCATTCTGAACACAAAATGAAATAAGAAATGCGGCAGAAAAAAAAGAGTACATTAAATAATTCACTATGATTTTTCATTATTAACTTCCTATTATTTCTAATAAGGATGACTTTTATTTTTCATTCCTATTTTTTTCATAATTTCCCCGGTTTCCTTATAACTTCGTTTCATCATATGCCAAAATAATCTCCCGGATAAGTTTCCAGGAAAAAAGCTTAGAAGATACTGCATTGTAATGGTGCGAGTCGGACGAGATTTTCTTAAAATCAATTTTTTAGCTAAGAAAAAATCTTATCGCTTTACTTTATAACTATCATATTATTAATGATTTGAATGAATAACTTTGCGCAAATGTTTGCAATTTACATGAATGTCCGTAAATTTTCGTCATTTACTATGAATAATCATGGAATTTCATGGATGTTAGTTATTTTATGGTTTTTGATTATCACCAACGAAGCCAGTTTAATAATTTACCCATAGTTTTATCCCCGTATTTTTTCATTTGCTCCTATCATTTATTTAACAATTTCCTCAAGTAATCCCGAATGGATTCTTTATAGTTTACCACGATATATTATGATTCATCTTGATTTTTTAAAATAATTCACTACGATTTTCATCGACATGTCATCCTCATTCGTCATGTGTCATGATTTGCAATTATTATTTTTAATTTTCAACTAGTTTCATTTGTAATTTTTATACGAGTTTCTAAGTTTTTTTCCATTTCCCATTATTTCTTGCAACATGCGTAATGCATTGTAACTTTCTATTATTTACCACAATTTACATTATTTTAAAACAATTTCAATGACTTCTTACACTTCCTACTGTTTCCCAAACGTTTCCTGTGATTTCTCATAGTTTTTGAATAAAATTTCCTGTAATATCTCATAAATATTTTAATTGTTTATATTTTCATATGATTTCCCTTTTTTGTATACATGGTTTTCTATAATGTTTGATATTTTGAATTTTTCGTAATTATTTACCATAATTTTCTATAATTAAAAAAATATATTCTAGTATTTCCCATGATTTTACCGGAATTTATTACAGTTACTTCTAATGATTTTTATATTATATTCCATCATTTTCTAAGACTTCATGTGATTTTGCATTTTTTTTTTTAATGATTTTCCACGTTATTTTCTTCAGACTCGTCCGATGTGAGAATGAAAACTAAGGTTAACAAAGGCCGTTATATCAACAAATTTTACTATCGAGCACGAGCACCGCACTGCGGTCTGCGCGACATTGCGGGCTGTGTGCTGTCAGTGCTGTATCGTCTCCGTAACCTCCGTAACGAACGCAACGTCCGCAAAACGTGTCGTACAGGCCGTAACTGTAATAACGTGTGTGTGGGTAGTAGTAGATATAGATATAGTGTATACATCTGTCACCTGTCAGTGCTTCATATACGTAATTATCGTATTTTTCATAAACTCATCATCATGGGCTCGTTTCAGGACATACCTGCAAGTATTCTCTTTTTGATTTCATGCTTTTTGTCGTGATTCTGTGAATATTATGGAAAAATTCGTGCGCCGAATTTTCCAAGTGACACGAGTGACTTTCTCTCCTTGTTCCACCTAGCTATTTTTGACTATTTATTCGTAAAAAACTTGAAAATAATTGCTGAGATTGATATCCCCGCTTTGGTGAACTCTACATTTTCATTTTCTTCGTTTTTTGTGTTCCGCGTATTATTTAATAATTAGAAACAAGCCCTAGACTTTTATTTCCTATGCTTTTCTAGCATGCTGTGTATGTGTGTACTATTACATACATCGTTTGGGTTCAGCCCCCCCTTAATCGCAGATCCCTTTGACTTCCCTCTCTAAAGTAACGGTAAAAGTTCGAAACTGTCCTGTGGAAATAGACGCGGATTATCCATCCCTCACTCTCTCAAACACGTACGCCTAATGCGGGGAGCGAGAGACACACCTATATCTTCATGCTACTTAGCTAAGAAATTTTTATCGTACCAGAATTCCAAGAAATTTCTTTAGTCAATAATCATAAGTACACGGGCCGTTCGGCTGATTTCGGGCAGCCCCGGGCAGCTTCGTTTCGTGCGTAACGGACTTTCACTTTATGACGCGGCGGAGGAGATTCGCGTCGAGTAGGGAGTGAAGGGCATGTGAGAAGCCTCGAGTCTGGGTAAATTGAGGGAAAAAAAAAAACTGTTTCTCATGCGGAAGTTATGCCGCGTGACTATTTTTCGGCTTTCCCTGGATTTTCTCTATTTTCTGGCCCATTGATGGAGGTCATTGCGAAGAATTATTTTTGATATGGGATTTTGACGCTTGATTATGAAAATGTAGACCCTCCTGAATAAAGATGGAAAGTAATTTTTTTTTCTCGAGTCACGTTTTTGAGTAATTAATTATTTAAATAATTTTATGGAATTTCCGTGTTTGTCTACCGATTGATTTGATTTCAAGTACTTTTTATAGGTTTCCATGCTACTGAATACATTTTTCCAATAATATTTATAAAATTTTCGCATTGATTTTCTAGAAAATAAATCAGTAATGATGCTCAAAAAGTGTTTTAATGCCGTCGCCATGGGGAAACTATTGTGCGGGATAAGTCCTCTCCAGCTTTCCTATTTCGAGTCAGAATTTAGAATGTCGACTTGAAAGGAACGCACGAGATGATTTCTACTGCACAATAGGTTCCTCATGGTGACGGCCATAAAAGACTTTTTGAGCATCATTAGTTATTTATTTTCTAGAAAATCAATGCCAAAAATAACATTTTTTTTCTGAATATTATTGCAAAAATGTATTCAGTGGCATGGAACACGTATAAAAAAGACTTTAAATCAAACCAATCGGTTGACAAACATAGAAATTCCATAAAATTATTTTAATGATTAATTACTCAAAAACGCGACTCAAGAAAAAAAAAAAACACTTTCCACCCATGTTTAGGAGGGTCTATATTTTCATAATCAAGCGTCAAAATTCTATATCAAAATTGATGTCGCACAATGATATTAAATATTTAAAGCAGGTGATTTTTACTATGAGAATAATCTCTACCAAAAAGTTTTTCGATTTTTTTTTTTTTTTTTTTTTTAAGTTTACTTGACATCATGATTAAACATAATTTTATGATGTGAATGAAAAAAATTTTCCTAATGTACTAGCGAAACTAATATTACGATTGTGGAATCACAAGGAATTATTTATCGATTTCATAATTGAAAATCTACTGACAAAAAAAAAAAAAAAAAAAAAAAATGCATTCAAGTATGCATACTGTGTAAAGCATAAAAATAAACTGAATAACCTTTTTTCATAATATATGTAAAGTAATAATGTTCGACAGTGATTATTAAATTTTTGATGAATGTGAACAGTGTGAAATGCCGGATCGAAAAAATGTTTCCATAAACTTTAATTTCACGTTCGGAAATTTTTGTTCAAGACAGGCTGGATTAGAATGGTATCGATTGGGCCCAAATTTTTTGAGCACCGCATTTATTGTGCACTGGGCGATTGTACACATTTTACGACAACGTACGCAACGTCCGCAAAACGTGTCGTACAGGCCGTAACTGTAATAACGTGTGTGTGGGTAGTAGTAGATATAGATATAGTGTATACATCTGTCACCTGTCAGTGCTTTATATACGTAATTATCGTATTTTTCATAAACTCATCATCATGGGCTCGTTTCAGGACATACTTGCAAGTATTCTCTTTTTGATTTTATGCTTTTTGTCGTGATTCTGTAAATATTATGGAAAAATTCGTGCGCCGAATTTTCCAAGTGTCACGAGTGACTTTCTCTCCTTGTTCCACCTACCTATTTTTGACTATTTATTCGTAAAAAACTTGAAAATAATTGCTGAGATTGATATCCCCGCTTTGGTGAACTCTACATTTTCATTTTCTTCGTTTTTCGTGTTCCACGTATTATTTAATAATTAGAAATAAGCCCCAGACTATTATTTCCTATGCTTTTTTTGCATGCTGTGTACGTGTGTACAACTACATACATCGTTTGGGTTCAGCCCCCCCTTAACGACGGTTGAAACACGTCCGTGCTTCAAGATACGTGTTGATCTCGAAACCACTTATTTCATCCTCACGTCCAGCATAACTCATGATCTACTGATCCGATTTACTTTATTTATTGTGTTCCTTAAAGGTGATGATTTTTTCTATGACTTATACCAAAAATGAGCACAAAGAATTAATGAAAAATGATTCTGTAACAAAATCAAAGTTTAAAAAAGTGTGTAAAATTTGAATGTTTTCTTCAATTGGCCAGAAATTGGGTAATTTTTATGAAAATTCACAAGAGTACAGGTATAAGTCATAAGGAATTTCATACAGGGTGCGCCATTTCTTATGTCGGTATTGTAACATTGAATAACTTAAACATTTGACAACCGATTTACTTGACTTCACTTGTTTTGGAAACGTCAATTCAGTACAATTTCAACTATGTATCGCTTCACACCAAAAGAACGCGCTGAAATAGTTACTTTGTACATTGAAAATAGTCGTTCAGTTGTGTTAACTCAACGAGCATATCGTCGAAAATATCTTGGCAAACAGGCACCATCTGACAACACTATTCGTCGTTTGGTGTCGAATTTTTGTGACCACGGGACAGTGAAAGATCGCGAACAACCCGTTCATCAACGACCAAGACGTTCAAATGAACTGATTGAAGCTGTCAGAGAGAGCGTTGCCCAAAACCCAAAAGTTTCATATCGTCACCGCGCTCAGCATCTCGGCATCAGTGGAACCACTCTACGGCGCATTTTGAAAGATGATTTGCATTTGTTTCCGTACAAAATGCAATTAACACAAAGAATATTGCCTACAGATCATCCACGTCGCTTGGAATATGGACAAACAATCGCTCGAATAGTTGATACTGAACCTGATTTTTGGAAGCGAATTTTAATGACCGACGAGGCACATTTCAAACTTTCTGGAGGCGTTAATAAGCAAAATTGCCGCATTTGGGGAACGCAGAATCCACACGAGATCCATGAAACGCCATTGCATGACCAAAAAGTTACTGTTTGGGCCGGCGTTTGCGCCAAAACCATCATTGGTCCTTATTTTTTCAAAGAGAACCAAACGATCGATGGAAACCGATATCGGTGGATGTTGGCTCACTATGTCTGCCCACAAATGCGTGAAAAAGGTCTTGAAGATTACTGCTTTCAACAAGATGGTGCGACCTGCCACACTGCGAATCAAACAATCCAGTTTCTGCAACGAAAATTCCCTGGACGTCTGATGTCAAAAAGAGGCGACATTGAATGGCCACCCAGATCTCCAGATTTGACCCCTCCAGACTTCTTTTTGTGGGGTTATTTGAAAAGTAAAGTGTACGCCAGCAAGCCGCAGACCATTGAAGAGCTTAAGGAAAATATTCGTGCCGAAATCATTGCTATACCACCCGAGATGCTCGAAAAGGTAATGGAAAACGCCGCAAAAAGGGCATATTTTGCTGTGAACAATAAGGGCGGCCACTTGATTGATGTTGTGTTCAAAAACTAGTCTAAATAAATTGTAAAGGACCAAACTAAATAAAAATACCTCATTTACAGAAATCGGTTGTTTTTTTTTCAAGTTATTCAATGTTTACATGCCGACATAAGAAATGGCGCACCCTGTATATTTTACGAAAAAGAAAAATTTCTTTGTACTCGGTTTACTACAAGAGTCTATAGACTTGACGTTTTCGGACGATGTCTCGTTTTCAGAGGTAAACGAAAGTCGCCTTAGTGAATTTTGTAAAGAAAATTTTTTTTCTGTATTCTAGAATGATAGCCGAATAAACAATCAAAACCGGAAATTTGCATGTCTTTTTATCATCTCACATTAAATTATTAAATTTTGCTTCATTCTCAGCCGAAAAGAGGAGAACCTCCCCTTAAACTTCTAAATTTTTATGAGATCAAATTTCTATTCCGACTTTTACAACGTGGATTTACATTCGCCTTCTCGTTTTGATGGCACTGAAATCCTTTTAATTTTTTCATAACTGACTACTTGCTTCTCGTGTTCAATGGAGATTTTCATTTTTTTGAATATTTTTTTGCAATCTGCGCGGGGCCCGGGGCAAAGTGCTCCGGTTGCCCCCCTAGTTGCGCTCCTGTTTTTCTGATACTCGGTACAGTAGACTATGTATACCAGAATTGGGAATAACATAATTTTTCGTTCAATAACGGTAGGTCTCGCAGGTAAACGAAAGTCGCACTCGGCAGTCGGCCGAGGTTGAGGGATTTCTCGGCGTAGAATTACCCAACAAAGTCGGCCGTAAAAGCATCAGTGTAGAACGTGTCTTTTGATCTAGCCTTCCCTCCCCCCCAAGTAGACACGAAATTTATGTATTTTTTCGGGAATCCATGGCTGCGTCTTTAAAAACTTTCACTTCCTCTATATAATTTTACTGCCCTGACAGGACTTCACTGTCATCACAATAATCTGCCGCGAGTTCTAGAATTCGTGTGTTACAAAAAAAAATCTCCCAAAATTTTCTGGTATATACAGAGTCTACTGTATTTATATTTCTTCACATCAGTCGTGAATTGAAACTAATTATTAAGAATTTTTCATAAATTGAGTTTCAGTTTCCTGGTTTCATGAATAACTGGATAGGTGAAAAAATACATTGTAAATTATTTAGAATTTTAAATGGTAGAATTTTTAGTTGTAAAATTTCTTGGCAAACAAGTATAATTCTTTAAATTTAAGTCTTCTTTTATTTAAATTCTTTGATTTTCTAAACCATTCCAAAAAAACTTCATATTTTCCGTTGAACAACTGAACAATAAAAAAATAAGCGGTTGAGTTATGAAATCGCAATTCATATTTTCGAATAAAAAAACACACATCGCCTACGTAAAAATCAATTATTTCAATTTCCTAATTTCATAAATTTTTTATGGCTTTTTTTCCTTGAACTTACTACAAGATGAAAGTCAAAAACAAAAATAAGAAATGAAAAAATTACCACAGCAATGGTTCAATTCAAAAAATGACAAATGAAAATTTCGCTGTCAGAACAATTTATGATTTTGATACTTTATATGAGCAATTTTAAAGATTTTAAATATTGATAATTTTTTTTCATTTTTAATCTTCGAATAAGAAGATTAATAATCTTGAAATTTTTGGATGAGGAGTTTTCTAAAGGATAAATTATAAGATTGAGCATCAAGAGTGAAATTTTCCACACAAAAAATTATTGCAATAATCGCATTATTTGTCAATTTAAGATTTTTGCGGGTAATAAATATTTCCTTAGAAAACCCTGGCGCACCTTAATGACTTCGATATCGCCTTTCAGGATTTCTTGGGCTAGAAAATCAACTGTAGAAAGAAATCGTTGAAACCAAAGCACTCCTCTGCTATCGGCCTCTCAGCGACGTCATGGACGGAATTCAGACTGCTGACCAGGATGGCTCTGACCGGATGGATCGCCTGGAACGACTGTCAGACGATAGGATGGACAGGATGGATCGCATTTCAGACGACGATGACGATCTCAACAGTAGCGAGTCTGAAACATACGAAGACGGCGACATTTTGGCATCAATGGATGATGGTGTGGCAGCCCAGCTCGCCGCTGCAGGTTGGCAATTGAAACACGCTAATGGTGATTTCCATTTATTTGCTTCTTCGCCTTTTCAGTTTCACGCTAAACGCTTGAACTATCTGAGTTGAAGATTCAAATTATTTCTCTAAATAATAATAAGCAGGGTTGTCACAATATCAAGGATGATCTGAAAATTTGGACGCCACAAGGAATTATTTTCTACTAGATGAAGTAGACACAACGTTAACTCAGAATTTTGATCTGACGACTCGTGCTTGTTTTCAGTATATACTTATTTACTTCAAGAAATAGGCCACGATCGTCAAATAGATTATTGGTCCATTTTGTTTGTCACGAACTTTCTGCTTCGCCACCAATGATTTGAAAAATTGAAATTCAACAGTCACAGAAACTTTTTTCTGTTGTTAATAATTCAATATTTTTGTAGCACTTGAGTATCCTCACAAAATTTTTCGTGGGATCAAAAATTAGCATGAGTGCTAATCACTATGAAAAATTTTCAGCTTGTTCCATGGGTCGGACTTAGTGATTTCCACTTGTTAAACAATTCGTTTGAGGTCACATTACCATCATTAAGTTATGAAACAAATTTTCTGATCCAGGGTGGCGACATGCCTTGTAAAATTTAGAAGGTAGTTGAATTAAAGTAAGCATGGTTCTAATTTTTACATGGCATCAATACGAGATTTTGGTAACAAACCCACAAACAAAGAAAAATTGTGGCGTTACACTTTATCTCCGGATCACAATATGAATAAGAGTGAAGTGAGATTGTCTTGTACTGTAAAGTATTTCCTTTTATTTGGCTCAAAAAAACTTAGCGGAAATTTTTAGAATACTTTTAAAAGACCTAAAAACCCATGAAATAATCTGGAATTTTCCGTAGACATTTGCGAAAAAACCAGACCCCTTCCAAAATATTAAAAATATTTTGTTCGGTTTTGTGCCAGGGCGAATTAAGACTCCAAGTTTCCCATTAGAAAGAGAAATTAACTGGCAATTGGTTTGAATCCTGACTTGGTGGCGATGTCTTCTTACACAGACCTGAAAACAGATCGGAATTACAGTTGAAATTTATACTGCTTTAAGTGATTTGAGGTTCTTTTAGAATTTTAGAAAAGTATGCATACTTAGTTTTCCGTGTATTGTGACCACCCTGCCAAAGTTTGTAATAATTCTTTTTATTCTGGAAGTAGCTATCAGGGTGTCAAGGAAATCGCAAAAATGTGGTGATTTGATCAAAAGATGAAACTAAAAAGATGTACGGTAAAAATCAATAATTGATTTTCGTGCAGTATTTTAAATGCGAAGTGATCCTCATTTTTTTTAAATTCAGAGCAATTCACAAAATAAAAATACAAAAAATATTACACTACGCTAAACTATTGTATAGTCTCCATTAACCGTATAGAAAACGAATGACTAACACACAATACAAATAACATTTATTCAAATTTATTCAAGAACTCGAGCGCTCACAATGCCTGAAGCAAACATTTGGGACTTGCAAAAAAGACCCGAATTTTGGCTTGTCCTAAGCGTTGAGTGTATGTATGGAAAAAAATATTGTATTCGCCATGAGAGGAAGTGATTTCAACTCGTGTGTTTTGTTTACCTCGCTTCGCTCGGACACTACCGACCTACAATTCCAGACTACCGGAAATTTATCGTTTTCTCGTAGTTTACAGATAAAGGTTCAATGCTTGTTCAATGCTTGGTTGTACTGAACATTAAATTGGTTCCAACGGTGCTCTTCAATAGAGAAAAACAATTCCATGAAAAAACGTTTCCTCTCACGGAGAGAAACAATGATGTTTGGAACGACGATCGTATTGCGTTTCGGAGTTGTGATGCTTGATCGTTGTTTGACTCCTCGAGAGTTTTCTTTTCAAGCGCCGATGTAGTCATTTGCAGGGACAAACCGTGCCTTAAAAACACACTGTTCTATGTTTGAACTATGACAGCGTTCGTATTTTGAACTGCGTTGCAGCATTGTTATTTCAAACATCGTTTTTTATCTCCGTGTACTATTTTGACAAAGTAGTGTTGTTTCCAGTTTGAGATTGGAATCGAACAACCTGAATTATCCTATTGAATCGAACCACATACATAGATTTATCTGGACGGAAGAAATATGAGCAAAGCAACGCATTTTGAGATTTGCCAGACACCCTGAAATGAATTAATAAGGTACATGTACAAAAAAAAAAAAAAAAAAAAAGACATACCAAGTTGAGAACACTATTTTTTTTATTTGAGGGTTCGCATTAAATAACATGTCTAGTACTTAGGCTCAGAAATAAACTAGGGCTTATGCTGATTAGTAATTGCGAAAAAAAGTGTTTGTCACTGGATAAATAAAAGCAGCATCATGAAACTTTAGAGAAGCATATTTTTTATTATCAACTCTCTAATTAACTAAATTGCTGACCTAGATTGAAAACTTACAATTAAAATTTCACGATTTCCATAATTGAATATTTTTATAAACTAAACTCATCATAAACTGGTTTGAAAATGATAACTTTGCATAGGATTTCAGCATACTAAATGTTCTTCACAATTTTTTAAACAAACAATGTGTCGAAATGTGTAAAAATATCACCATGTTCATGTTAATTTAATTAATAACTGATTTGAAAAATTACCAGACTTTTCATTTTTTAGTAAACAAGGAAGTAATGTAATATCCAAGTGTCAACAAACTTCAACCCAGGAATTATTAAAAAATTGTTTGAAGTAGATTTTCTAGGATTGTCGAATCAACCAGTTAGCAAGTAATTCAATCGATGCATTGCACCGACATTTAGACATACAGCATTAGAGCGAATAACACTTAAATGAAATTTTTTTACTGCACTCACTTCCAAACTGAACGAATAAACGATTTCTAAAGCATCAGTACATTGATCGGATTACGCACAGCGTGGAACACTTAATTAAATAAATAATAAAATTATGAACTAGCTAACTCATTGATTCCTAAATTGTAGAAAAACTGCTTCAAACTACATGTCTTTAGAAAAATTTCTCAATGGAAGTACACTCGTTCGCTGGATGTACGATCGCTGAATCAACGAGCATGCCGGATGAGCGAGAACGTGGCAACCGAATCAACGAGTACCCCTTACTCCCACCCGTGACCTGCAGTCGTCGGGTGGGAACCTTCTCCCTACTTCTCCCGCGTGCTTTCGCGCGTCCCGCAACTGCTGTCCGCTCATCGACCGACGAACACACGCAATGAGATGTTCGAAAGTGGGAGCCCCCTCACGTGTTTGTTAATGCGGCAGGTCTCGGTCCCGAGCTGCTCGTACATCCAACGAACGAGTGTATGCTGATCATTGAATATATCATGTTGCATGGACTAAAAAAAAGAACCTCTCAGCACCAAAAGTCGAACTTAAGGTGTTGAGTAATTACAGTTGAACAAGCTTTACTTTTTCAAATAAAGCTGCTCTCCAATTCATCAAACTATTTATCATTTCAGAAATTGCACTTAAAAGTTTAAAAAAGTTGTAGTCGAGAGCATTAGGGAGAACTGGTCCTTCCCTCTCCACTCACCAGGGATTTTGTCTTCAATCTCATGGGCTTGAAACAAGCCCGTCCCTTGACCCCCCTGGCCTTGGTCTCGGATTTTTTGTTTCACGCTCAAGCGAGCATCCGAACAAGAGCATAGAAGTTTCACTAAAAAAAAAAAAAAAAAACGCTTCTCCAAAGTTTCAAAAAGCTTTTTCCTTTTTATCAAAAACAAAAACTTTTGCTTCATTACTCAGAATCAGCGTAAGGCCTAGTTAATTTCCAAGCCATTAGTGAGTTACCTGACCCGAACCATAAATTAGTTTGTAACTTTTACAAAAGAATTTGTATAATTTATTAACATCCTAGCTTGCATTTTTACTCAGTAATCGAAAGTTTACTATTCACCATTAAAAAAACAATCATGTCAACCCTCTGGGAAATAGTGTAACACGTGTCAATAACTATATTTTTGGAAAAAATTTCAACTTGGAACATTTCTCAAGGTATGTTTTCCAACTGAATAATTTTTTCGTTTGCAGTTTTTTTTCTTATTCTTATTTTGCTGTATTTTTACTGGAATTTAATTTTTTAGATCTTACACCCAGAGAAAAAGTATGTTTCTCGATCATAATGTTATGCGCCTCGCGAGGGAGGGCTCCACCCATGCTCGAGAAGCATGAATTCGTTGCGACCTCTGCACAGATGCTTGTTCCAAAAGCGTAACGTATGCTAAGGGAGGATACATTCTAGATTTTGAAGGTCGTCGCAGTGCGTGCTTCGGACGCAAGAGACACTGTCATGCTTGAGAAGCGTACTTTTTCTCTGGGTGTAGTATGTGTGTTTTTAGTTGTTGATTGATGTATTGAACACTCCAAGATTCTAATCAACATTAAACAATTTTTTGGATTGTGTGTGTGAAGAGAATTCCCTTTACTAGAGTTTATTTCATTAATTAGATTTCTTGAAAATACATTAAATTTCTCAGTTGGTAAATGAGTCACAAACCTATCAGCAAGTAAAATATTAGTGTGAAAATTAGATTCTGTCAGTGCCACCACCTAGTCGTACAAATGAATCAAATAAAACGTTAAATCATGATAGCCTTGAATATTAAAATCAAAGCTTGTTCCAAGGCACCTTTTTTTTGAAATTTAAATAATATAGGTAAATAAGGTTCAAAAAGTGGTGCCTCAAGAGGCAACCTATGATAATGTAATGCTTCAAGTTCCCTAAATTTATAACTTTTCCTTTTATATTCTGACTACTCTAAAGGGTGGTAGAGAAAAATTTTGGATTATTATTAAGACCTGCCATACCCTACATAAGTTGTGTAAAATTGACTATATATGTGTCGTGGGATGAGAAAACGCAGTTTAGTGGCAAAGTTGGTAAGGTTTACTTCGGACTGATTCGAAATTTTGAGCCCAAAGTGCCCAAATCACCATATTATGGGGTCACCTATTGTGTTTGAGCTTGATTATTTATTTTCTGACAACATTTCAATCGCTTAGCATAAGCGCTGAAACGAATTGCGCTTACATTGGCTGAGTTTGTTGAGGCTTGAGCTCGAACACAGTAGCCCTCCTACAGCATGGTTCTTTAGGGCACTCGAGGCCCAAAACATCGTGTCGATCCAAAATAAACCTTACCGATTTTGCCGCTAAGCTGCGTTTTCTCATCCCATACGCATATGAGCAGTATGAGCACTTCAGATTAAAAGGTAAGCTCCTCAGACTCGAAAGCAAAAACCAGACAAGTGCCATTAGAAAAAGAAAGCAAAGTACAAACTGCCTTGGGAGTAAGAGAGCGCGATAATAAATGACGTTTTTTTCCTCACAAGTCTGATGAGTCGAATCTTGAAATCTGGCAGTGTCATATGCGGGAAAGAAAAAAGAAATAATAAGAAAAAATACACTTTTTCTTCTGAACATGAAAAAAACCTACATTTTATTGCTTTTTTTCCTTATAGAAGTGACATTTATGTGTAATAATAGGCGAACATACGAACGTCAATCGAAATATGTAACCTGTCCTTAAGAAAGAGACCTCCGGGGAAATCCGTTCAATCGATTTTCCTGTTTTCGGAAATACGCAAATTGACGAAACCAATATCCCTCGAAGGTACTTTTCTTTGCTACATGTCACATATTGGAAAAAGTTGGCCATTACTCGAAGAAAGGGGGAAAAATTGCTAATATGATTGGTATTCCAGCTGAAAAAAATCAAGTCATCTTCCATTTGACGGTTTCATTTGACTATCCTCATGGGTTAATAAGCATTAAACTTGAATGGCTCAACCAAATTGTTAGACCAAATGGCTAGTCAAAGGGGATAACAAAATGAAATTTTCAAATATTGCGACCTCATTGAGATGTAGTGTCAACTGGGATTTAAGGTCGCATGTTTATGCTAAGTCAAGTTCTCAACGACCTCTGATAAAGGGTAATGAAAAGATATATACTCATTGATTCTGAATCATTCTTAACCTTCAAAAAGGCTACTTGATTTTTAGGAATTGGTGATAATGTTTCCTCCAGGTCCTCGGTTTAACAAATGAAGTGATTCGCTGTTGTTGGGAATTATTTCATCGTTTGATTTTTTTCAGCTAGGATAGATGTGCAGATACGGCGAAACCTTGAATCGCGTCATAGTTGGTGCACGTGTTAGAACGATGGTTGAAAAAACTTCCTTTTATTTTTGAGTAAAAATGATATTTCTTTAATTTCCCCTTAATTTCAAGCGTTGTAGCTTTTCGAGGTTTCGGTTTTATCCTTCAATTTCCTCAATTTGTTTAGAAATTCTCTTAAATCGCAAAATTTGTCACACTGCTCATTGGCATAGCTTTATATTTTTAACAATTATCTGTAAACCCAAACGCTTTTTGAAAATTTTGTCACAAAAGTAGTTAATTACACTGAAAGCTGTAAAGAAACTAGTGAATTTCGGATGCATTATATTATTAGTAAAAAAAAAAAAAAAAAAAAAAAAAAAAAAGTGTCCAAATCATTCACATAGTAGCTGTACTTGTTCAACAAAATTCGAAGGTGCAAAGTGCCAGTAAACGGCCTAATGTTTTAATAACAATGATTATTCACATGCCAAAAACAACTTATGGTACATTAGGCACATTATACGACACGAAACCTAATCAAATGTTAATGTGACGCACTTGCAAAGTTGTGAAGGCATAAGCATCTAGTTTATGTTTTTGGTATGTACATAATATGTTGTTATGAATGAACAAGTTAAATTATTATTTATTATTCCTCTAATCTTTTTAAACTTGAAAATACTGAATATTCTTCAAGTTGATATCAACAGGTTTTTGTTTGGGTTTCAAATTATTCCTTCATTTTGTTTACTTGATGAAAAAATTTTAAATCTTAAAAACCGTAAAACATTTGCAAATTTCACGAGGGTTTTGTTGGACGTTCGAAAATGATTTTTATTAAAAACTATTAAGTGTTTTTTAAACGCCAATTTTTCAAAACCCTTTCTCATGGCAGGTTAATAATCCCTTTACCAAACAGTTAATGATAATTTTTAAAGACGAAAGTTTTGTATGTAGTATATATTCAATCATAAAGCTGTTTTAGAAAAGAATGACTTAAGTATATTAATTTTTTTCCGAAATTGAGTTTTTTGATATGTTAACATGGATAATGATAATAGAAATTATTGATTGTGTTCCAATAATGTGTAGAAAATCTCAAATACAATATAAAATTCTGAAGTTTTTATGTTAAATTTTTTTGATTGAGTCTAGGCAAAAAAAAAGTCATAAAATATTAAAATACACCCTTGTAAATTCATAGCCAATTTATGAATAAACAATTACTCAGTCATGAAAACTTGTTAGACAAAATTGTAAATTTTATAATTATATACCGAATCTATAATTTGAAACTTTCGTATGCCAAAAAATAACTTACTTTCATATAAAAGATGCAACTACCACTACGACCAACATGGTTGAAAAAAGGGAATGTTTTCTTGTTTGCGAATGAAGTTAAACACTTTTGGCATGTGCCCTAACGAGATGTCGAGAGTTTCAGCTTTCAGTTTTTTTTTTTTTTTTTTTTTTTTCTTTTTTTAATCATTGTTATAACTAAATACTTTGTGCTATTAGTTGTGTTTTGTAATGCATGGGTTAGCATTGTAACAATATTCTTGTTGAACTTTAGTGTTTATCACGTGTCTTAAGGCTTTGCTGAATTAGCACATATGACTGATTTTTTTCCGATGGTTTCCATGTTTTCTCTCATCGTGATAAATTTACAAAACTCTGAGACTCGTGTGATTTAAAATAGTAAGTGTCTAATAGGGTGTCACTTATTTTGGTGATGTCGGAATTTTTTCCATTCCGGGGCTTTAAATCAATCAAAGTATTAAACAAATTTTTTTGTTAAGTTTGAAGTGAATCGTACATGATTAACACATGCCACAAAGCGACTGAAAGTTAAAATGGAATTTATATGTATTTTTTCATACATTTTGTTCAAAAATTCATCGCTTTTGCAAAACTTATGATAAATATTTGAAATTTGGCATAGTTTGAGTGTATAATGTTACATTCAAGACCAAATTTTTCTAGATTTTTTTATCACTGCTTTCTATGTTTTACAAACACAAAGAAAGTACAGTTTTGCCTTTTTTTGGTGCTTGTAAGACATAGATAACATGATAGAAAAATTCAGAAAAATTTGGTCTTGAATTTCACATTATGCACTCAAACTATGCCACGTTTCAAAAATTTATGTTAAGTTTTGCACAAATTATGTATTTTTGAACAGAATGTATGTAAAACTAAATGTAAATCCTATTTAAAACGTGAGTCGTTTTGTGGCACGTGAGAATCAAGTCCGATTCGCTTCAAACTTTACAGAAAATTTTTTTACATATTTTGATTGATATAAAGCCCCGGAATGGAAAAAATTCCGACATCGCCAAAATAAGTGATAACCTAGACTATCTGAATTTTGTTTTGTTTGTTATTATTCTCCCAGAATAGAGTTTTGCCAAAAAATGTTTTGCAGGTATTTTAAAACGCTGAAAAACTCTACTCATTTTCAACACTTTTCTGTCTACTAATAATAATTTGCTCGAAACGATTATTCTACAAAATTTATAACGCTAGTCTTTGACTAGCATTATAACTCAAAGATCTTCAATCGCTGAATATTTACACACATAAAACAGACAGGTTTTGTTGAAAATTCATTCAACTTTTTATATTGAGGAGAAAGGAATATTTTTTCCCTTGCTAAACATTTTTTTTGGGTCAATTGAAAGTTAAAATTTTTTGTAGGATTTCGATATGCAATTTCGTGATTTTTGCTTGTTCAGTGTAATGTATTAGATGTTATTATATATTTGATTGTCATTCGTATTACACAAGCCAATGTAAAACTGAGCAATGTTTTCCTTCGAAAAAAGTCGTGAAGTTATTGTGATTTACGTCTCAAAAGAGTTGTATTTATTTATTATTATGAGTTGCACTGCGCGTGCACGTGCTCTTACACAGGTTAACAAATGCATAATTTCTATCGTAATATGTACTCACTTTTGTAAAACTTAGCACTTGTAATAACAAGTGTTTCTGCTCCTTGATACGAAATGTACACTGTACCATTTAAGCTCCGAGCATTGCCACTCTGAGCATTGCCGCTTACTCGATTTTTTGCTCGAATGCTACTCTTACTCTCCACCGTCACTTACGAGCGATAAATTTCATGATGCAAAATACATACGTTCATTTGGGGCAACAAGTATAAAAAATTAATCATTTTTTTTTCAACAACGAAGTATTTTTAACCTCTTATGTCGAATAATATACCAAAAACCCTGGAATCGCTGTATTACCATTAAGCCTTAATTTTAAGTTTGTACATTCATATCTTAGACCACTTGACAATCGGGCCTACTGTGCATGCTCATATATAAGCCTGAAAAATGGGTGACGTTTAATTGCTCAGCAAAACCAAGAGTGGGGGCGATAGTATTGTCAATCCAGTGTTTCTTAGAGATCAGTGCTATCCCTCCATGTAAAAATATTAAAATCAAGATCTTAATGGTCAAGTCAATTTCTACTGGTTGGTTTACATATCAGTTTTTGCAATGTTTGTGTAGCTTATGTCGGTAACAGATAGATGTACAGGTTTTTCTAACTGTTTTTGGCCAGAAAATTTATGCGCACACGCATGTGCGAAGAATTTTTTAATGGAAAAGTGATGTACAATATTAATTCATACTTTATAATGTATGATAAAATATACATGAAAATTGTCAGTGTTACATTGGCAGATTCATTTTAGATATATTTTATTTTTGTTTTTTGTTTTAGCAACGAAAAAATCCAAAAGTAATTGTCATTTCTTATGCAGGACCAGTTGGTGTCGCAGCAGCTGCGGCCATTGTTTCTGCCAAAAAGCGAAAACGGCCGCACAGTTTTGAAACAAATCCTAGTATTAGGAAAAGACAGCAAAACAGACTTCTAAGAAAACTTAGAGTGAGTATGTTCTTCTGAGAAACAAATGCGAAAATCACACTTTGAGTGGATATTGTGATTGTGACGATAAAATCCTGCTGGGAACGATAATATCAAGTTGCACACACAATCTGGGGTGATTCTGCTGGGAATGATTTCACATACGGGTCACGGCAATACACGTATTCTTGTGAGCGTATCGTGACGTTCAGGATCTTTTATACTTGTCACTAATAGACTTTAAAGTGCCTGCGAACATCCGTGTCCTCCCTATGGGAATCCGTATAACTCCCAAAGGTATACAAGCCGATTATCAACGGAACCCAACGGAACCCAACGCATTCCGTCACGTTACACATACGTAACCTTCACACAGGCAAAAATATGCTTACGTGTGGAATCACGTAGAAAGTTGGAGCGTATTGTGCTCCTCGCAATATCCACTTAACAGTGCATAGTAAAATTTCAAATTTTATTGCTAGAAAATAGGAAATATGGATACGTTCAAGCTTTAAAATAAATGTTTCAGAGACAGTTGCTTTTATGGTTCAAAGTTCTTATGTAGTATCTGAATGGAATCGATGAAAATGTTCAATTTTCAACTTATTTCCATAGTGAAAGACTTGAAAACCCACATGTATAAAAACCAGCAAACTGACCAATTTGTACATTTTCTATGCTGATATTTGGGATTCCTATCAAACTGTGAAGCTTTTTGTTTTTAATTTGCAGCAAACAATAGACGAATTCACAACACGTGTTGGGCAACAGGCTGTTGTGTTAGTAGCAACTCCAGGAAAACCAAATAGTAGTTATAAAGTGTTTGGGGCTAAACCCTTGGAGGATGTTGTGAAAAATATGCGGGCGACGATTATGGAGGAACTAGAGAATGCTCTAGCTCAACAGGCGCCGCCACCTGTGCAAGAGGATCCCTCATTGTATGAATTACCACCTCTTATCATCGATGGCATCCCCACGCCTGTGGAGAAGATGACTCAGGCGCAGCTTCGCGCGTTTATACCCTTGATGTTAAAGTATTCAACTGGACGAGGCAAGCCTGGTTGGGGACGGGAAAGCACTCGACCACCTTGGTGGCCCAAAGAACTACCATGGGCCAACGTGAGGATGGATGCAAGATCCGAAGATGAGAAACAAAAGGTTTGTTTTTACTCTAAGTTTACAAGTCTTGTGATTGCCAAACTCTGCATACCATGAATCTTGCAATCCAAGGTAATTTTCTAGCCTCTGTGATGGCAAATGTTTTTTACGTTAGAATCATAGCGTTTCACAATATAATTGATCAACTTGTTTTGAAATGTTCCCAGATCTCGTGGACCCATGCGCTTAGACAAATAGTGATAAACTGTTACAAATTTCATGGACGGGATGATCTGTTGCCTGCTTTTAATGAGGAAGATGACAAATCAAATATTCTCGTGCAGACAGGCGCTCATGTTTCTCCTCTGGGCCAAGGCCAGTCGCAGCAACAACAAACGGTGGGGGTAGTACGGATCAACAATACGGAATCATCTAAGGGAAACTCTTCGCCGCAACAGATCATTGCGACGTCTCCTTCGGCTCTTGCCACTGCCACCCATGTGGGAGTGGACGGAGTACGGACCACTTTTCAATTGCAATTTGCTAGATTTTCAGTTTGAAAATTTTTCTTTTGTTTTGTTTTGTTTTATTTTGCCGCTGAGTTTTGAATAGAAAGCAGCATGAAAAATCTTTCAAAAATATTGATGTTGCAGAAAAGTTTTTGTTGGAGGAGTTAAAAATATTTGTAAAAGAACCTTAAAATGATAGATTTCATCGTAGTTTACCCCGTTTTCACGTTATTGAGTTTGTGAATGTGATAGCTATTGGAGGAATAAAATATTTCTGCAGGTTTAAGATATTTTCCTAGTTAGGATAGTTTATATTTATGAATCATGTTGCTTTCTCAGTAAGCAATTCAAAGCCTACATAGAGCTTGTTAGGAGAACTATCTGCAACATTGCTTAAATGGTAATGTCAGATAATTGAATTTTTTTGTTCCTTTGCTTAACTATTGATTTTCGCACCAAGTTTAACATTTCTTATTTTGTAAAACGTTTTATTCCGACGGGCTTACATGTTCTGGTGTTTTGTTTCCCTTATTTGAATTTTTGTTTTTGTTTTTGCCGCGGCGTTCATGTGTGTGGTTAACATGAAGAAGTATTAATCATGTTTTCGTTTTGTTGCAGATGACTCAGTATCCCACTACAGTCTTACAGACGATAACAAATCCAGATGGCACGGTTTCTTTGATCCAAGTCGACCCAAACAACCCCATCATCACCTTGCCCGATGGCACTACTGCACAGGTACAAGGTGTTGCTACGGTGAGTAACTTGTAGCGACGAAACAATTTTTTCCTCATTTCACGGTTGCTGTACAAGTTTTTTTTTTGTTTTGTTTTGTTGAGGAAGGAGGGAATTTGCTCAGGTGCATTTCAATACATGTTTTAAAATCAAGTAGTAATATAGTTTTCGTTGTTTCAAAATTTTTCAAAAATTTGGACTGCTAAGTAGTGCGTTAAATAATTAAATATATTCAAACTTGATAAAGATCAAATTTTGAGAATTCGACTCGAGAGTTTAAAAGATGAAAATTTTGTTAAAAATTAGTGAATGTTGTTAGGGTAAATGAATGTTTTTTTTTTGTTCATAACTTTCTTTTAGAGGATTTCGTTACCTCGAATACAGCATCGCAAATGCATTGAAAAATTGTTGATTTCAACAAAATCGATTGAATATTAGTTGAGTTTCGGCGATTTTAGTTCCGAACGACATTGATATTCAAAGATATGAAAAAACATATTGTTTATTTTATAGCGGATAAACAAATCATCAGAAAAAAATTTATATTAAGAAAAAGATGCGATTTATCAAGCTGAACATCACAGTATTTTTTATTATCAGTTTTTTTGAAAAAAAAATTTTCCCGTTGGTTTGGGGAATAAACAGTTTCGAGCGGAGAGGCCTTTATTGCATCGGTGTGCTTAATTTCCAACGAATGCATCCAAATAAATAAGATAACCGTCAAGGCAAAAGAATTTAAAGCTATAAATTTAATATCTTATTAATTTTATCAATCATACCAACGATCAAATCATATTAAAGCTTTAGTAAAGTATGTCATGTATCAGAGGGGTGAAACTCGGAAAAAAAAGTGTGCTGCGGTTTCGTGATCATATGGAGTTTCTCATTTCGCTCACGTGGAGCGCTGACAGTACTAGTGAAAAGGTCACGTGAATCAAATTTCCAATCAAGTACCATTGAAAAAGTCACATGAGTCAATGATCCAATAAAGAGCGAATTACGTGATTTTCACTAAGACCGTCAGTGCCTCTACCCACTATTCGGCGCGGCACGGATCGATCAAAAAACGTGAACACGCTTTTCGAGTCCGGAGCATACGGAGTTTCACCCCCCTGGTCATATATGTAAAGTATTTTTTCAATGAATTTATCTCAGCAGTTGGTAATTCATATGTTTATGCACATTCAAAACGAATACCTCATGTTTTTATTAGCGTCTGAGTTGAATATTTTATTTACAATAATATTGATCTCTTCATAAACATGATTATTCATTCATTTGTTAAGTTATAACTTTGTTTATAATATGACCTAATTTGAATGTTCAACTATTCCATTGAAGAGAAAGTACGGATAATTATGGAAATTTTATACAAGTTGTAACCAGTAGTACATATTCTCAGTGCCTAAGAAATTCAAGTCTATTAATCGTTGAATTCCTAATTTCTGATATTCTAATTTTCTAAAACAGTTATATTTGACCGCCTTGAAGTTTATTGTCTTCAAAGTTCAAAATTTGATATTTTTCTGAGTCGAAAAGTCCTTTGCCACTTTTAACATAATTTGATACCAAAAAAGATGTACAAATCGGATTGGTTCAAACTTCTAACTCGAATACCTTTTTTGACTTAAGGTTTTGTGATAATTGGCAAAGGGAAAATCGTCTTAGAACTTGATGAGGAATCAACTGTTTACAGGTGATGCGGTGACTGTAAGACACCCTGTACTTTCGATTATCTTATTTTTTTAGGATGCAGTTCCAAACTTCAATGATGAAAAATTAGCAATGTTCAGATACAACTTATTTTTCGAGTTCCAAGTTTAATTGTCTTAACATCTTGAGTAAAAATGGCTTTAAAAAAAGATGCATAGCAACCTCGTAATGAACACGAGTAAACTTCTGGCGTGTTTCTTATGTTTCATATCGTTTGACACAGATTCACACGAGTCAAGGGGAAGTCCAGACGCTCGCAGAAGTTACGGGTGGTGGGGAAGGAGTATCCGTGGACTTGAACAGTGTCACCGAAGCTACACTAAGCCAAGACGGCCAAATCATTCTAACAGGGGAAGATGGACACGGTAAAAAAATTTTCTATAGGCTCTGCTCCGTCGCCAACCAGGAACTAGTTGAACAGTGATTTGTTTAGTTGGTCCTTTGTAATTGTTTTGCATGTTGTATGCTCGATTACTTCGTTTCACCAACTTGAATTTAATTTTTTTTTTACATTTGAGTTTTTTTTTAGCAGGAAAAATGATAAGCTAAGAAAGTAAGAAGTGAGGCTTAATATGACATCTCGAATTCGTTTGTTACGTCATAAGTTGTAAATATCAAATTTCCTATAGTTTTATAGGCATGAGGTCGATTGATAACAGTTTTCAGAATATGTGAGGTTTTTTCGTTCTGAGGATTTATGATCCTTTTTGTTTTTTGAATGCTTTTTTTTGCAAAGTTTGTGAAACTTTGTTGTCAAAAATGCTTTTCACTGTAATTTTTTGTGCAGTCTAATTTACAGATTCTCGAAAAGTGGCCGTTATTGTCGATTGAGAATATGTGATTTTAAATATAAACGCGAACATCGGTATTACACTGTTACTATCTCGTTTATCATTATTGATTTGATTCGACTTGCGCATAAATAATAAACCTCTTGTACATAGAAGAGTTTTCGTTGATGTTTTATTATTTTCGCTTCTGTCGAAACATGGTTTTCCATGTGTTGTAGGTTGCGAAATTTTTTTTGTTTTTTTTCGTAGTTGTATTTTTCTTATCCTAAAAAAGGCACAACAAGGTGTTTGATAAAATTTGGAAGGAACTGAAAGTGGATTATACAAATTTTTCTGCTGGAGGAAAATTTCCACAATGGAGGAAAGTAATTCACAGTTTGAGTTTCAGTTTCACAACTTTTTGTGCATATAAATCACTAATTGCCAGTTGCTCGGTGGAGAGGAGACTCGTTTTACGAATTCTTAATTTGAAAAAAGTAAGAAATGAAAATGTACTAAAATATAGTACGTTTATACATGTAACGTATAGATGAAAGGTCTGCAGTCTAAACCTGTTCAGCACTATTTGAAAAGCATTGCGCTCAACATGTTTAGACACAAGATCCTTCAAATTTAATGTTCTAAAACACCTTTAGCTAATTTTACTAAACCTTACAATGGTTAAAAAGTTACTAATATACTACTTTCCAACTTGATTTCATTCCATGACGTTAAAGAAAGTATACATTTTTCACATTTTTCATGATGTGAATTTATATATTTTGGTCACATGTATGAAAAATAAAGGCTATTATAACCTATAGACAGTCGTGACATTATCCACATCTCGCCCACTAACATGTTATAGTCATGAAAGTAAATTAACACTAAACTTTTTTTTACCTTCGTAACTACAAGATGTTACTGGATTTGTGGCCACTTTCGCGGCTGTACCAAATAAACACTGCTGTGTAAAAAAACTTAACTTCTGTTGAAAAACTCTATTTTCCGACTTTTTAGTCGCATATTGCAATGCCAAGTAATTCCTCTTTGTTTCTGTTTGATAGGTCGTCGCTTCGTTTTTCCTTTATATTCAAACATCATTATAATGCAAAAAAATTATCAAAACTCTTTATGAATTATTTGGGTAAGGAGGAAGAAGGATCATTAGCAATACTAGATTCTTTTGGCAGGAACTCAATCGAGAAGTTAAAAAACTTGAACCAGAGAATTGAAACATATGTATCTTTGAAAATTGTCTTCAATCAGCATGGAAAAATATCAAACATGGCAAATTGCAGAAACTTGTTGGATAAATGTTCGAATGAAAGTTCTCATTGCAATAGAAAAACTTGTTCAAGTGTACTTCAAGAAATATCTCTGATTTTGCACGTTAACATCGCTTTAAGATGTTTCTCAATGTTTCATTCTGAAACGTTGCATTTTCCTCAGAAATCATACAGAAACGATTGATAAAATCATTTTTATTTGTTGAATGAGACTGCAAGATAAAAAAAAAATGATAATTTCTGCATAAGGATCAAGTTTTTTTGAATGGCAATGTATTTAATTGAAAAAAAAAAAGAAAAAGTACTCACAAGGCGTGGATCTTTGCAAAACAAAATCAGAGACACTCAAACAATCAGCTCATTCGTGCAACCAACTCGTCCGCATTCGCTCGGTTTTGCTCCCCGATGCATAGCGTACTATTCAACACAAAAATTAAAATGACTTCAGTTCAAGCTGCATATCTAACCATGAATATTATCCCTTCATTCAATTTCCTCATCACTTCCAAATTTCCCTTTTTGTAAATGTATGTCTAAACATTTACATGGAAATGTACAAAGATATTTATCTTTAAAAAATATCACTTATACCTCTCATAAAAATTTCTTAATATCTCTGTATGGTGAAGTTGAAAATCTTGAAAAAATTTTCAGATACCCTAAATGAACCACGAGAAAATAGTATTTTATGCATTGAAGAACCTAAGCAAATGTGATATTATGCAAGAACAAAAAATATTATGTAGAAAATTGATTAACGAGTTAAAGAACACAAGACAGAAGTGGAACTTGAATTGTAATTGAATTAAGCCAATAAGATGATGAAAACAAAGTGTAGAAAATATTAAACATTAATTGTTAAGAATATAAGAGCCTCTTTAATTAATGGGACACTCTATGAAACCTGACAAAAAAATAATCAATTTTCTTTATTCAATTGTACAGAAACAAAGAAAGACAGGAAAATTCCATTTGAAATATGTTTAGACATTAATTTAAGGAACAATAAAAATTTTTTTATAAATAATAAAAATTCAAAATGGCGGACATATTGAGCATCTCCCAAAGCAATGAGACTTTTTCCCGTTCACACGATACCGTCTAAAATGGAAGTTTTAAACATACAAATGATACATCAAATAAATCGGCAGCCTTGTCTCAAGTGTATGAATCTCATGAATGTATTTAAAAAAATTTTATAAACTGTTTTTTTAATAAAAACAACATTTCTTGTTTACATGGTTTTGTTGCTATATTTGAAGAATATATATAGTTTTTTTGGTTCACGCACTTGAGACAATCCTGCTGATTAACACATACTTCAAGTATAATTTTCCTGTCTTTTTCTGTTTCTGTAAAATTAAATAAAGAAAATAAACTATTTTTCTGTCACGTTTCATAGAGTGCCCCCTTTAAGAAAATATTGATGAATCATGAGAAAACTGTGATTGTAAAAAACTGAACTTGCAAAATGATGAAAGTTGAGGGGAGCGCTTTACGTTTCAGCTTTTGAAAGAAATCAATTTTTTATCTTTTTTTTTACTTAAGTTTATTCCTGACACATTAAAAAATATATCTGAGAAGTTTGAAGTCGATATCTCGAAAATTGACGATGTGATGAATGACTTTTCGATCACTCTAACCTCAAAACTGGCATTTCAAAATACTTTTCGACTGTCGTAATTAATAGTATATTATGGTCCGTGGTATATACGGCTGTCATTATGGGCCGATCGTGGTTGTTTCAGGACGGGTCGAAAGAACATGGGCGCCAGATATTGTGAGTTTTGGAAATTGACTTTTTTGACGGAACGAAAGTCAGTTTCCGCAATTCACAATATTTGGCGCGCATGTTTTTTCGACGCGTTCCGAAAACACCACGAATGGCACATGAAGACGACCATGTATTTTCCGAGGTGCATACAATATTTTATGCAAAATCAGCAATAACGAGCGATGAGGGTCGTCTGTGAAATGATCGTAATGTTCCCATTTACCAACCATGCGGATAATAGTCAAAACCGGCTATAATGAACCATTATGACCCCAAAAATTGAACATAATGAGATTTTTTTCTTCAATTTCGGAAATCGCTTTTTTTGACGAAACGAAATTGAAGAAAAAAAATCTCATTATGTTCAATTTTTGGGGTCATAATGGTTAATTATAGCCGGTTTTGACTATTATGCGCTCGGTCGGTAAACAGGAACATTACGATCATTTCACAGGCGGCGTACAGCGCTCGTTATAGCCGATTTCGCATAAAAATATCTTACGCAAACAAGTATAGATGTGATCATAGAAATCTGCAGAAATTTTACCGTGTTTACCCAAAAAACACATTTTTCAAAATTATGTTACAGATCGCACAAGAATAGCTCTGACCTATTTTAATTAGTTTTTGAAAATGTTCATCAAACGCAATTTCGCTGGAATTGAATGTACGCCTTTGGAAAAAAAATTTTTTATATAAACAATTGCAAAAAAATCTTAATTTACGACATTTACTGATGTTATAAGTTTGAAAAACATGGAAATATTCGTAATTTAATTAATTCCTTAATAATCGTGAATATTTGATTTTTCGTATAAAGATTTGTTACAGGTACCTTAGGTACCTCTGAATAGACCTGACTCCATACTGTGCCTTACCTCTGCATGCTGCGCAGTGTCAATGGGTGCATTGATTTTACAGATCAATCGCTATTTTTGCAAATCACGACTGTTATTTTTCTTTACAAGAAGAATAAAATGTGTACAAAAATTGGTATACCTAACATTAACAGATTTTTTTTCTATCATCACACCAAGTATGAATACGATTTTAACTGAAAACATAGAACGCTCCTCATAAAGTAGCAGTGCAGCGCATCACACAGATTGCTGTGTTATGCGTAAATTTCTTCATAATTTTCTCAATCAACAATGGAGCGTTGGTACACTGGAAACTCACTTATTTTCTGTATGCACTTATTTTCGGCTCCACTTATTTTCGGATGCCTTGCTCAGTTATTTTCGGATCTGGCGCTGCCCCTCCACCCCCACTCTCTTACACTGCGCGATTCCCACTTTCGCGCGGGAACGGCATGCATTCAAATTCAACATCAATGGATACATATTTTGTTTTCGAAGATTTTGCTTGATTAACCAAAAAGCAATTTAGAAATTATAATGATGGTTTCGTAGTAAAAGTAAAAATAATAATAACTCGACGTCATAATTTTCATTTAATTGGCGATACTTTCGATGACATGATTACATAACAATGAAAATACATTGATAAATATCTGTATAACTTAGCATATTCATACCTTTTTGGTGAATAAAAAATTTTCTGTTTCGAAAATAAATATAAAATGCATAAATAAATGTATAACGATGATAGCGGTGTCAAAAACTGCGTTTTTTTTCAATACACGTATGACAATTTCATCCAAACACAACGTATCTACAACATGTATTTTTTCGCGCCACGGCATGAATCGATATCGTCAATAGTATCAATATATATCGCAGTCCAGATCGATCTCGAAGTAGTAGAGAGGGGATTCAAGCGTTCTCCCCTCAACCCAACCTAATCCGAAAATAAGTGAGTTTGTTTACTTTCTGGCACCCGAAAATAAGTGAGTTTCCAGTGTACTAATTGTTTTTAGGTTTCATGAAGGGTACCAGAAAAAGGATAATTGCAGATTTTTATCAAAATTGGTGATCAAAGACAAAGTCAGACTCTCCTCTTGTGAGTCTTTTACAAATAACCACAATTTTCTATCTTATTCACTTTTTAAATAGTGAAGCTTTAGCATCTTTTATAGCATTCTTCTTAATGTGAGCTTTAACTTGATTCGCTTGTTCTGTAAAAACCTGTTTTTCGAGATAAAATTCCTTTTCTCCTCGCTCGCCAAACAAATTTTTGTCTCGTTCAAAACTCATCTTGCAAACACTGATCGTCATGCGCATGTCTGGTTGGGTTCTGAAATGCAGGCAATATTTTAATTAACGAAGACAATTTGATCAGCATTTTTTATTTTATTCGCGTGTTTCACAATGTTGTAGAATTGTTCTAGAACGATAAACTGCTTTATGCATTCCAGTCACATGGTTCAGATAGCGATAGGATTCCATTATGTCAAAAGTAAATCAACTTGAATTCTGAATACTACGCGTACCGAGCACACAATGTGATATCACATGTGAATCGCCTTGATTGTGTGAAATGATTTCATTTTGAGATCAGGAGAAATTCTCGCGTGAATTCAGAAATCATTGATAAATGCACTTTCACATCATTTTAACCCACAATGATTTAAGAACTTACTAAATATATTAAAGCTCACTTAATATATTTCATGAGTGCATAGAAATTAAATAATGCTTGATTTTTCATGCATGACTTGAAAGTGAAGAGAAAGTTTCAAATGACGCAGAGGAGAAAATATCCAACGAATTTTGCAGTATTCCAAGTGAGAGCCTTCCAGCGGGAAAAAAATTCAAAAAACAGCACACGGAAGTGTGCCGTTACGTAGAACTACGTCTTGTTATATGCTGATGTAAAATATTTAACAATAATTTTAATAAATTAAAAAATATAAAAATCTATTAATAAACCATATCAAATAATTCTTTACTCCTTTTAATTAGTAAGAAAATATGTCCCTTTCGTTACATATTTTTGTGAAATTTTACCCCCCCCCCCCCCCTCAAGATCTCCTTTCGTGACGTACACTACGTCCATCCAGACTTCCTTCCGTGACATACTACCCCTCTCCAGACACCCCCCCCTTCGTGACATACTACCCCCCCTCTAGACCCCCTTTCGTGACATTCTACCACCCCCCATATATATGTCCAAACCGCGGAGAAAGACGTAGCCCTACGTCAAAACTACATTTTTTATATTCAGTTTTCGATTTTCATAATTCTGACATTAAAGTGAAAATCGCACTTGCTATCTGAAGGCCATGAAGGGCCGAAAAAGTGCTTATCTTGCATAATAACTATTTGTGCACCAATGAAATCACGCCTAAATTCTCTTGGTGCGTAATTTATTTATGTCCATTAGAAACGAAAAACCGTCTTTTAGATTGCGATCTTAAGTTTGCGATGTTTTCTACATTTGCCAACAAAAGCGCTAACAAGAGTAGTTGTTTAATCGTTGGCGTGACGCCACTTGGAAACATCTGCTTCTGTACTGCTTTTCAGGTAAATTTTGGAAAAAAACTCTTTATAATTTTATTATTTACTTTTGCTTCTTCGCCCTCCACAATCCTGACCAAAATCAAGTCACAAATGTGTAGTAATGCACGCTTTTTCAATGTCGATGAGAGCGTTCTTGATGGAACCAAAAAAGAAAAAAAGAAAAAAAAAGATAATGGAAGCGCTCGTGGAAGTGACGGGCTGCGACAAGGGCGCGATTTGCATGTTCCAGGATACCCGGTGTCCGTCTCAGGTGTGATAACGGTGCCGGTGTCGGCGAGCATGTACCAGACAATGGTGGCCAACATTCAGAGCGATGGCACGATGCAGGTCATGACTCCCATGATACAAGTGCCCAAGGTAGAACCTGGCAATGGGGAAACTACCATTGAGACGATGACGATCCAGGGCCACCCTGTGACCATGATCAATGCCGCGGGCGAGTCCCAGGTCCTCCAAGTCATTTCCCTGAAGGACGCCAATGCCTTGACCAAGGCCATGCAGAGCGAGATCATCAAGGACGAGGACAGCCAACAGCCACAGGCCACGTCCAGTCCCGAGTAAATCTGGCGATTTTCAGTTTTTTCGTGATCTACAACGTGATGAGAGCGATCACCAGCGAAAGTCTTGGCAGATTTTGATTCGATTCGTCTTGAAGATCGTCTGGTCTTTAACAAACTGCACTTTTTTTTAGACATCAGAAAATTATTGACGAAATTCAAACATCAAAGATTTTTGTTGATATTTTTTTTTTTTTTTTTTTTCTGTATATTTTATATTCAATTTTGAAAATCAAATGATATAAGCCCGACATGGAAATTTTGTAAATCTTGAATTTTTAGTAGACCATTGAATCAAGTGTGGAGATTAGGAAATTGTGAAATTTTCGAATTTTGCGATGAAATATACACATACGAGTTATGGAGTCCGAATATTGAGTTCTTATATTTCCAAGTTCAAAGTTAAGAGTCTATTGGATTTGAGCATGTACTTCTTGAAAATCTTCCTATAATTGAATGTATCAGAATGAGACGTGCAAGAATTGAGAATCATTTTTATGCAGTTTCTGTCACTGATATTCAAAATTCAAATCAATCTTCGGAAATCTGAAAACTCTAAATTTTTGGATTACTCATTCAAATAAAAAATTTCAGATCCTATGTTTGTCTTAGGCAAATTTTGAGAACTGATGAAAATTTGATGTAACTTTTGGATTTCGATAATCATCTGACTACAAGCTTTTGAAAATATGAGTCCAATTCAACTATGTATTTCGTCAAGTAAAGACATTTTAAAATCATTTAGTTTTCAAATTTCATGAAAGAAAACAGTACCTAAAAATTTTCAACTATAGGTATCGTGAGTTGTGAAATTTTCGAAAAGTTTTTCAAGAATGATGAGCAATATGTGCAATAATGACATTCGACACTCGAAGCGGTTCCAATTGAACAATGATATTTTTAAATCACACTGAGAGAACTAAGGAGGACTGGTTCCTCATCAAGGAGAAACCATTTCTCCTTAGACAGAAATGGTCCTGCGGGAAAAGCAAAATGTGCGTCCAGGAGGAATTGTTACTGCGCGGGCAGAAAAGGTTTCTGTCTCGGGAGGAACTGTTCCTCCGTAAGGAGAAATCATTTATACCGAAACTGTTTCTGTCCTAGGAGAAACGATTTCTGTCCTGGGAGGAACTATTCCTGTCTAAAGGAGGAAACGTTCCACGCGTGTTATGCACGAGTAGAGTGCGCGCGCGTTTAGTGAGAAATGGTGAGAGACGAACATTCTTTATAGAGATGCGTTATCTGCCAACTCAGCCTCAAAATAATGGCAATTGACGTATCGCGCGCACGCGCACTTTACTCGCGTGGAACGTTTCCTTCTTTAGACAGGAATAGTTTCTCCTGGGACAGAAACAGTTTCGGTATAAACGATTTATCCTCATGGAGGAATGGTTCCTCCCGAGACAGAAACCTTTTCTCCCCGCGCAGTAGCAATTCCTTCTTGACACACATTTTGCTTTACTCGCGGAACCATTTCTGTCTAAGGAGGAATAGTTTCTCCTTAGTTCTCTCAGTGCAGATGATCAGGAAAAATCTGAGGAAATTTAGAGTAAAAAATATAGTTTTGTATTTACGTTTTTTAAGTATAAATTTTATTTTTATTTATAATCAATTTCTTAAAAGTAAATAAAAATGAAAAACCTCAAGAATTCCATCACTGGTGTGGACATAAGTATTTTTTAGAAAATCATTAGACACGTATAATTTCCCCAGTATTTTGAAGTACACTGGAAACTCGCTCATTTTCGGGTGCCGAAAAGTAAACAAACTCACTTATTTTCGGATTAGGTTGGGTTGAGGGGAAAACGCTTGAATCCCCTTTCTACTACTTCGAGATCGATCTGGCCTGCGATATATATTGATACTATTGACGGTATCGATTCGTGCCGTGGCGCGAAAAAATACATGTTGTACATACGTTGTGTTTGGATGAAATTGTCATACGTGTATTGAAAAAAAACGCAGTTTTTGACACCGCTATCATCGTTATACATTTATTTATGCATTTTATATTTATTTTCGAAACAGAAAATTTTTTATTTACCAAAAAGGTACGAATGTGCTAAGTTATACAGACATTAATTAATGTATTTTCATTGTTATGTATTCATGTCATCGAAAGTATCGCCAATTAAATGAAAAATATTACGTCGAATTATTATTATTTTTATTTTTACTACGAAACCATCATTACAATTTCTAAATTGCTTTTTGGTTAATCAAGCAAAATCTTCGAAAACAAAATATGTATTCATTGATCTTGAATTTGAATTCATGCCGTTCCCGCGTGAAAGTGGGAATCGCGCAGAGTGAGAGAGTGGGGGTGGAGGGCCAGCGCCAGACCCGAAAATAAGTGCATACCGAAAATAAGTGAGTTTCCAGTGTATTCAATCTTCAATAATCCGGTTCCAAGAGTAAAATTTTTCATATTTTTCGAATTATCAAATTATCTTACTTTGAAGTTGCACATTTCTTATTTTCATAGATTTATATCTACATATTTAAATCATGATATTCTATTTCAGTGATCTAAAAACTATTGTTATTTTTGAGAAATCGGAATTCAGAATTCTGAATTTAGTTTGTCTTTCAGAATTTTTACATACCTCAATGAATTTTTATGTTCAAATCATCTAATCTTAGAAATTGGAAAGCATGAAACATTTCAATTATATCATATTTGTGAAGATATTCTATCCCATTCCTTTTTTTTCCTGAAACTTATAAAATGAACGTGTTCAATTTTGAAAACGTGCTGTATCGTTATTGAAATGTCTTATTTTTGATTCAGAGTTCCCATATCTAGTTGATCAGGGATAAAGAAATTATAAAAAAAAAGTACAATTAGAAAATAAGGATCGTCCAGTATTTTTGTAATTTACGAAAAAATATTTTGTCTTTTACATATTTTAATTTTCACTGTCCAAAAATAAATTTTCATTTTTCGGAAATTCTAACTTTAAAGTTGTTTATTAAAGAAAAAAAGTGATTGTTCGAGTTCAAAATGCAGAGTCTTCGAGGTTTCAGTGTATACATTGGCGATTATATTTTACTTGTTTTCCTCAAATAATGAATAATTTCCTCTTAATTTTGAAAGTAGTTATCGCCCTTTGAACCCCTTTCTGTCTACGCCCCTAAACTGCAATAATTAAAGATCAGTATTTTTTTGAAATTGTGAAATAACTGATTTTTATTGTTCGCCAATCAACGCGCTCTTTTTTTTTTACTTTTAATACTATGAAGTCACTGTCAAAAGAAAAAAATCTTTTAAAATCATTCTTCAAATCGATTATTGATACAAAAGCCATGACGATTGATGCGTCTGCATTTCAATTTTCTCGAAACAAAAGGTCTAGGAAATTTTAAGACTTGAGAAACACCTAGAGAAAGAGTTCTTCCTTACGCCTTAATTTTTCAAAACGTACAGTACCTATCAACTCTAAATGATATAGCATTATTGACGCTGTCCTTTTTTTGCAGATCAGATAAAGTCATGATCAAATCCGATTAAGCGCTGTAAAAAAAGAAGATATTTTCAAATTGTTTGGAAAATCTACTGTCGGATGATTCTGTAAGGAATTTTTTTGTACTATTTTTTAAATATTGTTCATCACTCTAACCTCAAAACTGATATTTTGAAGTGACTTTTCGGCCATCGTGATGAAAAATATCTTACGTAAACAAGTATAGATGTGCTCATAGGCAAAACGGGTTAAAAACCTCGCCTTCGGCTCGGTCCGTAATTACCCTGTTTTGCCTATTAGCACATGCGTACTTGCTACGTAATATACTATTTCACTATTTCTAAATGATATTTAAATGGACCTTGTTTTTTACTTTACTGGTTGAAAAGAATGACAATAATGGGCGAAAAAAAAACTGATTTTGATTATCCAGATTTCCTATCGAGAACGATTCAGATTTCAGCTACAAACACTTAATGAAAATCCAGAAATCAATATAACAATTGTAAAAAAAAATTTTTTTTTTATGTTTGAAACATACTGCAAACTTAAAACTTATTTTCTGGTTTTGGAGCATAAGAGAGTATCAGAATATCATTTCATCTTAGAATCTGAAAAGTTTAGAAAAATGGTATTAGAATTTCCGCATTCTAAATTAAAAAATTGAGTTGTTCGCAATTCCTGATTTCGACCAATTCTTTGACTATGACAAAATGAGTAGGAATTCACAAATCAAGCTCTTAGAATTACATGTTTCAAATGATTGCTGGTGATGATAAAGATTTCATTCAACTTGAAAATGGTGAATACTATCAACTATCTAATTTAATGAATTTCGTAAAGAATTCAGCAAATTGAATGAACACAAACATCCTTTAATCGTTTAAACTTCACGATGGAAATATACGGTTTTCGAAAATCTTTTCTATGGAGTTAAAAATATTCATTTGAATGACAGAAAATTTAGGGTGAGAAAAACACCAAACTTCAGCCGTGAGCGTTTCAAAATTTCCTGAATCATATTGAAAAATCTACTGAAGTGAAATTATAATAGTATCAAAATTACTTAAATTTCTACTTTCTATTTTACTTTAAATTTAAGAATATGAGAGCAACGTTGTATAAACTGATGCAAACTGATTCGAGTTCAAAATCTCGACCAGTTATTTTTCAGCAGAGAGACCTCCCTGAAATTTTTCAAGTGTAGTCTCATTCGAAAAATTACAGGATGCGAAAATTTTTCTTAAAAAAAATCGTTCTTCTAGTATTGCCTTGAATTGAGAATAATTTTTATTTTATATAAGAATTTTCACCAATTCCTAAATGAAAAATCGAAACTACAATAATGTATAACAATTCGTAAAGTTTAAAACTTTGGTGCTACAATCGCTGAATTCGAATTGTAGAGTAAGCGAGTTGAGTATGTATCTTCGTCAAGACCATATCAATCTGGAACGCGAAGATTTTGAAATTATTTGTGGCGTGGAACGAAGAAATCGACCTAGCAGCACCAAATGTTTCAGCTTACTTTTTAATGTCCTCGAGTAGGATTATCTGCCGAAACGTTTGGTGCTGCTAGGTCGATTTCTTCGTTCCACGCCACATTTGATAACAGAACTTTGTTTTCCAGTTACAAGTATCATTCAATTTTGACTTGATGGAATTTCTCATCAAAAGATACTTTTGAGTTCAAATTTAGAGAAAGAGTAACTCCAGGGTATTTTTGGTCTAGAAATGATTTTGATACGAAAAGTAATGTCAATAATCATTAAAAGATTAAAAATTGTAAAAATTTTGGGAAACAATGTAATGAAAACCTTTAGGATTTGTGAAATTTCCAAAGTTCGTGATGGGAAAATACGCAATTTAAAACCTCTGTGTTATATTATGTAGGTTTCAAATTTTAATACAAGTTATCAAAAATTTGAAAAAAAAGACTCTGAATTCTTTGTTTTTTTAATAGCAAATCGATCAACTCAAATGACGAAATTCAGATCGAATTATCATCTTCATTCTGGACTATTGTTAAGAAACTTTCCTCGTCGAGGCTTTGATGAAATTTAGTCGATGTTAATTATACGAAGAGTGTGAAAAAAGAAAAAGAAAAAAAAATAGAACGGTAAATGTTTGTCGGGCTCGAAATGTGAAGAAACTTGTTTCCGTTTCTCGAAAAACTTTCGAAAATGGTCTTTTGTCTAGTCATAATTCTAAAAATAGTACATTCCGCATCAGGGGACGAAACCGAACGATTGTAGACAAGGGCAGAATTGGCTGCATAAGGAAACGTATTATAGACTCCGTGTGTTGCCATTCACCCAAGTTGGCTTCGCAAGGTTCGTTCCCCGGTGCGTTTCATGCTTCACCGATGTTCTTTGGACAAGATCATGTAATTTTGTGGACTTCCTTGGCGTAGACCATCGCGAGATTGGTCACACGTGGATCACCAACAGTTCATCGTCTTGAACGAAAACAAACTCTAGTGCTACCGCACCAAGGGTTCGAAGGCTCGGGATATAACGTTCAGCCCCGTGAGAAATTAATTTTTTTTCTTGGTGCGGAGTATACTATTTCGTTACTCTAACCTCAAAACTGACACTTTGAAGTGGCTTTTCAGATATCGTAATAAAAAATATCGCACGTAAACAGGTAGGGATGTGCTTATTTCCCCGTTTTGCCAAATTCGCACATGCATACCTGTAACGTAATATACTAATTTTACGATGAATCATTGACGCGAAAAAAAAAGTTATCTGAAGGGTTGGTTTCTTTAGCGATGGTCCATAGGTTACGAAACTACCATTTTCCATGATCGTGCCTAGAAAAAACATAGGAAGTACCATAAAACAATAGATAGATCTGATTTTGGGATACCAAAGAATTTGTACGAGAACATTTTTTTTTACCACGAATATTCGCTAGTGTGATTTTTTTATCGAGGGATACTTGTGTTACCTTCAAGCTTTTTGTGTGCAGTTGGAGTGAAATTTGAATCCGAAAATCGTGAATGTATAAGGTTTACAAATGTGAATAGAAATGCAACGAGTGCATTATGCGTAACTCTAACTAGTTTTATTGTAATCGCGACTGTCGATAGGAGTAACGTTTTTGGATCAGAATAGATCAAAACAGTATTATTTCCAAGTAATTGTCGATATCAATGTTTCAACTGGGAAATGTCATCTTCGACTTCGCTTGTTCGTTGTTTCTTACCCTACTCACGAATTCTGACTAATGTTTTCTCTATTTATATTTATTATCCTGGTCCAAAAATGAATCGATGCATTGGGGAGTACAGATTTCAAGCACCCTGATCCAGTTCCAGTATTTTTTTTTTTTTTTTTTTTTTTTTTTTTTTTTAATTTTCTAGAAAAAGTCGCTTTTTTGGGATGTGCTGAAATTTGATTTAAGTTCTTCAAAAACGATTATCCGGGACGAGACATGATACAAATTGATCTTACTTATTGTCAGTCGAGTTCTATAAATTGGAGTAGCTTTGTCTGAATTATATAAAAATTGGTGGTTCAAAATGGTTATTAGGTAGTTTGCGCCGAGAAGCAATCGACAAGTTTGGGATGACCCAGTTTTCCAGGACATGTTATGTTTTTTGTTTTGGCAATGTCCTGTTTTCCAATAATTTCCGTCTATAAGTGACCAATTTCAGTGTAATTTTTTATGAGCGAAAAACAATACGTTCATCATTCTGCACATCTTAAAATTTTTGTGAAAATATCTAAGAATGAAACCTGGAGCAGTAAAAAATTGTAAACCCTCCAAAAATTTTAAGTGTGTATAATAAAATTCTTTAAATATGTGGAATTTCTGGAGAGTTCATAACTATCTGATTTAATGTACTTTTGTTTATTTTACCATCAAGTAGTGACGAAATTTTCTTCATTTGTGGATCGGTAGATGAGTTCAAAAAATTTTGGAAAATAAAACAATTGATGTTTTTTAAATGTCCTTGACTTAATTAGAACTATCCCAATTTGACTGAAAAAAAATTTATCACAATTTCGTTGTGATTATCCTTAATTCAAATAATTATTTTGGAATTCGTTTATATTTATTTGTATTTATAACCTGCCAAAACTTGTAATAATCAGGTATAGATTCTATTTTTTTTTTAATTTTCTCCTATTTAGCTGAGGTTGCTTACGTCAAGTTTTTTGAGGATTGTTAAACATTGAACGAGCTTGCATTTAGATAGACAGTAAAGGTCAAAAATTTGAATCCTGGTGAAAAATATTTTTTCAAGTTTATTTGTTGCTTTCAGAAAATCAACTTCAACTCACTTTATTCGCACGAGTTATTTGTATTCAACTTAAAATTAGTATACATACATTTAATGTGTTATTTCCAGAAATAAAATTAATTTCACACATAAAATATAAAAAAGTATATTTTAAATATTTTTTCTTGGTTTATTGAAATTTTTAGCTTAAATGTGACAGCAAAATTTGCTTTACGTTTACTGTAAAATTACAATTTTTTTCACAAACAAAAGAAAGGAATGTGCGATTACCTGACGACAAAAAAAACTATGAAATTCTTTTTAGTTTGATACATACTATGAATTTGGATTTCTTGAGAAGTAGATGGTTCAATTCCATATTTAAACATTATTTTACTATACCTATAGTCAAAGTTAAAAAATGTGGAGTAGAATTCTACTATGAAGAGATGAAAATTTCATGTTTATAGTACCTATTTAAAATATGATACGTGCTCACTGTAAATTTCTATATTGTAGCACTTGATAAAGAAAATAAAAAATTTTTAGGTGCAGAATGTGCTAAAGTACGATGTAGTTATCGCATAAAATTTATACAAAATTCAATAATTTTCGCAGTCAAAATTTTCTAGCAAGTAAATATTTGTTTCTCGTATTCATTAATGTATTATGTGCAGTGAAATACTCTGCATGTGGCACCAAAATCTGATCTGAGCGACATATAAAAATTTCCTGTATGTTAACTGCAAATTATCAAATTAATCTTTTACTTAGAATTAAAGAAATAGAAAATTAATAGTGCAAAACACGTAAAAGTCTAATCGATTGATATTGGAACATTACTGCATGTATATTGAAAACATATGTTGACGAATATTCTTATGAACATTTAAACCTTGCACCATAGTTTTTTCAATCAAGGAAATCACTTTTGAATAAAAAGGATTCACAGGTAAAAATGGAAAGGAGAGTTTTATAGGGAATGTACTGCTTCACATTTTCTCTTTTTTTGACAGGATTCTCGGGTTATGTACGAAATTAGAAATATGAATCGTTATATTTTCCGTACAAAATTTATTCATTACATGAATTTTTGGCATTCAATGTATGAATTATATAAATCCCATCGAAAACGACTACTACGCATATAGATTATCATCATAACTCGTAATTGAATTATTTTGCTTCTATAATATGTTATCAATTTTACTGAGAGCGTAATTATTCTTTTTAATGGGTCAGGTGAGGTTGATTGACGACACGAATATAACTCAAAGTCAACTACTTTATTTAATTACAAAGTTAAACTTTTGTTATACAATTCAAATAGACCTTCTCACTCGCGCACAATAGTTCTTACGGCTCCGACCGTAAAATAACGCAACAAGAGTAACGGCTACGACCGATATTGCTCTCTTACTCGCGCACGCGCACTTAGAGACTCGATCGATGTTCACTCGACTACGATTCGATTCTAACTGAACTGCCGCTTGCAGTCCTACCACTGCTTATATAGGGTAATCTTAGGACCTAGATTGTTCCAGAAGTTTCTAGTTGTATTCTCAATGTCTCCACACCGTTCTAGAACCTTCTGGTGCCCTTCTATGTCCTTCAATATTATTCCATGGTATTCTATGATATTCTATAGCATTCTATTGCATTCTATTGTATCCTATCGATAATGTTTTGACAGTTCCCAATATAAACATCCGTAAAAATATAAAATCGCTAGCATTCGGTCAACCTAGCTTCTATCTTGGACCCTCAAGATAACAATTCTATCCTAATTTGAAATCAGCCAAATGAGAAGGGGTCTTTCTATCCCTTTTCGGTCTCATCTGAGTCTGTTGAGAGTCCTTTTTCGGAGAGCTATCTCTATGATCCACTTTTTCCGTACAATTCTCATTTCTCTCTCAGAAATCTCATCATCTTCACTCTCACTCTCTTCACTCGACTCACAATCAAGTACATCTCGGGTTTGCCAGATCTTCAATTGACTTGAATGATATTTTCTCTCAGTCTCTGATGTTCGCCTCGAAACCGCGTAAATAGGATGCAAAACGTCATCCCTGTCGGATTGAAACCGTATTCCCCCGATTCCCTCCGCGCTTGCATCGCAATGCAACTCCGTTCTTGCCGCGTTTGGGTCAAAAATGCCCAATACCGGTTCTGTCGTCAGGATCTTACGAACCTCCGAAAATGCTTCTTCCTGCCTCTCCCCCCACCGAAAAGGGACATCCTTCCTCGTCAATTCAGTGATTGGCGCCATAATTCTTGCAAAATTTGGCACAAATCTCCGAAAGAAACTTACAAGCCCGTGAAATCTCCGGATCTCGTGTACATTCTTGGGACGCGGAAAATCCCCAATAGCCCGTACTTTGTCCCTCCCGGGCCTGACCCCATTGGCCCCAAGTGAGAATCCGAGAAAGTCCACGCGCTCTTTTCCAAAAAAACACTTATTCAATTTCAATGTAAGACCCGCTCTCCTCAGCGCTTCCAAGATCTCACGCAACCTTCTCAATAAATCCTCCCAGTCACGTGCTGGCACGAGGATGTCGTCCATATAGAACAATAAAATCCTATTTCTCAATGGTCCAAGGACATTTTCCATCAATTTCGTGAAATAAAACGGGGCATTCATCAGTCCAAATACGGCCCTGGTAAATTCCCCGGTCTCGTCTGGCGTGATGAAAGCGGTCTTTTCTCTCGCATCTTTCGTTAACGGTAAATGCAAATACCCGTTTGCGAGATCAAGAGTGGCGAAAATTTTTGCATCATGTAACGACTCCAAAAATTCATCCATGTTCGGAAGAGGAAAATTAATACGCTGTGTCTGTGAATTCAGCTTTCGATAGTCAATCACTAATCTATTTTCGCCATTCTTTTTCTTCACAAGCACGACTGGACTTGTATAGGGTGATGTCGTCTCCTGTACAATTCCAGCCTTTTTCCATTCACTCACGATTTCGCGTATCGACTCCCGTTCTTTCGCATTGACTTTGTATGGCTTACATGAAATCGGTACACTACCGGGTTTCAAGACAATGTCCATTTCCATAAAATCGGTTTTTCCGAGTTCATAAATATTTTTCGCAACCCAATCCCGATACATAATCATCAAATCTAATAACTCACATCGTTGTTCACATCGTTGTGACGTTGGCTTCAATGTTCAGCTCTTCCATCAGAATAGGCTCGGATCTCGGTTCCAAGGGTGCCGCTTCCTCGAGAGTAAGAATGCGCTGGTCTATCTCGCTCCCTTTTTCCAGTATCTGTTGCTTGTTGTCGAAATTTATGATAGGTAGGGGCAATTCTTGATCTCCAGAGTTTACTTGAATGAAGTTGATTGTTTCAGGTGCCAATGATTCTGTTTTCACGGTGCTGGGTTTTGTAAAGTGAACGTTGTCTTCGAAGTTTTCGAAACCCTGCAATACTTGCCGGTCGTGAAATTACAGTTTTTCTCCTATTTTGAAATATGCGACGTGTGGCAAATCGATGAATGTACGACCAATGATGATGTCGTATTCTTGCACGTAATCAGGTACGATTTTCAATGAAATTTTTGTTGGCGTAATGTTGTCAACTTTTATGATTTCTTGGACCGTTCCTGGAGATATCACTGGGTTTTTGCTTTGACCAAAGCCATATAGTTCACTCGAGTTCCTTTGGACTTGGAAACCTTCCGTAATCACGATGCTGGCTCGAATGGTGCACACACTGCTTCCGGTGTCGACTAAAGCTGTGTAAATTCCATTTCCTAAGGTAACTTCCTTCAGGTATTTGTTGACAGCTCCTTGGCTTTGCTCGCCTAATACGGTGTGGATCGTTGGATTCTGTTTTTGGAAGTTTTCTGCAATTTTCCGAGGTGGTTGGTTGTTACTTGGGCAATGCCTTGCGTAATGACCAGGTTGATTACATTTGAAGCATACGATTTTGGACTCATGTTTTTCAACGGGTATGGGTCGACTTCGAATTTCTCTTTTCTCTGGTTGTGAATGAATTTTGGCTGGGCGAAAATTTTCTTGGTAGCTTCTACTTCGGTCCTGGTTGTGATATTGTCGTTGTGCTTGTAAAACTTTGTCGAGGGATGCCACTTCGTTCAATAAGTCGTCAATGTTGAGGTGTTTATTGTTGAAAACGAAACTTGTCAATTCTCGTGATCGGAAACCTTCGGCTACTCTTTCTTTTGTTTCTGAATCGGATAATCCAACCGCTTGGCAGAGTCGTATTTTGTCCAGGAAGTAGGCAACGACGGACTCCTGATGACCTTGGTTTCTGCTTTTCATCCTTTTCCACGCTTGTGTTAGATTTGTACTGCGTAAGAATGCCTTTTTGAATACTGCTTCAAAATCACTCCACTTCTTTATAGTTGCACACTTGATTGCCCACCAGGTTTTGGCTGCTCCCGTGAACCTCATGTTTGCCATTGCCAGGGTAAAACTGTCGGGCCATTGGTATGTTGCCGCTGTCAACTTCAAGCGCTCGAGCCAGATTTTTGCTTCAAAGGATGATGTTTCCCCATTGAACTCAACGATGACTTGTGAAATATCTGGTGCAATTTGAAATCGGTTTCCTGAATTTTGGTTGTTTTGCATATTTTGGATCAGGGCTGTATTTTGTTGAGTGAGCTGAGTTAAAACGGATATCATTTGTATCAAGGCAGGATCACTTGTATTTTTCACTTGTTTTTCATTTACTCCGGGAATTTGAAATGCTGGTGGCACTTGTGGATTTACAGTGGTTGGTTGCATTGTTGTATTTTTCTGAGTATGCCTCATTTCATTTTTCAAATTCTCTACAGTATGGAAAAGCGATCCATCTAGTGGCCGCCCTCGCAAAGGTTCTCCGTTATCTGGTCTTCCGATATTTCGAATGGTACCCTCAAGGTCACTGGCGTTGAACATCGTCGAATCATTGGCGTAAGTGGATGATAATCCGTAGGCATTAACTCGCCGTTGAAATCTTTCAAACTCGTCGTTATTTTGCATCTTCGAACACTTTTGAATTTTTGCGCCACGGTTGTTTTCGAACTTCGCGCCACGGACACTTTTACTCGTTCGAATTTCGCGCCACGGACACTTTCACTCGTTCAAATTTTGCGCCGCGGTTACCTCAATGACCCCACACTTAGAATGTTATAAATTTTACTGAGAGCGTAATTATTCTTTTTAATGGGTCGGGTGAGGTTGATTGACGACACGAATACAACTCAAAGTCAACTACTTTATTTAATTACAAAGTTAAACTTTTGTTATACAATTCAAATAGACCGTCTCACTCGTGCACAATAGTTCTTACGGCTCCGACCGTAAAATAACGCAACAAGAGTAACGGCTACGACCGATATTGCTCTCTTTCTCTTACTCGCGCACAATACTTCTTACGGCTCCGACCGTAAAATAACGCAACAAGAGTAACGGCTACGACCGATATTGCTCTCTTACTCGCGCACGCGCACTTAGAGACTCGATCGATGTTCACTCGACTACGATTCGATTCTAACTGAACTGCCGCTTGCAGTCCTACCACTGCTTATATAGGGTAATCTTAGGACCTAGATTGTTCCAGAAGTTTCTAGTTGTATTCTCAATGTCTCCACACCGTTCTAGAACCTTCTGGTGCCCTTCTATGTCCTTCAATATTATTCCATGGTATTCTATGATATTCTATAGCATTCTATTGCATTCTATTGTATCCTATCGATAATGTTTTGACAGTTCCCAATATAAACATCCGTAAAAATATAAAATCGCTAGCAAATATTTGATTGATATAATAATTATAACTATAAAGAAGTATTGTGAGCAATATACAATGATTCTTTATCTATTCCTAGTAAACGAATACAAAAATGTAAGATTGAAAAAAATTCGTTACAGTTCTGGTAGAATATCTGTCAAAATTTTGTATTTGTATGACTGTCGATACAAATATATTCATATCTCGTCCAACAAACAGCAATAATTTATAATAAGTGCAGATGACTTTTCACAAAAAATCATACAATAATAAGGTGACCAAAAAAAAGTAAACATTATTGTTGATAAACGATACTGAATTTCACTTATTATATTTATTTATAATCATAATCTATACATATATTTCAACTATTTAACTTTATCGGATAAATGTTTAAACAGAAGGAGAATGTAGAGCAGTAGTGCGTACGGGAAAAGTTAGAAAAAATTCGATAAGGTGGAAAAGGAGAATGTGCAGTAGATTAAGCTATACTTTTCATAAAATTTCGAAATATGGATCATGTGGAGCAGCTAGAAAAATTGTAGTCCCAGCTTTTTTCAGCTTGGAGAAGGTGGAGATTGCAATGATCCCTTCTTTGAACAAAGTAAAAAGGTAATGATGAAATTTTTGAGAAGTTGGAGTATATCTCCATTATAGAACAATGGATTGGAGAAGGTGGAGAAGAAAAAAATCTGTTTTATTTTGCCTCGGGGTTTTTCAACGTTATTATGATAAAAATAGAATTTTCGACCTCAAATATATAAACATGCGCCTTTATCCGGTAAAAATCGAGCCATAATTGTAAGAATTACAAAGTTATATTTTCTAAATTTCGCATGAACGATTTCTCGGAAACTTGCACTAACTTCGCGAAAAGCTCTTGCAGACTTGTTTGTGGGGTCATTAGGAATCGATTGTATGTATTTAGATCTATAGCAAAAAAAAAATTTTTTTTTTGTCGCACAGTGTTATCGGACTGAAAAACGATAAATTGACGATTTTTCAGGCGTGTTCTGCGATATAACAGGTGTAAAAAAGCACCACGTACTGATTCAGCAAGGTTTCCTTCAATTTCATACTCGAATAACTTTTTCTCATCGTGTTGAACAGTGCGACGTAAGTGAGACGGTACTGCGACACTATAACGTCGCACTAAAGTTGCCAGGGATATCGTCGGTTACATGTTAAAATTCCAAATTTTGTCTAAAAATTTTCAAAAATTTGCTACCTTATTAATTTCTCAAAATTAATTTCAAAACATCCCGGGAAAAAAACACATGAAACTCAGTGTTGTTAGGTTTTGCGTAACGACCCATGTATACCTTTATCTATGAAAAACCCCAGACCTCCTTCTACTCGTCTCGGTCTTGGGATTTTAAAAAGGAGATAATTTGCCTTCTCCGTGACGTTGGAAAAAGAGAGCAACATTTTCCCTAATTTCCCCTTCGTTATTAATGTTTGTCGAGCCGGTTTTCAGCATCGACGAAGTTGACGCTCCGTCATGATTTCGGCACTCAGCAGCGCTCATTTTCATATATGATTCTAAATAATTGACGATCCGCATTCGTCATCCCTTCGACAACACGCATTATTTACTCACATATCTGTTACGGAGAAAAATTTGGCATAAGTTTCTAAAATTTGCATTGATGAGATTTCTTCTCATTGACGATGATTTCGTGAATTATTATTTATGCCCAGCTGAAAATAATTAAGTGATTTTTCAAAATGATCTGACCAATATAGTAATTCGCGGGTAATCCATTAAATTTTCTAAATGGAATGACTGGATAAATTTACCACTTGAATAATCAATTAGTTTACCTAATAGATCGACCAAATGGTGCACCAAATGAATTGATCAACTGATTTACCAAATGGATTGATCAACTGATTTACCAAATGGATTGATTAACTGATTTACCAAATGGATTGATTAACTGATTTACCAAATGGATTGATTAATTGATTTATCAAAGGGATTGATCAACTGATTTACCAAATGGATTGATCAATTGATTTACCAAATGGATTGATCAACTGATTTACCAAATAGATTGATCAACGGATCTACCAAATGAATTGATCAACTGAATTATCTGTTGGTTCGAACAAATAATTAACGTAATGGATCAATCAAATCGCACTAAAAATTTTTTTCATGAAAAAAAAAATTCATTAAGTATTGTAAAAAATAATCACTATGAAGTTTTAAACAAATTTTTGAAAAAAAAAATTCAATCTTCGGGTGGGGTCGAACCCACGATCTTCGATGTGGCAGGCGAGTGTCTACACAACTCGGCTATCAACAGCTATCAACGCTTCTTATACATTGTAGAAAACAAATGAATATTGTTGTTACCACTGTGTTCATGTTCGAAATAAATTCCTTTCGTACTCACATATTCATATGAAGTGTCGATAGCCGAGTGATGTAGACACTCGCCTGCCTCATCGAAGGTCGTGGGTTCGAACCCCCTCACCAGATAGGATTTTTTTTTTTCAAAAATTTGTTCAAAACTTTATTGTGATTATTTTTTACAATACATAATGAATTTTTTTTCATGAAAAAAATTTTCAGTGCGATTCGATTGATCCATTACGTAAATCATTTGCTCGAACCAACAGATAAATCAGTTAATTAATCCTTTTGGTAAATCAGTTGATCAATCCATTTGGTAAATCAGTTGATCAATCCATTTGGTACACCATTTAGTCGATCCATTAGGTAAACTAATTGATTATCCAATTAGTAAATCCATTTAGTCATTCCATTTAGAAAATTTAATGGATTACCCACGAATTACTATATTGGTCGAATCATTTGGAAAAATCATTTAATTATATTCAGCTGGGTGTTATACATAAATATATTCAAGTATTGTTTTATTCAAACGATTTCTCTTAATTTTAAAACAATGTTTAGTGAAAAATAACTTGGAATATATGGGTGGCGATTTTTTTCTATTATGTTTATTATTCAGATTTAGCATTGTTCTTGAGCTCCCATAAGAAAAAACTCGAATTCTCGATAAAATTGCATATTATTTTTCTACGTTTGAATGGTAGCATAACGCAATATTGTTGTACATATCATTTTATGATGAAATGTTATGTCGAGAATTAGTCAAATAATACTTAATTTTTTTGAACGTGATTGTTGAATTTTGTAATCGACTTCAAATTTTTCCCTTTTTTTTTTTGTAACTAACATTGTAGATTACATAACCAAATTTTTCTCCGTAACAGATATGAGAGTAAATAATGCGTGTTTTCGAAGGGATGACGAATGCGGACCGTCAATTATTTAGAATCATATATGAAAATGAGCGCTGCTGAGTGCCGAAATCATGACGGAGCAACTTCGTCGCAGCCCTAAGAGAGATTCTGTAATACTGTACCAAGTGTAATACCTATTAGTCATTAAAAAATATCGATATCGTGTTGCAAAAAATATAGAAAAATTCTTTAGGTCTATTCATTTTCAAAATTCATATTAAGCAATTTTTAATTTCATTTTAATTATATAAAATGTTCCGGTGTAATAGGTGTAATAGGTATTACACCTATTACACCTATTACAGAATATCCTAAAGGGAGGGGAGGTTCATTCCCATATTAAAGATGGGCGAGATGTTCCATCCTTTTTCGGCCTTAGTGCGCATACGTCAATACATATGTCAAAACACGTATATACATGTATTTATTTAGCTGTGTATGTGTCGAGCATGCGCAATACGCTCGAAAAACAAGAATTACAAGAAAAACAGCCTTTGAAAAATCTCAGCGCTTTGCCAATCTCAGTGAGCCCCCCCCCCCCCTGTTCGTCGACGCTGAAAACCGGCTTGACAAACATTAACGAAGGGGGAATTGGGGAAAATGTTGCTCTCTCTTTCTAACGTCACGGAGAAGGCAGACTATCTCTTTTAAAATCCCAAGACCGAGACGAGTAGAAGGAGGTCTGGGATTTTTCATAGATATAGGTATACATGGGTCGTTCCGCAAAACCTAGCAACACTGCATGAAACATGTATGCATCATGTATGTTTAGTCATACGTTAAACATGAATGTGGCATACATGTAACATGTTGCCAATATGCATGCTGCATGTATGTTACATGCATGCTTAACGTATGCTAAAGCATACATGAAACATACATGCTTCACGTATGGCTATAGATACATGTTTCATGCATGTTCCATCTATGCTTCACGTAAGATTCATACATGTATCATGTATGTCATTTTGCGTCGGGAATAAAAAAAATGTTTAATTACGTACGTACTTCGGTTTAATTGTGTAACGATAGGTTTAATCGGCAGTATTATGATTTTGCCGATAAATTTGAATTTACTTATTATAAATTAATTACATAATCAATTAATTTTAGTTCACTGCTGTCGGTGGGATTGAGAAAATTCTGCCCATTTTCGTCAAAACTTGCGAAACAACATCGCGCTCGCGTAAAATCTCTTCATTATGCATTATACTAAATGTATCAGTGCTAAACTTGTAGTATAAGAAAAAAAACTGACTTCCATCTCGCGGTTCTCGCAGTAAATACTGGTATGGCGCGAAATATTCAAATTTGAACGCAATATATTTAAAAATCCAGCGCCATACCAGTATTTACTGCGATATCCGCGAGATGGAAGTCAGTTTTTTTTTCTCATACTACAAGTTTAGCACTGATACATTAAGTATAATGCATAATGAAGAGATTTTACGCGAGCGCGATGTCGTTTTGCAACATTTCACAATTTTTGTTGAAAATGGGCCCCACCGATAGCCGGGGGGGCCCAACTCAGGGAAAAATCAGATCATTTTATCCCCACTCGTTGCTTCTCCTCTCCGTGAGAGGAGAAGAGAGCAGAAGAGAGAGCAACGTAGTAGAGAGCAGTGGAGAGGGTATCGTGCTGTTAACGGTGGTGAACGGTGGCCCGGGAGGGGTAGCCTCCAGGCAGCCGAGAAACCCTTGAGATTCCTCAGCTACGTGTCAAGTCATCTAAAGCACCCAACGTCACCGGTGGTGATCGGATAAGTCAGGAAAATGTACAAGAATTCGTTGACGAGATTGTAAAGCCCTGGTTACATGCGAGAGACTTGCAATTTGCAACTTGCGTTGCTTGCTGCTGATTGGATGCGTAAAGCAGAGATCCGTTCTGCGTAGGTTGAACTTGCAACTTGTAACTTGCGTTGCTTGCTGCTGATTGGATGCGCAGAGTAGAAATCTGTTTTGCGCAGGTTTCGAGTAAAACTTGAAACCTGCGCAATAGATTACTGCGCGAGTTGCAGGTTGCAAGTAGCTCGCATGTATGCGTACCTTAAAAGATGATTAAATTCCATTCTAAAACTGTCTTTATTTTTATTTTTTCCTTTTTTGTGACTCTATACCTGTATTCAAGTGCAACTAGGTTTCCGTTTTTTGCCGGTCTATACATTTTTGTGCGTTTTTTGTTCTTTCAGTCTGTTATACATTAATAATTCCTTGCATTTTCTTCAAATTCTCTTCCTAAAAAGTTGACAGTGTTATTTTGTTTTGAAAAACCATGCCTCAAGCGTGTGCAGTTGAGGATTGTTTTACAAGAAGCGACGAAAAATTGCATTCTCTACCATTGAGAGATATTGAACTAACGCAAAAGTGGTTGAGGAATATTAAATTGGATAAATTCATTGGTAAGAACTTCTATTTCTTACCTTAAAAACACTCCCTTTACTTGAGCGTGTATACAAATAAATGATGTTTATGAGGGAATCATTTTTTCGGGGACATGAAATAAATCCACTAATCTTTCTCAAGCCTCAATCAGCGTTAGCGAAGCCTACCGTGCGTACCGTGTTTTACTCGACAAGAACATGGAATTTTGGCGACTTTTGTGGCCGATAAGTCATCGCAAAAGTGTCCATGCGCTCATTAACAAGTGACGATCGCTTAAGTTTACATATTTGTCAAAATTCATTTTCGTACCTACCTTCGCGTACTCAAGCAAAATTTTCGCCCCTTGGTACGCGAAAGTAGGTGCGAAAATGAACTTTAGACGGTTACATAAACTTAAGCGATCGTCACTTGTTAGTGGGCTGCATGTGGACATTTTCGCACGAAAGCCGCCATTTTCCATGCTCGCGTCGAATAAAAGTTATATCTCCTGATGCAGTAGCATTTACAATGCATCTTTTTTTATTTGCAATTAAGTAGAATTTTATGCGTATTTAGTGAAAATTCGATCAGCACAGTCGAGTAAGCTGCGTGATAACTGCCTAATAACGGTAAAGAATTTATTTTTAGTATAAATCGTTTTTGACGTTAAATACTCTTAAATGAAAGTGCATTGTTGTAAATTGCATATATTAATGTAAATAAATTAATTGATACAAAGTTGAAAAATATATGAATAGGAAAAAATAAAATATCAGAATAAAATAAATACATCTGCGACTGAAGTGCGACGTGAAAACAACCCAAAAGCAACCTCATTGCAATCCGATTGCAACCTCATTGCAACTCAATTGCAACCCGATTGCAACCTGTTTGCAACTCGATGGCAACCTTACAGTGAATGATTCGCAATAGTTATATTGAATCAAAAGGTGAACTTTCACGAGAGAGTTGATCAGCACAGTTAAGTAAGCTGCTTGATAACTGCCTAATTACGGTAAAGAATTTATTTTTAGTATAAATCGTTTTTGAAGTTAGATACTCTTAAATGAAACTGCATTGTTGTAAATTGCATTTATATGTAAGCAAATTTATTGATTCAAAGTAATTAAATATATAAATAGGAAAATAAATACATCCGTGACTAAAGTGCAACGTGAAAACAACCTAAAAGCAATCTCATTGTAACCCAGTTGCAACCTCATTCTGTAATAAAATGAAACAACATAAAGATGTTGCAACGAATAAGTTAATGCAACTTTAACGGTGCAGCTTATGTTGCACTAATATTACTAGAAAGTTCACTAGGGTTCAATGAAAAAATAACGATAACTGAAACGTTGCGATAGCGTTGCGCGCAACTTTAGAGCAACGAAGACGGTTAAATTCAGGTTGCAATAAGGTTGCATTTGCGTTGCGCGCGAGATTTCACAAATTGGATCGGAAAATTGGGTAAGAAAAAGCAGTTGCAATGCGGTCGCTTGCCACCTCGATGCAACTGTAAAAGTCGCAATTCAGCTGCATGAAGGTTGTGCGAGGGTTGCACGCGAGTTTTGTCAAAACGCTACAAAAAATGATCGAAAAAAGTAAAGATGCGATGGCGTTGCACGCAACTTTCAAGCAACTAAAACAGTTGAGTTCAGGTTGCATTTAGGATGAAATCAGTATCGTTTGCAACGTTGTTTCACAGCAAACGAGAAAATATTGGATGATCAAATCTTCAATTCAAACTCGATGACTTTGAATACTTTCCATAAAAGATCAAAGTGCCGACATGAAAAGTATTCTAAGTTATCGAGTTTGAATTAAGGATTTGATTATCTAATATTTTCTCGTTTGCTGTGTTCTAAGTTGTTTTCATCGCCGACCTACCACTGTGGGCCTGCAGGGACAATCAAAAAATACCTGGGAAATTTGAAATATACGCAAACTGTGTGTTATAATTAGACAAATATTGTGATGCATTTATGACAATATATATGTGGCGTGGACTGAAGAAAGGGTACTAACAGCACCAAAAATCGAATTCGAGATAGTCAGTGATTCTGAATATAGAAATCTTGCTCTATCAAACGTGTCTACTCTTTACAATGAATGACTTTTTTAATTCATTAAAAATTGAGGTACAGAATTTGACTGTCCATGCTACGCTTAGGGACTTTCTCTTTTCAACCTCGTTTTTCACGAAAAGCGGCGAGGTGCTGTTAGTACCCTTTCTTCAGTCCACGCCACATATTATGACGAGCTACAAGTTTCTATTATTTATCGATACGTTAAAATAGTATATATAATAATATGATATAAAAAATATTGTGTAAGATAATATAATATTACATTATATTTAATTAAATATCATTTTACAATATAATAAAATGTAATAAAATATAGAATAAGATAATATAGCATAATTTGTTGAAGTAAAATATACTAAAATTTGATATGATATTATAAGATATAATATATAATGTAATATAATATGTGATATGATATAATATTATTTTATTATACTATACTATATTATAATATATTACATTATACCATATTATATTGATTATAATATATTATATTTTCATTTTACATTCCATTTTACATTTTTTTTTTTTTTCAAAATGTTGCCTTTATATAAATAAGTCAATAATTCGAAATGGTTTTATTTCGAAATTTCCCGCGCTTCAGCACATCCGAGCAGACGAAACAAGATTGACACTGAAACTTTCGACTGTGATTTATTTTATGAATAATTAATAATAATGTGATGGAAATATGAATTTTCGTCACTATAATTTTGCAAAGCGGGTAATTATTCACATATGGACTTTAAAAAATAGTCTACTTCAGAGGACTATAGGGAGGACTATCTTTCGTCCTCCCTTTTCCGCCAGGGTGTCACTCACTTGCATTGCACTCGCTGGATTTTAAAATCACTCATTGCATTTTGACTAACTTGATTAGTTATTTACCTATGTCGGGTAGAATATTGACCAACCTATTGTCGATTTACGACCTGCTTATTTTATTACGAACGCGTCGTTATTTTCCTAGGCATAGTAAAAAAACTACACTCAGTGTAGGTCGGATTGTTTCCTAAACTGAGAGTCGATATTTTACTACCTGGTAGCTAATCTACTACCAGGAATTTTAATACCCACACTGAATGTAGTCGATTTCCTTGCCTGTCGTTATTTTCCTACCCTGTGTATGAAATAGACGACACTTAGTACTCAAATAATTTCCTACCCGTTAGGTTTTTTACGAGGTGATTTTTTACAGTGTACAAGCGCTTTTACGATGTTTTCGAAATTTTATTTAATTTTTATTTATGTAATGAAAGATATTATTATCTTACAATCTTTACAATTTTATAACACCCACCTTTTCTAATTTCAAAAAGGTGGATAATTTTCAAAAACCCTACTATTCTATTTTTAAGTATATTAAGATAAATATAGTCCATAGTACTGTGTAATTTATTATTCACTACATTTTATAGCCTAACAATTACTCAAAGCGTAACGCGCGAGAGAAAGCAGATAAGCCTTTTGTTGTGTTGGGGCTGGCCGTTGCTGGCCGTGTTAAAAGTGCGCAGCCTGGCAAGGAACGCGTTTGCGGTTGTCGATTTTAATTATGCCGCCAAAGTCTCGCGTTCTCATTGGTCGATATTATTTCAAATAATGCAAGGTACATGATTGGCTGAAATTTTTAGCATTGGTTTTAACACGAAAGTGTGCTACCCCTTGTGCTTCCTGGTTTACTGCAGCTGACTGCAGCTGTTGCTCGGCTGTGCTCGACTTGCTCCAATTTGCTCTAAGTGGTTACGCACAATAGTATGCTCTATCCGATGGATTTTCATTTGCACTGTGAGTGCGAGAGAGACAGAGATCTCTCACTCGCACTTGCGGCAGTAAATGGGATTATTCATCGGATAATCCCGATGGATATTATTCTGCGGGGCATATAACTTGCATGCCATTATCTCTTATTACTTTGAAACTGTTTAAAACCAGGGGCCGTCGACTCTTATGGAGAGGGAGAGAGTGGCAATTGAAATCGCTCTTAATTGGAGATGTAGGTATGACGGCCATCTTGGATACAAACTAAGCACAAACACAATATTACTCAGCGTACTCGGCCGTCTGTGTGAGGATATATATTCGAGTTTATTAATAATAACTGCAATTGCACTTTACTTGATTATCAAATGAATTTTGATGAATTTGAGATACACTTTTAAAACACTTATAAAAAAGCAAACAGGGTCAGCTGTCCTCGCACAGACGGCAGTGTAGGTACGCTGAGTAGTACTGTGTTTGTACTGAGTTTGTGTCCAAGATGGCCGCCTTACCTACATCTCCAATTAGGAGCGATTTCAATTGCTACTTTCTCCCTTGAGTCTGCTTGAGTCTCTCTAAGATCCCCTTGGAGCGCTGTAGTCAGCTGTATTCTTGACATTTTGAGATCAATATTTACGTTTGCGATAGTGAAATTGTTAATTACTTTCTCAACATGCCATATAAGTGTACACCATCCAAATTTAGAGCATAAAATGTTACATTTTTATTTTCCCAATATCCCGTTCCAACAAATTCAAATTTGACCGCGGAATGCGAGCAATTTCTCCCAACGATTTCGCCTCAGCAGCAGTGTTTCCACGTTTCCAGACAGGGGAGCTTTTTCTCTTTCCAACGTCAAAGAAGGCGTAAAGTTGGCTTTGTCTTTTAGAGGAATAATAATAAAATCTGGAAACACTGCTCAGCAGCGATTGGCTGCAGCTTGAATATTCACAAATATGCACAAATATTAGTTCCAAAAGGCTCCCCTCAGCGGCGCTTATTTTCGAAACCAAATTAACACCAATTAACACGGAAATCGACGTGAGTCGACGCAAGTCGACGTCCCCTGTATAAAATCTGTTAAAACCATTGAAAACCATTTCAGTCATTTCAGTGAGATAACAAAACATTTTGAAACAATTGTTTCGTATTTTTCGAACTACATATTAAAACGCGAATAACTGTGAACAAGTAAACAAATTCGTTAGGCAGGCTTGGCTGAGACTTGAAAATATCAATACTTGCAACATTTGTGTTTCCTATCGGAAAAAACAGGTGAAATTTTTAAAATATGGAATGGTTTTAAGTGAAATTTTGACGTTTTGAATTTTGAAGTTCGACGACGAAACATGGATATGATGAATGAAAAACACCTTTACTTACATCTTAAAAGGTCAGTCGAAAATGGAAAAAAAACATGTTAATGAAATTTTTAATGAATCATTACGCAAATCAAGCAAACTGCGTGAATCAGATTTTTACGTGAAATTGTTCAGTTTGTTTATTTATAAATCGTTTTCCTCGTTGATTGTTGAACAGTTAATTATATTATTTAATTATTGTTTCGTAATTATAAGCATCGAAACAAGAAATTTTAAAATTGTTATACATCAAAATTTATTGTTAATTATGAGTTATTGGAGAACTGTTTTGAATTTTTAAATATTGGAAATCAAAATTTCCAAATCTGTCGCATTTATTTTAATAAAAAAATTTCAATCAATTATAGAATGTTAAATAATGTTTCGTCAAGTGTTACTTAATTTACATCTTTTTGAATTTTCCTCCCGATTAATATTTTAGAATTTCCTATAATTTTCTTATTTTCTGCTAAATAACTTAAATTTAAGTAAGTGATTTGAAATTGAATTGCAGAAAATATTCGATGAAATTTAGTAATGATTTCAAACATTTAGGTTATTTTAATATTATTGTAAATTTTGTGCCAGGTAAAATATGAAACATGTGTATGCTAGAATTTTTAATAAATTATAAGTTTTTAATTTCAAAGTTTATTTTAATAGAATAATAAAATTGATAACTATGGTGTTGTTAATGCAAAACATCAAAAAATTTATTAATTTGTTACATACGAAACCAGATCTTTCTTTTATCTAGATATTCTTAGCTACAAAATTCAGTTTTTTAAATGGTTGTGAAAAAATGTCTATAAAATCAGATTTTTTTCTCTCTAAGGATTTATTTTTGGTTTTTCTACTGTGAGATTTAGTAAAATTTCTATCAAAAGCATTTAAAATAAAATGATTAAATTTTTCATATTTGTCTCAATATTCATGATCTGAAAGGAATTGTGAATGTTTTTGTAAAATTTTAAGTAGACACAAAGAAAAATGTATATAAATTATAAACATTATGATTGTTTCCTTTTATTTTATGTTTATTTTATTCCTTTTTTCTTCATTTTGTTATATAATTTTTTTAAGATAAACAATACACAACAATAAAGAATTTTATATAAACATTAAACAATTTTAATTTCAAAAATAAGTAACATTTTTGCCATAGTTTGAGAATCAAAACAAAATTTTCCTTAACTTATGTTGCGGAAAATTTCCAGAAAAACCAGGGCAGGTAACACAACCCCCCCCCCCCCACCATCCCATTATAATCGATTCAAGCCTTTACTCGACTAGCTCTATTGAAAAAAAAAAGGAAAAAATAACCAGTGTCTTGATATAACAAATAAATCCAATAATTAATGAATAATGCATTTATCTATATACAAGTTATAAATAAAAAGTATTATGCTTGTATTAAATGTACCGATAATATGGAAATTAAACACCTTTGTTCTTATAGTTGCAAAAAAGTTTATTCAAAACATATTCACATACTATACAATTCTAGGAAAAAATGCTTTCATTGAACATACTTTTTGAAGTTTCCAATTTTCTCGAGCAGTTTTTTATTTTTTTGTAGGTAGGAATGGAGTTTGGTATAAAAAAATGCTTAAAATTATTTTGTATCCTGACAATATTCCTGGCAGTTGTCAATTTCAATCAAATTCTTTTGTCGCTCCATTGTGTATTGATGAGAGAAAAAATTCTTTCACAGTAAGCATTATGCCCCAGAATTGCGTAAAAATATTGAGCGATTTTTAGAATTACAGAATATGACAATATTGAAATCAGGCACAAAGAATTCAGAGATTTTTAAATTGCTAGGTTTCACAAAAAACTTGCTGCCATATTTTTTCGATTTTAGGAATTTCTTCAAATTGATTATTTGTTTAAACAAAATATCACTGTTTATAATTCGAGAAAAAAAATCAAGTTTCAAAAGTAACCGAAAATACGGACATTTATATGGGTGTCTAGACACCCCACTCCTTTATCAGTTTTCAAAAATTGTATTAATCTATATTATTTAAATAGGTGATTCAGTCTTGACAACTCCTATAATTTTCCAAAATGATATAAAACATGCAAACACTGTTTAGGAATTTTCGCAAAATTTAAACTATTTCTAGCCGATGATCAATTTTTGTTGTTTTTATCATTTTTTAAATAAAATTTTTAACTTCGCGAATTGTACAACGTTTTTCTACAATTTTTATATGAATCAATTGGATTTACTCACTGCACAAATCATACAGTTTGTTTCTTTGTTTGTTTGTTTGTTTGTTTGTGAGTGTTTTTATCTTATTTTATAAAATGAAATTTCAATATGTTCTTGAAGTCCCAAATGTTATATAAAAAAAATGAATTGAAATTTCACGAATAATTAGAGAAGTAAGTAATGATTGATATTCATCACTGTCCCTTAAGCTGGCACAACGATGGTAGCACACGCAACTAAAAGAAGTGTACTAAATTAGTACTAATTCATTGCTAATGAAATCCGCAAAAAAAAATTTATTGCCAAATTTTTTCGCCAGATATAAGTGTGTGTGTCAGCTTAAGAATTAAGCTAGCACACACCAGTGAAATCACTTATTTCATACCTTCCCGTCTTTGAATAATTTAATGCCAATTTGGTACACAAAAAAAAATTTATTGCCAAATTTTTATGCCTTAAGTGATAGCTTAATGATTAAGCTATCACTCGTCGACTTGAAAACACAAAAAAAAAGTATTGCTTTTTGCTCAAGAATAGTTTAATGCCAATTTATTACAACAAAAAACACATGACTCATCAAATTTTTTCAAAAGTATCGTTACCCTATCTTGTGTGGCATATGTTTTTTCGGTGTAATACATTGGCATCAAACTATTCCTGAGCAAGAAGTAATGCTTTTTGTGTTTTCGAGTTGGCGTGTGCTAACTTGATCAATAAGCAAGTGCACTTACTCATATCATATATATCTCATATATACTTTAATGCGATCTTCGTTAATTATTCTGAATGCTGTGAAAAAATTCCTTTAATTGTCAGTTACAAAAGAAAGATATTTTCTGTTTGATGTTAAAATTTTATTTGTTGTATCGAAAGCGTACATCAAGTTTGAAGGATTTTTATGTACATGATTATTATACAATTACTCATATAAAGCTGAAAAATAACCAAAACAACAATGTTAAATTGTTTTGAAATGAGAAGTTCGAAATTTTAAATTTAAAATCAAAACTATATACTAGTTGATAGAAATGGATATTCCAATTAAAATAAACTTGTAATTTTTCTACAATGCTTAGAAAAATTTTGAATATACAAACAAACCTACTTATATTCATAAATTTCAGTTCTACTAAGTATATATCATACCTCTTTATCCATTTCAATTCCATTCATTTTAAAAAATTATTATAAATTTATCAATTTATTATAACATTATTATAAGAACAGTTATATTATTGAAAAAAGGAATTACTTTTTTAAAAGTAATCAAATATACAAATTATTGCTGGTATGAAAGTCATAAAAATTAATGTTATTATTTATATCATTATTTATGATATGAATTATTTTAACATACTTTTTTTTGTAAGTCTTTTCATATCAATTCTTATTAATTATTACTACTCACCTATTAATATTCAAATAATATATAATAGAAATACATAATACAATTGCTTTTAATGTTGCGAAAATTCCAAATGTTTGAAAATAAATGCAAACCAAAATACCTAATTCTTTTCAATAATTCTCTCAGCTGAAGTAATGAATTAATTATTGATTATTCAGTTTTAAAAATATTATCTAAAGTGACGAACTACTTTTCATTTTAATCGTAGATGGAAATGGAAAACCGACTTATTTTTTGTTTTCAATTTCTTTATCGTTTCTAACTTCAGGCACATTTGTTTTTCAAAAAATATTTTTACTTCTTGGTGTTATTAAGCTAAATATAGAATGTCAGTTTTATTTTTGCATTTGATGAATCGAAACTACATATGACGTATTTCGCATAGAGCTATATTTTCCATCATGCAAATCGTCGTACTTTTTCTCAAACTATCAGTTTTAGCATTGACATTAGCTATACACGTGCTGTCTTTACACATGCACGACATTTATAAATGCTGGTCATTTGCTATATGTATACCTATATATTCAGGGCAATTTGTGACAAACTCATTTACAATTTTTTTGAGAATTTAGATTCAAGTAATTGAATTTCATGCCAAACATTACATTTCAAATGCAATAATCTCTAATTATTTGGATGGCCACTAATTTTCGGAATTTTATTTATTGATTTTCATGAGTTATTTTTATAACTGCGTGGCCTTTAACGTTTGTTAAATTATTGTTCATGAAAGTTTTCCTGTTCTATACATTCCGGTACAAGTAAACGGATTATAAACGAATATTATTTAATTTTTTGTAAAATATACTAGTGGACAGTTCAACTATTTGTCATTGATTTATAAGCAAACAAAATTTCACATACTTGGTTATCTTCATTTTTGATGATCATTCAAAGAACTGTTGTTTTAATGAAGGATTTATGAAAATTATTAAAAAAAAGTCAAAAACTAAGCAGGTATTGTTAAATGATCATAAAATTATAGTGTTTTCAGACTTTTCCCCATTTTTATATAATTCATTCAGTTTAATGAAAAATAGAAAAAGTTTGAGTGCCATCCAGAAAAAATATCACCATTCAGTACTACAGAAAATTTTTTTTATATTCAGCAATAAATTGTGATATACAGCAATTTCAAATTTCACAAAAGCTCTCATAGCAAAGGTTGTCATTTCATTTAATAGTATCGTCATAACATTGGCATCCAACCACACGTAATGATTTTACTTTATTTATTTCAATCTTACTTTTTAACTATTCTTAATTAATAATAAAAAGGTATACATGTTTATCTAACACATTACTCAATGTATGAAACATAAAACAATTTCAGAACATTCAATTACCTGGCGTTATCGATTTTTCTCTTTTCAATGCAATTTAATATTTAATATTGAATTATGAAGCAGAATTGTTATAATGCTAACTGGTCCTGTAACAGTGATTTGCAATGTCTGGAGAATGGTCATTATGTTGGAGTAGACAATTAATCTCATCCCAAAAATATTTTTTAATAATAAAAGTATAATTGCAGGGGCGGTCCCAAAAACGATTCTTATGGGGGAAAATTAAGACTAAAAAAACTGATGACCTTTTTTTTTAGAATGCAATGTCAATCAATTGGATATATCCTTCAAAATCACTAAATTATCAAGTAAATCTCAAAAAATTCATAAGTCGTGAAGCTCTTGGGGGGGGGGGATTTCCCTCATTTCCCCCCCCTTGGGACCGCCACTGATAAATAATTATAGTACATAATATATAAATATTATATAATAAAATGTTATTAAAGAATATCTCAATAATATCATTATTGATTTTCTCATGAATTGGTTCAAGACAACTCAGAATATAAGTTGAATAATGAAAAATTTTATATATTCAATTTAAAAACAAAATATTTCACATTTCGAAGAATTCTCAATATTAAATAATGCGAAACCTGTTAATTTCCCATCAAATGTTACAAAACACTATCAAAAATATCATATTTGACTTGAAATTCCATTTGTTATAACAATTGATTCATTATTTTTTACTACTTGAAGATTTTAGAAAGTATATTTTAAAATTTTAAATGCGAATATTCTATCTATAACAATAAATTGAGCTAGATAAAAAAGAACTGTTGAAATAACAATTACATATTAATATATAGCTTTTTATCTATTAAACAAAAATTTAGTTGTACTTCTTCACTTCTAAGTTAATGAAAAAGGTGAACATGTTCATCTGACATATTTACTTTTTCAAGCAGTTATACACAAATTTCAGAAAATCCAACTACCTGCAAATATCAAAGTACTACTTTTTGATGAAACTTATTTTGATTGAAAGTGAATTTACTATTGTATTAAAAGTACACACGTAACTCGATTTTATTGGAGATAATTCACTGTGACGCGGATTAGTCCCGAACTCGAAGACTCTCCAGGACCGTACTCCCTCGATTGAGCACTCAAAAAGAAATGTTTCTTATAAAACATCCTCGGACCTAGGCGTACGGTCCCTTTAAGTGTACAGGTCTGCGCCTACCAGAGCTCGAGTTAATCGGATTAAACGTTCTCTCGATTTAGTTCGAGAGCCCCGAACCTCCAATAAAATCGAGGTACGTGTGTAGGGTAATTCTGAGACATTCTGAGGTAGCAGTTCGTAATGTCTAAAAAATAACAATATTCCTGTTGACAATTTTCCGAATCCCAAGAACATTTCAATGTCTTCATTGATTTTCATATACTACATTTGGTTTACGAGAAATCGCAAGTTCGATAATGAAAAAAATACTATTATGTTTTAAACCTAAAAAACCAAAATTATTATAGTTAGAATGATTTCGGCTACCGAGTATATCTAAACCTATTTTTCTGTATCTACTACGAGACAAAAAATAGAATGTATAACTTGAAATTCCATTTTTTATACTCATACAATGATTTTTTTTCTTTTTATTGTTTCTTATCAAAATCAATAGTTAAGAAACTTACATTACTACTTCCTGCAGTTATTTCACTTAAAAAAAAAAAAGAACAGGGAAATTCAAGTACATAACTGCATTGAGGGAAAAGACAAAATCGATATATTTCACATTGTAATTTTTACACTCCCCTACTTTGGAAAAATATGGCAATAATCTCGCAACGAAAATAATTTAGTTTTACAAATTCATGCGATTCCAACGCGCGGTAAAAATTCCACGGATATTAATTTTATCTTAATCCTTTTTCTCATCAATTACCTTACTCACTACTGACGTAACCATTTCGAAACACGGGTTTGTTTTTAAAAAAAGTCACGCATTATTATACGTTTCGCACAGAACTTCTAATTTTCTTCTGAATCCTGAAACAAACAGAAACGTATTTTCCAATCCTTCATTCCAACAGTTGTACGGTTACGTACCCAAATACGTGTGCAGCAGCTTTTCCGAAACAATGAAATAAACGCTGTATTATAAATAATCGCGTGACCGTCAAGACGTAAAAAAAATAGTTCGTGCGCGCGCTAATGACGGTTATACCGCAACATGGCAAAGGTGCTATAAGTTTTGCTCCCTTGAATAATTCAGCGTTATATCGAACTTGAAGCAACGAAACGTTCAAGGGTATCGAATTTCCCCAGGTTTTCGCGTAAGGCGCGCACAGGGTAGTTACATTGTAGCTCCGCGCGTCCATCGAAAAACGACGAAAAATGGGAAAACTGAAGGAAAAGTGGCAGGTTTTTAACCTGTTGATGTACAAGAATCTTTTGGTGCGCAAACGGTATTGGAAAAGCGCGGTTTTCGTGGAAATCATGATTCCACTTTTCCTGTTTCTGCTCGTGCAAGCGATAAGGGACAGTTCGGCGAGGCCTCCGGTACCCGTAGTGAACGACACTTACCACGATGCAATGAATATGGACCGTTTGTTCGCACTCATCGGGAAAGACATGGATATCTATTACATGCCTATGAGCGATTACACCAAAGAGGTCATGGAAAGTGTCAGGAAATGCCTCAAGTACACACCATCTGAGAGTAAGATTACCATCAGATTTTTAGGGGCTGTCCATTAATTATGTAACATTCCTAGGGGAAGGGTATAGCTCGATGTGACAGTTTGTGGCACCAATGGGGGGGGGGGGGGGGACTCAAGCAGAATGTGACGTAACAAATTTTTAAATGTATTTATGTAATTTTGGTTAACATGAAAATTTTTAAAAATATTTTCCGCTTTTTAAAACTTTAATACAAAAAAATCATCATTACCATGAAATAATAAATAAGAAGTTATTATTGTTGGTTTTTTTTTTTCATTCAAAAAACATTCAAGTGTCTATTTGCACACAATGAGTCGGAGCACACATCTAAAAAACTATGAATATTCTAGTTTAAAACTTCAAAATATCTACGAATTTTCAATTTTGTGACGCTAATGTTTTTCCATATAGACAGTTTACCGAATCGCAAAAAGTTTTTGAAATGATTGATCTCAGTGCCATGAAAATCATTCTTTGTTTTGAATTGTGTATGCTTTTAAAAAGTAAAAAACAATGCTAGAAGTATTTCTTTTTTACTTTGTAAGACTGCGTTACGTTACACCTTGGGGAGGGGGGTCAAGCCAATGTGACAGTTGGTGACACAGGCAGGAATGGGTAAAAAAATACCGAAAATTGCGTTACATAATTTATGGACAGCCTCTCAAAAAGCTCATTTAAAAACTTGTGAATTAGATTGAATGCGAAAAATGTAACTTTTGTTTTGTAGGTATGTAGATAGAGAAACGTTGCTTTTTTTTTTATTTTGAGCTGACAAATATGCTTCATGTGATGTTGGCGAAATTTTTTTCAAGGGATTCTGAAGATTTTCACAATTGAGAATGGTTGAAGGGATTTGGATATTTAAATACAGTTACAGTCACCTCTAAATATATTACCGCCGTCGGGGCCGGAAACGGGGAAGTTTCGTGGAACCGGCGTTCCCCCACTTTCCGACTCAACGAACGCTTTGTGAGATTCTTTTCGTCCTCTATTATTGATATTGCCGCACTGTTCGCATTAGGTGGCAATAGCACACCGCCGGCAATATCAATGGCGTGCGAAAGATTTCTCGAGCTATGAGCAAACGCACTAGGGGTGGGGGCAGAGCTCGAGCTCGAGTGAATGAAGGGGAACGGCAATACATTTGGAGGTGACTGTACTTCAATTAATGCGATTAAGTATGTTACATTATGATAACTTCGTCATTTCATCTCAAATAGTCTTGGCGATTCAGGTTGCATATTTGTTGAGTTAAATTTTGTTTAAAAGTATCTTTATAAAAATCGATATGAAACGCATTTTTTTTTTTTTTTGTTATTTGAATAGACATTTTGCAGATTTTTTTAAAATAATAATAAATGAAAGTGAGTGCCTTAAAACGCATACTTTTCTTCCGATTTTTTTGGAATCTGTAAAACCGAGAAAAAAAAATGAAAATCCTCAAGAAGAATGATCATAATTTCTGTTTGTTACTTTTTTCGTAACATTGTTTTTATAAATGTCAAAAATTAAAAAGTTATTGTCCCGATTGTCTCAAGAGAATCTTTTGTAATATAAATGATGTTCAGGGATTTAAAATCGTTATAGCAAGGATGGCTTTGAAACAAATGAAAATATCAAGAAGAATTCAATTGAGGGAAGAGAACGTGACGTTTCTTAACTAAATAGAGAAAAAAATTGGGTTTTTTGCAACTGTGGTGTGAAAAGTATTGTATGTGTCTACTCCAGCCCCCTGTCACGGTATAGCCCTCGCTGTACAAATGAGGTGAAGACGAAAATTCCACGACGTAGATAGCGCTTCGGGCGGTTGCGTCCGTTCCTTCCTTACCGCAACCCGCGTTTCACCCCACAAGCCCTGAGCGGATGGAGCGAAGCGCGGGTTGCCGTAAGGGGGGAACGGACCCAACCGCCCGAAGCGCTATCTACGTCGTGAAATTTTCGTCTCCACTTTTTCAGTTCGCGTTTCAGGGGGCTGGTCTACTCAAATATTATCATATTCTCAAGTTTTCTCAAGTTCTGAAATTATGTTGTGATTTGAAAAGTATATTAAACGGTACATCACTCTAGGAAAGAGAGTTGATTGGTTTAAGGAAATGGCTTGGAATGTACAGTTTGGAAGGAAAAAATTTGTTCTATGTCTAAGAAATATTGTTGAAACCTGGCTTTTTTTGAACATTATAATTTTCAAAGTTTACTTTTAGATTCATGCCGTGGAGAAAATCAGTAGGAGAAAGTGGGGTAATGAAGACATAGTTTTCATAAAGCATCAAAACACATCTAAAACTTTATATTTTTGATTAAATCAAAATTTAGAGTACATCTATGACTCAAATGCTAATTAAGTGTATCGGCATATTAACTATATTCCGATTCTGACTATAAAAGATTCGGTTCCCAAAAAATTATTGTAATTTATAAAAATGGTGGGGCGATGAAGGCCACTCAAAAAAACCGACCTAAATTCGCACAAATATCAACAATATTTGCTTTGGACGCTCAATTAAGGCTCCGTAAAAAAAAAAAATGGAATTTCGACATTTTTGTATTTGTAACTTAATTAATAGTTCACACAAGGCGGGAGAAAAATGAAATTGAAAAAAAAGTCTTACAATAGCTAAAAACAGTCATAAGTCATCATTTTATCGCTTCTACTCTATCTTATCTGAAAAAGGATCCCGGAGTCTGTTGGGACTGTTGAGAATGTAAACTGCGGAATATCTACAAATGTTATGCCATCCGAGCAAAGGGACCTACTGTCCGAAAGCAAAACTTTACAGTGCGGGCGATTGAATGAATCAAAAACACACTAAAGAAACTGGTATGACTCATAATAAGAAATTTACAGTTTAAAAAAAAAAAACATTGTGTGCCCAAAAACAACTTTGAAAATTACAAAAAAACGAAACCTGTCTAGAGCGATTAGTAATCACCCCCTAAATACTTCTTTCAAACGTTTTTTCAAGATTAGCCCCCGTTTTCATTAAATTAAGTAAATTTTTTCCTAAAAACATGTTCTAAATCACGTAATATTGGTCCTTTTTTCTCGAACAAAAGACGATTTGTGTTCTCTAATTACCCTGTTTACATTTCTGCGACAAAATATATCGAAATCTGCAGGCGAAACATTTTGGAATCGCGCCCGATAAGTCTTTTTTTTTCTGTAGCTAGAGCTCCTTTTTAAAAGTCCCGTTGCTCCTGTTCCGTCAATGGCTTCGACACCCGAATTAGTCACACGGTACCCCCTGTTAATCAACTTTCCGGACTTTTAAAAAAGAGTTCCAGCTACAGAAAAATAAAGACTTATCGGGTGCGATTCGAAAATTTTTCGCGTGCAGATTTCGACATATTTTATCGCAGAAATGTAAACAGGGTAATTAGAGAACACAAATAATCTTTTGTTCGAGAAAAAAGGACTAATATTACGTGATTTAGAGCATGCATTCGAAGAAAAATTTATTTAATTAATTTAACGAAAACGGGGGCTAATCTTGAAAAAACATTTGGAGGAAGTATTTAGGGGGTGATTACAAATCGTTCTAGACAGGTTTCGTTTTTTTGTAATTTTTGAGATCACGCAATGAAATCAAGTAAAACATATTCTAATTGAATAAAATGAAAGATTATATTCAAAGCTTATAGAAATAAGATAATAGAATCATTCATAATCCGTAAAACGATTTTTTGGACAGTGGGTCCCTTTTCTTAGATCGCGTCATATATACCGCCTAGAATGACTGGGCAAGTAGTGGATCTTTTTAAACGGCTCCGAAAGTCTCAATAACACTGTGCAACAAATTTCGAATAAAATTTTGATTTCGGAAAATAGTAATAAAAATGTGATTTACACTAATATTGAAGACATTTGTGTTCCAGGGTTTCGTTAGATTAGCTCAAAAATGCTTTCCATTTAAACCTTGAGGTGCGAGAAAGACAGACCTGCTGAAATGATGCGCTAGAAAGAGATGGAAGATGAAACTAATTGTTAACTATGCTGATTTTACGACCTAACTTGAAAAATTCACGAGACACGTGTATTCCTAAATTTGGTGTAGAGTTCATTTTTGCTTTCATTTTCCGAGATCGAAATTTGTGTTGCACAGTGTAATAAACAAATTTTATTTTGTGGATTTCGAAAATACTCCTTAATGAAATGGTCGTCGTTAACCCACCTCTAGTAGCCGTCAAATATGAATTGGATCTTATTCGTGAAGTATTGATTATTTTTAAAAATTATTTAAAAGTAATAATAACTTTAGGAACTTTGCTGAAATTACAAAAAATACTTTTTTTCTAAAAAATTTAAATACAAAGAAATTTGATGAATGCAGTCGTTAAACAATTCATGACGGAAATTTTTCTTTGTAATATCCAAACTTTTGAGGAATAGTAAGCTGTCATTATAAAAAATATAATTTTTATCATAGTGGTCTAAAAAAAATCGTTCGCACCATGGAAAAATAGATATTTATTCACCAAGGAAGGAAGAGAATGATTTCGACGAGTGTGTGTTCTGTTTACCTCGCTTCGCTCGGACACAAACACACACTCGTCGAAATCACTTCCTCCCATGGCGAATACAATATTTTTTTCCACACTGAATAAAATGCATTGGTTCAGATAACCAAAATCACTTTGTTTGTACTTGTTTAGTTAAGAGAACCACTCGATTGGTTAAATTAACCACAACATCATGATTCCTTGTAACAAAGAAGTTTTTTTGATCTCACAATATACTTTTTAGTTCTATCAACGTTAGTTATTGTTACTTGAACAATTTGATCGAGACATAAAACTTTGTTGTTGCAGCCAAGTAACATGTTTCTGAGAACAATGTGTTTTGGCGCTCTCAACCATGTTCATAATTGACTGAACAATTTTCTGATGCATGCGCGAAGATATGTGTGGAGGAGGAACGGTACTCATGGCGTGCCATGAACCTCTGTGAACTGTAAACCTCTTGTTTTTTGACGTTGTACTTTGTTGGACATTTATTTTCTGTAAAAATTGGTGAAAACGTGCGTATTACTGAAGTGAATAATGGATGAATCGCACTCGTGGTCGACGAAATTCTTCAGAAATGGGGATTTTTGTCCTTGATAAATATTGATATTATTCGAAGTTATCATAATAAATTGTTTGTTTAACCGAGTATTTAGTTAACGTTACTAAGTGACATGGTATGGTTAACCAAGAAACACGAATATTGAAGTAAAGAAATTTCTTTTAAAAGTTAAAAAAAACCAAATAGGTGATTTTGTTGGAACAATCAAGAATCTGGCTACTTCAACCAACCATTTTTTTCAGTGCATACATGTATGGAAATGGCCAATTCGTCGACGCGATTTGCAGGAACAGGGTCCTCTTTTTCGGGTATCTGCGATGAATTTTTCAGCGGGAGCATTCTAAGTGATTGTTCCCGCTGAGAAATTTCATCTCGGGTATCCGAAAAAGAGGGCGTTGTTCCCGCAAATCACGTCGATAAAGTGGACATTGCTGTGTATGTATGGAAAAAAATAAATTTCTCCCTCGGGTGAATATGTCTCTCGCCTTCGGCTCGGGTTATAACTTACACCCTCGTAAGAAATTTTTTTTCCCCAGATGCAAAATGTACTATCATTTCGTGTGCTTATATTTTTACAAACACATGTAGAAACATTTAGAAAAGAAAAATTAAGGAAGTTCTTTTCATCTGTTTATTGAAAATACGTAACGATGAAATTTCATTTTCTCCACAGATTCGGCGTAAGAAACTATGCACTGAAAAAAAACTTCTCAAAAAGTCCTAAACCAGTAATACCAGCGTGGCTGCGAAAACACGAACTCATAGTCTGAAGATTTTTCTGAGAGTAATATGTGGCGTGGACTGAAGAAAGGATACTAACAGCACCAAACATCGAATTCAAGATAGTCAGTGATTCTGAATTAGAAATCTTACTCTATCAAACGAGTCTACTCTTAAAAATATATGATTTTTTTATTTAATAAAAAATTGAGGTACAAAATTGGACGGTCCATGCTACGCTTAGGGACTTTCTCTTTTCAATCTCGTTTTTCTCGAAAAGCGGCGAGGTGCTGTTAGTACCCTTTCTTCAGTCCACGCCACATATAATAAAAAGTACAATACCATATCCTACTTTTTCGGTTATGGTACTGCACTTTTTCGCATATAGTATTGCACTTTTTTGCGTATGGTATTGCCATTTTTATTGTTTCATATACGAAAAAGTCGAATATGGTACTATTTTTTTATTATATCATTCTCGCAAAAATCTTCAGATTATAAGTTCGTATTTTTGCAGCCAGACTGATGTAAGACTTTCCAAGAAGTCTTTCAGGACTGTTTAATAAGTTTTTTCAAAGTGTGTATACATCTCTAACAAAATGATCAATTATTCGTATTATATCCGTAATATTGTCAAAATTGGCCATCAAAACTCGAAATCGACTCTTTGCAAGTTAAAATTATTTATTTTTTAATATTGCATCGATACTACTTTCAATTTGTTCATTTGAAATGTTTAATGCAAAACAAAGCGTTACCTAGTTAAAACACCTGCCCAACAATTTTTTTCATTCCAACACAGAGAGAAATTTGTTGGTGTCGCATACACAAATATGGATACTGTGTCAATAAAAAAGTGATAATCCTGACATATCAATAAAAATGGATATGACGTTCATATAGGTTTGATGGTCAACTGTAATTAACATAACAATTGTTATATTTGTCATAACAATTGTTATATTCGCCATATCCATATGATGGACATGACATCGATTAATGATGCGTAATGTCATATTGTCAAAAGATCATCTCAATTCTAAAGACGTATAAATTATGTGAAATAATGTCAAATGTGAATGTATATTATATCGAATGTGGCGACATCAATTGAGACATTGACATGTCATCTAAAGCATTTCTCTCCGTGAAGTATTTAAGTATCTTTTCCAATGAAAAATAACTAGCTGGCAAATTTTCCAAGATTGATTGTTTTTATTTAATAATAATACGTAATTCGAAGAGCAATAACTTAAAAAGTGTATACTTCATCTGCTATTTTCTATTGTTTAATCATATGATCCCTTCATATACTGATTCAATTTTGGTTCAAGTGTATAGATTGAAGTTATTCATCTTTTCAGGATCATTCTATTTCCCTGTGATACATTCTCATCATCTTATCAATCGAAGTTTTCTACTTTTATTATGAAAATGTACACAGAGATACCACGAGGTTTAATAAAAAAAAATCAAAAGTAAAATTTTTTGTCGAAAATGGTATTGAATTTCTATATATTCCTATAATTTGGAACAATCGTATGTTATTGCATGGATATAATAAAATAGTTGAATCGACAAATTAAAACTTCGTGCTGTCGGAGTTTATTATGCTCTGGTCAGGAACTACATCAATAATACATGGCAATTACACAATTGAATGAATTAAATTTATAAACAGAAATTTTTTAGATATTCATGTTTATAATTATCCTTATCCGAACCCTAGCAGGCAGAAGGCGACGTTTTTTCGTCGACAGAACGTCACCTTTTGGCGACGTTTTTGTTTTGCCTTTTCAAACAGCATGAAACCGATTCCCTAGGTTTTCTTGCAGGAAATACTCCATAAATGTTTGGAGCTTACATTTTTCTTGCAAATTTCGTTAACATTTAGGTGTAATCTAATATATTATTATAAAAATTGAGTGACCGTAGTCGGTAACAGTTTTCGGGTTTGAAACCGAGGCATTTACTTCCACACGCGTACGACTAACTATCCATGTGAGGGGAGGTGAGTCGACGAGTCGTGACAAAGTCCCCGCCGACCCGACTCGACTCGCCGGCGTCGCCGCCCCTGGCGGCCCGGGGCCCGTGGTCGAGGACGCCGTCGCATCAGTTTCCATTTCTCCCCTCTATCTCCCCACTAGCTAATTATCACTCACTATCACTTTCATTGTCGTCGACAACAGTCGACAAGCATATACGATGCAGAGTCTAATTTTTCAATGCGATTTCTAATTTTCGATGTCATAAAGGAAGCGAAGAAATAATTCTTAAAATAAAAATACGTTTCGCTTCTGAAAAGAATTTATTAATTTTTTTTTTTTTTTTTTTTCGTAAAAATACAACAATTTACTTAACTTCTTAATGTTTTCAAAAAAAAAAAAAAATCAATCTTTCATACAAAAACAAAAGATATGGTTTTCCGAAAAATGGTCAAAAATTTTTTGTATACATCACATGATAAAAGTCATGTTAAAGTTTCATGGGATGAATGAAACATTCTAAATTGGGCTTGCACATTTTTGAAGCCAAAATCAGAGAAGTAAAAACCTTTTTCTACTCATTATAACTATTTCCTGAATTCCCGGTCAATTGAGATAGCAAAATATGCGTTTTCTAAATCTATAGTAGCTAAATAACAATCCCTCGAGAAGACGCGAATAACAGTTTTCCAGTCTTCTAATTTAAAATGAGGGGGGTTTAAAAATGTATTCAATCTCTTAAGGTTCAGGATGAAACGTTTGCCCCCATTTGGCTTGTCAACCAGAAAGAATGTCGAGATGAATTGACCTTTTACAGGGCTAGCCTCCGAAATAGCCCCTTTTTCAATAAGAGTGTCTAGCTCCTATGAGCAAAGCCGGAAATCATCATCGGACAACTTGATCCCATAAGGACATTCTGTTTGGTATACTTCAGCCACAAATGGTAGTTTGAAACCCTAAATCACATCAATTGAAAGGCTGAAAGCAAAAGTCGGAAATGTAAGAGACAGCTAGATGCGACACTCCATGTTTTCTGTCTCTACTTGTCCGACTTTTACATTGAGCCTTTCAATTATGAAGGGGTCAGATGTTATTTCCTCCCAACCTTTAATAAAAGACAGTAATCGCCCAGCTGGTTTATTTACCATTAGTTCCGACGATAATTACTGCGTTGGAAGTGGTGAGATGATGCTTGGTGTGCCGTGTTCCGAGGTTTTTTCTCGCTTGAGCGAGGAGGGAATCTCGGCGTGATTCTCTTCCCCTGGGGCTTGAAGTTTTTTGACGCCTGGTTTGAAGAAGGTCGGGTTCTCTGAATATTGAGGTTGGCGTTCTTCGGCTTCTGCTTAACCAGCTCCCTTCCAGATTTCTCCAATGTTTGGGCGCTCTTGAACTTGTCAGATAATTTTTCTCCAAACAACAGTGAGTCGATTGGTGAATTTTTTGCTACGTCTTTAGCCAAACCCTGAAGGCTCCCCTGAATAAAAAACCTTCTTGAATTGGAAATTTCATTGTGGACGTCCGTCAAGATTCTGCCAGCGTCTCCCAATTCCCGGTTTATCTTCTTTACACCCTTCGATTGTTCTCGAGTTAAGGAGAGGGAGAAGTATGATCCTCATGCTGCCAAGGCTACACCAATCCCACTTTGAAACGAAGCGAGGTACCCGTCTCTCGAGACTGTTGTTGCTGACGATTTGAGTTTAATCTCCTCGTTAAGCTGAGGAGGTCGCAAGGCCAGGCAATTGCTTGGGATGGGGTATTTCTTGATAATTTCAGACTTCGTTTCTTTAGTTAGGCCTGATTTCAAAATGGCCGATAAATTCTCGGCAATTTGGGTGAATAAATCCTCCCCCACCGGTTCTTGTTTTTCATCCTGCCCGATAAATTCAGATAAATCGGGGTTTCCTTCAGGAGACTTCGGAGTATCTAAGGATTCCGAGTGAGTTGGAATCATTTCCTCTGAAAACGGGGAACAACATTGTATTTTCCTTCCTTTTTTTTTAGGTTAGGTTTCCAAGCTGTCACGGCTCAAGACTCGTGTCCCGTCTGTCATTTATACCACCGAAAGTCGAATTTTCATCAGCGTATACCACACATTGACAATTAAAAAGAGCAATCCTGAACTGTCACCCCCCTGACAATAAATTGTAAAATCAAGGTCAAAAGATTGACGGATGGGTCAAACTGTGCAACATCCACAGTGTAATCACAGTGTAATTATTCGGCTACTTTTATTATTTCCGGTCATTTTCACAACTAAAGTGAAATGAATAGTGAAACAAACTCTAATATTAAAAATCAAATAACATTTAGAATTTTTGAGAATTTCCAGAAAATGATCTTGCTGTCATTTTTGTACAACACCTGTTTTTTTCTATAATTTATCCATCGATATTTTTTGTGTTCATTTCACTTTTCATTTCACTTCAGTTGTGAAAATGACCAGAATAGTGAAATAAACACTACTAATAAAAATCAAATAACATTTAGAATTTTTGAGGATTTCCAGAAAATGATCTCGCTGCCATTTTTGTACAACACCTGTTTTTTTTTATAGTTTACTTATCGATTTTTTTTGTCTTCATTTCACTTTTCATTTCACTTCAGTTGTGAAAACGACCAGAAATAATAAAAGTAGTCGAATAAAAAAAGAAAAAAAAATTGTTGACTGATGGAATTGAACCGTGATATAGCTACGTTTCCTGTTCATGCACCTTACCACTTGAGCCATGGTCACTAACTACGTTCATCTGTACAAGTGAAGACTATAAACCTGATCACAGTGGTAAAAAAAATTACTTAAATAAACTATCGAGCGTTGGCATGAATGGTTTTTGGGATTTCATTAAGGGTACCAAAAGGAAAATAATTGCCAACTTTCATCGAAATCGGCGATGACAATGTGAGACTCTCCCCTTGTTAGACGTGAATGTCACAAACCCCATGGGATCTGCAGCTTCGTGTGTCGCTCATTTGACATCCATTTTTAAAATCCGTGGCCCAAGACGCTGATATGCGCGGCTCAAGGTGCGAGACTACGCGGATCATAGATCCCAGCTGCGCGAGCCAGGTTACCTACGTCCGTAATTCAAGAAGCTGCGACTCGAGGTGCTGACATGCGCGGCTGGCAGCACGATCGAGTGCGGCTCGCGGACGTCAGCTACGCGAGTCGGGTTGGCTACTAGTGATGGGCGATACTCGAAAAAAGTATCGAAATCCGAGTACTCGATACTTTCAAGTTACCGATATCGATCCTATACGATACCGATACTTAAAAGTATCGATACTAAAGTATCGAATAAAAGTATCGGTTATTGATTACAACAGGGAACTGAACATACTTTAAGTGGTCTTCTGTACCCAGTAAGCTAAGCGTGCACATCCAAATCAGCACAATGTCATGGCGTCAATATCATGCAGCTAGTTTGCCCCTATTATGCAGCTGAGAATATTAATATCCATTTTCATTCCTCAATCTTTGTGAAATGTTTGCAATAAAAATGGCCAGTGTCTTGCCGTTATTAACAAGCAATAATTGTAATGCAACTGCTGCAAATTTGGGTACAAACTGTTATAGCAAATGCGTAACTTCAAAATGACTAAAGTTTTTCGGAAATGTTTTTCGTATTAATATTTTTGTTTATCTGCTGCCAATTTGAGGGCAAACTGTTAGTGATAAACATTTGGTCACAAACTAACTGATGAACTAACTGAAATTTGTTGACAAAAATTTTCTTCAATCATAAATTTTTTTACAATAGAAAAGTTATTAATTGTGTTTATATGGATAAATAAATGTGATCCTTTTGCAAAATGTGTCAAATAATTTAATCAAATTATTATTTATCCATAACGAATTATTTATAACAAATTACAAACAATGAATTAATTAAAAATTGAAGGATTGTTTCATGATAATTGCTTACAAACGATTGTTTGAACAATTTTCTAGAAAGATGTGGGGGGGGGAGGTATCCCCTTCTTACGTAATAACTACAGTCAGCTGTGATTTTTGAGCAGTGACTGCACGGCAACGCTATTCGGAACACATAAAAATTACTAATAATATGCATATATTTTTTGTGGTCGTTGCATTTATACATTTTTTTTTATTCTTGTCATTGTTTATAAGCAATTGTTGTGCAGCAACTAATGAATATTTTTACTTTTTACAAACCTAATACCTCATTTTTAAGCTAAAAGTACAATACAACTTTGAAAAAAAAACCGTATCAAAAAATATTGAATACTTTCTATACAGCCAAATTTTAAAAAACGCCTAAAAAAGAGCCGTTACTACAGAAGACCCTCTTAAGTATAGTATAACTCGTAGCAACTTATGCTTAGAGAAGTATTTTGAAAAATTATTGAATTATTGAAAAAGTATTTTGAATTTTGAGAAGTTTTTGCCTTTTTGGAAAAATTGGTTATATTATTACCTAATTAGCAGCTTTCACTCAAAATTTTATTATTGTATGAACCGAAACTAATTATTCATATTTTAATGATACTATAACTACTTGAATCCGGAAAGAATATTTATTAAAAAAAGCGAATTAATCTTATATTATAACCGCAACCAAAACGTTCCTATCTACATTTGTTGTCGAGTACTTCCAGTCTCAATGATTTGTTTCTTTATTTGCCTGATTACCTAGATTTAACATGGGAAATCTAGGGAAATTAGGCAAATAAAAAATCGAATCATTGAGACTGGGTGTACTACCTTGAAAAAACTGAAGATACTCAACTAAATACTTTCCGATGAAATAGCTTGCACAAAATGTGTGAATCATCGATTATTATGTTAATGAATTTTATAATAAGAATGCTTTTATGATGCAAAGGGATGAAGAACCTTCTTTTTATTTTCATATGACGGCAGAAACAAACGACGTTGTTAACATTGCTTGAAGCAAGGTGAAACAACGGAAAGGTTGAGTTACCATACAAAAGTTACTCGGTAACCAAAGGCTGCTATCTGCCCTAGTTACCTTCAAAATTTTAGTATCGATGCGTCGATACCAATAGTAAAAGTATCGGTATCAAGCATCGAAATATCGAGTACCAAGTACTCGATACTCAAAGTATCGAGTAAGTATCGCCCATCACTATTGGCTACGTCTGTGACTTGAAAGAACCGCGACCCAAGGTGCTAGCGTGCACTACTCGCGCATCTCAGCTCTGCGAGCTAAGCTCCAGGGCTCTTTGATCGAGGAGAAATTTGCTTGTCGCGGATGTCAGCTGCGCTGTTCGCAGAGCCCAGCTACATTTTTTTTCTCCGTGTAGGCGATTCTTCAAATCGTAGGAAAATTGTAGAAATATGAAAAACACGGGGAAAAATAAAAATCTATTGAGACAATTCTGATTTTTTTTTCTTCTTCCCTAAATACATTTTTATTATAGCGGTCTAAAAAGCCTACTTTTCTGCCTACTTCGCGGGCAAAAATCGGCTATTCCTCCAGCTACGATAAAAAAAATCGTTTGCACCATAGAAAAAAATTAATTTCTCACGAGGGTGAATATATTCCTCGCCTTTGGCTCAGAATATAACTAACACCCTCGTGAGAAATTTATTTTTTCCCTAGATGCGAAATGTACGAGGGGGGACCCAAAAGTAACGGGAATTGTGTTACAACTTTTTTATTGATAATTTTTTTCACACACAATTTTTATCACCCTCAAAGTAACCCCCATTGACTGTAATACACTTGTTCCATCTTTTTTTCCAGTGTTCAAAACAGTTCTGAAATTCATTTTTTTCAATGTTTTTTAAACCTTCCAGCGATTTTTGTTTCACCTCTTCTACAGTCCCAAAACGTTTTCCTTTCATGTCCCTTTTGGGTCTAGGGAACAAAAAAAAGTCACAGGGGGCAAGGTCCGGTGAATAGGGGGGGGTGAACAATCGGTGTCATGCCGTTTTTTGTCAAAAATTTCTTCACGGACAGCGCTGTGTGGGCAGGTGCATTGTCGTGGTGGAAGAACCAATCTCCTGTGCGCCAAAGATCCGCTCTTTTCTTCCAGATGTTCTCCCTCAACCTTTTCAAAACCTCCAAGTAGAAGTGTTGGTTGACCGTTTGGCCTGGAGGAACAAATTCTGCGTGCACAATACCTCTGCAATCGAAGAAACAAATGAGCAATGTCTTGATGTTGGACTTCACTTGGCGTGCCTTTTTTGGACGAGGCGAGAGAGGTGTCTTCCATTGGCTTGATTGCTGCTTTGTTTCGGGGTCGTAGCCATAGCACCATGATTCATCGCCAGTTATAACCTTGAGAAAAAAATCTGGGTCTTCATCCAACTGATTTTGCAGCTCAAGACAGGCCTGAAGTCGACGCTCCTTTTGATCGTCGGAGAGAAGGCGAGGAACAAATTTGGCTGCAATCCTCCTCATGCTCAAATCTTCAGTTAAAATCCTCTGAATTGAACTCCATGACAATCCAGACATCTCACAAAGTTGATCGATGGTTCGGCGACGGTCTTCATGAACAAGAGTGTTGATTTTTTCAATGTTTTCGTCCGTTCTTGAAGTCGAGGGGCGCCCAGAACGAGGTTGGTCTTCTATTGACATCTCTCCATTCTTGAAACGCGAAAACCAGTCGTACACACGCGTTTTACTCAAAGCATTATCCCCATAAGCTGTTTTCAGCATCACAAGGGTTTCCGCGGGTGTTTTTCCTAACAAAAAACAAAATTTTACAGCCGCGCGTTGCTCTCCGCACTCAGCCATTTCACGTTTTCGCCGAAACGGAAAAAGTCGTTTCACTAAAAAAATTCTTACGGACGAACGAATGCACTCACAGCAAATGAACTTTGCACACTGACTTGGGAGAGTAGCAGCTTGGAAGAGAATCAGTGGAGAACCCGATCCCCCCACCACCTAATTCCCGTTACTTTTGGGTCCCCCCTCGTATTATTCCTACGGCCCAGATAGGCCCGTTGGCTCTCCGAGGACCCGCGTGAACCAAGACCATGCAAGCGCGAGCGACCGCTTGCATGACCGAGCGCTTGCTTGGCAAACCAAGCAAAAGCTGTGAATCCGGCCTGAGACTTGTTTCGACTCGACCCGGATTCACTTGGTAAGACGGACCTCGATCGCGTTCTCGCGCGGCTGTTTTGACCCTCGTTGAGTCGTTTTACTTCACTTGTTAGCGACGGATTTACTTGTAGAAGCAGCGCGTTTGGGGATAAATTTTCCCTATTCTCTTCTGAAGTCTACATTAAAAAAAAAAAAAAAAACATTCAGTTCGATTCGCACAAAAAAACGATGGAATGAGGTGAAAATTTGCGAAAAATTACGCGCGCGATCCTTGTTGGATCGCACAACAAAACGTAATGAAGATGGCGGCTACAGTAGAAGGAGACAGAGATACACTTTGGGAACACTGACGCGCATTCTCTTATTCTTTCGAATTTATATTTGGGAAATTTTGTAAATAGATCGAGCAGCTGACGCTACTACAAGTAATATTTGATCTTGAGGACAAGACAGAGTATAATAATAGATTTGTGAATATTATTGGGAGTGAAATTTTTCGTGGCAATTTTAAAAATTTCGAATTCTCAATACTCCGCTGCATCGATATATCGTAAACTTGTTTACAGACATTAGATATTATAAGACATTTTAAGATATGCATCAAATTTTTTTTTCTTAATTTAACAAAAACGCTTAACATTTTCGAACCAGAAGCGACTCCTAAATCTTCTCGGGAATAATACTAACTTGCGTGCAAAATGTCAGGTATAACTGTTCAGTATTCTAGTCGGGCTTTGGCAACAAACATTAGGCGACTTAGGGGTTTCAATTTTATGTGTTAGAAGATTTGACTTAATGACCTTATAATTTCAATAAATCCTTTCATCTAATACAAAGAAATTTTTTTCGCATGAATAAATTTTTTGTTATTGATTATTTCGTACCTTGAAGAATTGATTCATTAAAAAAAATTTTTTTTGAATTCACGAGACCTCTTCTATGTGCGTACGATTTGAATATATTTCAATTTAAAAAAAAGTAATGGAAATACACTGAATTTTACAACATGAAATGTCACTCTACATTCTATATTGAAAATTATAACTTTCTAAGATTAAAATATTGAAAACCGAAGAACAAAATGTTTGAACATTGAATTCGAGGATAGTAAAACTTGCACTTTTAGAATAAAAATTTAATCAAGTAGCCATCAAATGTGACGCTCTGTGGAAGAAGGTCCCTCATGCCTAAAAACAGAATTTTACAGGACGAGCGATAGAAGGTGGCGCGCTTCAAAAAGAATGCATTGTTAGCGCTTTTAAACACATTTACTGTATCAACACCTGACAAGATACACTGAAAGAAAAATCCGCTTCACCCAACACGGGCTTCGTGTTGTGAGTATATGATTACTGTTCTTCAACCTTAATAACACGACCATCGTGTTGGCTCAACACGATTGATCGTGTTAGACCGTTAGTGCTGTCCCAACACGATGTTAGTTTTGTGCCAAGATTAAATCGTGTTCGCGTAAACCTAAATCGCGTTGTGACGGGAAAATTCTTTTGGTTCGTCACGGTTGGTCATCAATTCCCTACACTGCATTCTTCGTGCCCATTATGCCTAATAATGTCGGGAGATCTCCCCGGGGACATTTTATTCATCTTAGTATTTATTCAGCGTTGGGTTTACTCGAAAGCATTTTTCAACAATCCTGTAATGCTAAACCGCTCTTCGTGTTGAGCCAACACGATTTTCGTGTTGAGAGTTCAAAACTTAAGCGCTCAACACGAAGGATCGTGTTGGGATAAGCCGATTTTTTTCTCAGTGTAGGATTTTCAGTTTTTTTTTTTTGCAAAAGGAAGAGGAAGTCAAATACTATCAGTTTATGTAGAAACCTGAAAATCGATTTTTTTTTGCATAAGGGGCCTTCTTTCGCGGAGCGTCAAAAATGAAGCCTCTATTTATTGATCGTAAAATCATTTCAAGCACACTCGTTCAAATTTTGCTGTTCCGCCATGTAAATTTGTGTCGTAAGTTCCTGAATTTTCAAAATTGCCTTTATTATTCGCTCTATTCTCTCCATCCATTCAGCATCTCTGTAGGTACTGTTCGATACATAGTAAATAATTTTATAAAAATCTAAATAATAATTTTTGATTCCCACGCAGAAATTACTGGTTTTGCCTCGGAAACCGAAGCCCTTCAAGAGTATTCGCTCAAACAAAACTCGGATTCCACCGTACACGTTTTAATGGTCATTTTCGACAACGCGGCATTTTCTTCACCCCTAAAATACACGATTAAAACACAACGTCCTTTACCCGGAGAACTGTATTTTACATTAGGGGTTCAAGAAATTCTCAGCCCAGCTTTGTTCATGCTGGATACGCCGTTTGTTCAAATACAATATTGTTTGGACATGACGTACATCAAGAAGACTGTGAAAAACGAATTGTTCCAATCGGACGATTTTTACACAAACGCCAAAGTAGGTTTTTACATTTCGTCGGGCTGCTCCTTGGGTAAAAAGTTTTTATGACGATTCCGCATTTCTCCGTAGTTTTATTTGCAACAAATGCCGTCACCTCCGCACATACAAATGGACTTTTCGGACATGTCGATAAGGAAATTCATCTCCGTCATCGCATCCGTGGCGTTTTTGATCCCTCTGTGCCTTGAATCGAATTTCGCCGTGAGCGAAAAATTTATTGGGGTTAATGTAAGTTGTTTTTGAGTTATATTTTTCTTTATAAGTTTCATTAATTTATATCTTATTAGATGTGTAAGCCAGGTACAGGTTTTTTTGGGAGCATTTTTATTATGAGATTTTCCACAAATGAACTCAGGATTTTATTCTCTGTAGTGAAAAGTTCATTCGTTTTTGTAGTAATAAATGTTAAGTTTGTGAATTCACATTAAGTTTTAGAGACTGCAAGGTTATGAAGTTTTAAGACCTGCCAAAGAAAGTTTAAGCTATGTACTAAAGAAATTGCAGAGTTCAGAAGATATTGGATTTACTTCTGGGAACTACCGAGTTCAAAAAAGAAAATATTTAATTGATGACGATCGAGCATTTTTTTTAAATTCGCATTTATGACTCGAAAAAGCTATAAATACGAGCTATATTGTGTAACTAAAAATGCGAAGATTCGATAAAATTAGTTTTATCAATATTATGCATATTCACATTCAGTCACAAAGCGAAAATTCCTAAATATGTACATAATTAAATTCAAATCATTTAAACTAACCAAGTTCAAACATTTTTTATTTAAATATTCCTCAATCATATTTTAGACAAAAATTAGATTTTATCGATTTTAGGATATTGATAAAGACAAAAAATATTTTGAGAATGCGGGAAGTTAAATTTTAGAACCTTCAAATTATAAGAAGGGAACTCGATTTCAATAGTTTTATATGTACGTACAATAGCAAATCCAATTTGAATGGTAATTTGAGACGATGGGTACAAAGATGAGCTGTAGAAAATTTTTTAACTAAAGGGAAATCGTTTTTTTTTTAAGTCAAAAGAGTACCAGACAACATTTTTAGACAAAAACAACACACTGTATCGATGCGGATAAAAGGAAAATGTGTTTCTATGTAGCAGGAAAAGGCATCCGATGAATCTCGAGTGCATAGGATATACATGGAAATCTTGGGTACAAAAATTGAATGTGTATCCTTTTAGGGCTAAATTTTATCAAAAAAATATGATGATCAAAAGTGAAAAGAATTTTTCTTTAGAAACAAAACACAACCGAAAAATTTGTCAACGAAAAATGAAATTAAAAATTTTGTAAACACCAGTTTTTCAGATAAATAATTTTTTTCGCAGCAAATGACTTTTTTAACCTTTTTTTATTTAATTGAAAAATTCAAGTTTTTGCAAGACGCCCATGCTTTTCATGGTTTTGCGGCTCGCTGATCATTAATCTGGTGTCAGATTTACAACAAAAATTTGTTTAAACTATTTCAAGTAATAAATAATCTAGAAAAATATAGTTTTACGAAAGATGCATATGCTTTTCATTGTTGTTTTATACGCTGATTACGAATCTGGCATCCGATTTGGGAACTAAATAGTTTAAACTATTATTTAAATAAATAATTTTTTTAAATGAAATTTATAAGATTTATATGCTCATCACGGTTTTCTTGGCTGCTGATGATGAATTTGTTGTCAGATTTCGAGGAATTGATTGTTGCAACTATTTGTTGAAACAATAATATAAACAGTTAGATGACTTCCGAGTAACCTACTACTCCAACGTTTTTTGAAACGGTAATTATGAATTTTGCATCTTGTTTTTGTTATATGACTTTGTCAAAACTTTTTAGTAACAAATATTTGCATGAATAATAAATTTTTACTAACAATAAGATGCATCATATGCTGTTCATGGTTTTCTGAGTCACTGATCACTGAATTAACAAAAGGCACGAATCTTCCCTAAAAATTGTGTTATTAGTTATAACACAATTTTTAGAAAGTTTCTATTGAAAATTATATACTCTCTAAATCCGAAACAGTTAATTTTCACTGTTTGCCAGTCAGATTCCACTGTTTCATTATGTCAAATGTCGTGCACTGGGAACCAGTTGAAAGAGCTGGTTGAAACAGTACTTTTGACTGCTTCATCCAGTGACAAAGAAGAACTGCTCGAAACAGTATTATTACACTGTTTGAAACAGTAATTTTCAAATGGCGAAAACAGCGCTTTTGAAATGGTCGAAGCAGCGCTTTTCGCAGATTATAACAGTAATGTTGACTAGTTGAAACAGTTCTTTTAACAACTAAAAAGGTCCGAATGACTGTTTGAATCAGTAATTTAGACTGCCTCAATCAGTCGAAAAAGTGATAGAAACAGCACTTTTGCATTATTCGTGAGGAATAGAAACAAGGAATACTACCAAATCTGCTGTGACTTGTACTTTATTCGCAGTGGTATCCAATTATAACAAGGTATAACTTAAATTATCATAACTACTACCGAAGAATGTCATTAGAATATCATGTAAAATGAGCCTTATTGCGTAAGTGACTTCGAAGATTTTGGCTGGAAGCCGCAGATATATATTGCACTGGAAATATAATATAAAATTTATCTTAAATTGCAATGGTCCCCTTCGTACCGGGATGGTTCGGGACTGAAATTCTGATACGAGAAAGCGTAAATCTGGCAGTGTTATGCATAGGGAGGTACTCGTTTTGCAGAAGCGTAGTTCACTCTTTTGCATTGAGACTTACTGTTTACTGAAATAACTTCAAGTTTGTGCAAAACACTTGATTGCCTATGATTGAATGTTCGAAGCTTGGTGTGAGTTGCGAAAAAATCACGGTGCGAATGTGACCACTATATGTTTATAAAAATTTCTTCAGTAAATGTAGGTAAAATTAAAAAAAGAAATCAACAAAAGTTGAAGAGTCATGCGTTATCAGCGCACTGAAAATTCAAAATATTAATGTGAATGGAAGTGACAGAGCTCGATGGAGATTTTCTTACTCCGAAAATGTAACAATCGATGAAATTGTAAAAATTGAGTAGAGTTTTTGGGTATGCGATTTGGAAAACATGAAATAATTTGTAAAGTAAATCAAACGCTGCGAGCGGTGTCCTCATCACGTTGGGTGGTGTGATGAACCACTTGTCAATTTGTATGAAGGCAGTTGTTTCATCCTGGCCCTTGATGAACATTAGGTATGGTTGAAGTGGACCAACTGCTGCTTCTCTGATGTTTTCTTCTAACAAGGGAATGCTCGTGCCCTCCTGCAAAGAAGCTTTTTTTTCAAATATGCCCAAACACAGTTTCAGTCATTTCATTAGTTGGACATGAGAGTTTACTTACAGGAAGCATCACAATGAGTTCCGGATTGGGAACTTGACTTTTGTCAATAAAATTCGATTCCTTAGCCCTCTCTGAAACATCAGGTTCTTCTTCTGAAATTTTTGCCTGTGAATCAAAATGAGCAAAATTACTTTCATTCATTGTCCACTTTCATTTTTCTCAATTCGTTTGAAAATAAAATTCAATGTACGAGGTGTGACAATTAAGTAATGAGACTGATTGTATTGCCGCGCTTGTGGTAAACCTGCGACCTTGAAATTTTTTTCCCCTTTCCCCGGCATCCTTCTCCTCTCCATTGATATATTTACCGTCACTCTAGCTTGTTTAGTTCGCCTGCTACGTCGTGTTGAGTAGACGTGTGTTGGTGGTGCTCGTCACGAAAATGGAGAAACAAAATCTAGAGCAACGCGTCGCGATAAAATTTTGCGCCAGGTTAGGCGAAACAGCTTCGGAAACGTACGCTAAAATTGTAAAAGTGCATGGTGATAGTGCTCTTAGTCGTGCCCAGGTGTTTCGATGGCATAAAGAGTTTAAGGACGGTCGTGAAAACGTGGAATACGAGGCGCGGAGCGGGAGACCAAAGAGGTGCGGACTGACGCGAATGCGCAGCGTGTGCGCGCCCTAATCCATGAAGATCGGCGTTTAACAGTTCGAATGTTGGCCTCGGAGGTGGGTATGAACCGTGAAACAGTCAGACAAATTTCAACCGACGATTTTGGGATGAAAATGTTGTGCGCGAAGATGGTTCCACAGAACCTTTCTGAAGAGCAAAAGCAGCATCGAATGAACGTTGCAGAAGACTGTTTGGAACAAGTGAAAAACGATCCCACGCTACTTGATCGAGTTATTACAGGCGATGAGAGCTGGTTTTACCAATACGACCCGGAAACCAAACGCCAAAGCTCACAATGGTTGTCTCCGCACGCCCCCCGCCCGAAAAAAGCTCGCATGAGCAAATCAAAGGTGAAAACGATGATCATTGCCTTTTTTGATAGCCGTGGAATCGTCCACAAAGAATTTGTTCCACCGGGGCAAACCATCAATCAAGTCTACTATTGCCAAGTACTCGAAAGATTGCGAAAACGAGTCAACAGGGTGCGCCCAGACATCTCTCGTAACTGGATCCTTCATCACGACAACGCGCCGTGGCCTTCATCACACCGCCCTCAGCGTGTCCCAGTATTTGGCCTCTTAAGGGATCGCCGTGTTGCAACAGCCGCCTTATTCGCCCGATATGGCACCCTGTGACTTTTTTTTGTTCCCTAGAACAAAATCGGTGGTCAAAGGAACCCATTTTGAGTCGATTACGGACATCCAAGCGGCCGTGACGAAGGTACTCGCGAACATCCCAGTCGAAGCGTTCCAGAAATGTTACGACGCGTGGAAAACGCGCTGGAATCGTTGTATAGCTGCTCAAGGGGACTACTTTGAAGGAGATGGCAGAGTTGTAGAATAATTTTTAAATATACGGTTTTTATGGAATCAGTCTCATTACTTAATTGTCAAACCTCGTATTTTTAGTTATGAATTTTGAAAAATTATGAGTAATTCTTAATCGTAAGAATCATGACATGGTGGAACTTTCTTTCCCTTTTACTTTGGCAACTGACGCATTTGAAGTGGGTATGATTGCAGAGAGCATGATCATGGCTTTCAAGTTATCTGTCGAAAAAAAACACACGTTTCACCAATAGTTTTCAGGAAATATTTTCACATAATAGTTAACAAAGTCTAGAATTTGATGACGAATTAACTGGTACAGTTCGAGACAACTTTCAGTGTTTGTAAAACGATAAAGTTCGAACAACTTTCAGTTAACATACTATATGGATTGCCAATTTAGTTATTATCTATGTACAAGAAATGTTACTCAAGCAACATTATAAGTAAAAAGTTAGAGTATATTTTCGGCTACCATACAAATGAACTGAATAAAACATATACAGTGCGTCGAACTTGAAAGTAAACACTATTTTTTTTCCAAGTCCAAGTTTTTCCACGAAAGGAAAAGGGTCTCAGATTTAGGTATCCGTAGGCGAGGAAAAGAAAGACCCCAATTTTCACCCTCCAGCCGCTACGAGCACCTAATAGGTCCCGAAGGGATTCGATTTTTCAAAGTCTCCGAAAAACGAGACAAATCATAATATCTGTAAATAATGAAGAACACCAAAAAAAAAAAAATGTTTTAAAAAGCGCGGCGATTTAGGGGCTTGCGAAGGAAATTGAGTAGCAGCTAGAGGTAGGAAACATGTTTATTGATGAGGAACTCGAGAGTTTCAGAAATTCAAAAATTTTTTACAAACATTCAAACTTTATTTTAATTTGATTAAAAACAATAATTACAGTTCCAGTAGCATTTTTTTTTCAATGTGTATGTTCGACATGACCTCCATTTACATCAATGCACTCACGAACTCTTGTCAAAATGCTAGTCGTTACTGTAAGTAATTGTTCTCGAGTTATTTCTGCACATGCATTTTGAATTCCTTCTCGAAGTTCTTCAACGCTCTCAACGGTAGTATTGTAAATTTTTGATTTCAGGTAACCCCATAAAAAGAAATCCAATGGTGTTAGATCAGGTGACCGCGCGGGCCATCTTAATGGGTGAGAGTGTGTCCCGATAACTCGGGGACCAAAAATAGTCGATAGGAAATCTCGCGTTATTAATGCATTATGCGCTGGAGCTCCGTCTTGTTGTAACTAAATGTTTGCCTGAAAAAATTCCAGTGAGCAAATGGAGAATCCAAAAAATTGCGTAAACATAACTTTAATTTTTGAAACGATTCTAAAATTTGACTATCAACTTCAATACGACCCATTGGGACCCATTGTTATAGGAACGTTTAGAAGAGCATAATTTTGAACTTTTTATAAAAGTGTTCGAAAATTACTGTAGTAAACGAGAAAAAGTTTGTAGGAACTGCAGTTTAATGTCTTCATGTATGAAAATCGAATAGAAGTTTCATAATAAATCAACGAGTTCAATATTTGTTTATTCTACATTTGAGTACGTTAGTAAAAAAAAAAATTACTCCGATATCCATATTGCCCAATGTCGGTAAAACTTGATCCATTAATAAATCGAGATAAACTCCGGCAGTAAATCTTTCACTGATGAAGAAAGGTCCAATAAGTCTATCGTGGATAATCCCGCACCAAACGTTCACGGAGTAGTGAGTTTGACCATCAACTTGAAGTGGATTTTCTGGTGGATTTTGTAACCAAATGCGAAAATTCTGTCTATTAGGAGTGTCGTTCGTGTAAAAGGTAGCCTCGTCAGAAAATAATATCGAAGATATGAATCGTGGGTCGTAGCGTGATAAAGCCGAAATTCCCATACACGATTGCAGGCGTCGTTCTGTGTCACCAGCTCGTAATTTTTGAACAAGTACGGGACGGTATGGATGAAAATGTGCTTCCTTAAGAATGTTGCATACAATACTCTTTGAAAGTCGTCCTCCAATGAGGTTGAGTTCTTGATGAGTTCTTCTTCGAGAACTTACACGTGGATGAGCTTACGTATGATTGATTACAGCTTCCCTTAGTTCTTCATTGATTGCTCGGTTTATTTGTCTGTACGGACGAGGATTTAGGTTCCCCGTATTTTCAAAAGTATTTCGAATTTTAAGAATTGTCCTGGTCGCTGGCACAGGCCGACCTGGGAACCAGTGATGCCAGATCGGATTTTTCGTTTCCCGCGAGGGGTCGCTCCAAATCCCGCTAAAAACCGCCAGATTCAAATAAAAAGCCTAATAATCGTTTCTACCAAAACTTAAACATTTTTAGATAAATATAAGATGTAAAAATATTCTGCTTTATGAATAATTTTTCACAATCATCTACTTTTTTCAGTTATCATTTTTCCTCGTGTCATTGGAGAAAATAAAAAATAAAATTGAAAAAGGAAAATTTTTTTTCTTGCAACAAAAAACACAGAAGTTAGGCGTGAAATCAAAAAATGTTTAATTAGTGTTAAGAAGTTTTATCTTAGAAAATCATATTGCTATAGCATTTTTTGCAACACATATAACGTTCTCTTGAACATTTATGTATCTTCATGCATCGCCATCAGAATTCAATATAATTACAACGTCGTTCAGTGCTTCCAATTCTAATTTCTCTTCTGCGCTGCATGTCGATGAATCCGACTTAGAATATTTGTCTAATGAACTGATTTGTCTTAAAAAATCTTCAGGAACATCATAATCCATGCAACACTTGTTAAGGCGCCGCAAACCGAAACGAATTTTCAGAATCGCATTAACCATTCCAACAGTTAATCGATTTCTTTGTTTGTTTTTAACGAGATTCAATTGACTAAAAATGCGTTCAACATCCGCGTTTGAATGTGGCAAAACGAGGACTTTGAATGCAAATTCAACTAATTCTTTGAAAGGGTTCGATCCAGAAGCGTCGACATATTTACTAACTTCTATCCAAAACGGAATCGTTTCTTTCGTCTCATTCCATTTAACAAAATTGATCTTAGAGAATTGCATTTCAATATCGCTTATTACATCTGGTGTTTTGTTGAAAAATCTGAGCAAGTTACATAACGAGCTTTTTGAAACTGACAAAAGAGATACTTTCTCGAGAACATCAATATTATCGGGTAATCTTTGTTTCAACTGCTTAACTAAGCAGACCAAAAAAGTTTTGCATTTTTCTCGGAAGGTGCATTCGTCAGCAGGAGACAGTTTTTTCATCTTTTTCAGGTCGTCCAACTTATTTTCAGCTGCGTAACCCAGATATGGTTTCGGAATGAGGTAGTCATCGATGGTTTGCGTGAAAATGTTGAGGCGATGCGCTGATGGATCGACGATTTTTTGTGCGAGAGATCGAATGAGTAGAGCCAAGTCCTGTAAATAATATTAAATAAGATAAAGATATTTAAGATGACACGCAAGACGAGGTTGAGTATTTCCTGAAATTTACCTGCAAAAGCTTTGTTGGGTCGACACTTTTCGATTCAAACAATTTGTTGACTTTCTGTACTTCAGTCAATATTGGCTTCAAAAACAACAGGTACGCCAAGTTGATCTCATTCTTATACATTTCGTATAACATTCCTGAAGCATAGCATTTTTCGGAATCTTTGCTGATGCTGAAGTGAAGATGCAGTTCAGGCCACTGATCGATGATGTGGGTTGTTGCGGGTTCTATTGAAATCCATCGAGTATCTGGCATCCTCAGCATCTTTAATGGTATTTTTCCCAAATTCAGGGTTTCATAGAGCATTTTGTATTTGAGTTGCCGTGAATGAGACTTGCTGAACCATTTGTATGTTTCGTTTATGAGGAATTCTAAGTGTCTCGGGAAAGCACTACAGCATGAGAAAGAGCGAGTTGTAAGGAGTGGCACATACACCTGATCAAAATCAGATCAGGGACGAGACTTTTCAACTTGGCGTAGACCCCATTATTAATGCCAACCATGACACTGGCGTTATCCGTTCCGATCCCACGCATGTTTTTTATGTCCAAATTCAGACTCGAAAGCGTTGAGGTGACGGCTGCAACAATCTCATCTGCATTGCAGGCTTCTAACTCGACGAGGGCTAAATATGTCGAGTTCAATTTCTCAGTAAATTTTCCAAAATAAATTATTGCTATTCCTAGCAATTTCGTCACGGAGATATCATTGGACTCATCCAACAGCAAACTGAATGGTCCATCGCCGATATCTTCAAGAAGTTCTTTTTCGAAATGAGGAGCCAGAAGCGTTTTGATGATGAGACTGCATTTTGTCCGACGCATTTTCAAACTTCGAGCGGCTGAGCTTTCAGCGAATGCAGTGTGATACATCTGCGTCAGATGATCGACGACCATTATCGAGCTGTGATTGGTGATGAACAGCGCAGAAAGAGCTTCCGCTTTTGATGTCGAAAGATTTTCTTCGGGGAACACTAAAACTATCTGACGTTGTCTCGAAAATGGCTTGCTAGCTTCTTGATGTTTTTTTGTCTTCACATGATCCAAAAGGTCAGAGTGCTTCGCCTTGAGGTCACTTTTGCAGTATCTGAAAAATATTTCGATTAAGTTAAACATTATTTTTGAACATTCAGGCTATGATAAATTACTCTAATAAAAAATTTATATTATTTATTTGATCAACAAAAATTTCATGAGAATTCAGATTTAGAAATTCATTTTTCATTTTTAGTATGATCTGGTAGAACTGCAAAATTTTTGAAATTGTAACTGAAAACTTTAAAAAATTTTCAGACTATTTAGAAAATTTCTAAAAATTTTCCAAAATCGACTTTTTTTCGTTGCGATATTTTGCTCAGCAAAATTGGGGTATAACCTCTGGCGTCAAGTTGGCATCAGTTTCTGGTGCTTAGTTGGTACCGGATTATCACTGCCAATATTGCTTCACACATTTGAATTTACCGCGTAGTTTATTGTTATTGCCACAAAACTATCGTAAACTTTTCATAGCATGTAATTTTTTTTTTTAGAAATTTAGAAATACTAAAATAATCTAAGCATTTATTATAAATCAAGTGATAATTTATAGTTCAATAATGTTGAACCCTCATTTCAATAACTACAGTCATTTAAAATTTTTGAAATTTCCGATTATTAATAAAATGCGGCATCGATCATTTTTAAAATAAATTATTGTTTTATTTATACCTGCAGCGAACGTGAGTTTTGGAACCTTCGATTTTTCTGAGCCAGTCCTTTAATAACGATTCACTGAACCACTCATCCCGGACTTTTTGAAGATAATTAGCTTTCGGTTTCCCCATGACTCACGAGCTAAATTACTATTTTTCAAAAACACCGTTCAACGGAATTATCATTTTTTTTAAATTAACCTATTTAATTTACTTCTCTCAAGTTTACTATTCACAAACGCAGACTTTTTAATCAATATGTTTACAAAATATAAACAAAAGAAGGGTTTTCGTTCATTTGTTTTAAAAGTGTCTTCAAGAGCTACCAAATACGGTACGTAACATGAAATATCCCTATATAACAATAAAAGTTGCAAACTTCAAATCTACGGTGCGTTCCAGAACTCGAATGAGTTCAATTTACGCAAGAATTTTATACCGATGAAAAACTGCGCGAGTTAAACTGGGTCGAGTGTCGAATTTTGAAACGTACCCCTAGAAACCACTAGTTTTCCCGCCAACCGCAGTAACTTCTTTTTTACCGCTGACATGGTTTCAAAACCGCTAGAACTAGCGGGAAAACCGCCAATCTGGCAACACTGCTGGGAACACTTGAATAAAACTTTCCCGAACTTCTCGAATGCTTTGACCTCCATACAGCCGTTGAATAATGAACAATTTTTCACGCAGCTGATGCACTACCCGAGGCATTTTCACGTATCATAAAAATGAAATGTTATAAAATTAAATCAATTTCTCGCGATAGGTTTCAAAAGCAACTATCCAGCACAAAAGCGGGAAACAGACTGATATTCTCTAACAGGGAAATTTTTTTTCACCAATATTTAAAAATCAACATCGAATCCCTTCGGGACCTATTAGGTGCTCGTAGCGGCTGGAGCGTGAAAATTGGGGTCTTCCTTTTTCTCGCGTACGGATACCTAAATCTGAGACCCTTTTCCTTTCGTGGAAAAACTTTGACTTGGAAAAAAAATAGTGTTTACTTTCAAAGTGGACGCACTGTATAGCCAAACACATTTAATTGTTGTACATAAACAAGTATATGCTGTAATTTTTAGTCTAGGAAGGACTAACCATTTTAAGGTCTGCAATGTACATACCGTCATTTATGAGGCTGCACACTTTTTTGTGAAGATGCAAATGATGATGCTTTGTGTAGGCGATGATTTTCTCTGCATACTTCACAGGAAACGAAGTCAATAATTTGTCACCGTGTCCAGGATAGCATTTCTCGAATTCGATATCGATCTGTATGCGAAAAATATTAATTGCAATAACTATTACATATTGTTTAACAGAACATCGAAATATTACTATTTCTCCATGGTAATCAATTAGTCGCGGATATATTGTGAAAATTTCAGAAATTGCCGGCAGGGACGTATCAATCTATTTTTTTCTGTTGTTGTACGTGATATCCAAACTTTGCATGATATCAGCTTTGTTCAGTTCGTCTGGTTTTTTGAATTTCATGTACATGATCTAATAAAAAAATTTTCCTTTGTCATTATCATGGAAATTGCTTTGCGGCCATAACGTTTTCACTTAAGATATTGATGAAAATTTTGAGACCTATCTATTCAAAGAACTATTGTAACGATATTAAAATTTCAAAATTATTAAAATTGTGTTGAGATGATTTTACTAGAATAACGTCTGAGCTGCAAAAGTTTGTGCAAAGTTGTATATTGTTTTGAACTAGCTTGAAAAAAAAAAATGGATATTCGAAACTTCATAGAAAGAAATATCGCAGTTTTCTAACCGCAAAAGAAATCATTTATAACACTGAAAATTCATACAGAAAATTAAAGAAACACTACAGGTGATGAAATTCACCAAACCTAACCTTGTCTTTTAACTCTTGCTCTGGCAGCAATTCTGGCTCAGACTCTCGCTGAGCAGAGTTTGTCTTGTTCGCTTGTCTTTTCAGAGCTGCTCTTGCGTAAGCTTTTTCATTAGGTGGTAATTTCCTTTGAAGTCGCCACAATTGGAATTGAATAAATGAGTGTCCTCTGGCTTCAGGATTGTAGAAATGATGCTAAATACAATGAACTTTTTTTAAAAAAAGTTAGATAGTTTAAATCTATGAAACACTGATGTGCAGAAACGAATATACAGATTTTCAAACTTAGCAACGTGAGTATTTATGGAACTTTACAATATGAGTAATTTTGACATCATATTTTTCTAAACTGACAGGTTGGCTATTTAATTAATCAAGTATTTTTGAATATCACAATTTAGACATATGTCAATATGCGAATAGAAGAAGTTCTATACTAAAAAACTTAAAAATTAGAGAACTTTGTAGGGTTGTGATTATTGAAGGGTATAGAATTGAATGGCTTCATAATTAATTAAATTTTCTAAAATAAGATTCTGAGAAATTTAGGAATCAACATACAAAAATATTATTAGAAAACTTTGGGAATCTAAAATTTGAAATTTTCATGACTGGAAAAAGACTGGATACTTAAAAATGTGCAAAAATATACTGATATTATTCATGCAACAAGATGTCTAGAGTACAAATCCTGTATATATTAAAGTATTACGTGGGCGGCTCCTTCTGCAGCTTCATTTCTCAATAAGGGGTATGTTTCTACTATAGCTTTTGCCAACGCGATCTTTGCATCTTCTGGAGGGTAGCTGCAATTAATCACGAAGATTAGTTTTTCGCTATTTCTTATATAATGTTGTGCATAGGTATAGAATATTAAGAGAACATATAAAAAATGATTTTAGGAAAATACTTTAAAAAATGTATGCCGGAATAGTTACGCATAAAACAAATATTTGAAATGTTCCACGAACGTTTTTAAAAAATGTTATGAAATTAAAATAATTTGGGCGTAATATGTCCAGAATATTCTAATTAGTAACTAATACCATTATAGTGAATGTTCTTGCTATACTCCACAACTATTTCGTGTTAGAAGGTATAGAACGACGCGGGTCTTTTGATACTTACTAATTATTGCCTTGAGCCTTAACTTGTTCAGCCACTACTATTCTCAACATGGCTCGTCGTTGATTTTCCCCGATTGGACCTTTAAGCAATTTTTGATGCAAGTCTTTTCCTTGTGGATGATCATTCATGAAATCATTGAGGGACATCTATTCCTGAAATTTGACCTAGTTAGGAAAACGAAATTTGTTTAAAAAAGAAGCTATTTAGATAAATATATAATACCATGAAACGGTTTGCTGGAATTTTGCGATTCAACAAGTCAGGTTTCTCTAGTGTGTTTGGAATATTGTAAACAGTCGTAGGTGTAACTTGTTCTATAACAAGTGTATCAGTACGAGTGACTGTTCCATCGTTTTCAACGTCAAACATTTCAGCGAGGATTGGGCGTGCTGGTAAATCGTGCTGCACTTCTGTTATCTGTACACAGATAATAAAAAAGTTCGAATGATAGTCATTTTTAAAAAATCTTGAATAATAGCAATACTCGCGAAAAGTACGAAAAGTTGATTCTCTCGCACACAAACAACAAATTAAGATAGTATAAATTTTGCGAAAAGTGAAATAAATATTATTCAAATCAAGTCAAGGTATTACATGAGTAACAAATGAGAGTTGCTCTCGGATTAATAACAGAAACTTTTACACTTTACAACAGAAAGTTTTATTTTATAACTTGTTTATTGGGAAATGATTGACACTAAATATTTACTCCTCTTCTAGAAAATGTATGATTTCTAAAAGAGACAAGAACAAGCATTTTTATATATGTATTTTTTTCGAACCAAAAAAAAATTTTTTTCTACGTAACTATAATAGCCTTAAATAAGGATTGTAACTCGCATTTTCAGATTCTTTCTTGATTTTCGCAATAAATTTTAAAATGACTCGGCGTGTCCCTAAAACGAGCTTCAAATAGTTGACCAAATCGTTCTCGCTCAGGTCCAAAAGCACATCCCCAGTAACAAAGTTCTCTGAGAATAACCATTTCATTATTATTCATTGCAAATTATCATTTGCAATAATAAAGATGCTGAGTAATTCACTGTACTCTTGAATTGGAATAGAATAATCGGAGTTTTGTTAATGAAAAAATTATGCAACTCGTAACTTCTTCGTCAATTGAATTACTCAACATCTCGATTTTCATCTTGACTAGAAAATAATCTCATAAGTGATCGATCAAAATAACAATTTTAATGTATGGTGTTTACGCCGAGTTGAAACAAAATCAAACTTCTATTTTATTCTACTCATAAAGTACATTCAATTTTTTATTTAACTTCATAACTTTTACGTTACGTTATCCTTACATCAAAATCATCTGTATGAAATTTACTTCTACTTTATAAAAAAAAAAACCGTAATAAGATATATTGAGTTTTTTGGACCAATTTTCAATATTGTAAAAGAAATTTTCCTTATTTGATTTTTTTTTTTCAAATATACATTGTTTATTTTTCAGGGCTTTTTGGTTTCATACCATCTTAAAGTAGAATGTGTCGTAAGCTTATGTACAAAGCTTCAGTTGTGCATAAAGTCCAAGGGCTTACGGGTTTGTAATAAGCAAGAGAAGTTATCGAGACAAATTCGTATTTATCGCTTTCCGACTCTATTTCGATTTCGAAAGCATTCAAGCCTGGATGAAACTGTGTTGTAATTGCAGATGTTACAAGTAAGTACACTGATGTGTCACTTAAGATAACTATCTCAACAATTTTTCCAAAGGAGGGAACACAGAAATCACTTTGAGCTGCTGACTTCAAGCAAACAAAAAGCCCTGTACGAAATTCTACTCCATTCACTTTGACAGATTTTGCTTGAAACATAAAATCAGAATTCAATTATCCCAAGGCTTCAATAAAACTTTTGCTTTTCATGGTATTTATGCGAACTGTTTTCCCCGAAACAACAGTGACATTGCTCAGTCTGACATCCCCAGCCCCCCATTTGGAACATTGAGCATATTGACAAACTTTGATTAGACTTTTTGCAGGGTTCTTGAAGTTTTGCATGTTTTGAGCTCTTTGCTTGATGATGCTGTGTTTTGCTTCAAAACGTGCGCAGAAAAAATTTCTCATTGGGCCAGACCATAGAATACATTCAGCATAATGCGTCAAATGATGTAATTTGTTTGTAGGGTTTGTGTTTGGAAACAGCCGAACAAATGACTCATAAAAATCTCGTGTAATCAACTTCAAATATGGCATTAGAGATCGCAACAATCTTGGAGCCATCACTATTTCTATGATTCGTAAGAGTAACAACACCAACTCTGTATATTGGTTGCCTTCCGGTACTTTATCAGCAACAAAGAAAGGAAACGCTCGGAGTAAAAGCCATGTTTGAAAAGCCTTTTGGCCTATTGAATGATTGCTATCATTCAACATTGGCAATGTAAATATTGCAGATGGACTGTTTTTTTTCTCTGTATATCCGTATTGAAATGCTGATATTTTTTCATTGAACTCGTGAACAGTCAAATATTTATTTATGGTGATGAACCGATGCAAAACTAGTTTTAATACCATAGAGGCAACTCCACCGCTACAAAATAAATCATGCATCGGATCAAAATTTTTGTTCAAAGTCAAATGGAAAAATTCAGCTTCATGTAAGAAACAATCCCCTTTCATGCCAGTCTCCTTTTTGGCTTTAGCAGAGTAGCCTTGTTGTTCTAAATGCTCCAAAGAGCGAGCATAGTTATCTTCTGTTCTACTTTCTTTTTTTATCAACTGTTTGCTGTGTAAGTCAGAACGAGTATACAGACAGAGACGGCCAAATTTGTCAACTGAGGGACCCAGCAAATTTAACACGTCATGAACAGCTAATGTATCTCCACAGAATGATGTCAAACAAGCACGTAATGTAAAACTGCCAACATCCTTCAAAACTGTACTGACTCTTTCCGGACTTTCTAGTTTTTGTAGATCAAAAAAGAATCTTTCCAAAATGTGTCCAAAACCATACTGTTTTACATCAGTATAATTGCACAATATCAGAGTGTGAATGCTTCCTAAACAAGAATTTATTTGAGGTGGGACGTTTTGAATTGTAAAGTAAAAAGCTCCAAGTTTATGAATCCCAACTTTTGAACCAAGTGGGTTAACGATTTCAAGTTCGTCGTAGTACAATTGAATCCTTAATGCGTGTTTATGTTGCTGCAAGTAAGGATGCTTTTGAAAATGATCTCCATCTACAAATGATGAAAGACTGCCATTTGGAGAAGGTTTTTCACTTATGATTGCCTTTCGTGCCATCGAATTCGACATAACAAGTTTCAAAGTTTCAATTACTGACACGTACTGATATGTGTTCAGCACCAAAGATGGTACATACGTTCCACTGCTTTTACTCAAACCTTTATCGATTCGTTTTAGTAGAGGGATTTCTTCTAGTTGCAAATATTTCAAATTTTCAATTAAAGCATTCTCCTGCTGTTTGAGGGTTCGTAAACCATCGAAAGGACTATCAAAATCAAAAAAGTCTATTAGGTTTTGTGCATCTTGATCATGTTGAAGGTTTTTTGTGTGTAAGAACTCAAGAATTTTCTTTTTCTGACTGCGTGTATTTTAGTAAAGCAATTCCTCACATTCATCTATAAAGGTATGTAAAAGCGTTTCTGTCATAGTAGAATTTTCCGTTTTCAATCTACAAATCATTCTCAAAACAAACAGCTTCAAATCGAATTCATCTTCAGAATTTCCACCCTCATTCATCAATCCAGAACCAGGATTAGTATGTTCAGTTGATTCTACAACATTCGAAGGCCCACTTTCCAGAAAATCAATATCCATATTGTAAGACCGATTTTGAATACTAATAGCAGCTGGAGATTTCTGAGAATTTTTCTCAACAGTGGCATTATTATCTGCAACGCCATCAGCTCTTAATTCTTTCATATGACTTTCGACATGCTTTCTGAGATTATAAAAATACTTAAAATGTCTTTTACAATCGTTGTATCCGCATGGAAAACCATTAGTTACTCCTTTAGTTACAGTCAACCCATGCTTTATTTGAAAATGTCGCGATAACTGATCAAGCCCATTAACAGTTTGCCCACAAAAACTGCACGTCAACTTATCCATTTCGGAACTTTACAGATCTAGAAAGGAGCAACCTCGTTAGAAACTTTGAATATTTTGTTACATGAAAAATAATTTCATTAACATATAAGTACAATTCAATTATTCAGATTTATAAAGAAAATGTATGCGTACATACATTAAAAAACTATACCGATAAATTCAAGCTAACCTGATTAGTTCTAGCAGGTTCCTAGTAACAGCGATGCTCTTTTGGTTTCAACTAGTAAAATTTTTATTAATTCAATTAGTAGTTCAGGCATTTACTATTGTATAAGTGAAATTTTTCAGATGACTAAAGAATTAATGGACTACTACTGTTTCAATAAACTCTTTTGTATTAATGAAAATCTTTTTCATATACATTATAATTGATTCTGATCCTGAAGAACTACTTCACACATTTTTTCAGACAATTTTCTCAATGCAAAATACAAGTTGTTTGTGAATAATGTGTTTTTAAATAAGGTACATAAATTATACCTGATTTTTAAAATTTGAAATTTCGACAATTATTAAAGTTATTGTTTACAAAAATTGAAAATTAAAAAAATTGCATAATGTGAATGAAAATTCCAAAGAAAATAATCACTAGATTATGTAAATGGCATTGTTTTCATGAAAAATTGATTTGTAAATGTTTATTTCTTTGCAGTAAATCTATTCATGTTTTATTATGGTATTAAAATAAAAATAATTTATCACAGAAGAGTAGGAAATTTATTCTCAAATTTAAAAAAGTAATGTAAAGTGGATTGAATATATACTAAATTGTAAAAATATTATTTTGATATTTAAGATATTAAAATTATATATTATATTATTTTATCCAATATTGAATAAAATAAGAATTGAAAATATTTATTTCTTAAATTCTTATTAAAAAAATTTGTTTCTTATAAGGTTTTTATAGGGATAAAAATCATCAGGTAATTATATTTTATTCTAGAGAATTCAAGTTTTGTAAAAAAATTAGAGTTGTGTGGAATAAGTTTCGTAAGAAATTCTGTGTAAAATTAATGTAAAATTTGTCATATTTTACAAAAATGTTACCGAGAAAACAATTACTTTTTTTTATATAGCATTTTCAATTGAGAAGTTGTTATTATGAAAAATTGATTTGTGAATGTTCATTTCTTCGCAGTAAATCTATATTCAAGTTTTTATCATAGTATTAAAATAAAAATAAATAATCACAGAATAGTAGGAAATTTATTCTCAAATTTAAAAAAGTAATGTCAAGTGGATTGAATATATTCTAAATTGTAAAAATACTGTTTTGATATTTAATATATTATAATTATATATTATATTACTTTATTCAATATTAAATAAAATGAGAATTAAAAATATTTATTTTTTAAATTCTTATTAAAAAAATTAGTTTCTTATGAGGTTTTTATAGGGATAAAAATCATCAGGTAATTATATTTTATTCTAGAGAATTCAAGTTTTGTAAAAAAATTAGAGTTGTGTGGAATAAGTTTTGTAAGAAATTCTGTGTAAAATTAATGTAAAATTTGTCATATTTTACAAAAATGTTACCGAGAAAATAATTACTATTTTTTTCTATAGCATTTTTAATTAAGAAGTTGAGATATGTCATTTTTTATTGCTTTTTACATGTTCATATATTTCTGGATTCCAAAAATAAAAATTAATAAATCCAGGGTTGTGGAACATATTGTTTTTGATGGCAAAAAAAATATTTTTGTGAAGTTTCTCATGCATTATATGAGTAAAAGAGTCTTGCAAACTTTTTCATACTTTAATTGATTATGATCGTAAAGGAATGCATGATATATTTTTTACACATAATTTGTTTAATCTGAAAATACAAATCATTTTTGATATTTTCCCAAGTGAAGTATGTTAAAATTGTAACGATTTTATGATAAATATAGAGCTATCTATTTTTATATTTTTTATTTTGCTTGTTTACTATAATATGCAAGTATATATACTTGTATATCATGATTTTTTATTTATATACAATACTCATCATAATTTGCTATTAGCAATTTTTTTATTTATTCAGCGATTTGTTCTGCATGAGATTTTTATAAGTTATATTAAATAATACCTTTAAATTTCTCTCCGATTTCCGGGTTGACCAGCTCGCTTATGAATTCGCCAACTCTTTCTACCGACCATTGCCGAACTTGGTCTTCAGAATACTGCTCCATGACTGTAAGAATTTTTTTTTTTTTTTTTTTTTCAAAAGTTTATGGCGTTATATTTTTAAAGAATTTCTTCGAACACATTTTTATTCTTCTTGACATTTATAAAGGTCAATTTGAGAAAAAATAGTTGAATAAGGTATTATAAACATTTACCACAAATACATTCCCTATTTGTAGAAAACACTGAAACCTTATTTTTCAGTACGACATATTATTCTTTTCAATTTTCTGGATCATGGTTCCTTAGAGGTTATGTTTCCACATGTTACAATTTTCAACGTTCGAAGTTTATAATGGTTTGGAAATCAATGTAGGTAAGTTTGAGATTAACGAAATAACGTCAAGTCGATAACAGACGTAAATAATACCTGGAATCGTTTAGCTTGAAGAAAATTTAGCATGCCTGCTTGTAAACAAATCTTATAGTTTCTCTATTTCATTGCTATAAAATATTGATGATTTCATAATATGGAAAAAAAAGCCTTCATACTTACTATTTACTGGCGAGAAGAGTAGATTCGATGTTTTGAGTTCAGTATATATTACACAGTACACGAAAAAAAAAACTGACCAACTGCGCTTTGACGGAATTTACTATTGTCAAGATGTACACTGACGTACACGATATGTATCTCAATGTATCTGACAAATGACAAAAGATGTGTGCTGCTTTGTGCTGGATTAACCAGCAAAACCAGAAGTTTTTAACTGGTGAAACAGTGCAAATTCAGGTGCTGGTCTAGTCAGCACTCAAAAGCTGATCATCAGTTCAAACCACTGTTTGTCCATTGAAATTAACTGTTGAAACAGTGTGTTATATATTGCATTTTATACAATATATATATATTATTACAGTATTTTTCGAACTCTTTCATTTCTGGCAAAAACACATTCAGAACGCATTTGTCTTTTTTTTTGTCATCAGAAATGGTTATGACGACTCGATAATTTGGGATTCCCGATTCATTTTCTTTTCTTCGAAATTATTAAGTGAACGTTTCTGTTATCTGCTTTTGCTATATAACGAAGTAAAATAGCTAGCCTGAAATCTATTTTTTTTATTCGAACAATAGCACAAATCGAGAAGCATTTGTTTCTCATTCCTTTTCAATTTCCTCCGAACATCATTTTTTTTTTGTAATTTTTCAGAGCCTCATCAAGAACCATTTACTTGTTTTTTGAAAAGAGTGGAAACTCCCAGATGATAACTGATTACTCGGATTTCGAAATATCCTATTTTTTTTTATATCTGTCATTTCAATAATGACAAGTTCACATGATCCGGAAACGAACAAAAGATTGTATTGGCCAAATGGCAGAACATGAATAATTCTTTCCTCTAACAATGAAAGGTAATTATTTTGTTTTTGGGGATTTCCACGATTCACGATAGCAATATCTTTCTGTAAATTGAATACTTCTTGCCTCCCACCTAAAATCTTTGGGTATATAAACCCGGAGTTTTTCATAGCGGGGGCTCAGGCGGGCTCGCTCTCGGTTGTTAGTGTGGTTAGTTGGTTGTTAAACGGGTAGTCAGGAGTAGTCCAATGACAGCCAGTAGTCGAGTTCTGTTAGTCAGTAGTTCGGGCGGTTTTTGATTTTCTGTTCAGTGTATTCGACTTGGGCCCTGAACACGCGCCTCGGAGAACGGCGTAAAATAAAGACTTGAGGAACTTCATCATCTTAGTGGGGAGGACACGGAAAATACGTAGGACTTTATTGCCAGTTTAAGGAAACGACAACATCAAGATATATTTTATATTGTCATCGGACGAGGTTTAGTATTCTTAATTCTGTACGAAACTCGCCAATTTTCGATTCCAAACAACGTGTAAATCGTGACAAAATAAATTCTACTTTGATGATTACAATTGGTTGCTCTCATTGATGACACCCTCGCATTTTTGTGAGTCTTGGATTTTCTAAGACACCTGAGTTGTTACAGTACATAACAAGTGATTTACGAGAGCACTGACTCAAACAGTTAAATTTTAACTGTTTCGGATTTAGAGAGTAGTTCATATAGGAAAATTATGATGTATCACGGTGAGTTGAGAATTACTTTTGTTCGTTTTTTGTTTTTACTAGTCCACATTTCTTTGTCTCGGGGAAGCGGGATTTCATTTATTTTTTTAAAAAAAAAAAAAAAACTTCTATTTTCGGTTTGAAATAGTTCCTTGGCGTCCTGTGAGGGAATACAAAAGTTCTTGGTGGACTATGGGAGAACTATCATTATTGATGATACAAATGGATGATGCACGAATAATACAATGAATGATACACGGATGATTACAAATTAAAAATTCTAGTAACTCATGAACGCGCCTTTACTTAATGAAATTCAATTAAATCCTGCATCAGTTGTAAAGAATTTATTATTTCAACTCTTTTTTCTAAACACGTATTTGTAAGATGGAAGTTTTTGCAAGACCAATGACCTTTTCTCTGCATTCTATCACTGATCATGTACCTGGTGCCAGATTCACAGTATTTATTTGTTTGCACTTCATGTTATATTAATATATATGTATAAATTATATTTTTCGTAACAATAAAATGCTTGTTACAATTCTATTGGTCCGCTTATTACGAATCAGTGAAATCAGTCATCTAGTTCGCAAGCTAATTCGTTTCAATTAAGAATAACATTGATTTTATGTTGAAAAAATGATGACAAAAAAGTCTTCTATAACGACTAAAAAAAAAAAGACCGTATGCAACATCTAGCAACTTCGATTCCAAACCATCTGATAGAAATATAAGCCTACACGGATTATTTTTGACAATTAGGTACAGGATTCGTAATTAGCAACCAAAAAAAACCATAAAAAGCGAGTGCATTATACAAACACAGTTTTATTTTTATACATTAGTTTATTGAGACCAATGGTTAAAGCAGACACTTGTGCAATGGTAACACCAGATTAATGACCTATATTACTAGAATTAGCATATGCGGCCTGCAAACTTAATAATTTTTCAAATATTTGTCACATAAAGCATTTACAAACTTATATTCAAATTTGATGCCAGATCCATAGCAATAGCGTACGAAACAACTATGAAAAACAAAAGAACCTATAAAGAGTCAAAACACGCCAAGTATGTCACAAAAATTCCACTACATCACGGAATTTTGAAAAAAATAGTGTTTTGTAAAGTCTTCATGTGACTCATTTTACCATGTAAATTATTCGTCAAAATATTGTTATTTGTTGCTGTTATAAACAATTAAACTTTTTTGTAAGCGTTCAATAAAAAATTCATGTCTCCAAAACAACTCAATATAATCAAATGAAATTTTTTTTCATGAATTCGTATGAGTTTGTTCTGTATCCTAAGCAAAAAAAAATTCAATAATAATTGTTTAAACAAATATTTGTAAACCTAATTATTTTGATTTGGATTTTTTAACGCTTTCTTCACGCTGAAAAAATTCAAATTTTTTCGCTAATAATACGGAAAACGTTCAACTATAATAACACCGTACAACAAAATTTGCGTTTTTAAAAAAAAATTTAACCAAATAAGACTCAAATGGTTACTAAAGACCCCTTGAATCAAAGTACGAATGGTTTGTTGCGATCTAAGCTTGTTTTGTTAATTTTTTTGCAATTTAACAAATTTATTGACAACTTGGGCAATTATCAATCGTTTTTCAATGTTCAAAAACGATAATATATGTTTTCGAACAAAAGGATCTCATTTTTGAAGCAAAAAATTGAAAAAAAAAAAAAAAAAAAAAAAAAAAAAACAAACGAATTAGAAATACGATTCCTATTTATTTTTGAAGCAAAACATCCGTTATTGCCCTTGCACCACGGGCGGTCATTGAGTAGAGTCTCGACAGCATCGGCTTTCTCTCGTTCCGAAACTCTGAAAGCATTCAGCATCTTCCGGGCGAGAGAATTTTAGTTTACTTACTTTACCGTTTCCACACTTTGAGTAATGTTATAATAAGGGTTTGCCTGTAAATTACGTGACGCGAATTTCATGATTTTTAACCCTTTCCGGCCCCTTGTGATGCAATTCTCCATAAGTGTTAATATGAAGCGTGACATTCAACTTAACCTTCCCTTCTTCTCCTAAGAATGTCACCCTTATTGTAAATGAAAATACAATAAGGGTGACTTCGTATTTTCATTTACAAATGCCATAGATTGTAAATGAAATCGATGTATCAATCAAATTTTTGCATTAATTACGTTCTATTTAAAGCGCTTTAGACGAATTCAAAACTGTATTGCTTAAAAGAAACTTCGAAGTATCAATTTTGAAAAAAAAAAATAACAGTTTTCTGATAAGCAAAATTCGATGGCGAAATCTTGAAAATAATTTTTATTTAAAAACTATAAAATCCAAATTGCGGGAAAAGAAAAAAAATTAGAAGGAGTCACTTTTAAAATTCATAAAATGTGGGGGCAACTTAATATGTTTTGAAACGAAATTTTTATAAATTTTCCAGTCTACCTTCGGCTGATTGATACCAAGATCCGTAGAAGAATCAAAAATGGCCATAAAAAAATTTTTCTACTAGCCCTAACCTTACGGAACAATTCATTTGGGAGAATCATCCTCTTTTTATGTAATCTGCATGTTTTGAAATTCGAGACCCTCTAAACTAAAATTCTCTGGTAAAGAACCGATAATCTCTTTCGGAATTTCTGAACGAGAGAAAGCCGATGCTGTCGTGACTCTACTCAATGACCGCCTGTGGTACGATGGCAATAATGGATGTTTTGCTTCAAAAATAAATAGGAATCGTACTTCTAATTCGTTTGTTTTTTTTTTTTTTTTTTTTTTTTTTTTTTTTCAATTTTTTGCTTCAAAAATGAGATACTTTTGTCCGAAAACATATATTATCGTTTTTGAACATTGAAAAACGATTGATAATTGCCCAAGTTGTCAATAAATTTGTTAAATTGCAAAATAATTAACAAAACGAGCTCAGATCTCAAAAAACCTTCGGTACTTTGATTCAAGAGATCTTTAGTAACCATTTGATTCTAATTTTGTTTAGGTAATTTTTTTGTGTTGTACAGTGTAATCCATTAATAGAATTTTGTCGTTTTTTTCCATTCCAAAGATAATTATTTTTTTGTCGCTCAATTCACTATCTCCGCGCTCGAAACGTTCCGCAATATTGCCATTACAGCGTCTAATTTTTCATTTTGCACCTCATCTTACATTGCGATTGAGATAAATTAAACAATGGAGAACTACAGAACTCTAAATTCCAATAAAATATTCATTTTCATAGCATACAATATACAATGGCCATATCAACATTAGAGCGTGCATGTCGAACAAACCATATGTCTATGTTCAAATTTTGATCGCAAACAAACACATTTGTTCAATTATCAACGTGAATTTTTTATTGAGGTAACAACTTCAATTGACAAATTAGTTAGTTTCTAGTATTAGATAAGTTGGAATTTGAAATATTTAAATTAGTTCTCAGACATTTTTATGAGTAATTATGCAACATCTTTACCTTCTTCTTGTAATGTGTGCGGTTGAAAACAAAACTTCGAAGAACTAAAGTCTGTACGTAAGATGCCTCTAAATCTCTTACAATGTAAAAGTCGACTATATACGCTTTGAAGTCAAAATTAACTAGGACTTTTTACGTAGATGAATCTATTATTTAAATAAATCATAAAGAAATTGTTAAATATTATTGAACAATATTAAATAATCCTACATAAACTAATGATAAAATTATTATATTATTATATTGTAAGTAACACAATATAAAGCTTTGCCAATTTTTACTTAGCAGAGTATATAACCGGCGTTTTCATTGAAATAGTTCTGGGCCGTCCTATATACGTACATTTTTCCCCTTCGAAGTTTCATTTTTAACCATTCGTGTGGTATTAGGAAAATACTAAACGATTTAAAAATTGACGTTGTTAACTAAGTAATTAATTGAATAAATGAGTTTGTTCGCGATCAAAATTTAAACATAGACATATGGTTTGTTCGACATGCACGCTCTAATGTTGATATGGCCATTGTATATTGTATGCTATGAAAATTAATATTTTATTGTAATTCAGAATTCTGTAGTTCTCCATTGCTCAATTTATCTCAATCGCAATGTAAGATGAGGTGCAAAGTGAAAAATTAGACGCTGTAATGGCAATATTGCGGAACGTTTCGAGCGCGGAGATAGTGAATTGAGCGACAAAAAAATTAATATCTTTGGAATGGAAAAAAACGACAAAATTCTATTAATGGATTATTATAGTTAAACTTTTTCCGTATTGTTAGCGAAAAAATTTGAATTTTTTCAGCGTGAAGAAAGCGTTAAAAAATCCAATTGTTCAAAATAATTAGGTTTGCAAATATTTGTTTGAAAAATTATTATTGAATTTTTTTTTGCTTAGGATACAGAACAAACTCATACGAATTCATGAAAAAAAATTTCATTTGATTATATTGAGTTGTTTTGGAGACATGAATTTTTTATTGAACGCTTACAAAAAAGTTTGATTGATTATAACAGCAACAAATAACAATATTTTGACGAATAATTTACATGGTAAAATGAGTCACATGAAGACTTTACAAAACACTATTTTTTTCAAAATTCCGTGATGTAGTGGAATTTTCGTGACACACTTGACGTGTTTTGAGTCTAAATAATCTAAGTTTCAAACGTGATGTCTTTGAACCGTAGTAACTAAAATCTCTGTATTTTTTAAAAATTTCGCATATTTGATAAAGTGATTATATATGGAAGAGCAATGTTCTTAAAAAATCGCTTTAGAAAAAAAAAATATTTTTATTTAGAAAATCTGAGATTTTATTAGAGGTTTTATAAAAAATTATAGAAGCTCGAGTCAGAAGGGAACAAATCTTAAAATGAATAAATTATCCATATCTGACATTAAATTTATGATCAGCAAACTAGAAAATCATGGAGAGTGTATGCTACTTCGAAAAACTTCAGTTTTGTAAGTAATTTAAGAAAAAAAGTTGAAACAAAGCAAAATTTCGCAAAAACTGACACTAGATTCATAATCAGCGCACTTTAAAACTATGTCGAAACATAGTTTGAAATCGCGCTATAAAACAATATCGATAAAACGTAAGAACAGGTCGATTTTTTAAATCTGACCCTAGAATCGTCATCAGCACACTAAAAAACTATAAAAAACATATGCATCTTTCAAAAACTTGAATTTCGCAAGTGATTATTAAAAAAAAATGTAAACAATAATGTTTTGCAAATCCACCACTAGATTTGTTATCAGCGCACCTGAAAACCATAGAAAGTATATGCATTATCCAAAAATTCTAATTTTGCAAGTAATTGTTTAAAAATAGTTTCAACAAATCAGTTTTGCAAATCTGACACTAGATTCGTTATTAACACACTGAAAAACTATAATAAGCATGTGAATTTTTCAAAAACTTCAATTTTGCAAGAAATTATTTAAATTAAAAAGTTTAAACTAATCTATTTTGCAAATTTAACATTGAACTCATCATCAACGCGCCTGAAAACTATAGAAAACATATGAGTTTTTCAGAAACTTAAATTTTGCAAGTCATTGTTAACAAATAGTTTAAACAAATGAATTTTGAAAATCTGACGAAGATTCGTTATCAGCACACTAAAAATCTATAATAAGCATTTGCATCTTTTGAAAACCTTAATTTTGCAAGTAATTGTTAAAAAAAAGTTAAATTACATCAGTAATAATCTAAAATCAACAACCTACTTAATTGGATTCGCAACAACTGAGAATATTGATACAGGCAGTAATATTGATCATATTGACCAAAGCATTTGTACGAATTCTTGTTTTTTTTGCAATTTGAAAATATCTCATTTGGGTTTTCCCCCGTGAAATATTTCGTTGCGACGTCCTTGGCTTGGACATTGCGGTCGTGACGCATCAGCCGCGCCACCTTGCGGTTAAAATTGTAGTTGGGAAACTTCGACGACGATGATCAGCGCAATGCTGAAGATCGCAGGACTCGAATATCCACACACACGCTATAGTTTACGCATAATAATCTCAGTTGATTCTGACAGTTCATTTTAAGATTATTATTATTATTTACTTTTTTATTAATTCTTTAATCTCAACTGAGATTATTGATGAAATTTTATCTGAACGAAAAATTCCAAGCTTGAAGGATTTATACTAGATTCTGGTCATGCACTCAGTGGCTAGAGCAGGTGAACAGGTCAATGAATAGAAGAATTATTTTTTCGATTGAATAGACCGAATGACCGTTGGTATCCGTTGATGCTTGACCAAAAAATTAGGGTCTCTGGTGATTTTATTATCAGATATTATAAACAAAAAGCATTATAAAAAGTCGCCTCATGTCGGATCTTCCTTCGATTTTTCGAGAATCCTTTTTTTCTGTAATCATGTATCTTGAAAACTCAATTGCAATTGCAATCATCAATTGCAAATCAAAAACTTTTCAAAGTATTTTTCAAGTTCCTAATTAACTATTTCAGTACACAACTTTTGAAAATATTGTTATGTAACGAAACAGGTGTCTCCGGCGAGACTCTCAAAATGAGAGGGAAGTTGACAATGAGAGAAATCCAATTCCTTTAAATGCCTTTATTGGTCAGTTTTCACGAGGTGTGGGAAAAGACCATTTTTATTCAAAAAATATTTCATTAAAATTATGCAATTCTATTTTGGTTTGTATCCAATCTATCGTTGTCGCCTCATTGCCGTCCCAAATAGCTCCTCTTAAGACGGAGGTCGTCCCGTGACGGCCCCAGGGCAAAGTAAGGACGGGAAGGGGTGTGTTCCGTCTTCTTCCAGGAGACGGGCCTCGGTAGTCGGAGACGAATATGGAGAAAGATCCCCGTGACGAAGGGGTTGATGCTGGACGTGCCTTGGGCCTGGCGGAGGGCTATCCTAAGTTAGGTCGACCACAACGGGGCAAGAGCTAATGCCTCTCGACTGATTGGCTTGTCTCCGGTGGGCTTCGCCCCAGTTACGGCGTATGATGTCTCGGAAGGATTTTGCCAATCGAGTGGGCAGATTCTTCGTCCGAGTGTCCTCGACGATTAGGGGTTGAACCCGCACGGTGTTTGGAGCGGGCTCCGCGACAACTAGAGGAGACAGGGTGGGTTCCCCAGCCACTGGGCGACCCGTTCATCTAAAATCAGGGTACGCTGTCGTTCCCCGAGTGGTGTTTCGGGTATTCTTGGCCCTGGAATATCCCGACGGATTCTACACAGGCGGTTCCCGGCTGTGGTTCAAGGGCAGTACCGATGGGAGGGGAATCTGTTTCACCGCAAAATCAGGGAGAGGTGTTGTATTCCCTCGTTGACTTAGCGCCTCTCCGCTGTTCCTTAGGATCCTCCTAATGGCCCCAGGAGAAATGTTTTGGGTCACGCGAACCCCCGGCACTCGCCAGTGAAGGATTTGTAGTGTGGCCCAGGGTGCGTCAACTCTATAGGCGATTTTGGCTAATTGCTTGGAACCAACATGGCTGCCGCGAGCATGCGCAAACGGACAAAAACAATGGTGGGGGTACATGGGTGATGATGGATAAAGTCATGTGACTTGTATCAATTTTTCCGCCACACTCTGATTGGCCCATTCAAAAAATTGCTCCGAAAAAACTTTCGGAACCAAACACCAGCAAAGCTGATTTTCGACAAGCTTTTAACACGGGAGTTGACGCACCCTGGTGTGGTCCACAATTTCTCTTGTCCCGTTGCCGCAAATTTTGAATACCCGCCCCGAGGATGTAGATCAAAAAGGCGGGCTTGGTTTCGGGCAGTTTTTGAACATGCTGTGATAAACCCGGGCACTAGGGTGGAATAAATTTTTGTTAATAAAATAGGTTTATCAACCAACCCGGAAGTAATGGAACCTTGGTTTATCAACCAGTATAAATAAAATAGATTTCCAGTTTATCGATCGATTGAAGTGAAATAAACTATAACATTGGTTTATCAACCAGTTAAGTAATACGAAAACCAGGAATTATATTGAACTTTGGTTTAACATCCAGTAGAAATAAAATAGCACATCGGTTTATCAACCCATTGAAGGGAAATAAAATGTTGGTTTATCAACCAGTAAAAATAATATGAGATCACTTTATTAATCAGAAAAAATAGAATAAAAGATCAGTTTATAAACTAGTGAAAATAGAATACAAGATCACTTTATTAATCAGAAAATAGAATAAAAGATCAAATTATAAAAAAGTGAAAATTGAATGCAAGATCAGTTTAAAAACAAAAAAATTGAAGATCAATTTATAAACCAGTGAAGATAGAATACAAGATTGCTTTATTAATCAGAAAAGTGGAATAAAAGATCCAATTATAAACAAGTAAAAATTGAATGCAAGATCAGTTTGAAAACAGAAAAAAAAAACAAAAAAAAAAGATCAGTTCATAAACCAGTGAAAATAGAAATCAGTTAATTATTTAAAACAAAAATATAACTTTGAATGGTCGGATTTACTAATATATGATTCAAAAAATAGGGACCAAAGATATCTCGACTCCCAGCAACCTGTATTCGATAAACCGATTAAACCGGACCGGCCGAAAAACTTCCCGAACTCGCCGAATTGGAAAGGTTTTTTGTTTTATTCCGAATAATCCGAATAGTTGTAAGCACTCTGAGCTCCCTCGAGAAAAAAACTGGTTTATAAGGTAAAGTAATCTTATTATTTTTATGTGATAAAAATCAGGTGTCCAGTATCTTGATGAACTTATTTTTCGTCTTGTTCTAATTTCTCGTATTTGCCTACTTCTGTCGAATCATTTTGATTGTCATCGCACGGACTATTTTCCTATTGTTATCGCCATAAATTCGCTGAGGGGGACATAATGTCAATTCTTTTAAGATGTCCATCTTATCCCTGTAAATATTTCTGACAAGGCAAGGTTGAAATTTAAATGTCAAGCAAACGACATTTTCACAATTCGTGATTAGAGAATTCGACATCTTCATGAATTAACTAAGTTGGCAATTGAAGTGGAAAATACAATAGATGATAATCCATACATATGCTGAACATATTGGTTACGTGTACTAGATTAGATCTACTGGGGTTTTTTCCCACAAAAAAAAAATGTGCAATCGAAATTTATCGTTATTATTCCTCTCTTTTTATTGTGAGCAATGAATTACTTATTCGGTAATAGAATAGAAAGAAAAAGAAATTGCAAGATAATGCATTGAACACAAGTAATATATTGCGGAAAAAGTTTATACAGGGTGCGCCATTTCTTATGTCGGCATGTAAACATTGAATAACTTGAAAAAAAAACAACCGATTTCTGTAAATGAGGTATTTTTATTTAGTTTGGTCCTTTACAATTTATTTAGACTAGTTTTTGAACACAACATCAATCAAGTGGCCGCCCTTATTGTTCACAGCAAAATATGCCCTTTTTGCGGCGTTTTCCATTACCTTTTCGAGCATCTCGGGTGGTATAGCAATGATTTCGGCACGAATATTTTCCTTAAGCTCTTCAATGGTCTGCGGCTTGCTGGCGTACACTTTACTTTTCAAATAACCCCACAAAAAGAAGTCTGGAGGGGTCAAATCTGGAGATCTGGGTGGCCATTCAATGTCGCCTCTTTTTGACATCAGACGTCCAGGGAATTTTCGTTGCAGAAACTGGATTGTTTGATTCGCAGTGTGGCAGGTCGCACCATCTTGTTGAAACCAGTAATCTTCAAGACCTTTTTCACGCATTTGTGGGCAGACATAGTGAGCCAACATCCACCGATATCGGTTTCCATCGATCGTTTGGTTCTCTTTGAAAAAATAAGGACCAATGATGGTTTTGGCGCAAACGCCGGCCCAAACAGTAACTTTTTGGTCATGCAATGGCGTTTCATGGATCTCGTGTGGATTCTGCGTTCCCCAAATGCGGCAATTTTGCTTAATAACGCCTCCAGAAAGTTTGAAATGTGCCTCGTCGGTCATTAAAATTCGCTTCCAAAAATCAGGTTCAGTATCAACTATTCGAGCGATTGTTTGTCCATATTCCAAGCGACGTGGATGATCTGTAGGCAATATTCTTTGTGTTAATTGCATTTTGTACGGAAACAAATGCAAATCATCTTTCAAAATGCGCCGTAGAGTGGTTCCACTGATGCCGAGATGCTGAGCGCGGTGACGATATGAAACTTTTGGGTTTTGGGCAACGCTCTCTCTGACAGCTTCAATCAGTTCATTTGAACGTCTTGGTCGTTGATGAACGGGTTGTTCGCGATCTTTCACTGTCCCGTGGTCACAAAAATTCGACACCAAACGACGAATAGTGTTGTCAGATGGTGCCTGTTTGCCAAGATATTTTCGACGATATGCTCGTTGAGTTAACACAACTGAACGACTATTTTCAATGTACAAAGTAACTATTTCAGCGCGTTCTTTTGGTGTGAAGCGATACATGGTTGAAATTGTACTGAATTGACGTTTCCAAAACAAGTGAAGTCAAGTAAATCGGTTGTCAAATGTTTAAGTTATTCAATGTTACAATACCGACATAAGAAATGGCGCACCCTGTACTATACATATATTTTAACATATAACAATATAGTTGCTAGAGTGCGATTATTTACACTCAATTTTTGAAGATTTTCACATTTGAGCGTGTGGATTCCATAACGTGTTCTACGCGTGGGACAGTTAGAGAATGGAGGACATGAGTGAACGCAGCCAGCGAAAATAGTCGAAAATTTCTATCCGTTTTCAAAAACTAAACTCGCGATATCTACGTAACTATTTATCCGATTTACGCCAAATTTTCAGGCTCACCGTTCCTTGCTTTAGCGCCGTCTCCTAATACAAAAAAATTATCATTTTCAATGAAATATAAATAATAACTGCAGCCCAATCTTGTCTTTGGCATATGATCGCTATTTATGAAAAATTTTTCAAATTTCAAACCAAGAATCTTTTTTTCTAAAAAATAAAAAAGGCTCTTGATCTGAAATTCGAAATTTTTTCATCGATTGCGATCATATGCCAAATACAAGATTGTGCTGCAGTTATTATTTATATTTCATTAAAAATGATACTTTTTTGTATTAGGAGACGGCGCTGAAGCAAGGAGCGGTGAGCCTGAAAATTTGGCGTAAATCGGATAAATAGTTCCGCAGATATTGCAAGTTTAGTTTTTGAAAACGGATTGAAATTTTCGATTATTTGCGCTGGCTGCGTTCACTCATGTCCTCCATTCTCCAACTGCCCTACGCGTAGAACACGTTATGAAATCCGCACGCTCATATATTTAAATGGTCAAGTTATTACCGTTTAACTATGACATAAAAAGAAGTATTTTCTCGTTATTTTTACTTCCTCGCCAGTTTTATCACTTGTTTATTTGTATTTTATGATTTCCATGGAACAACGATCTAATATTAGTATTCTCTTATAAAATACAATGTCTTTTAGAGGCCAGTTGTGAAATTTAATGATGGAGACGGTGAAAGTACGAATTAGGAATGGAAAACACCAGAAGAAAAAGCTCCTGAAGTTAGGAACTACATGAAACTATATGCGGGATTGAACAGGCTTCTTAAGTTCAACTTATAACGCATCAATGAGTACTAGCAGTTATTCGGTATATTCAAAAATATCTAGAATTTTTAGGTCTATTGAATAGAAAAAATAATTCTTCTTTTCATTGGCCTGCTCACCTGCTCTAACCACTGAGTGCATGACCATCATCTAGTATAAATCTTTCAAGCTTGGAATTTTCCGTTCAGATAAGATTCCATCTACCTATAACATAAAAGGCTTACATCTCTTATTAATCGAATCAGTTATATTCCAGACACACAAAAACAAGCTATTGTCCTCGGAATAGATAAGCCGAGACAAAGAAATTTGAACTAGTAAAAATAAAAAACGAACAAAAGTAATTCTCAACTCACCGTGATACATCATAATTTTCCTATATGAACTATATAATTTTCAATAGAAACTTTCTAAAAATTGTGTTATAACTAATAACACAATTTTTAGGGAAGATTCGTGCCTTTTGTTAATTCAGTGATCAGTGACCCAGAAAACCATGAAAAGCATATGATGCATCTTATTGTTAGTAAAAATTTATTATTCATGCAAATATTTGTTACTAAAAAGTTTTGACAAAGTCATATAACAAAAACAAGATGCAAAGTTCATAATTAACGTTTCAAAAAACGTTGGAGTAGTGGGTTACTCGGAAGTCATCTAACTGTTTATATTATTGTTTCAACAAATAGTTGCAACAATCAATTCCTCGAAATCTGACAACAAATTCATCATCAGCAGCCAAGAAAACCGTGATGAGCATATAAATCTTATAAATTTCATTTAAAAAAATTATTTATTTAAATAATAGTTTAAACTATTTAGTTCCCAAATCGGATGCCAGATTCGTAATCAGCGTATAAAACAACAATGAAAAGCATATGCATCTTTCGTAAAACTATATTTTTCTAGATTATTTATTACTTGAAATAGTTTAAACAAATTTTTGTTGTAAATCTGACACCAGATTAATGATCAGCGAGCCGCAAAACCATGAAAAGCATGGGCGTCTTGCAAAAACTTGAATTTTTCAATTAAATAAAAAAAGGTTAAAAAAGTCATTTGCTGCGAAAAAAATTATTTATCTGAAAAACTGGTGTTTACAAAATTTTTAATTTCATTTTTCGTTGACAAATTTTTCGGTTGTGTTTTGTTTCTAAAGAAAAATTCTTTTCACTTTTGATCATCATATTTTTTTGATAAAATTTAGCCCTAAAAGGATACACATTCAATTTTTGTACCCAAGATTTCCATGTATATCCTATGCACTCGAGATTCATCGGATGCCTTTTCCTGCTACATAGAAACACATTTTCCTTTTATCCGCATCGATACAGTGTGTTGTTTTTGTCTAAAAATGTTGTCTGGTACTCTTTTGACTTAAAAAAAAAACGATTTCCCTTTAGTTAAAAAATTTTCTACAGCTCATCTTTGTACCCCCTGTCTCATTTCAGAACAACAAATAAAAATATTGAGAGACGTAATCTTCAATAAATAAGCCAAAATTTACAAAATTTACGACGTCGACGTTGCGTAAACATAACAAATCATAATTTATGATTCTGGATAAAACATAACAGTATAAAAATAATTTGTTTGCGAATTTTTTACAGGTCTTGATGGCTATGAACGGCGTGAGCAATCGAAAAAATTTACTGAGTTGGCTCTTGAGTGGTGTCATGTTCAGTACTTCTTATTTAGCACCGATCGTATTGCTTCTTAAGAGCTCATTTTCTTCGAACGTCTACCCATTTTTGTACTTCAGCAATGGTTTCCTTGTGTGGATTATTTTCCTTATTCACATAACGCATCTTTTGTCCTTTGGAATGCACATTGCAGCGTATTTTTCAAAACGTAAGTTTCATTTTTCAAAAACATACATCCTTAATTCGATCTTGATTTCCTTAAACTTTGAAATACATGAGGCATATATGCGGCGTGGAACGAAGAAAGGTACTTTACAGCACCTGGGTGCTTTGAGAGAAAAACGAGTTTAAAAATAGAAAGTCTCTATGATTTCTACGAGCAGGTCAACTTTGAATCTCAAATTTTTATGTAGGCTCAATCGACAGACAAAGTTTTCTATATTCGAAATTATTGGTGATCTCATTGTTTTATTTTTGGTGCTGTAAGGTACGTTTCCTCGTTCCACGCCACATATTTAATCAACTGCAAGCAAAGTTCTGTGAGCATCACAATTATGACGTTGTTTTCATTCTGTGCAAATTATTTTTTAATTTTTCGTTCTCAGTTCTATCATTTTGTATTCAGAATACAATTGAAAAAGCATTAGTTTCTTTACTTTTTTATATTTCATCTACTAAAAGGTAAATAAAATATAGATTTATTGCTATCTGTATTAATTTCAAATATGTAACTTTATATTTTGTCAGCATGAACTTATAATTATTACGTAATTATAATTGTTATAAGATATCTATCTGAATTAGATTAACAATAAAACTGCAATATTGATCAACATAATAATAATTCTGTACAATAATATATTTTTGAGTATTATTTATACATTTTCATTAATTAAGTAGAGAACACCGTGCAAATGGCTCAAATACTGACTTAAGTCAGCGCGTGGATTAAAGAAAAAGTATAAATATTCCATACCCACAATTCAGCATAAATAAAGTTGAATGATTATACAACAATAACATAAAAAGAATTTCAAAAAAATCAATATCGATTCGCATAAAATCCGAATATTATATTATGTTAGATCTCAAAGTTGCACGTGTAAATTCTGCAGAAGCAAATGGTGAGAACGATTGCAAGAGACTGACTCGATCGATTTCTATACATTTTTCTTTAATTACAGCTAAATGTGTTTTCTCTGGCTTGACATTTTTCGATTTTCTGAAAAATTTTTTTAACAAATTATCGAGTGAGACGCGAAAATACTGTTTTTTTGCAAGTTGTTTTGCATGAAAATGTATCGAAAAAATTTCTTATACAAAATCGGAAAATATCAAATTCGAGAAAATTTATTTGGCTATAATAAAAAATAAAAAAAAAAAATGTATAAAGATCGATTGAGTCAGTCTATAGCTATCTTTCCCACTGTTTTTTCTGCACGGACAACTTTGGGAGCTGACGTATGCGAACGGTTGATGATTTTTGGGAAATTTTTTTTTTTTATAATTGTAATAATAATAAACTTCATTTATCTTAAATTGTGGCTCTGAAGCATTCGTACTTTTCTTTTAATCCATGCGCGAACTAAAGTTGCGATATGAGATATTTTACATGGTGTTCCCCCTTAATTAATTCAATAAATAATAGAAATATGAAAGTGCAATTTTATGAGAATTAATATAATTAAAAATTGAAATTAAATACAATAATATATGCTTATTTTTAATAACTAATAATTTTGTTTAACAATGGTGTGACTTCTAATTTTACAGTTGCTTGAATATGCAATTCTTGTATTACATTGTAAATAATGTATTGTATTGCAAATAATGTATGTATATATTAATACTTGCCATTTATTTTTATTGACACCGATTCATTACCTTTTAACTGATTTTAGTGATATCAATGAATTTTTAAAAAATAGAATTGAAAGCAACGTAAGGTTATAATTTGATTTTAACGAGGTTTAAACTCTTTGACTTTTCAATTCACGATTTTGGTATTCATAGTTTTATCAGTGATTCTTAGTATAATTAGTGATAGATTTTTTTAAATCTCAATTCGTCAATTATTAGCAACGTTGTACAAAAATAATATGAATTAATGTGTATGCATTCATTTACTTATTCGTTCAATAAACTGGTTTTCAAAACTTTTAAAATAAAATTTTGATATCAATAAAAAGTACGTTTTAAAGTAAAATCATGTGTATAATAATTTGTTATCAATTTCAGCCTTGTTTATGGTGTCAGGAATTTTGGTGGCATATTTTTGTTCAACACTGGTAATAAAATATACGACATGGGCCAGCTTTTATTCTGCGATTCCGTACTTTGGGATCTTGTTCCCGAACATTCTGTTGTTCAGGGCTTTGGAAGAAATAAACGACTACGAAGGAAAACGTAGGTTCACATTTTTAAAATTCATGTTTTGACTTGCATGGCTATTTAATTTATGCGTATAGGTTAATTGCTTCCCCTATTAATTTTTAAATATTTTTATTTGACTTCTCGAGTTTCATAATCAGTCAACTGGGAGCTTGAAGTTTTTGAAATTGGAAACTTCTTAAATTTGAGGTTCTTGGATTTTGAGTTTACATTGTTAGAAAAAATCTCGAAAACTTGCCACCGAAGTGGAAAGTTGAAATGACGCGGTGCGATATTTCGGCGCGAATGAGCATTTTTTTTAAGCAACTACACCGTCTCGGTGTAAAGTTGACAAACTCACGAAATCTCCACTTCGCGTTGTTCAAAACATTATTCAATCGCACCAAAAAGATGTCAGGCATTTATAAGAAAGTGCTAAAGATCACTGTACAGTGTTATTTTCAGCACGGAGATGGTGCGAGAAAAGTAAAAAAACACTTTACTGTGTGAATTAAACACCGCGAGGGTGTTCTTCGCGCACATGTGCAGCGTAGTTGAGAGTGAAGGTCGTTTGCGTTGTTCTTTTGTTTCGAGCGTTTTGAGAAAGTGGTTTATGTGCGCTGGGGTTTATTTTTACCCATTTTTACAACTAGATTATATCATCGCGCTCGTAAGGCACGCAATACAAGAATCATCATGTATACCAGGGCTGGATTAAGAGCAGGGCCGACGAGGCCGCTGCTTGGGGCCCCCACGAAAAATGCGAAGAAATAGGTTTTTCAATTTTTAATGGATTTTTGTAAACGAAATTTTCGTAAAAGTGATTCGTAATGAATAAAATCTGATACTAGCATGATGAAAAAGTAGATTAGAAAATCTGAAATTGATACCGCAAATAAGTGTTAGCCAAATAAATATTTAATCATTAATCAATGAATTGTTGTTTCCTTAAGGGGGGAGATACACCTAAACGGCTGAAATTTGGCCACAAACTTTGCGGGAAAATTATAAACGATAGGAACCCCAAATTTTGCACAAATGAAGTTTGTATTAACATTTATGAGACGTGAATCTTGAAAAATTTCTTATTTTTACGCGGAAACTTTAAACGCGTTTTTCCAAAAATCATTTCTTTAAAACCGTGGCAGAAGTAGAAAAAGAACGGCACGACCGATTTTCATAATTTTTTTTTATATCAAACCTAAACCAATGCTTCATGAATTGACATTTCCTAATTTTGCAAAAAAAAGTTTTTTTAAACAATTTTTTGCAAAAAACGACAAAAAAATTCAACTTTTTCACTTTTTTTACTTTTATTTGATTAAAAAAGTTTTTTAATAAGAACCAAGAATTTCAAGTTATAGTAGACGTAAATAACTAAAAAAATTGTATAAACATTTTTTTAGATTGAGTTCCTGAAGCTGTACAAGTCCCACCGTTTGCCTCTGCAAAATGTGCGGATGCTATTTTAAGGACTTAGATTCGCGAACGAGGCAATGTTTTTGCAAAATGACATTTATCACTTTGTAGTAAATTAAATTAACTTTATTTGTGCCAAATTTGGGGTTCCTGTCGTTCATAGTTTTCACGGAATCCACGCGCACAGTTTGTGACCGATTCCCGCCGTTTAGGTGTATCTCCCCCCTTAAAACTTGCATTGAATAAGATCTTAAGTCAAAGTTGTTTTGTCGGGAATTAATATGGCACATATTTTATCATGGTAAAAGCGTTATTTCACATTATTTCATTAGAACCAACAACAAGTTATTATAATTTTTCGAGAATTTGTGGAATAACTTCTATCGCGTATGAAAAATTTTCAGAGCAATTAATAGGAAAAATTCCATACAGGTTACACGTTAAAAAATTCAATAATTTTTTATTGAAAACTAACCAAACTTTTTTCAACAGTGTAACAACGAATTAGATGCCTTTAAAAAAATTTGTTAACAAGTTTTTTCCTTTCCCAAAACTCAGAATATAAATGAGATGAATGAAAAAAAAGAAGAAACTTCCTTTAGACCTTTTTGAAGTTTTAATATAAGTACGTTTTTTTGTTATTCTGCCTGCATAATTACCATAATTACACCTTTAGATCATTAACGAAAATGGCTGATATAAGAATAAATTGCTACTATATTTTTGTTGCTTCGTAATTGAAAAAACTTTTCTCATTATATTGCTTCAAATTTTGGCTTTTTCACTTAATGGGCATTTTTTAAATTTTAATTATCATTTTTTTTTCTATACCTTAAACAATTTTTGAGTAATTTTAAACATACAAATTTCGAAATGATAGAAAGTGAAGTTAAGTTTTTTTCTCTCTAATAACATGGCTCTGCTATGAGTCATGAAAAGCATATGTATTACCATTTGGTATATTGAGAGTTATTTTCTTCAAAAAATGTGTCACGCTATGAGAAAAGGTACCTTAGGGTACAAAAATTCGATTTCGATTTTTTCAGCGTTTCAGTTACTTTCTGAGTTGCTGCTCAGAGTAGTGAAAACGAAATTCAATTAACTTAAAAAACAACGAAATAACAGGCGTGTTTTGCACAGCAGTTTTTATCGAGTTACGAAAAAGCTGCCGATCCCTATGATTTCACGCCTATGCCAAGAATCACAGTTGAGCTCTTGACGGTTCATGAATTTCGGTCTAAAGAAACTTTGAATACTAACGGTCACACACGGCTACTGATAATTGTATACGTAAGTGCAGGGAGTCATTTTTCGAGGCTCTCCTTTCACCAGAGAATTCAAGATTCGAACGAAACTTCAATTGCCTGTTCCTTAAAGTTTCGTTGTATACCCTAAGGTACCTTTTCTCATAGCGCAACACAAATATATACATACAGTTGGAAATTTAATAGACGAAATTCATCTTTGAAAGGATATCCTGAAAGTAGAATTTTTGGCTTGGTGTCAATTGAACAAAATTTTTTTGTGCAGCGTATAATTTCATCGCTATGATCCTGAATGAAACAGATTTGGAAATAAAAACTTATGCATTATAAATTCTCTACTGCGAATTGATTTTTATATCGCCTTGCGCAGAGGTACGTGGCATTTTGCACAATCGTCAGTGCACAATAAATACACTGCACAAAAAAAGTTTTTTCAATTGACACCAAGCCGAATTTTTTTGAATTATGTAATGAAGTATACATTTACCCATTTTTTATTTCTAAATATATGACAGTTCTTCATATATGTTTACGTCATCGTAATCAAATTTTATCAAAAAATTATTTAGTAATTTGTAATTAAAATTAAAATATTGAATTGATCTTTGAAATTATTAAATTAATTGTTGGCCTGTATATAATATAGTATAATACATTTAAGAAAATGATTCGGAATTCATTATTCAAACGATGTAGTACTATACCTATTAATAATTTGAAATATACCATCACTAATAAATTGAATTTTATTTGATATTATCTGATCGATGTAAACAAATCACAGATCATGTCACCGAAGATAAATTAATCAAATAATAAATTAAAATATAATTGAACTCAATGAATAAATCAAATTATTATTATTCATTCAATATTACATACTCCAATTTTCGTATTACTATTAATAATTTTTTTAAATTCAAAAATTATTTATTATCAATACAAATACATAGAATAAAAATAATTTAAAATAAAATAGAGTAGGATATCTTCGTTCAGGAAGCCGCAGTTCAGGAAATCTTAATAAGCGTAATGAAAATTCAAATATGCTCCACTGAATTCTCGTCGTTTCTAGAAATTGAATCCTACTCGCCGGAAATGTCAAGTCACGATGCATACATTAAGTCATTGTCGTACCAAAAATCTGGTGCTTGTTATGGATTGTAGGAGATTGTGACGCATTATTAAAATTCCTCTCACTGTGTTATCGGATTATTCCGATGTTAAGGAATGTTTGTTCAAGTTACCCGATCATTCCTGAACTACGATGTCCTACTGTATTATCCTTTTTTTGTGTAACTCAGCAGTAAAAATTCATTCGAATGTTAAAAAAATGTATGAAATTTTCAATCGATTTCGTATTTATGAATCAAATAGAAATTTCAAAATGCGAAGTTTATTTTATATCTTTTGATTTTCAGTTTCGTATTACGAATTTCAAACATTTAATTTCAAAATTTATCATCTTAATATAAAACAACAGTTTTTCTATAGTAATTATTTTATGTATAAAATCACATGATTACATAATTTAATATCATATATTATCACATGAAATATAGTATATTGCGTGTCAAGGGGCCTAGCAGCGTCTTTTCATGCGCGACAGCAACATTCTCGAATTACTCGTGGAATTACCTCGGGCCTATGGCCCTCGGAATTCCCTCGTTCCGAGAATGTTTTCGTCGCGCGTGGAAAGGCTCTGGCCCCGTGATGCGCACTGTACTTTTCTTGGTCGACACGTAAATGAGTGTGTTTTGCGCGCAGCGGAGTGAAAAGGGGATTCTTACGCTTAATCCGCGAGCAGCCTAACACACTCATTTAAAGCGGCTACCATGAAAAAAATTTTTCATGTGAATTTTCAAAATAATGAAATTGGAAAACAAACTGAAAAAATAATACGTATTTCTAAACTTTACTTAAAAAAATCTAAAAAGTGAACAATCATGAAAATTTGTGTTTTTTTTTTACAAAAATTATACGTTGAATGTAAAGCTGAATGTCCTCTTTGCTAGAAAGCTTAATACAAGTCTGACCATGTAAAGTAGGATGTTTTTTTTTTAATTTGTTATATGAGCCCGTTGTGCTTGAACGTGTCAAAGGCCCATTCGGTGTCCATTTAAATTACTACTGTTGACTTGTTTTGATTGAACTATGAAATCATTGAGTTCGTCCCATTTTCTGTGTATCCTCCATTAGCATTCCAGTGGGCCAATCTGAGGTTGAATCTAGTTTTGTTTTGTGATATAGAAGAAGGCTGTGAATCTTTCACAGTCTGTTTTACAATCCTTGAGTCTTCTATTGAAATCCTCTAGCATTGATAGAATCTTGTCCAGGTCGCAGAGTTGTCTTGTTTTTTTCTGCTTTTTTTAGAAGGCGTTGGAATGTATCTTGTTTGTCCGGTTTCCTGTTCAATTCATTCTAACCCATGTTTGGGCTCGGTGGAGAAGATGATCACGATCCAAGAGGTGCAGGGAAGTCTTTTTCTATCAATGCCGGTGTCTGGTTGTCGTTTGATTGTGTTGAACTCTCATTGGAGCCTGTGGCTGGTGAGTCACCCTTCTGGATGCCATCTTGTTCCTGTATTCTATCATTTTTGGGCAGTCGCTGTAGTTGGCCGGGTGCTCTCTTTGGCGGGTCTTCTTTTGATTTTTTACAGGTGTTGGTCAGGTATTTTTCTCCGCGTTTCACACAAAGTGTGTTCATATGGCACCTGGTGGAGCCGTGGCCAAAAGATTCGCACCTATGGCATTGAGATATGCCGTTTCTGTCAGTGTACTCCTCTCATTTGACGTGAGCAGAACAGAGGTATCTAATTCTCGTGACTTGTGCCATATTGGTCTCCTTTGGGAATGTTAGGACCTTTGTGGGGAATTCCGGGATCTCAGCGTCTCGTTTCTTGATAATCTCTATCTTCTTGCAATCAAAACCTTTCTCCTCGATAACCTCGATTATCTCTTCTTCTGGGTATTGGGGGAGTCCCTTCATAACTATCCTTTTTAACTTTTCCAATGGAGGGGTATACGTGAAGTAATTCACTCCATGTTTATTAAATAGTTTAATGACGTTCTCGAAGTCCTTTTTCGTTCTGTTTTGTACGAGAGTTTTCCTTGGAATATATTTAAACCCCTTCGTTGACATTGATGCCTTCTTGCGTTAAATTTTCATCAAAGATTTTTTTTCACTGTTGTGTCTTAAGTGACATAAAAGGAAATAAAGGTTCGAAACTCTTTAGGACTTCTGGGTAAATGCAAAAGAACCTGGTTACACACGATTGCATATTTTTATTAGCGTTCAGACTATTTGTTAAATATTACAAAAGAAATTTTTATAATGGTCAATACTATCAAGTAATCCTCACAGGAATCTTACGGTGATTTCTCGAATGCAATATACAAAAATTGATAACAAAAAAGTGAAGTGATTACAAGAATTTACAAGTTAGACGCCGAAGAAGACAAAAGCAGGAGTTTTTCGCATTTCGGCTATTTATTGCCTTCTTATCGAATACGATGACACGTGATAGCATCGTGTTAGTTGTTAGTAATATCTTACTTAAATGTAATCTTTCTCAACGCTTTGTAAAATAATTACTGGGAAAAAATCCAGTCGAAAAACAGATAATAGAATGTTATTTTCAATAGAAGAATATGACGACTATCGGGAATATGTATTGTTCTTTCGGTGCTTTGTATAATATCAGCTGAGGAAAGATACCGTTTTCATACAAATCGAAGATTAAAAATGAGAATATAATGATGCTTATCGGGCATATGTAATTTTCCTAGGAATAGTGCTTTGTAACCGAGGCATAAATCAAGAATTTTTATAATAATAGTATATTTCGTATCAAGGGGCCTAGCAGCGTCTTTTCATGCGCGACGGCAATATTCTCGGAATGATGGAATGCCGAGGGCCGTAGACCCGAGGTAATTCCACGGGTTTCGAGAATGTTTTCGTCGCGCGTAAAAAGGCTCTGGCTCCGTTATACGAACTGTACTTTTCTTGGTCGGTGTTTGAAATGAGTGTGTTGGGCGCGCAGTGGAGTGAAAAGGGGATTCTTACGCTCAATCCGCGAGCAGCCTAACACACTCTTTTCAAACGCTGACCATGAAAAAGAATGTTATATAGTACATATGAAAGGCTGAGAGTAAAAACCGAACTAGTAAGAGACAGATGAATGTAAAACTCCAAGTTTCCTGTCTCTACTTCTTCGGTTTTTCCTCTCAGCCTGTCATATATAACATTACATTCAACTTGCTCTGCTTTAGCATCCAAGTTCTACTCGGGGGTTTTTGGGGTCACTGAATCTGAGTCTTTAGTCAAAATGCATAAATTCGAAAAAGTGTCGTCAATATGGCAGACTAAATTAGGTAATTACCCTATATGTTTATAAAAATGTCTACTCTGACATAAATGCATGCATGTTTTACCAATATATAGTGATTGGTTTTTTCACCTCGCCTTTTACCGAATCACCGATACTTGGGCCTTCTATTCTTCCCATTTATTTTTCCTGAGCATTTATTTCGGAAATCTTTTCTACACCTTCCATACTATCTCCTTTTATCTTTCTTTTCCGTTTCACTCGTCTTTTGTTTCTTTCCTTCTCACTTTTTTCTCCTTTTTCCTCCTCTACACCGGGGACTTGAAGATATTTCGTAATTTTCTCACTCACAGCTTTTTCCCCTTTTTTCGGACTACCTCTGCCTTCCGTCCCGTTTTTTTTAACTTCTTCCTCGATTTCGTCTGATTTGACGAAGGACTTCTCCATTAATTGCCTTAGAAAAACACCCGTGTCCCGTTTCTGACACTTTTTATACTTTTTTAACCACACTTAACACACGTGGTCTCTGGTTTCCCCGACCAAGAACACTTCCACACGTTTTTCACTGGTTCTTATCGCGGGTACCTCCTATCTTATGCGAAAATACTATTTTTCCCGACACTGCGAACTCTTTCCACTCGTATTTATTTCCGAAATTACTGATTTACTCGAAAAACGAAAAAACTCGGAGCTAACTTACACACGTCCGATCACGAGTGCACCCGAGCGCCATCTTTGTAGGCAGCTTTCTATTTCCCTGTGTTTCTGCCTATTCTGGTTCGGAATTCTCGTCTTCCTCGTCGCTTGCCTCTCTTCATAACGTGTCGAACTTGTTCGCCGTTTTCACTGCGCTGTGATGCTTGCTCGTGAAGATCCAAGCTCGCTTTCTCTTGTTAGGTACTGCCGTCGCAATCAATCAATCAATTTATTAGGCTCGTTTGTTTTTATTTCCTGCTGAAGACGTTTTAAGGTCCTCTTGTGGTGAAATATTTCCCTGCTCCTTGCCCATCGAGGGCTTTACTTAGGGTTAATTCTTAGGTTTCCTGCTCGAGTAATAAGTGTCAGAGTTGATTTTGATTGTTATGTCAGAACTATTTCTGCCTAATTCTGACCTTTAGTTAAGGGGGGGGGGAGGGGGCATTCGAAACGCATGTGTGGGAGTTTGTGTCTTATTTTGTATGGGAACTCATTGGTTCTCAATTTCAAGAATCCGAGGCTGTCCATGTCTAATTCTTGGTAGAATCTGTTCCCCTGTGAGGTGATGATGTCCTTTAACATTTGCATTTGGGCCTGTTCATGCAAGGTCGTTATTTTTGTCTATCTTTCCGCCCCTAGAGCCTTTCTTAGGATGTATTTCTGAATGATTTGTAATTTCTTGAGCCAGTGAGTTGATATCGGTCCTCCCCAGACTGGAGCCGCGTAGATGATTGCTGGTAGAATGATTATCTTATACATCAGTAATTTGTTTCTAGTCGACATCGAGCTGTTCCTCTGTAGTAGTGGTGAAAGCATCCCGATGACCTTCTTTACTTTCTCTATGTATACAGCTAGGTGTAAATCAGTTTTCTTGGTAGATCGTTGTTGTATATGATAAAGAGCACTGGTCCTAGGATCGATCCCTGCGTTACTTATGCTACGATGTTCTTAACTGTCAAGTATTCATTTTCTAATTTCACCTGGAATTTCCTGTTCCTGATGAAATTATCTATCAGTTTTATCAGGTAATTGGGGAGTCCGAAGTTGTCCAACTTCCTGATAAAGTTGTCGTGCCAGACCGTGTCGAAGGCTTTTTCAATGTTAAGAAATACTGCTGCCGTTTATCTGTGTATGTGAAAGTTGTGTATGATATACTATATAGTATATACTGTATTTCAGGTGTATATTGTACAAAGTATCTCTTTCCGCAAATATGGTAAACCCATCTGAACGCAGATCTGAATAATTCACATAATCAACCCATACTTGCAGTCCAAACTCATACGTCGGTCCTCATTCCTACATATACAAAATATTCCTTAATTATACATCTAAATGCAGAGTAGAAACATGAACAACATTAATCCCCTTGATCAAATAATTGACGAATTTGAAGCTCCGTAAGTTGTAAAATCTACTTCCTACTGAAATGCCTAACTTTATAAAGAGAAATGATATTGGGGTTACATTTTTTAATATAATCCGGTGCAGCGTTGAAAAGCTTCTATCTAACACAACAGAAAGACCTACAATAGATTTTCTCCTTTATAGGGGGCAATTTAAAATCAGAGTTCCTAGTATTAAAGTTTTTCATCATCGACAAATATTCAGATTGTAAGTCAACAAATTCCTGAGATAGGGTATCACACACAAAACCTCTCTGAAAATCCGTAATTTTACACTCTTTGAAAAGTAGAGCAGAAGAAAATTCCCTCCTTTTCCCAAAAATAATCTTCACGATTCTCTTCTGTAAGACCTTTAAAGAATTAATTACTTTATGGCTTGTTCCTCCCCAAGAAACGATCCCGTAATTAACTACCGACCAGAATAGTGCATATAGTGTATATTGAGAGCAACTGCTTCCTCCGTAAAATGAATCCCAGCTTGTAAAATAAGTATATCTGATATCTCAACTAACAAACTAGATAATCCACATGAACCTTCCTTCTCATGTTTCGGTCAATATCAACTCCCAAATATTTAGCACTTGAATCCCTTTCTGATTTCGTAGCAATCACAATCAGCACCAGCACTGTCTGAGCAGCAAGAGTACTTGTGAACTTGTAACTTAAAACACTGAGACAAGCTGTCTTTATAAGAATCGAAAGTGATGTAAACAGTTTTATCCAAGTTCAAAGTCAAAAAATTCTGATTATACCAAGTAGTAATTCTTCCAAGATACCTTTCCGCAATAATTATAAGCTTTTGCCATGAATTAGCTTCTATAAATAAGGCCGTATTATCCACAAAAGACACAATTACTCCAGAAGGAAACAATCCCATAAGATGATTAATATACAGTAGGAACAAAATATGTCCTAAAATCGTACCTTGTGTAACACCACATTTCACTTTCAATGGATCATTTCTATCTTTATTAATCCTAACAATCTGTTCCCTATCACTTAGATAATTTCCAAACAAATGATAGGATGTACCTCGAAAACCGTAGTCATGCAGTTTTTTCATTAGTAATTCGTGGTCCACTGTGTCAAAAGCCTTAGCAATGTCAAGAAACACTGCCAAACAGGGTTTAGTGTCGTTTATTGCCCTACACTGTGAAGTGGATATTGCGATGAGTACAATACGCTCCAACTTTCTACGTGATCCCACACGTAAGCATGTATTTGCCTTTGTGAAGGATACGTATGCGTGACGCAGCGGAATGCGTTCGGTTCCGTTGAGAATCGGCTAGTATACCTTTGGAAGTTATACGAATTCCCATAGGGAGGGCACGGATGTTCGCAGGCACTTTAAAGTCTAGTAACAAGTATACAAGATCCTGAACGTCACGATACGCTTACAAGAATACGTGTATTGCCGTGACCCGTATGTGAAATCATTCCTAGCAAAATCTCTCCAGATTGGGTGTGCAACTTGATATTATCGTTCCTAGCAGGATTTAATTGTCACAATCACAATATCCACTCACAGTGTATATATTTTCCCAGTGAGGTAAGTCAGTGCATCCATAGAAGATCTATTTTCTTGAAATCCGAATCGCATGTCATTAATAATATCCTCCTTTTTTTTTTTTAAGAATCAATCACTCTTTTCATAATAATTCTTTAAAATATTTTCGCTAAATTTGAGAATAATGAAATTGGCCTATAGTTTGTCAATAATTTATTATCACCTGATTTAAATACCGGTATTATTTCTGCCTTCTTCTAAACATCTGACCAGATTACCTGTTCTATTGCATTATTCAAAATAAAAGTCATAGAAAAAGAATATTTAAAGAAATCTTCTTTATGATTTTAACACAAATGCGATCTATTCCTGCTGCCTTTTTATTCTGCATTTCATCAATAACTTTATCTCTTCCTCATTAGTTGGAAATATAAAAAAGGAATTTGGAACTCTTGAAATAAATCCCTGTTGATTTCCATTACCTTTTATAAAACTTGCAAGTTCTGGTCCTATCTCATTGAAAAAGATATTAAACTCGGACGTGACTGCTTTTAGGTTTTCAATTATCTTTGAAGAACTTGCCGATTGAATATTACGAGTAATATAATTCCCCTTACTCCCTTCTCCTATGAAATTCTTAACGAAGTCCCATAACTTCCTTGGATTATTTTTCACAATATTTAACCGTCCATCTATGTAACTTCCTTTATCTTTCTATTTAGGTCATTCCTGTACTTGATAAAAGCCAATCTAAACTCCTCATTGCCCGGATGCTTGATCATCCTTTTAAACATTGCATCTCTCTTATTGCATTCCCACACTAAATCCTTTTTTTGCTCTTTAATCTATTATTTATACTATCTATTATCTTTATTCTATAATTTATTATATGGAAATGTCTATTTGCACTCACGTGCAACGTGTGCACGTAAAGCCACACGTTTCGGGGTTTTTCGGGCATGCTCGGCTGTGCTCGGCAGCTTGTCATGTGGTCATGTGTGAATACTAATCGTCCACACGTAAATACTAAACAATACTAAACGTGCACACGCAAGCCAATATATCGGCCAATTGCGGCCAACTGTATTATTATTTGTTATTATTTACATTCGAAGAATTCAAAGTTCGGTACGTTCGGGTCGTGTTTGCTCGCTCATAAATAAAAAATCGAGTGTAAAGATCGCGTGTGTAGTGAAAAAGGTGGTGAATTTTTCCCAAATTTTATTTGGGAAAAATTCTAAGACATTATTCGAATACATTTTTCATCTTTTGATAAAAATTTTCACTTATCACATACACAAAAGCAACATTCAATGTTATTTAGCAGTTCACATTCTATCTCAGATGATTTTATTTTGAAGGAAATATTTTGTAATTGTGTAAGATGTAAAACCAAACTATGCAGTTGACTTTTAAAAAATTAAAAATCATTTGATCATGATTTATTATTTTTCTTTGAAAAATTTATTCAGACTTGGAACTTATAAAATTTGGGAAAGAAATTTTACGAAAAATTCTGAAGCATAATTTGAATACATTTATCATCTTTTGATATACTTTTTCACAAACATTTTTTCAAAAATTGACTTTGAATCTTGCACTGTCAACATATACAAAAACAAAATTCAATGTTACTTAGCAGTTCACATTTTATCTCAGACGATATGCATTTTAAAGGAAAGATTGCAATTATGTAAAATGGAAAACTAAACAATATAGCTGACTTTTGGAAAAATTTAAATCCTTTGACCATGTTGAATTATTTCTCATACAAATTTTCAATCTGACTTGAAACTTGTAAAATTTGAAAAGTAAAATTTTCAAATATTTATAATTACAAACATCCAATTTTATTTTTTGTTAGGCAACTGTGACACGCGAGACCCCGGAATAGGGAGAAACCAACGTTGTCCCGCGGTGTACAAAAAGGACCAATGTAGAACGACGGCTCTACCTGACCCTTGGGTTGCGTTGAATTGTTTTGAGGGTGTAAATAAGAACAAAAGGTTTATTTTGTGCTAGAAAATGCTGACAGTCAGCGTTATTATTGAAAAAGAAATAAACTTACAAGTTACTGACAACATTCATCATTTCATCAATTCGCGTACATCGATTCCTTAACATATATTTATTCAAGCTCTGGCAGGGAGGGGTATACAGGCAATAAGGGTTTGGGGGGGGGTTCCCAATATTCTTATTATTTCTTGGTATTCTTTCTCTTCTTCAATCTCATCTATCCTAGTCCTTTTTACTTCTTCAAAATCTTTTTTACTGTCTAAAGATCTCTTGTCTCCCGTCTTGCTTGTTGGCAAGACTGTGTTAGTATCGCTAGTAAGTGACAAGGCTCTCCTACTAGCGATCCTCTCTGGGGTCTAAAATCTTTCCTGAGGACCTAGATCGATCTTAAAATGTTGGAAAGCCCGTGTCCCGTCTCTAGCTATAAGCTCATCTCTTTTAAAATTATCGTGAAACTTATTGAAGTTGGGATTATTTTTACACGGAGGGTTTTGTAAACGCCTGGTATTCCTATTCCTTGCGGCACAACCGCGCTGATAGGCCTCAAATCTCGAAATCTGTTTGTACACTAAAGAAAGGAAATCATACAATTATAATAAAATTCAATGATTCGTACGATAAAAATCAATTACTTTTGCTGGAAGAATGGTGACGTTAATCTGTAGCAGAGCAGTAGGAGCGATGTTATGGTGCAATGTTGCCGGAAGGCGCAGGATTGTCGTTCAGACGCAAGGTTATCAAAAATGGCGCAGTTAGGCGAAATGCCGCAGGTTTTACCGTGAAGGTGCAGTTCTTGCCGAAGTGGCGCGGTTAGGCGAAATGCGAATATTCGTCAAAAATCGGGGTCTTTTATACCCGAAAAGTTGACTCATTTTTAGAGAGGGGAAAAAAAATGATTCATGAAGAGAATAGAAAATTCATTTCTTAAATTGTTCATTCATTGTCATTATATTACTGTAAATAGCAGTATAGAGGAAATTATGAAATTCTGAATCATATTTGTCCAATGTTCGACGTGAAGTAAGTGATTAAGAAGTATTCGACACTAATGATGTTTATTACCCGATCGTTAGGCTGTCATTAGATAAGCTTAATTGTTACCTTTGGTTCGGAATTTTGAAGACTTAATAAGAAAAAATTTTTCCAGGAAAAAAAAAGAATATATGAAATGTAAAACGAAAAAAAATATCAAACACGACAGGGGCGTGTTACACAACCTATTAAATATTCGCAACAGAATTTTTAAAACATTATTTGTGAAGAATTTCCATATAATAAAAATGTATCAGGAAAGTGTTACAGAATTTTCAAATTCTGTGGAAAAATTCATCTTCTAAATTCCTTAAGTTTGAAAGCACATGAAAAATTCAAGTGAGATATTTGATTGTTTAGGTTTGAGCCCGAACTGGGTTTCCAGGGGAATTTCAATAAGGGAAAACGAACCTGTAATCACAAAACACTCGATTTATTTAAGTACTCGTACAAAGATAGAATAACTCGTAGATGAAAAACTCAAGAGAAAATTAGCGTACCGCACAGGGCTCTGACAATACAACACTGACTCATACATATAAAAAGGGGAGGGGCGCGTGCGCGAACTTCGGGCCCGCGGTTCCAAGATCCGTGGCGCCGAATCTCAAACATCCTGCCCGGTCGGGGCTCGTCCAGCTTCGAAACACTCAGGCGAGTGGAAGTCCCGCGATGGCTCAGCCAGTGGGGTGGTCGCCGGCGATGCGGCTCAACTTCTGTACTGCCCGGGTCAGTTCCCCGTTGGCAGTGCGGAGGGTGGCATTTCGGACTAGGCCGTCAAGGCCCGGGTGAACTTGCAGCACCCGACCCAGGCGCCAATGGGTAGGTGGGAGGTTGTCGTCCTTCACGGCGACGACGTCATCCACCTGGATGACTGGGGAAGGTCGCTGCCAGCGGGCTCGCGTCTGGAGCAAGGTCAGATAGTCCCGGCTCCACCGACGCCAGAACTCTTGATGGACTGCTTGGAGCCAGGCCCAGTAGCGAGTGGGTGAAAGCTGTAGCTCGTCGCTGAGTGGTTCTGGGACCGCCAAGAGCGGCTCCCCGATCAAAAGATCACCTGGCGTGAGAGCCAGTCGATCCTCGGGGTCGTCGGAGAGCGCGACCAAGGGCCTCGAATTGAGGCAGACTTCGATCCGGGCGGCCAAGGTGGCCATGTGTTCCCGACATATGGGATGGGCGCCAACGAGTTTTGCCAGGTGCAGCTTGGCGGATTTCACGGCGGCCTCCCACAACCCGCCTTGGTGTGGGGCACTAGGGGTGATGAAATGCCAGGTGGTTCCGAGGTTGGCGAGTTGCTGCTGGCACCGCTCTGAGGTCCAGCCGAGGAGGTCCTGCTTGAGGATGCGATTGGCGCCGTGAAAGGCCGTGGCGTTATCACTGAACAAGTGGGCGCAGCGGCCTCGTCGCGCTGTAAACCTGGTGAAGGCATCCAAAAATGCTCGGGCCGAGAGATCTTCTACGACTTCAATGTAGACAGCCTTCGTGCACGTGCACACGAACAACGCCAGGTAGGTTTTCACAGTCGCCCGGGCGCCTCGGGTTCCTTGACGTAGATGGAAAGGCCCGCAGTAGTCCAGGCCACTGGAAGAGAAGGCCCGCTGGGGGGTGACGCAGGAGGCGGGTAGTGGAGCCATTTGCTGTTGGACCAACGCGCCGCGGACTCGGCGGCAAGCCGTGCAGCGAAGTACAAAGGTCCTAGCAGCCTGATGAGCATGGATGAGCCAGTAGCGTTGGCGGAGAACGCCCAGCATGAGTTGCACTCCTCCATGTGCAGTCTCCAGGTGGCACTCTCGTGGAAGAAGAAGTTTTGAGTTGCCCGAGAGCAACAACCGTCACATTCAAGTGAGCTACGCAGGGCGCGCCTGGCCCATTGGGTATATCACCCTACGTAGCGGCCCCAGTATTATAAGAGTGTCGTACCGGCAGAAAGGCGCTCTGGTACGATCGCCATCGCTCCCACCTACCGGTAGTCGCGTTGACTGGGTCTATCCTCATGGGCGAAGGCAAATGTGTATACCAACACCCGGGATGCACCCCGATGAATTAGACGAAACCAGCTAGTTTCATTACTCTGACACCGATCTGGGTATGAGTCCATGCATTGATTAGGCATGGCTCTGGGGACGCGTCCCTTTAACAGTATCGGTGCCAAGCGAGAGCTCTTTCTTAGCGTGACCCAGCCGCCACCACGTGGAGGTCAAGAGATCGCACATGTAACACGCGACTTCCAGGTTCGAACCGTCGCCGAGGCTAGGATTCTCTTCCCTTGGTCGCATGTCCTTTAGGCGGCCGGCACTCTCGTAGAAGTAGGGTGCTCAGTGGGCCGGACTTCGGCACGATGATCGGGTAGCGTCGATCCTCGGGAAGCTGGGCCCCACTAAGACGGCCTCCGACACGGAGGAGCCCGGTACTGTCCAAGTACGGGTTCAAAGGGCGTAGAAAGCTCGTAGGTAGAGCATGGCCTGCTCGGAGGACTAAGAGGTCCTGGGAAAAGGCGGTCTGCTGGGCTTCCCGTAGTAGGATGTGACGAGCGGTCTCAAGCTCGGCCACCGTGATGACCGCAGCGCCTCGCAGATGCCGTCGACTCGGTGTCCAGCGGAGGAGGCGGGCCACCACCCTCAGCAACAACCTGATCGAACTCCACCTCTCGACGAGGGGGATTGGACCTCCGTGGGTCCAGATTTTGAGGCCGGATGGGCCCGGCATGCCGACGACCAGCGAGATGGCCCGCTCTTCGACGTGCGAGTCAGCCAGGGCGCTGGCCGCCAACCCAGTGGCGTCGAAGGCAGGTGGTGGCGCTCTCCAGAACGACTCCGGCGGGCCCTGCCACCAGAGGGGATGGCTCACGAGCTCTGGCGCCGAGATCCCTCGACTCGCGCAGTCGGTGGGGTTGAGCTCCGTGGGAACGTAATGCCGGCGCGTCACCAAAGTCAGCTCCTGGATCAGGCGTATTCGGTTGGCGGCGTATGACTTCAGGCAGGTAGGCTCCTTGCGAAGCCAGTGTAGCACTATCTGCGCATCCGACCAGTAGTGGCACTGTGTATCAGGCAGGTCAAGAGCCTGTTTCACTCGATCTACAGTGAGAGCGAGCAGGGCAGCCGCACACAGCTCCAATCGCGGGATCGTGGAACCTTGGAGGGGGCCACCTTCGTTCTGGCCGTGAGCAATATCAAGCGAGGTCTTCCAGCGTCATCCTCGGTCTCGACGTAGACAGCGGCCGCGTAGGCCCAGGCGCTGGCGTCAGCAAAACCATGCAACCGTGGAGCCATGTCAGCTCGCATGCCAACCCAGCGTGGGACTCGAACCTCGTTGAGACGGCCCATCGTCGCCCGGAACTTGAGCCACTCGGTTGCAAGCTCGCTTGGGAGCGGCTGATCCCAGTCCAGTCCGATTTTCCAGAGACGTTGGATGAAAATCTTCCCCGTGACGGTCACCGGGGCCACCAAACCTGTGGGATCAAACAATTGGGCCACTTCTCGCAGCACCGTGTGCTTGGTGAAGGTGCCTGTGGATGGAGTCGGCGCCACAGCAAAAAACAGGACATCCTGAGCCGGGTCCCAGCGTAGGCCCAAGACTGACGTCGTATCCGGGTCGATCACCAGCTCGCTAGGGGGGTGGAGCCCAGGCGCCAAGCTCCTGACCACCGGAGCGCTGTTGGAATTCCATTTTCTCAAGTGGAGCTGCCCGGCTGCCAGTACCTTGCTCATGGCGTGGCTCAAGGCCACGCCATGATGACGAGGGCCTTCTCGTCATCCTCGCAGCTGTGAAGAAAATCGTCGACATAAAAGGTACTGTGGATGGCAGCTCGCGCCTGGCGAGCTGCCATCCAGGTTTCCACAGGCTTCCACGAGCTGCCATCCAATGCAGGTTCCACGAAGCCCACCAGGGCTTCGTGGAACCTGCATTCTTCTTGGGCTCTCGGCAGATGGAGGTGTGATGCCGCTTCTCGCAGTTGCCACAGTTCACCGTGGAAGGACAGGAGGCAACACCGTGACCCGGCGCGAGGCAATTAAAACATAATCCCTTGCGCGTTATCCCGGAAATCCTCTGGCTCACGCCCATATCCCGGTACCTGGGGCAGCGACGCAAGCGGTGGAGCCCGTCACAGCAAAGGCAGATGTCCGGAGGGTGGGTGACGATGGGCGGCTGCCCGGAGTTCGAGGGTGGTGGGGCTGGCAGTTTCAGCTGCGTGGTGGAGGTCGAGACTTGCGACTCGGCGACGTGGGAGTACACCCGCGGGGGGTTGGGCCGCCGCTGGGCTTCCACGCGCCCTGATGAAGGTCCTGCGAGGAGGCTGGCGCTCGGAGTCGGACGGCGATGCACCTTCCTCTCCAAGAACTGGAGCAACGGCTGCAGGCGGGGAAATCCCTCATCTTCCAGGGTGAGGGTCCACTGCTCGTAGAGAGCCGGGGGAAGCAGCCTGGTCACGGCTCGGACCAGCCAACCATCCCACTGCTCCACGGGAAGTTGAAGAACCTGCAGGGCAGCCAGGGTCCCGTTGACGGTATCGACCACCTCCAGCAACCCGTCCAGGTGGTCACTGCGCAGCGGGCTCAGCTCCAGCAGCTGGTGAACGTGAGCCTCGGCCAGCTTGCGTGGCGAATTGTACCGCCGATTCAGGCCTTCCCAGAGCGCCTGATATCCGCCAGTGAAGGCCGTCTTCATCAGTGGCACCGCGTTGGCATCCACGCACTCCCGGAGTTTGCCCAGCTTGTAGGCGTCAGGATAGTCTTGGCGGTGTACAAGGTCCTCGAAGGTGTCCTTGAACGTGAGCCACGAGCACAGCTGCCCGTCGAACTTGGGCAGGGACATCCTGTCCAAGGCCATTCCCGTGATGCCCGCAGGGGGCTTCTCTTCCGCCGGAGCCAGCTCGGTGGCAGCAAGTCGTTGCTCGATGGCGGCCACTGCCTCCATCAGACAGCCATCCACCTCGAACTGGAGGTCGACGTGGGCGTCCAGTTCTTCAGGCTGCCCAACCTTCGCCAGTAATTTGGCCTGCGCCTCGTCAAACCTGGTCCGACAGACCTCCAGATTCTTCAAATTGGCCCGAAGCAGGGCAGGACTCGCCGTGTAGGCCTCGTCGGTGTACATGGCGTGGTATCGTTTCAACGTGGTGTATGCCGCTGACCGCTGATTCAACGCCATCTCAAAAACAACAAAAAGGAAAAAAAATGGGGGAGGGAACGGCAAGGAGGTCCAAGGAAAAACAACTACCTCGCACACGAAAATGGTCACGCGCGAGCAGCCTCACGCCCAGCGAGCGCAACCCGCGACCTGCGTGCGAGCTCCTACTCCGCCCAGCGAACGCAAGTGCCGAAAAGGGATTCCCGAGACACCCGCACGAACTGTCACAATACGACCCGCAAAGGGGAAAAAACAAGGGAAGAAAACCCGGTCCCGCGTAGGGGGAAAACAAGGGAAAACTCGATCCCGCGTAGGGGGTACTTTACCAGCGATCGTGATTCACCAAGGGGTTCCTCGCTCGCGATACCAGTGTATGGCTCCTCGTCGAATGGAGGGGGCGTCGACGGCCGCAACAACAACCCACGACGCTGCCCGAAGAAGGCCGATCCTTCCCACGACGTGGCGACGCCAAAAAATGCCCGCCAATAACCTCCAAAAAATGCCGGCTCCAAAATCCGGCAAAAGGATGCCGAGGATGTCGTGAATGTCTCGCCTCGGAGTAATCACGGCCTCCTGACTCAGGGGGAACCCGCACGTCCAAACAAAAGAACACGCGAACACCTCCGTGGCACGGAAGTCGCCCGCGACCGTGTCCTCACAGGAGGCACCAAATGCTTAGGTTTGAGCCCGAACTGGGTTTCCAGGGGAATTTTAATAAGGGAAACGAACCCGTAATCACAAAACACTCGATTTATTTAAGGACTCGTACAAAGATAGAATAACTCGTTGATGAAAAACTCAAGAGAAAATTAGCGTACCGCACAGGGCTCTGACAATACAACACTGACTCATACATATTAAAAGGGGAGGGGCTCGTGCGCGAACTTCGGGCCCGCGGTTCCAAGATCCGTGGCGCCGAATCTCAAACATTGATGTTTAAATAATAAAAAAAATTTCAGTAGTAAACTATGATTTCTCTTTTTTCTTCTACATAATTACAATATTTTTTCACAACTTGAATCAGCTGAGGTAAAATATGAATTCAGAAGAGCATTCAATTTTACTTTTTCAAAAGTAATCAATGAAATATTGACAATAAATTGTGAAAAAAAACCGTTTGCTGAAAATTTTCATAAACTATGAATGTATTTAGATAATGTTAAAGAATTTTTTTTTAATTTAATTTTTTCAAGTACATCATCAGTTTCAAGTGACATTAAAAATTACCTGCAGAATGTCAACATTCAGAACTCCACGAATGACTGCACTTTTGTATAAATTTTGTATTTCAGGGCTTTTTTCATAACAACAACATTGTAGACTTGAATCAATTTTTTTTTATTTATAAAACTTCAGTTTACAAAAATCAAAACAAAATCCCGATTTGACACTTCGACATTTTTTTCCCCACCTCATATTTCTCACTTTCACCTAATAAAAATAATTTTCACTTGCCACCTTTTTCACTACACACGCGATCTTTACACTCGTTTTTTTTATTTATGAGCGAGCAAACACGACCCGAACGTACCGAACTTTGAATTCTTCGAATGTAAATAATAACAAATAATAATACAGTTGGCCGCAATTGGCCGATATATTGGCTTGCGTGTGCACGTTTAGTATTGTTTAGTATTTACGTGTGGACGATTAGTATTCACACATGACCACATGACAAGCTGCCGAGCACAGCCGAGCATGCCCGAAAAACCCCGAAACGTGTGGCTTTACGTGCACACTTTGCACGTGAGTGCAAATAGACACTTCCTTATTATATTTAATCTATTCCTGACTAAAACAGTCCTAGTTGATCTATCTACAAAATCCTCTAAGATTTTTAAAAAAACACGTGCCATACAATCAACATTTGTTTCCATGTAAACCTCCTGCCACTGCTCCTGTGAGACTATATTTAATAATTATCTGTAATCAGTCCTCTTAATCATTATTTTCCCATCACGTGCAATATTATTTTCCCCAATTCCTATATGCTATAATGTAGAGAAATGATCAGTAAACGTAGTTTTCAATATTACAGGTGTTATCTTCTCCATCGTTAAATCAGTTCTCCCAAAAATATGGTCTATAAAAGTCTTCGATTTTGATATAACCCTAGTGTAATCATTTATGAAAGACAAGTAACCTCTTTGTAAATAGTTGTTCAAGTATTCTTGTATCAGTGAAATCGATTTCGCAATATCCAAATTCATATCCGCTATAACAAAAATATTGTCAATATCACTATGTCTGTCAAGAAAAAACTCTAGATCCTGTATGAACTGATTTGGGCTAACTGTATGAGGTCTGTAAAAAGTTGTAATGACAAATTTCAACTTATCAATCACTAATTCTATATCAAAAGCATTTATCTTTCCAATATAAACATGCAGCATTTCATATGCATATTCCTTCGAAATGTATATTACTGTACCCTCATTCCTAATGCTATCACTATTTTTATAAAACATATCATATCCCTCCAACATAAACTCATCCCCAAAAACTATTTTAAACTATTCCGTGCAAAGAATCTCATCAGGCCTTGTAGACATAGCATGTAGAAACATCTTAAGATCCTTAAAATGTCTCTGTAGACTGCGAATATTCACATGATAAATATAGAGGCCATTCCCTCGATTAATAACTTTCCCAAGAATTTGTGGACTTTCACATTTGATGGTATGTATATTAAAGTGGTCGTTAAAATGAGTTAGGTGGAGTTTTGATTGTGGCGCTCCCCAGAACGTTTCCAAATAATTCAAAAAAAATCCCCAAATTTTTTCAGATTTCTAAAGCAACGTCAACCCGTGCCGGTAGAGTCGTCTTTTAACCCATTGAAATAACATGGGATTTTGTCTTATATATATAGTCTATATTTTTGCAGTCTATAATTTTTCACGGATACACAAATCACTTTAAAAATCGGTTTGACACGGCAAGTTATTGTCGATAGTTATAACAAACTGCTAAAAAATTGGCAGCTGTCTAAAACAATCATATGTCTGTGGTTCGAAGCCAAAAAACTGAAAATCATGGAAAGTTCGGCTTTTTTCAATGAAAAAAAGAATTTTACAAGATTTCAAGAATCTATGTTATGTATACCTGCATGGAATATCATTCTATACGTTCGTGAGTATTTTTTATCGTTATACAAGTAGAATTGGTCACATTGCTCCAGTTTCAAAAATGTGTATCACAATATTAATAACGAAATTCGATAAATCAACAAATTTCTGAAAAGCTACTTCTTAAAATCAGTTTCTTACTAGATAAATGACACTTATTGGAATGAATTATCTTGTATTAAACTATACTATCAATAGTAGTGGTCATAACGAGAATAATAATAATATTAGTAATAATAATAATAATAATAATAGTAATGATAATAATGAGAATAGGAATAAGAATATTAATAGTTCTAAATTGGTAAATAAGGACGAATACATTTACAAGTCAAGGGAAAAAGCTGGTTATTCTAATGAATTATTCTATAAATCTAAGATTCTAATGAATCGTATTTGTTTTCCGAAATGATCGTGAACTATTGTTATAAGGATAATCTGAAATGGATAAGAATAACTTTAATAAAAATAATAATAACCTAAATAAGGAATATTATTCAAGATTGACGAATGTTTCTGTGATTTCGTTTGTAATGTTTGATGCGCTTAAGTACGAGTTTTGAATAATTTGTAATTGCAAAACAACTTTCTAGAATTTATGGATAAGGTAAATGTCTCAGTTGTCAAAAAAATTTAGCCATTTTTGTGAAAACTGCAAACTTTTATGGAAATTCTGCTTCTTTGTAAAATTGTTGATATTGTTCAGTGACTGATGGATCCTAGAAGAACTAAAATACATTATCTTCTTATTATTTAATATTCAGCAATAAATTTAATAACTTGATATTGATGTCTTAAAGTTAACTACATTGCCTGTTGTGTTATAATAAAAATCTTTCTCTATGAGTGCATTAGATTGTTCGCATGATTATTATTCCTATTTCTATCATTATCATTATTATGATTTTTATTATTATTATTATTACTACTTTTATTATTATTAACGTTATGACCACTACTATTGATAGTATAGTTTAATACAAGATAATTCATTCCAATAAGTGTTATTTATCTAGTAAGAAACTCATTTTAGGAAGTAGCTTTTCAGAAATTTGTTTATTTATCGAATTTCGTTATTAAAATTGTGATGCGCATTTTTAAGACTGTAGCAATGTGACCAATTCTACTTGTATAACGATAAAAAATACTCACGAACGTATAGAATGATATTCCATGCAGGTATACATAACATAGATTCTTGAAATCTTGTAAAATTCTTTTTTTCATTGAAAAAAGCCCATATTTCCATGATTTTTGGTTCTTCGGCTTCGAACCTACAGACATATGTTTGTTTTAGACAGCTGCCAATTTTTTTGCAGTTTGTTATAACTATGGACAATAACTTGCCGTGTCAAACCGATTTTTAAAGCGATTTGTGTATCCGTGAAAAATTATTGACTGCCTTCAAGACAAAATCCCATGTTATTTCAATGGGTTAAAAGACGACTCTACCGGCACGGGTTAACGTTGCTTTAGAAATATGAAAAAATTTGGGGATTTTTTTTGAATTATTTGGAAACGTTCTGGGGGGCACCACCATCAAAATACCACGTAACCCATTTTAACGACCACCCTAATGTATATCTACATCCCTAATCATACTATCTATATCTACTATCATCAAGCACTCATTCCAGAAGTACAATCCAATCTAGCCAAATAAAATCCATGTGTCAACGTAATCATCAGAAGGCGCATCCATTCATACGCAAGTATAAAGCGCCCCGAGATCAAATATACATCTAAATACCATTTATTCACAACTCACTGCAGTTAAAATTTATCGTACTAATCCTTGTTCTTTTTAAGGCCATATATGATTCGCAATTCAGTGAACGGATCTAATAACCGGTCGAGACGCGTGAACCTTCCCGGCACTAGGAAGAATGGTTAGAGAAACTACATGAAAGTGCAAGGATTAGATTCGGATCGCTCCGCGGGTCGAATTTTTCATCTTGTTCAACTCGCTGTTGCTCTGGTTGTTCAGTTCAGTTGCGTTTCGAGATGTTTGTTCATTTAAAAGTGATCGAAAAAAGAAGGTGGAGGTAATTAGGTACCAGAAAATCATACTTTTAATTGTTCTATTTGTAGAAAAATTATTACAGACAGATATTATATCATAAAAAATAAGAAAATCCGGAAAAAATTGTTGGTACTTGCAAAAACGGGATAACTTAACAAACGCTATGCCTAGTTTCGAGCATTGATACATAGTAGGTAATATTGGGCTCGTAAAATAAATGTTGTTGCGAGCTCGCGGTTTCGAAAGTTTTATGGCAAAAAAACAAATCGTTATTTTTTTCATGCAAATAGATACTGTTGTAATTATGCCAGATACGAGGGGCATCTCACTCCGAAGTCAAATGTAATCGTAGTATCATTGTTTCACGATTTCTGACGATTTCAGCGTTAAATAGCGATTTCATTAATAAAATCACTATTTTACTTTAGCACGTGATTTTGCATCGTGAGCGTACGATTTCACACCGAATTCAATGATTTCAGACGTTGACTACACGCGGTGAAGTCATAGTGTAGTCCATACGCGCTGGGTTTATACGATGTTTCAAAATGACTTTACGACGATTACATATGATTTCACGTTATTTTCGTATGATTTCACGTTGTCTCTTATGTTTTCAAGGTTATCTCTATATACTTTAATTTTTCCCAAGTTTCATCTAACTATCTTTGAAATTAATAATTAACTTATTGGTATATTAATCATCTTTAACGTTTAAATAAAACAATTCGACAAAATAAAATCAACTTGATAAATTAACGACGTAATTGATTTAAAAAACGAAATTATGACAAATATTGATTAGTTTAAACTTTTTTTTAACAATTATTGCAAAATTGAAGTTTTTTCAAGATGCATATGTTTTCCATGGTTTTCAGGTGCACTGATAATGAATCTTTTGTCTGATTTGTTAAATTTATTTGTTTAAATTTTTTATTAACAATTATTTGCAAATTGAAGTTTTTTTAAGATGCATATGTTTTCCATGGTTTCAGGTGTGCTTGTGATCAATCTTTTGTCAGATTTGTTAAATTAATCCCCCCTCCACCACTCCCACCGAACATTGCCAATGTATAAATGCTAGAATTAATAAAAAGAGAGTGTAACTGTACTTACGAAAAAACTTCATGAAAAAAGTGAGATACAAAAGTATTGAAATCAGTACTGAATTAATGTATGAACAGGGACAGTACTTAATTGTTATGCAATTATTAATGTTTATGCAAAAACGAGATCAGAATTTATTATATGATATACGCCATTATACTTGAGTGGTATACAAAACAAAAAATTACAAAACATCAGTTTTTACGGTTTTTCATAGAATACAGATTCGGTAGACTTGATCAAATTAAAGTTTTGTAAAAATCCAATAGTATCAGAAGTAAAAGTAGGTAAAAATAATTCGTGGGCTGCTGTTAAGATTGATAAAATTGCTGTTTTATACGCATAATAGTAGATGCATAGTGATGCAACAATTGCTATTGTATTTTGTATTTACTCTACAGATGTTTCTTTTTCCTTTTTTTTTTTAGCTATTTCATCTATTCAAAAATTTATAATTTCACAAATTATGACACAAAACTACCTCAAAATGCAGTAGAAACACATGATTTGAGAGCAACAATCGGTTACTAAATTGTGCTAACTGGAGCTCATTCAATAATAGACAAAGTGTGTCAGTAAATTTGAACTAATACAGGGTATACCAAACTCCCCACGCTAAAAAGGAACCCAATATTCCTTATCCAATTTTGAGTCGAAAAGTCCTTTGCCACTTTTTACAAAACTCGAAATTTAAAAAGTTATTTAATCCTAAAATTTAAACAATAAATGCGCTCTCACGACAAGTGGTTGTAGATTTTACCAACCAAACTTTTCCTAAATTTTCTTCATATTTTTCCAAGTCGAAAAGTCCTATGCTACTTTTTACAAAACTCAAAATCAAAAAAAATATTCGGGTCATAAGTTTCAACCAATTGGAATTCTTAGATTTTATGCTTGGATATCTTTTCTGATTTTGAGTTTTGTGAAAAGTGGCAAAAGACTTTTCGACTCAAAATTGTATGAGGAATATTGGGTTTCTTTTTGGCGCGGGGAGTTTGGTCCACCCTGTATATAAAACTTTCATGGTATTCGCATTATTTAAGCCGAATTTTGTATTAGATATAATTTTCCACGAAAAGCTGCATCAAGTCAAACTTTTGCATTACTTATTATGTATTCAAATTCCAAGTTATCCGTCAGTTATGAGTATAAATAAAGTAATACGGATCAATAATCTTAGCTCAGTAATAGAGCTTGGTTATTATTATAAAATTTATTGTTAATACAAAAATGACTATCAAAATATGATAGGTTGTTTTTTGCACAGCAGCCCACGAATTAATTTTTACCTACTTTTACTTCTGAGACTATTGGATTTTTACAAAACTTTAATTTGATAAAGTCTACTGTATCTGTGTTCTATGAAAAACCGTAAAAACTGATGTTTTGTAATTTTTTGTCTTGTATACCACTCAAGTATAATGGCGTATATCATATAATAAATTCTGATCTCGTTTTTGCATAAACATTAATAATTGCATAACAATTAAGTACTGTCCCTGTTCATACATTAATTCAGTACTGATTTCAATACTTTTGTATCTCACTTTTTTCATGAAGTTTTTTCGTAAGTACAATTACACTCTCTTTTTGTTAATTCTAGCATTTATATATTGGCAATGTTCGGTGGGAGTGGTGGCGGGGGGATTTCATTTATTTTTTCATTTGAAAAAAAGAAGTTTTTTTTCATACACATGGAAATGCCAACTGTATCGTCGCAATTTGCAAAAACAATGTCCTCTTTTTAGGATAACCGTGATGCAATGCCTCAGCGAGAGCAATCCCGGGGATCGCTCCTTATGGACAATTTTTCCGGGAGCAACCCGAAGATTGCTCCTGCTGAAAAATTCATAGCGGATACCTTAAAAAGAGGACACTATCCCTGCAAATCGTGTCGACAAATTGGCCATTTCCGTATATGTATGGAAAAAAATATTAAAATATTAAACATAGGAGGAAGTGATTCCAAATCGTGTGTAGTTTGTGACCGTGCGGAGCGAGGTCACAAACTATACACTTGTCGGGATCATCCTCTTCGTCCCTTGATGAATAAATATCTATTTCTACTCGAAAAAGTTGCATTGGGAAAATGAAAGGGGTGTTCATGGACTGTACAAGGATTATTCTCACTTATTCCGTGAATTTTACCTAACGATGAGGAAACTATGTAAGGGCGACGAGTTTACTTCTTTCATTATTGTCAGCCATAGCTAGGCAAACATAGTATTAGCCAATCACTGATTTGAAATTTGTGGTAACTGAAAAATGCATTGTTGGGTACTTAATTAGATGGAAATAGATTTTTCGTTATATTTGCAAGATTTATTATTCTCACCAAAATGAGAAAAAAAACATAACGTTTGCAACATTTAATGCACATCAGTTAATTCGTTCGCTGATTACGAATCTAGCTTAGATTATGAGAATATATTTATATACTTATTTTTTCATTTTTAGTGAACAAATATTGCGAGATTGAAGTAATTAGAAGATGCATATGCTATCCCTTGATTTCAGGAGACTGATCGAGGAATCAATACCAGATTTTAAAAATCGATGCATTTAACCCTGAGGAAAACCTTACATTGACAATGTAAATTTGCCATTGTAAACTCTATCGAAACTAAATGTAAAACAGCAATTTACGTAAAGATTCCATTGAGTTCACAATGGCAAAGGAACATTGCCAATGTAAGGTTTTCCTCAGGGAGACTGTATTTGAGAATCAAATTATGACAAATAATTGGATTTTGTACGTCTCCGGGCAGAAAATCTTATGTTAACCTTGGCGCATTTGCCATCCTCGGACAAGGACGACAATTTTTCGTCCGAGGCGCTAGCCGAGGACAGAAAAATTATCGTCCTTGTCTTCGGAACAGCAATAATGCGCCGCGGTAAACAATATACTATTTTGTCACATGCGAATATTTTTCACTGATTTATAATCTTCTCAATTTCCTATTTTTCATTGTTTATTTTGTCTGCTTATTACAAATTTGGTATCTGGTTCGCGAAGATAATTTTTTTAAAGTAAAATGACCGGAAGTTCACGCAAAATTCAAGTTCTTGCAAGATACTTAACTGATTTTCCAGGTCAACAAGTCATAATTAAGTATATTACTAAGTATCTACATACGATATAAATATTCAAATATTGTTACAGAATTCTCTATTCTATTACAGTGTTAAGGAGAAAATATTCATATTATTGATTATCCGGAAGCTAAATTCCTAACTATTTAATGTGTGTTTCATGAATTATAATGAAAATTCTTACCTTACAATTTGGAAAAACAAATCATATGCATCTTCCTGAAGTGTCAATTCCCCAATCATCTGCTAGAAAGACTAATTGAAGTTCAAACGGATTAGTTTTGCAATCAAGGTGTAAGATTTGTAATCATCGTACCTAAAAACTATAAAATGCTTATATATGCATTTCCGAAACAATGTTTTTGTTTTACGTAATTTGTTAAACAAACATTTCAATGAATGAATTATCTAAACCTGCCACTAGATTAATGACCACTGACCTAGAAAACTGAGGAAAGCATATTAATCTTGCAAAAACTTCAATTTCGCAAATATCATTGAAAAAACGTTTCAACAAATCAATTTCTAATGTCTGATGCCATACTAGTGATCAAAGTACCAAATAAATTTAGAAAGCGTTTGCACATTGCAGAAAATATAATTTCAATGATTTATTTGTTAAAACAAATAGTAATTCACATAATTTCTTCAAATCGAAAGCCACAGATCGCCTGATAAATGCTCAGGGCATGGTGTAGAGCGTGAATCTCGACCAAAATTGGTACTTTTCGTCTGTGAGGGTCTCGAAGCTTGTAAAATATTACATTGAAATGACCAATAATTTGCAAAAATATTCATAAATGTAAGCGCGTTACTGTATGATGCTTCACATGGTTCCAATGTACCGGAGGTATCGAATCGTAACTAATAGCAAATTTCAATAGCTGTTATCGGTAAATTACATCCTATGTAAAAAAAGATACTACAGGAATATTTAACTTTCATGCATTTCTAACGAAACTTTCCGTACACAAATGATGTAAGTTTTTAATAGAATCAATCGTAGAAATGAAAAAAAATACAATATATATATATATGTTTGTGGAACGGTACCTTCCGGGTCCAAAAAAATTTATACTATTTTTTGATATATATAGGTCAAACAGACTGTACTGTATCTATATATGTTTTTTTCCCGTTTAAAAAACTGTAAAATTGATTATTTATCGATACCTTTAAAATATTAAAACAGTTTGCCCAACGGTACCTTCAAGGACTATGCAGTATATATAATAAAATTATAGAAATAACCATAGGTTATTTGATATATATCGAACAGGTTAACTTTTTCGTGTCTATATATGCAATAACTTATTTGCTTTTTCAATATGTGTATTGCAGAAAAAGTTATTGCATATTATGAACAAAATTTATGTAACGGTGCCTTTAGGGACCATAAAATATATGTTATAGAAGGAAATGAAACAACGATAATCAAATTGATTAACGAAGTTTAATGTATTTAAAAGTTTATTAGGAATTAAACCATGATAAGTTTTTTTTAATTTTGACTCATTGAATGACATGGTGCATATAAAAATGATGAATTGCGTAACTCATGTATGATAGTAATGAAAATTTAGATGATGAAAAGTTTCACTTATGTAATAGTAAGTTGGAAAATGGAGTTGTACTGAGAGAAAAAGTTTTTTTTTAAATGTTATATGCACATACATAAAGTATTTATGACATTTTGTAAAATTGTCGACTCCTTGTTGTGACCACAATTGAGACCTTCAGATCAAAAGAGGAGTGTGTATTTTTCAAGCAAAAGATAAATCCGAAATTCGTTATACGCAAAATTGCGTCAGAAAAATTTGAGGGCAACTTAAAAATAAGTATTTACTTTCTTCGAGAAAAGGGATATCCCAAGTTTCTTTCGCGGAAAAATGCGACCGAAAAATGAAGTTCCATAATTGGTATACTTGAATCGTCTCAGCGAGAGTGAATCGCATTCTATTTCAGAGGAATAAAGAGACAAATTAAGCTTAAGAGCATACAGGAAATGCTTTCAAAGTTCGGGAAAAAATGATAATGTTGCATTCTGCCAGTGCTAGATTCTGTTAGAAAAATATTCCCAGCGAATGTGAAAAGTTTTTTCGCCAGAGATGAAATGCAATAGAACATTTTTTTAACGAATTCAGGTTCTCATAAAGTGACCTAATAAAAACTTTATAAGAAACTAAAATTTCTTAGAGGAAATCGATCGCAAAAATTTTATAAACAAAACTATCATAATTTTTTCTGATCGATTTTTTATAAGAAAATATAGTTTCTCATAAAGTTTTTATAAGGTCAGTTAATAAGAAACTTAATTCTTATAATAATTCCATAAAGTTGACTTTATAAGAAACTGAATTCTTATAAGGAATTTCATTTTTTTTTATAAAGTTTTCATAAGGTTCAAAAGTACAAGCGTAGTCCCTTTAAAGCCACGTCCAATCTAATTTCGAAAAACTTTTCAGGCTCTGTAAATTACGAGTTCCAGAATGAATTCTGTTCTTTTTCTCTAAATAATTAGTTCCTTGTAATGTGATTATATGATTGCAATCGATTCATATTGAAAACAATTAATTTCGATCATCTAGTAATTTTAAACCTCATAAAAAACATAGTAAGAAAATATAATTTCTTATGAGAAAATGAAATTTCTTATAAAATTTCGATTCCTTATAAAGTCAACCTTATAAAATGACCTTATAAAAATTTCATAAGAAACTAAAATTTCTTATGAAAAATCGATTAAAAAATTTCATAAAACTTTTTTTTTATAAAATTTATTCGATCAACTTTTAGTAAGAAATTTCAGTCTCTTATAAAGTTTCTGTAAGGTCACTTTATAAGGAACCGAATTCTTATCAGAATTTTGTATGGTTGACTTTATAAAAAATGAACTCCCTTAGAAAATGTCGTTTTCTTATAAAGTTTTTATAAGGTTCAAAATTACTAAGGTTGATTCTTATCGATTTCCATGAATGCTTATTAGGCCAATATATTTAAATACTTTTCAGAAATTTGCTTATGTTTTGTACTAACAACATAAATTTTTTAAATTCATTTTGCAATTATCGATAGGAGGGGTAGGTTTTGGAATGTCCGTATTTTCAACTTGGATCATCTGGTAGCTCTACGGCCATATTATAACATTTTAATCATAGTTACTTAGATATAATTCATAAGTTTCATTAATATCGAATTATTATTGAACAATCAAGTTGCCAAAAAAATTCGCTTCGCACACTTGTAAAAGAAAAATGATTTTTTTCATTATAGGCTCCAAGCATCAGCGCGTATTATGCAGACGACATTGTCTCGAAAGGCAACAGAGTTCTGAAAGGCGCGTATAAGTAGAACATTTGTGCAATGGTACCTTCCGGGTCCGTCCTGGAAGATAAGAAATGTCCTTGAAAGTACCTTTACATATACTTTTTAGACCCGGAAGGTACCGTTACATAAATTCGTTACATAAATTCAGGTGCTTATAAAGTGACCTCAAAAACTTTATAAGAAACTGAAATTTCTTAGAGGAAATCAATCGCAAAAATTTTTTAAACAAAACTCTCATGTATTCTTTTGATCGATTTTTTATAAAAAATTATAGTTTTTTATAAAGTTTCTATAAGGTCAGTTCATAAGAAACTGAATTCTTATAAGAATTTTATAAAGTTGACTTTATAAGAAATTGAATTTTCATAAGAAATTTCATTTCTTATAAAGTTTTCATATGGTTCAAAATTACAAGGGTAGTTCCTTTAAAGCCACGTCCAATCTAATTTCAAAAAACTTTTCAGGCTCTGTAAATTACAAGTTCCAGAATAAATGCTGTTCTCAGGGCCGCAACCAGACGTTTATAGGCCCGGAGAAATAAAATTTTGGGGTACTCCTTTTTTTTTATCTTGTAGTAAGGAGAGGTTCTGGCGAAATCAGTCGAAAATAAAGCATAATTTGATTATTTATTGTGAGATAGTAAAAGGATATGAGAAATTCTGGTTTTCATGATTCAAGTCGGCCATCTCTCTGAAAAATATTAAAATTTTTTTCTTTTCGGATTTAATGTTGCATCTACGGTATTTTTGTGCGCCTTTGCACCCAAAACATCGCCTCGAACCTTCAAGCCTGCAACCTCTTGTAGTTAATTGATTTCAATGATTGTATGAATCCTACTAATTTTGATCTACATAAAAAGTTTATATTATTTTTTCCAAAAAATCCCACCAGAACTTTATCTCCATACTTCTACATTCATACAAAGAAAAGAAGAAAGGCGGAAATACATAGCCGATCGCATTTATTTAAAAGGTGCAGACATTGCCAAAAATTAATTCTCGGCATGATTTTACAGTTTTCTAGTGAGAAGTGAAATAAATTCTCACCAACAACCATGGATGATTCGACAAAAAATCAGAGTCCATTTTCGAGGCGGCCTAAAACCCATACTAATGTATAGTAACTGTTAAGAACAAGGAACTCCAAGCAGAACGTTTTTAAATTTTTGATTTTTTTTTCGCGATCCACGCGGGGCACCTTCGGATGCGGGGCCCGGGGCATATTTCCCCGGTTGCCTCCCCTTGGTTGCGCTGCTTTCTATTCTATTTCTCTAAATAATATGTTCCTTGTTATACGTGATTATATGATTGCAATTGATTCATATTCAGAACAATTCATTTTGATTGCCTAGCAATTTCGAATCTGAAAAAAACATTATAAGAAAATATAATTTCTTTTAAGAAAATGAAATTTCTTTTAAGAATCCGATTTCTTATAAAGTCAACCTTATAAAAATCTTATAAGAATTCGGTATCTTATAAAATGACTTTACTAAAATTTTATGAGGAACTAAAATTTCTTATGAAAAATCGATTGAAAAAATTTCATAAAAATTTTTTATTGTTTAATTTATTCGATCAACTATTCGTAAGAAATTTGTCTCATATAAAGTGTTTGTCAGGTCACCATATAAGGAACTGCATTCTTATAAGAATTTTATAAGGTTGACTTGATAAAAAATGAATTCTTTCAAAAAATTTCATTTTCTAATAAAGTTTTTATGGGTTCAAAATTACTTAGTTTGATTATTATCAATTTCCATGAATGCTTATTAGACAAATAAATATTAATACTTTCCAAAAATTTGCTTACGTCTTGTTCTAACAATATAGATTTTTTCAAATTTATTTTGCAACTATTGATAGGAGGGGTAGATTTGAAATGTCCGTATTTTCAACTTGGACCATCTGATAGCCTTACGGCAACATTTTAACATTTCAATCATAGTTACTTAGATATAAGGTTCAAAATTTATTTGTATAGACCCTTGTAGACATGTTCACGTAAACGTAGGGCTTACATCAAGTAAGCAGTTTACGTAAACGTGTTTACATCAAGTTTACATGCCAGTCCGCCAATGGATGTAAAGTTTACGTGATGTTCACATTGTTTGTAAGTTAACAATTTACGTAAACTTTTTACGAAAACTGTTTACCTGATGTTTACGTCATGTTTACGTAAACAGTGTATACGATATTTACGTCAACAGTTTACATCATACTTACGTAAAGAGTTTACATCATGCTAACGTAAACAGTGAACACCAAAATAAACAATAAAAATTTTATTTCAAATAATTAACACTATACATAATAAAAAATCAAAATAATGAAAAATAAAATGTAATAGTTTGAAAATGAATTTTAAATGAACAATTTACATAAACAATTTACACAAACGGTTGACGTAAACGTCATGTAAATATCGGGTTAAGTTTACGTAAACAATTTATAGAAACTGTTTACATACACATCATGTAAACATGTCGTAAATACTTTACGAAAAACTGTTTAGACAAACTTTACATCCATGGAATGACGCGCTGGCATGCAAACTTTACGAAAACAATGTACATGATGTTTGCATAAGGCTTACGTAAACATGTCTACAAGGGGAATTATTATTGAACAATCAAGTTGTCAAAAAAATTCGCTACGTGCACTTGTAAAAGAAAAATGATTTTTTTCGTGAACGGCTTCAAGCATCAGCGCGTATTATTATGCAGACGACATAGTCCCGGAAGGCAGCCAAGTCCCGAAAGACGCGTAGAAGTAGAATATTCGTGTAATGGTATCTTCCGGGTCCGTCCCGGAAGGTAACAAATGTCCCTGAAGGTACCGTTACATATACTTTTTAGACCCGAAAGGTACCGTTACATAAATTCAGGTTCTTATAAAGTGAACTCATAAAGACTTTATAAGGAACTGAAATTTCTTAGAGGAAATCGATTGCGGAAATTTTATAAACAAAAATCTCATAAAACTTTTTTGATCGATTTTTTATTGGAAATAATGATTTCTAATGCAGTTTTTATAAGGTAACTTCATGAGAAACTGAATTCTTAGAAGAATTCCATAAAGTTGACTTTGTAAGAAATTGAATTCTTGTTAGAAATTTCATTTTCTTATAAAGTCTTCGTGAGATTCAAAATTACAAGGGTAGTTCCTGTAAGGCCACACCCGAACTTATTTCAAAAAACTTTTGAGGCTTTGTGAATTACAAGTTCCATAATGGATTCTGTTCTAATTCTCTGAATAATAAGTTCATCGTTATGTGATTATAAGATTGCAATCGATTCATATTAATAACAATTAATTTCGATTACCTAGTAATTTTGAACCTCAGAAAAACTGTATCGGAAACTATAATTTCTAAGAAGAAACTGAAATTTCTCATAAAATCAACCTTATAAAAATCTTATAAGAATTCGATATTTTATAAAATGACTTTAAAAAAATTCTATAAAAAACTGAAATCTCTCATTAAAAATCGATTGAAAAAATTTCATAAAATTTTTTTTTTATAACATTTATTCGATCAACTTTTAGTAAGAAATTTCAGACTCTTATAAAGTTTTCCTAAGGTCACTTTATTAGGAACTGAGTTCTTATAAGAATCTTATAAGGTTGACTCTGTAAGAAATGATTTCTTTTAGAAAATTTCATTTCCTAATTAGTTTTTTATAAGATTCAAAACTACTAACGTTGATAGTTCTCAATTTCCATGAATGCTTATTACGCTAATAAATTAAAATATTTTTGAGAAATTTGTGTATGTGTTGTACTAATAACAAAAAATTTTTCAAATTTATTTTGCAATTATTGATAGAAGAGGTAGGTTTTGAAATGTCCGTATTTTCAACTAGAACCATCTGGTAGCCCTACGGCCACATTATAACATTTTAATCATAGTTATTTAGATATTATGTTCGAGATTTATTTATATTGAATTATTATTAAACAATCAAGTTGTCAAAAAAATTTTGCTGCGCGCACTTGTAGAGGAGAAATGATTTTTTTCGTGAAAGGCTCCAAGCATCAGCGCGTATTATGCAGATGACAGTCCCGGAAGGCAACAAAGTCCCGGAAGGTGCATATATGCAGATCATTGGTATAATGGTACCTTCCGGGTCCTTCGGACCCGGAAGATAACGTTACACTGATGCGCCTTCCGGGTCCGTCCTGGAAGGTAACAAATGTCCCTGAAGGTACCGTTACATATACTTTTTGGACCCGGAAGGTACCGTTACACACACACACACACACATAATATACATATATATATAATAGTTTTGTATAATCATGTTTGAAGAGTGAAAAAAAAAATTTGTCTCGGGCAGGGTCCGATGCAAGGCGGGTATGCTCTCCACTACGCCATTACTGCATTACAGAATTGGGAGTAAATGAAGTAATATACCGCGTCGTACTTATTTATTTACCATGAAATCATGAAGTCATGACCGTTTCGACTTTCGATAGATAAGATGAACGCAAACGAACAGTACTGTGTAGTTGTTTGTAGTAGTACAGTCACTGTAATACTACTATACACATATAAATGTATGCGATTGCGCGACATCGAGCGCGGTCGGGCAAGCTCGGAAAAGTTCGGGGTCCTCAGTGAACCTAATCTTCCCCGAGCTATCGGGTAGGAGGGGTAGAAGATAGGAAGAAGATATATAGATATATTAACCGGGTTACGTTTTGGTAGTTAAAGTTTTCGCCGCTCCAGCATGGGGTGCAGCGGACGATGCTTATGAATCCCTACGGGAAGAAATTTCCGAGGTATGTTTTGTATGATATTCTCAGTTGACTTTTGACATTTTTTTTAGTCTTTTTTTTTATTAATTCTATAATCTCAACTGAAATTATTGATTTGTTTGAACTTTTTATTAACAATGACTTGCAAAATGAAAGTTCTTTCAAGATGCATATGTTTTCCACGTTATTGATTTATAAATCTAACCTTGTCCCCCAGAAGTCCCATTTGCTTGACTTGCGTTAGAGTGTATTGGCCTTTTTCAACATTTTGCACTGAGTTCGCGCCTCGATTCGTGCTGCTCATAAGTCACAATAAACGACCTTCAAAAACTGGGCCGTGCCGTTTTTTTTTTTCACTCGCAAAATTCACCCGATTTCCTTGTACAATTTTGCACGTGATATATCTTTTTTTACTGTCCCCGACGAGGAACGTGACCGAATTCGGAAAATTCGAGTGAAAATAACTGATTACGAGTTGAAAATACGTAAAATGAAAGAGATTTTGATGGATACGATCACGGTCAAAAGTGAAGGATTATCCAACTGTCAATTTGCAATACGCCGCGCATGCGCACAGCTGATTTTACCGCTACGTTTAAATACTCAAATTCAAATATCGTTCGCATCCGCACAACAGATTTTTTGAATGCCACAATGCGCATGCATAGAAAGGGCCAGTGGCGTATCCGTACAATGCGATTTCGTGCATTATATGCTATGACTTCATATGATTTCACGCGTTCACACGCGTTAGATTTCATTCGGAGCGCGTTTAGCCGATGATTTTATTTTCGCTCGAAGAATTCACGCAACTTTATCGCGTTTTTAGATGCTTTGCGTCTTCATGCCTTAGTTGACGATTACACGCTAAAGTGTTCACTGTTTCATCATATCTTACGATTTCAATCAGAGTGAACGCTGAATACAAACGTTAAAAAACCATTGACTTCAGAGTAAGATACCCCTCGGCCAGATATGGAGAAAAAAAATTTTAAATATATGTGGCGTGGACCGAGGAAACGTACCTTACAACACCAAAAATCAAAAATGAGATTACCAATAATTCTGTATATCAAGAACTTTGTCTATCGATTGAGCCTACCCTCGAAATTGTGAGATTATTGTATTGCATAAAAATTTGAGCTTCAAAGTTAACCTGCTCGTAGAAATCATAGAGACTTTCTATTTTAAAACTCGTTCTTCTTTCAAAGCGCCCAGGTGCTGTAAGGTACTTTTCTTCGGTCCACGCCACATATGCTGTCCAACTTAACCAGGCACGGTTTATGTCCAAAGAAATATCTAGGTGAAAAAGGAATTTTCATATTGAAATAAATCAAGTTCGATGTCGATGTAGCTTCTAAGTCACGTTTTGTTTATTCATTTTTTAACATATTAAAAATATGTATCGTCTTCGGGGGTAGACAGGTTTCAATGACCTTTTTTTAACAACATTTTTTATTAAGTTATTTTAATTGACATTCACAAGTTTTTGGTCTGTTAGGCATGTTCTCAACTAACGAAAAAAGATTTTTTTTTAAATTCTCAATATCTGGCATATTATTGAGCGATCTGATGACGCCATGTTAAAAAACTGTCACCATGCTTTCTCAACTTGGCGTCATCTGGAACAGAAAAACCGAACTGATTCTTAAATAGCACATAGATAGCTATAGCATGAACCTCAAATTATAAAAAAAAAGATAATATATAGACAAACTGTGGAAGTTTTTGCCACATTTTTTTTTCTACTTTTTTTAAGAATTGCTGTGCCAAATTGTTATATATTATTTGAAAATCAAGACCGAGGTTCATGCCATAGCCATTTATGTGCTCTTTAAGAATCAGTTTGGTTTTTCTGTTCCAGATGATGATATTTGAATAAATTATTATAAAAAGTTTGTCCTTGTAAAATGAAAAATGAAAACAATTTTTTAACATCTGTTATTTTTTCGGCCGAAATTCTGACTATTTTCGCCAAAAAAGTGTCCGAATTTGCAAAAAAATAACGATTTGTTTTTTGTCATAAAAATTCCGAAACCGCGAGCTCGCAACTACATTTATTTTACGAACCCAATATTACCTACTTTGTATCAATGCTCGAAATTAGGCATAGCGTTTGTTCAGTTATCCCGTTTTTGCAAGTAGCAACAAACTTTTTCCGATTTTCTAATTTTTTATGATGTAATATCAGTCTGTTGCAATTTTTCTACAAATAGAACAATTAAAAGTATGATTTTCTGGTACCAAATTACCTCTATCTTCTTTTTTCAATCACTTTTAAATGAACAAAAATCTCGAAACGCAACTGAACTTTACGGTAGCACTGAAGTATTACGAGCATTTTAAAGTAAAAATTAACTGAATCGGATGATCACAACCAGAGCAACAGCGAGTTAAACAAGATGAAAAATTCGACCCGCGGAGCGATCCGAATCTAATCCTTGCACTTTCATGCAGTTTCTCTAACCATTCTTCCTAGTGCCGGGAAGGTTCACGCGTCTCGACCGGTTATTCGATCCGTTCACTGAATTTTCTACATCAAATGACGCATAATTAGCATCAACATTCCTACCGAAATTCTGATTCATCCTCATATAATTTACACATTTTCTAACGTCTTTTCACGTAAAATCCTTACTGTCATGATCACCCGCACAAAATTTACATCTCGTCTCATTGTTACATCTCTTACCACTGTGGAAGTATCCACAGCATTTCCAACATCTGTTCAAATTGAAATCCTCCTTGATTTTACAGCGTTGCCATCCAACATGGATTGATTCCTTCTTCATCATCTGTCGATAACAGTATGGGCTGATTTCTACAAAAGCTGTGTAACTGTTCTGTCTCTTATTGTGTTTGATGTGGACTATCTTAATGTTCTCAGAATCAGCGTTTGTCATGTCTTCGAAATTGAGATTCACGATCGACTCTTATTGTGCTTTTGTCATCACATTTTCAATACCCATTATTATTATCCGTGGTTTCAGTAATGCTTCTACTTCGATGTCATATTCTTTCGATAGTTCGTCTTTCAATTCTTTTTCCATTTTCGTGACATCATTCACGTGTGCGCATTTGATTTTCACTTCTCTATTTTGACTCTCCTTAGTAAATTTCGCTCCAAACTTCAACTTACTAGTGTCTTTTCTTTTTGTAATGTATTTCTAGTCGCTTTTGCATCTTGTATATTTTTCGGTTTTACGTATATCCAAGGAGTATTCTGTTCATGTGAAACCGTGTTTGATGTCTCATTTACATTGACTACATCGGCATAAGAATCGATGTAAACAGTGTTGACGCTGTTTACATCCCGATTTCGATTTTCGAGCAATTCTTTATTTTCTTCCAACAGGCTTATCTTATCGATCAATAGTTTGTTGTTTTCATCTTTCTCTGAGATTATTTTCTTCAAAAAATCAATTTCTCTTTTATAAGCATCCAAATTATTAAAATTCTGTTGGGCCTCATTTTTATAAGCATTCATTTTTTCGCATACTGTTTCATATTTTTCTTGGAGTCGGGCATAGTTTTCCATAACGATCTTCAAATTTTGACTCTCCAAATTTGTCGGAACATCTTGAGTCGAAGTATTGCAGCAAACGATTCTTGATGCGTCAAAGCGCGTAAAATCCGTTTTTTTCTCTATGCAAATTTTATGAAAAGCATTTCCACAATTGATGCATATAGCGGTTTTGTTTTCACTCGTTCTGCAACAAAGGTAATTTTTTTCTCCTCGCTATCAACCAGTCCTCCCGAATCGTCCGCCATTTTTAGGTTAGCTCATGAATTTTGAAGATTCACTGGGTGTAGGCGCAAATGCCGTGCAACAGACTATAAAGTCAGGTGCATTGCGCACTCTGCAACAAGTTTGCCAAATTTGGCTCGACAAGAAAATGTTAAAATAACTTAAATCATAGATGAAAAGTGGAGACGTTTTAGAGTAATGTTCTCACTTACAAGCGCCATCTACTCTCAATGGTGTCAGTTTTTATTCTTGTCAGTTGTTTGACTGTGTTTCTTTTCTGCCGGAAATCGAATCGTTTATTCATTAGCTTCTCCTCAAATCCCCCGTGGTTCTTGATTCTCCTTAGTATAATGTTCTCTAGTATCTTGCTCATTATAGTCAAGATGCTAATTGGTCCGTAGCTCGTATTTTCCTTTATATTCTTTCCTGTTTTATGGGAGGCTAGGATCGTTGCTTCTTTCCATTCGTCAGGGAAATGTGTTGGTGATGCAAGCATTTAGGATGTTTGTCATTTGGTTCAGTCTCCTATGTTCTCGTTTTGTCTGTGGGTTTGTTCGAAATTTTTAGCCAGTGCTTCTGCTTTTTCCTTATTTGATATAGCGATGTCATTGCATCATTGAGTGGTGGTATTTGTGTTCTTCTTGCTTTGATCAGGCTCTTGGTCATTTGCCAAAGGGAGTTGTCGGACTTCTTGAGGCTTCTTAGTTTCTAAATCTTGTTAGTTCGTGCTTGATGGATTCGTAGTCCTCTTTAGTTACGATGTAGATGTACGCTGTCTCGTTGATGAATATGAATGTGGAGGTTGATTTCGTGTACTTCTTTATGTTGTTGTTCATTCGTTGGATGTTTGACTCGATCCGTGGACGATGATCGGGGGGATGTTTTTCAGGACTTTTAGGGTTCCTACTTTTACCTTGTCTTTTCCCGTGTTGGTGGCCAGGTCCATTTTCTCGACAAATTCTTTTTCCCGGAGAAAAAAATATTTACTCCGGGTAGGGATCTCATTTCCCTGGGTGGTCATTTCTTGTAGCTTTCTTTTCTTTGTTTTGTTCTTGGTGAAGATGAAGCCCTCTTCGTCTATTTCGTCGTTCGCCATACTCGGGATGAGTGCCAGGCCTACAGCCGAGACTTGGATTTTTACAAAGGGGGGAGTACTTTCTTGACCTTGTAATTCTATTCGAGGTCGTGTCTCGAGTTGCCAATTTACGTCTTAAAGCCGGAGCTTTAGCTTTTTCGTTAAGTACTGGACGCCAACTTTGACTTTAAAAATTTTTTTTATTCATATAATTTACAACGTTTCAATTTACATCGATACATCCTTGGTAAGAAGAATGTAAACAGATAGGACCGTAGGAATGATGCCCTACGACCCTGAAGTGGACGGAGAGAATTCTAGGATAAAATACTAATTTAGCTTAATCCAAATTTATTATTATAGGCTCTTGAAGTGTACATTTCTCTTAGTGTTCAGGTGGTGAATCTAACCGTTTCAGAACAATGCCTTTCTTTCTTAACTTTTCTCGGAGAAGGTCTATTTTCTTCCTTTGGTTTCGCTCGTTTTTCTGCATTCCTCTTTTATCATTCCTGGAGAGTTTAACAGCGAACTCTTCCGTAACGTCACGGTAAATTTGTAATCTTTCTAGTTTTCTTACGGTCCTTATCCAAGATACAATGATGTCTGTCTCTATTACACATGGATTTATCTTTCTAGCTATTTCTTCTAATTCTTCAACAACACTTATAACCTCTGGACTCTCTTAGCTCGAAAAATCAATATTTGCTACATCGAACGCGACCACGGTATTTTTCACTGTTAAACACAACAAACTGCTACAATCCAAATAATTCAACACAACATAATTCGTTGACTTCAAGTAAGTCAATATATCAACTATAAATATTTCTTGAAGGAACGCCACTTAGCAATTTCGGTGGACTCAGGAGATAAAATCCGGCAGAGTTGGGCTCTGCTACCTCGATCACCAATTTGCGTTACCTTTAGAAAAACAGTCTTCCCAAAAGTACCCAGAGGTTCTTGGCTCAGGATACAAAGCCGGCTGAGTTAAGGTTGTCCTGCAGCTAGGTTTAGCTTTATCATGGTGGTACAATTGCGCCCTATGATAAAGCATTAGAGTTTGAATTCGCTGCGAACTTTATGCAATGAAAATTCATATGGCTTGTAACTCTTCACGGGGAAAAAAAATGCCGATCCAGCATAGAAAACTTTTATATCGGCCGGGAATCGTAAGCGCGTTAACATGGGCAGCCAATGCTGATATTTCAGAGTTGCCACAGCATGAATACAAAAGAGCGGCAGCACCGGTAACCCATGTAGCACGTGACCATTGTGCGTTAGCAGCGATGCCCATGTTGAGAGAACATTGATATCGCGTGTCGTGAATGCCGCACACATATATGCGTGTGCGTATGCGTGCGTAAATATATACATATATTTTCAGTAGGATAGCCCATGCTGATACGTGATTTCTTTTTTCCCCGTGTTGTTGTAATTAATATTTTATTAATTTTATAACGATATGTTGCTGTAAATTCATCAAATAATTTTTCGGAACATAGAAATCAATATGTAATATTTTACAATATCAATCTTAATAAAAATTGACGATCGTACGCGTACGCTTGGCAACATCGCTTTCGCTGTCTTATTGATAACCAACTGCGCACGGTTTTCACTCACACTACGAGCGCGTGAGTGACAGTGCGACGTTGTCGCGTTTCTCGAGCGCAAGCGTTAAATTTGCTGAATTCGCCGAGGAAATGCAGTATCCCTTTTTTTCCGCAGACAAATCTTTTTGAAACTTTTCATAGTATTTTTGTAAGGCTATGCTTTATGGTATACTCGTTTTTCGTGGCAATCTCATTTCTGCAAGTAATTGTTTTGGAGAAGAAAGGGCAAAAATTCGAGCGCTCCCATAAGAGCCCATGCATTTTTTCTCAACTTTGAGCACTTACTGCTTGAAACCCTAAGACAAGATCTCTTTAATTTTTACGAAGTTATGTAAGGTGCCATAAACTATCTGCATGTGAAATTTGATCAAATTCTCATTATTCGACCCTAGCTGCAGGACAACCTTAAACTCAACAAACCCCAGGTACCTCTCGAAAAAGACTTGTCTTTCTCACCTTCCAAACTCACAAAAAATGTTTTCTTGAAAACCAATTTGATGAGTCACAAGGTGGAGAGAACTTACATTTGAGTTAGACGTGTACTCTCAAGTCAAGGAATCACTCTCTCTGTTTTTTTGCTGTTCGTTGGGGTTTATGTATTATTCCTTCTTTTTACAGCAAGGGTGGGTTTCAAGTTTTTTATTGGTTGATTTTACTCGGATGATGTTGGAAGTCATTTGAATCATTTTCGTCTAACGAGTGTCATCTGGTTTTTGTTTTTGACTTGAATATTTTTAGAAATGGATTTTGCAATGATTTGTGGATTTTATTTCCGCTGTGTATTAAAGATTGATGTCAGCTATAATTCGTTTCTAATCCGATGTTCGTTATGTTTTATCTCAGTGGAAAATAACAGAGTAATATCGTTATCTAACTTCGTGAAATTTAAAAACGGGAAGCGCGAACAATGATGGTCGTTCAGTATCTTTGAACTTTACAAGAAAATAATTTCAAGAGAGAAAAACAAATTCTAGGTTTTTTACTTATTCTACCAAAAAAAAAATGGATGACGTCACAACATTCTGGCCTTATCACTATTACTATGCTACTCCCGTTATAAAACTATAGTATACCCATATCGGTATCCATCATCAATCCCGTCCATAATCCTAGCAATCGTTCGCCTTCTGACACTTCGTATCGAGGAAAAGTCCTAAAAAACCTCTATCTCTGTTCATTGAAATCCAAGCCCTTTAATTAATCTAACCCCCGTCGTACCTATTTACATATTTACATATTGGGCGGGGAAAAGTGTGGATAGCAGATGGGTGAATCTGGGTATGCGATGGAGCAGTTGCGCCTGAAGAGGTACTTGTTCAGAATAAAGTAATTCTCGTTGTGGCCTTTGCAACCTCAGTTGGTGTGAAACGCGTTGAAGTCGTTCAGGATGATGACCTTTTGTGCCTGGTTCAAGAGGGATGTGAATTCCTTCGTGAGTAGGGTGTTCTGTGGCCTGAAGTAGCCCGAGATATAGGCCGTGCCTTTAGTGACTATTTCTATACTCTCCAGTGCCCTTGAGTGTGTTGAGATCTGGTGGAATGCTATGCCTTCTCTGATGATGAGTGCTAATCCGCCTCCGGCGTGTAGGGAGTCTCTGGGGTTGTGGATAAATGTGTACCCGGGTAGATGAATCTTGTCTTCTGGCTTGAGCTTGGTCTCATTTATCGACATGAGATCGTTGTCGCGATCATGTGAGAATATTTTCAGTTCAGTCGTCTTGTTTTTAATGCCATTGGCGTTCCAATGAACTAAATTTCCCAACACTCACCCCCCAACTCAGGGGGGCTTTGAGTGTGGCCCGACTCAAGGTGGTAAGGTCTCCTTTTTCTGAACCAGTTTTCCTTCTTTTCTTGTCACATGCCCTGCGGCTATGGACCGACTTCTTACTGTACTTGGTATTCACGTCGACCCGAGTACGATGCCCGCTATCGACCCACGGGGGAAACCATGGAAAACCTCGTGGCAAGCAAGCAGTTGTGAGCTCGAATTCGCCCCGACTCTCAAGAAGTTATTTCCTGAGAAATAAAATCCTGGGCCCAGGCAGAATTCGAACCCGCAACCTCCACTTCCGCAGTCAGGTGGCATAATCACTTGGCTACCGAGGCGGTTTTCGTTCCAATGAACTATTTTAATATTATTAAGGCAAGTGCTGTGCAGCATTTAAGATAATTTCAATCTTACTTGTGTCAGTATTGCAATTTGATATGTCTGCGTTTAGATTCCCAATGAAAGTTAGTATCTCTGATATATTGACGTTAGCGCATAGGCGCTTAAACTTTTTAATAATTTGAATAAACTCACACAGTTCCTTGAAGTCGTTGGTTGGCTGAGGGCCCCATGGGGATGGCTCGGGACGTTGGTCTGTTGGTGATGTGTTGTTGGTTCTCAGTGGTAGGAAGTTTCTGTTGTCCAGGGCTGGATTTCTGAACTCGATTTAGGCGGTTAGCGGTTTTTGCGATTGATGTCCTGGCTTCCTTGGCTGCAATGACCTTGCGGCAGATTGAGGCGTTTGCTGTATGGCTACCCTTGCAGTTGGAGCAGGTAGGAGGTTCTTCCGGAGATAATGTGCAGTCCTTGGTAAGGTGTGCACCGGCACATCTTCTGCAGCTTGGGTCGATGTTGCAGTTTGGCGTGGCTTGGTTTAACTCTTGGCACCAAAGGCAATGCGTGAAGCCCCTATTGCTCTTGTAGGCGTCTCAGCGAATGCAGGTGTATTAAATTATCTTGATGGCCCTGGCTTGGTTTAGGTCAGTGTCGTTGCTGAAAGTCAGCAGTCTGACATGTCTGGTAGCCAGGGCTGCGTCTTTTTTATTGATGTAGGACACTTTCAGACACGTGAGGCCAAGTTCTTTGATTTCTCGCCTGAGGTCTTCCTCGGGGAGTTAGGAAAGGTCCTTGAGGACGATGGATCTAAGTCTGCTCCACGAGAAGGTGTGAGAGAAGTACTGTATCTTCTTTTTCAGCAGGTTGCTACGTGCCGTCTCGTAGTCTTCCGTAGAGCTTGTAAAAATCTTTGTTTGGTGGCCTAAGATGCTGTCCTTCGTGTAGTTTACGTGAAATGGTTGTTTGAACTATTTCTTCAGGTCATCGATCGAGCTCTTGTGGTCCTCCTTAATCTCCCCTTTGAGGACGATCGGAGGTGGCTTTCGTGACTTGGGAGGGCTTCCCGGGGTTGTTGGGACTAGATCTTCAGGTAGATCGGCAAGGGGGCTAAATTTGTTGCTGACTTTAACGTTAGCCGTTCCCAGGCCGTCAGCGGCCTTACGTTTCTTGGACGTAATTGCGTCCGTCTCCATGGAGTCGGCGTCGGCCATACTAAAACGGTTCCGAGGCAGTGAGCGTAATGTAATGTACAGTAATGCTCCTCGTACCGCAGGCTATCATAGTGCAAGTTTTTGGCCGCTTCCCCTCCAGCGTTGCCCTCACGCTCTAGCTTGAGGGGAGCGAGACCAGTGCCGAAACCCGATGCTCCCAATATGTAACGGGAACTATCCACAGAATCTACCGATCCAGAGGAATAATTTTTACCTCCTTGTTTTATATTTCGAAAAATAAGATACAATGACGCACAATTCTACATATTTATAATTGAAATTATAGTTAGTACATATAAATATATTCAATGTTGATTTCACGTATTGTACAGATACTTAGAATTGATCTTTACTTTTTAAGAATGTGAATGATAATTGCATTGAAAAAAATGCTTATTTTTACATGTATTTGCTATCCTTTTGTCATTTATTTTCAGGAGTTTTATTTAAATATTTTGATTTAACATTTTTCCGCGATGGCGGTGCTATTTGGTCGTTTAAAATTATGAAAAATCTAAAAATATACAGTGCATTCTATCGACTAGCTATAAACAATAATCATAACTTTGAATTTTGAAAATTTATACTAATAACAAATTATGGTACATATATGAACAGTTTATATAGGACGAAATGTAATACGCATAATGTATTGTTGGACTTTAATCATATCACATTTTATGTTATATATAAAAGTAATTATAAGTCTTTTTTTTTTTTTCAAGAATAAAATTTCAAATCACTTTGAAAATAGTGGAAAATTGATGCATTAAAATATTTATATCAATGAAATTAATAACTCTTCAATCAAAACTTGATAAAAATCTAATTTTGGTGCATAGAATATGTATGTTGAAATAAAATTCTAATAATAAGTAGCATTCATAGTAAATATTTTCAGAATTATATATAAAATACACAATGACAAAAAGGTATTAAAAAATAAATGAAAAATGAAGAAGGGATCGTGAAAACTGTTACGTATCGGCTCGTAACAGGCGTCTCTACTTTATAGAGACTCTCAAAGGAGAGGTTATTGTTGATGAGAGAATTCCAAGAGGACCAGTTGAGATTAAACTAAGTGTTTATTTGCGTACTACAATATAGTCTTATTCTTTGTGCGCGACAAAAATCGTCTCGAGCAATTCTGGATTAGCAACTTAGTCAAGAGAATCAGTCCCCGAAAAACCTGCGGGTTTGGGACGGGATGGCACCCCGTGTGATGCCCTAAGGGTGGAAGGGCCCGCTATCAGAAACTCCTCTTCTGGTTCTCGAAGTAGTTCTGCCTCGGTCCGAGGTGAGGGTGGCGGGGAAGGCGTGGAGATTGTTCTCGCTGGGAGGTTCTCCCTGACGATGGGTCGGGTGCGTCTCTCCAGGGCCCGTCGAAATTCAGGAGGAAGCGTTCTTGACACCGATGGCGCGGCCAGATTTCCACGGGGAATGTCCCCGGTGAGGTCAATAAGGATTGGGGTCAACTCTTGAGAGGCCCTTAGCCCTGGCGGCCTTCGATTTATCCGTTGTGGCTTCTTTGATGGGCGAATAGTAGGTTCGATAATCCTTACAGGCTTCGTTGGTTTCGAAGACAGGAAGCTCTTTCGAGGGCTCGTGGGTTTTGGTAAGCCGGCCGAGGCTCTGGCGCGGGACCGTCGGGTAGGGGGATTTCATTCAAAGAAATCTCAGGAGAAGACCCAGCATCTGTGAGGCAGGCGGGGAGGATTTCTGATGGGTCGCACTGTTTGATAGATTCTTGCTATCGTTTCAAAACGGTAAGCATAGCCGCCGCAGAGGATCCAGAAGTCTTTTCGATGTCGGGGACTCTCCCGTGGCAGATTTGTAATGAAGCCCACAACTATGGGTATCCTTTATCGAGAAACTTCTTATACCCGTCCCGGGGATGGAGTTTTAGAGCTCGTGCTTGATCCCGGGCATCTCCCAAACTTGTACAGAACTGCGATGACACTAAAGGTTCGTGGATGGAGAGGAGATGAATCATTTTCAATGATCAAATCCTTTTGATCATTGAAAATGAGTGCAACATAAGTAATTATAAAATAAATGTTATTATTTACTAAGTATTTCGCAAGTACAAGAATACAACTAGTAACATTCAAACGTAATAGCTGTACATATAAAACCACGCCAAGAACACTATAATAAGGACCCGAAACTCGGTCGAAATCTTGAATGCTGAGACGGTTCTCGCGTAGGCGGAGCTTATAGTCGAGCTAAACTCGCGCAAAACGTTCTGCGCAGCTTTCTCACTTGCACTAGTGAAAGGCAGAGACACAGAGGCGTTACGTGTTTACAGTTACAGTGTTAGACTCAGTGAAACCGACAACACGTGCACATTGGCGCAGAAGACAAATTTACGCTTTCTGCGCGAGAAGGATATAAGCTCCTCTCACGCTAGAACGGCCTGAGCCTTCACTGCCGAACACAGTCAGGTATACGGAGTCTCGAGTCCTTATTATAGTGTTCTTTACTAACCACGCATATGAATACGCTCCTGCTTTGAGGCGTGACTCGCCGCCAAATCGTTGCCCATCGTAGTGCAAGGTGGAGACCGCAAGTCTTGCACTACGGTGAGCATTACTGTAAAGAAATGTCTATCTCTTGGCTGGCTGGTTGGCTGGTGTGGGCGTATTGTTTTCGTCGTTTGTTTTTGCCTAGTGTCTGGACTTATAATTTCCACCCTATCCTTCCTTGGGTAGGATTTTGTCCCTAGTGGCTCTTATCAGGATTTTTCCTTCTGGTTCGTTTAGTGTATTTTCTGTGTATCGTATTTTGTTATGTGGTAACCTTTTTTGCCTGGTTTTTGCTTCTGTTTCTTTTTCTTCTTGGGTGTGTAAGATGGATGGAAAAGAGGGGCGGGGAGTAGGGAGGGGGGAGTGAAAATTTTCTTCATTTGTCTCAGATTCGTTTAGATCTGCACAATGTGTTCAATATGTGGGAGTTTGTGCTTTATCTTGTATGGGATTTTCTCCGTAGCCAGTGGTTCCAGAAAACTTATGCTTTCTATTCCTATGTCCTTGTAGAATCTGTACCCCTGGGAGCAGATGGTATCTTCTATGTATGGTTCCTGGGCCTCTTCGTGCAGTTCTATGATTATTTTTCCTGGTCTGGCCCCAAAAGCTAGCCGTAGGCAACGGTTTTGGATCTTCTGTAGTTTCTCGAGCCATGTCCATGAAATCATTTTTCCCCAGACCGGTGCCGCATATAGTAGCGCTGGGCGGATTATTGTCCTATATACTTTCAGCTTGTTCTCGGGAGCCATTGAGCTTCCCCTATGAAGGAGTGGCATTAAGGGGTCACAGAGGCCGTTTTCTCCGCCTCCTCCTTTCACTCATTTGTTTTCCGTTCTATACGTCTTTGTTGCACTTCAGCAGCCTCTGTGTCCCCTTAATGCCCCTATGGCCTTGATGGTCTTCTCAATCGTGTATTTTATATGCTGTGCGAAGTTGAGTTTTACATCCAGTACCACTCCCAGGTACTTGATGCTGCTCTTCCTCCGCACTTCTTGGCCGAACGCTGTGATGCTCTGCGGTGTCTTTTCTTTTTTTCTGGCGGAGAATACAATAAATTCCGTCTTCGCCTCTTTGACTTTAATTTTCTCCATCTCAAAATATTTCCCAAGGTCCTCGGTGAGTTCTTCTACTCTGTTGACCGTTATTCTCTTGCTGTAGGAGTGTGAGTAGGCCGCGGTATCGTCTGCAAACACCGCTAGTTGCGTATTATTCTTCTTGGGAAGATCGTTGTTGTAAATTATGAATAATATCGGGCCCAGTATGGATCCTTGTGGGACGCCTGTTGCTATATTCTTCCTCGTGAAATATTCATTTTCTACCTTGACTCTGAATGTCCTTTTCCTCAGAAAACTGGCAACGATTTTTGTCAAGTAGTTGGGGAAGCCTAAGCTATCCAGTTTGTGTATAAGGTTGTCGTGCCAGACCATGTGGAAGGCCTTCTCGATGTCCAGGAAGACCGTCGTTGTCGATTTTTTCATATTGAAGTTATGACTGATGTCGAATATGACCCTGGCCAATTGTTTTACTATGCTCCTTTTCTTGCGAAAGCCGTATTGCTCGTCGTTAATTTTCTTCTTAAGTTCTCCTTGCTTCTTTATCCTGACCAAGATTATGTTCTCCTGAACTTTGCTTAGGGTCGGGAGGAGACTTATTGGTCTGTAGCTTGTAGTCTTCTTCGCTTCTTTTCCTAGTTTATGGAATGCTAGTATAGTGGCTTTTTTCCATGTTTTCGGAAAATAGGAGTTTTGTAGGCATGCATGGTAGATGTATGTGAGCTATATCAGTGCCTTGTTATTTAGATTCTTTAGGGTTTTTTTCTGCTCCTGGGGCTTTTCCGTTTTTGAATTTCCGTATGATACTCTTGATCTCAGTCGAGAAAATATGGATCAGTTCCTTTTCATCTATTGGTGTTTCGGTTATGATTTATGCCAATCTAGTTATTATATCATCGATTTCTGGATATCCTTGATTGTCTGTCAATTTGTGGGTCTTCTCGAAGTTCTTCGCTAGGCCCTCTGCTTTTTGTTCTATTGAGATTGCCAGATCATCCTCGTCTTCAAGTGAAGGAATTGTTGTATTTTTCCTTCTCGTGATGCTCTTTGTCAGTATCCAGAGTGAATTGTTTGATATCTCGAGTTTAGAGAGTTTTTCGCTCCATTTTTCAGTTTTCCAATTTTTTATTTGCTTGTTCACTTCGGTTGTTAATCTATTGTATATCCTCTTATTTTCTTCTGTTTTGTTTCTCTGGTGTTTTCTGCGGGCTGTGTTTGTCTGTTTTATTAAGTCCCTGACGTGTTTTGCAAAATCACTTTTCGTTCATCTGGGTTTTCTTGGTGGCGTGCTGTTACTTAGTGCCTCGTTGATGGCCTCTGTCAGATTGTGTATGCATTGGTTTATCTCGCCTCTTGTGTGGATCTTGGTTATTTCAATCTTTCTGTGTAGCTCTTCCCTGAACTTGACCCAGTCGGTCCTGTTCGTATCTATTCTTCGTCTCTGCTCTTGGAGTGGCATTGTGGTATCCGTCAGTGTGATTGTGAATGGATAGTGGTCCGAGTTAAGTTCTTCATACACCTCTTGTACTGGTATCCTGTTTATATTCTTCACGATGGCGATGTCAATCGTTGAGGTTATGTGGTTTGGGGAGTACGGGCATCTTGTCGGTCTTCCTGGGTCCACGATTGTTATTTGTTTCTTCTCGGTAAATTCTGCGATTTTTCTTCCATTCCAATTTATTCTTTGCAACTCCATCTCCTGTGTTTGGCATTCAGATCCCCAAGTGCTATTAGCTGTGTTGAAGATGATCTTCAGGTCGTTCGTTCCTATTTTGGCCTTTGGCGGGGCATAGGCGCACACCACGCTTGCTCCATTTTCCAGTCTCAAAGCGGTGGTCTCGATGTTCTGTGTGTTCACGACAGAGATGCGCGTACTCGATTACATTGAGTACTCAGTACAACGCAGAGTACAGAGTACATGTACTCGAGGACTCAGTTGGGGCCAAATACCGTACTCGAGTGCTCGGCTAGAGGTCGAGTACTCTAGTCCATGTATCCTGGTACTCTGCTAGTGACCAAGTACACGAGGATATGGACTCGTGTACTCAGACTGTACTCGAGAGTAGTACTTTCGCCCATTTCTATTGCTCTTACTGCAGGTAGCGCGTTACGTAAAACGCTTAACGCATTACGCGGTTCTTCGAATTAGTTTGTTTGTGCTTGATGCATAAAACTGTCAATCATCACAAGGTACTTATCGATTGGATCGTTTTTTAATCTGCTAATTTGAATTCTGCTATCAAATTAGATAAATAAATTTAAATATTTTTTTTTTAAATAAATGGTGAAATTGAAATTCTCGCAAAATGCTTATACACTTTCTACAACTTTCAGATGCGCTGATAATCTAGTGTATAATTTACAAATTTGATTTTATAAACATTTTTGAACAATCACATGTAAAATTCAAGTATCTGCGAGATGCATATGCTTTCTATAGTTTTAATGTGCGCTGATAATAATCTTCTGTCGAATTTTGAAAATTGATGTTATTGAAATATGCATATGCTTTCCTTAGTTTTCAAGTTCGCTGATAAAGAATATTTTGTCGAATCTGCATTATTGGTTTGTTAAAACTTTTTTCAACAATTAGTCGTGAAACTGATGTTTTTGAAATGTGTATTTGCCTTCCACAGTTCTTAAGTGCGCTGGCGATTAATCTTTTGTCGAATTTATCTATTGTTCGAACAACTGTTGATTGTTTAAACAATTTTACTATTGTTCAGACAATTGACAATTTTTTGAATAATTATCGACTATATGTTTGTACCACTGTGGGAACCTATAGCTTCTGACCATTCTTTTACTTATATCTTGAATTCTTGATTCTTGAGTTACATACATTATTCTGACCCTGAATTCGAAAAAACGGAAATTCTCGTCATATTTACCTGTATCTCTGGATGTGACTTTAGAAAATACGTTTTTATGGTAGCCACATAAAATGAGCGTGTTTTGCTGTTCGTGGATTGAGTGGTGAAAGGTTCCGTGGCTAAACAACCGTGTTTACGTGCACCCGTGGCTAAACACCGTTGTTTAGCCACGGGTTCTTTCACTGCGCTTCAAGAATGGGCTTTAGCGGCAGCAAATCAATTTGAAAGTGATAATTTTAATTTTTCGGCTTCCGAGAGTTGGGTGAACAAATTCAAGAGAGAAAATAGAATAAGTCAGCGCAAAATTACAAAATACATCAGCAATCGGGAAGCTTTATCGATGGAAGAAGTTTCGGAAACTGCAAAAATTTTTCAGCATCAAGTGCGAGAAATCGCTCCAAATTTTGAACAAAAATTTATCATTAATACTGATCAAAGTCCGTGTCAATACACTTTTACGATTAATCGATCTTTGGCCGAAAAAGGGTCAAAAACTGTTTTGGTCAAAAAACAAAATATCAACAAGACAACACACTCTTACACAGCGCAGTATTCAATAGCGATGTCTGGTGAATTATTGCCTAAAGTTTTCATCTGCACGCAAGAAGTAGGTAATCAGTTTGGACCAAGAGTGCAAAAAACAGTCGATGATCTTGAAAAAAAATTGGGAAACGTAATTGTGACTTGTTCGAAATCGGGGAAATTGACGACAGTTTTGTACAAGACTTTTTTGAAAAACGTTCTTGTTTCGTATGTTTAAAATAACAAAGTTTTGTTGTTGGTTGATTCGTGGACGGGCCAAACTGATCATGCTTTATACGATCAACTTTTCCGGGACGAAAAAGAGAATTCATTGTGTACTATTAAAATAATTCCTCCGAAATGCACCCCCCTTTGTCAGCCATGCGATGTATATTTTTATCGGCAGATGAAAATTTTTTTGAAAAAACTGCAAAATTGTACTTTTTTGTTGCAAAACAACCGTTAAATTTCGTCCCGAGAAGAGTCGATCAAACTGCATTCACTTTTCCACAATCAAATAAGCGCGCCAGTTTTTAAAAACATGATAAAATACGCATTTTTTGCATCGAAATTGACATCAGAAAGAGTTGCTTTCAAAAACTGTAATGAAGTTTGTTTTCCTCCGCAAATTTTAAGAAAAACATGCGATTGTGGAAAAGTTTCAATCATTGCATGTTCTTGGTGTTAAAAAAATTTGTGCTTTGTTTGTTTTTACGACGAATATCATCCTAATTCCTGCAAAGTCTTCCAAAAACGTTAGTAAAAAAGTATTGTTAGTTATTATCGAATTTCATGTCTTCTATGAGTATGTACTCAAAAAACTATTGTCGTTTTTGCAGAATGTAACTTTTTTTATGTGCATTGCTTTTATAATTTTTGGTACAATATATAAAATCTAATAACTGTCTAAAACTGTTATCACTTTTTTTCCCTAAAAAAAAACAAAAACTTTATCTTTTGGAGAAAACCTGTGGAGAACGGCCAAACAGTAAAAAAAAATTATTTTTTTTATTCATGATATCTAATATGATATAAATAATCATATTTATTCATGACGTTTTATGAGTATATTATCTACTGCATTTTTTGTACCATCATGAATACAGTAGATTTTCATATAATAGATCCTTTTCGTAAATGGTTAAAAATAATAATGACAACTGATTCACATAAAAAAAAAGGATACATATTATTTTCTATGATTCAAAACTTGTAAGAGATATTTGCATAGAAATAAAAAAAAATTTTTAAAAAATCTACCTGCCGGTTGGACTCGAACCCTGTTCCGCTGGAACTGGAAGCGAGCGCTCTACCACTCGACCACACTAGCCAGTGATACGTTCATATAAGTATAAGATTGTAATGACATTGTGATGTGGGACGCTGGTTTTAATAATTTATTTCTCGGTTAATTATGAGTGTTCCGAAAAATGGTTAAGGGGATTTCCTTATGTTGAGGTTTATTGAGAGTAGAAAAATTTTGGGCGAAATCGATAAGTCATAAACCATGAACTCCCCTTGTTAGTTTACTAAAGAATCTGCGACGCTTCCCTTGACATTACTACTTCTGGATCGTACTTTTTTCTTTCAATTTCAAGCGTTGGAACTACACACGATTACGACGGCGACTTTTACATTGGCAATGTCAGTTATGAGGAAAGAGGAGGGGGCGGCGGATATTATATGTTTTTTAAATGCAAAGTCAAGCTCGAAATTTCAATAAGAAATATAAATGAAAAACAATAATGATATACTTTTGAGCTAGAGTTTCAATTTATTCAGTGTTTTTATAAATCAATGGGCGCACTAACATGACAAGCATAACGAGGTTGAAACTATTGGTATACCATCAATACCTACTAAGAAGACTAAGACACCAGAAAACTTCTGAAGTTTTAATAGATATAAATAATTTTACATCTCGCCTCATTTCGACGATAAATTCAAATTGTTAATTTTGAGAAATTATAAGCAAAAATCTCAAAATTAAAAATATAGTCCACACTACGAGCATTGTTTTTTTCGGGGGTTTAGGGGAGTATGATTCCAAGAACTCGTAAACCCCTACTCTATGCCCGACGACCCTGCAGCGCGCGGGGAAGAAAAATACCTGCGACCAGTTTCGAGTATTGCCGCATTTGACCGTGCGTATTTGCTACAGAATACATGCAAAGCTACTTATTTTTCTCGCGGCAATCTTCGGAGCGTAGGTATAAATTTCAAGCGGCGGCAAAGAGTGGGGGTTGCGCTCGAGCCAGGAACCGAGAGAGCGGCAATACTTGGAGCGGCATTGCTCGGATTTTAGACTGTAAAGGCGCATTCCCAGCTCTTGGAACCGTGCCGGTCTCTGTCCCGGTTCCAAGAGCTGGAAATGCGCCTCAACTCTAAAGCTAACTTAACGAAGGGGGCCTAAGTGACGCACACCGGCTTTAGGGTCGGGAACGCCCCTCTGTTTAGGAGACCCATAATTTTCTACCAACACTATAATAATAATACCAAAATTCAACGGAGAAATTTGCAACTAAATCAGTTACAAAAAAAAAAAAAAATATCTTGTATCAATATTCATACAATAATGAAACCTTTTGATAACTTATATTTCATGTAAAACGTGTGTAACGTAAATGTTGTAATTTTAATAGACATGGTAATAAAGAAAAAGAAAAAAACTATTTTCAAAAAAAAAAGACAATAAATTTTGTGTAGTATTACAAATTTATTGTTTATTATTTTGATTTCATAAAGAGTAACAGCTACTTTCATCATTACTGTAGGATCTATGTCACCTATAAACCCTACAAAAGTTCACATAAAATAATAAATAAATCTAACTCTCAATGAAATAAAAAAAAAAGGAAACAATAAATTCCGGATGTTGAACTCTTAAAAAATTTCATCTAAGGGCTCTTTGAGAGGAATTGTCCGGGCCCCCTTTATCTATAGTTACGTTACTGTCTTACTGGGTCTGCGTGAGTCTGCGAACATCTGATCCAGTCAGCTGATATGTATATATAGATATACTAGCCGTTACCCGATATGTATATAGATATGCGACAAAAGGGACCTAAGCGTCCAAAAATCACTTTTCGGATTATGAGCGTATTATATGAAATGAACATCGCTCTTTCGAATGCTATTGAAAGAGAATCTTTTTTCGAAATAGATTTTAAATACGGAGCGATTTTCAAGGACGGTTTTGAAAGCGCTCGAATCCTCTCTCTCCATACTCACACTACCACCCGTATCAATACAAAGATGCGTCGGCCTATGACGACTGAATACAGGGACAACAAGTGAAGAAATATACTATATTATTTAGTATGAACAAACGGCAATAAATAAATGATTCGGATAGCTTCTAGTTTCACCACGCAATCAAAATAAAGCCTTATTCAAATTTAGGTACAGATTGGTTGCGGCCTATGGACGGTTTTTCGGAATACCGTACGGACACTCTCATTTATAGACATAGATACTTCTATATGGCCAGTTGAGGGAAAGGGAGTGTAGCCGACAATATGAAACAATATCTTTTCAACTCTCTCACTCAGCAGGCAAGTCAGGGAAGGAACCAAGAAGACTATAGAAGGAGGAATCACTCAACCGATTTTACGCTCCCGTATACCGGAGTAATTTCCCCTCCTTTCTCGATATGCGCAAAGCGCCGAAATACATTCAAAATGATTCAAAATACCGTCTGCGCAATTGAGAGCACAATAACGCACAATCGGGAAGAGAGGGGAAATTACTCCGGTATACGGGAGCGCTCTTTATGCAGGGCTAGATAGGAAGTGATCCTTCATTCTATAGTCTTCTTAGAAGGAACAGTCCATTCGTCCATTCACGCTCAACCCTATGCTAGAGAGCCTTAAAGGAGAGTGGCAAACTCGCCCTGCGCTGATTGGCTGGCAAGAGACGCAGCCATTTTGTACTAATGCATTCTCATTTCATTGTGTATGTGAGATCATGTGATCTCACATACATATGTGATCCCAATGCGTATGTGGATTCTTGTGATCACATGATCTCACATACACAGTGAAATAAGAATGCATTAGTACAAAATGGCTGCGTCTCTTGCTGGCCAATCAGCGCAGGGCGCCTTTGTCACTCTTTTCTTTGAGGCTTTCTACCCCATCCCTACCCCTTCCCCTTCTTGCCTACTGAGTGAGAAAGATGATACGATATTCTGTCTCTTATTGTTGGCTCCCCGCTTGCAGGCGAACATAGGATGCTAGCCATATAGTGAAGTACTGGACGCCAGAGCTCATCTTTAAGGTTTATATACCAATTCCTCTACCCTCGAACCCATTCTGGGAGTGGGGGAAATGGGTATATAAACTGTAAGATGAGCTTTGGCATCCAGTAGCGTCCAGTAGTTTAGTATTATATCTATGGTCCTGGAGACCTTGGCACAGCTCCGATAGATTTTCGGCTCGAGCCACTGATCTAGCGAAAGTGGGGGAAGATGTTCCCCCACGATTCGAATACTTTGAATATTTCGAATATTGAAATACGCACGATAGGGTAGATTTGTAGCATTTTAGTAAATTCTCATTTTTCTCTGCAGTTTACTGAGTTGAACACATTTTTATTTACTACGTTATCCTAGCCGAATATTTATTATTAGAATTTCGTTAAAGAAAATACTCTTCTGAGGCCAGGATTATTGTTAGTTTTGAGTCAGTAAAATCAATAACTCTGAATATTATTTATCTTTGAGGTTTTACATAAAATCATTTGTTGTTCCGTTTAGATTTCAGTATGTAAATTTTTGATAATTTTTACTCTTTTTTTTTAATTTATTGTTACTATTTCTATGCATTTCCTGTTCAAAGTACATGATTTCTTTTATTTTTTCGTGAAATAATAAATAATTTATCTAAATTTTGAAAGGAGTTTGAATTTCCAAAACCCTTGTCTGCCTATGCACTTGATCTTTTTAAATATTCAAATCGTTCTCAATTTTTAATCCAGTGATGGGAGTTCATTGGAAAAGGCTGTTTGTCGTTGGAGACGCGACTTATTCGACAACAGGCAGTATTGGGATGATGATGATTTTTTCCATTTTGGGCGCCATTATTCATTTCAACATGGCAATTTACATCTATGCTGTAAAACCAGGGAAATATGGCGTCAGAAGACACCCTTTTTATTTCTTGGATGTATGTTTAGTCGACCAGAAAATCTTACCAATGTCTTCATATGGAATGATACATTTTGAAATCATGATAAGAAATGTTTTCAGGTATTCAAAACTAACAGGGTATCTACCGCTACACACATTGGAAGAGTTGATTACGAAAATCTGGATGGGGAGCCTTTTGAACAAGCTCCGGAATCTTATGTTCCCGGAATTCAAATTCGTAATTTGAAAAAATCGTATTTTACAAACGTGTTTAGTAGGACTGTAAGTATTTGTTTATTTAAAGTTTTGTTGAGAAAATTTGGAACTCGAGTGGATTCATGACTGTGATTTTGCATATTCAGCTTTAGATGTGCTCTGAATTACCTTTTGTTGAACGTTGAAGAAAATTTTCCAAATAAGTATATGAACAGTTGCTTATAATGAAATCGCGGGTAGTTTAGTACAGAAATAAGATTTAATTTATAAAATTGAGTTATGATTGTGTTGTTATTAGTTATAAATGGTTTATTTGACTCGTTACTTTTCGAGCTCAAATAACGTACTTTGTTTGGTAATTAAGAAGTCAGGAAAATTGGAAATTGAATTTACAATATATAATTTATTAATGAAAATGCAGTTTCCAAATCTTTAGACCGAGACGATCGGATCGGAAAAATTTTCTTTCGTCCCATTTGGATGGTTAATGATAAAATCAACTTTATGATCCAAAGTTGTAATATCAATTATTCCTATGATGCAAATTCTTGATTTGTTTCATGAAACATTTATTTACTTACAAACGTTTTGTTCCAGTCATCCGTACAAGCTTTGAAAGGAATTTCCATCGATTTTTACAAAAGTCATATTACAGCTCTGTTGGGTCATAATGGAGCTGGAAAAACGACGATGATGTCAATTTTGACGGGTAAAATAAAGTGAGAAAAAATTTTCATACATTAGTAGTAAACAATATTCGATTTTAGGAATGGTGAGTCCATCTGACGGAATCGTCATGATAAATGGAAAAAATATAAACAAAGATTTGGACAGCGTCATTAGTGATGTTGGGCTTTGCCCCCAAGACGACATGCTTTTCCCTGATCTCAACGTTTATCAACAATTACTGTTTTTTGGGATGGTAAAATAATTTTTCTCGATGCATGGTTTTTTCATATTTTTGAAAAATTTGAAATCCAAGAATTTGGATTTTAAAACTTAGATGTTTTTGGCTTTATTCCATACGTTTAAGGATCAAGAAACTGAATTCGTAATTTCTGAAAAAAATCAGGGCTGGAATTTCTATTTGTGAAATTCGAAAATAGAAAAGACTCAAATTTAGATTTTCGAGTTTAATGAATATAATACAGTACTCTTTCTGAATAGTGCCGCTGTTTTTTTTGTCACTCGCATATGGCGTTACGTCACGCCCATGAGTTAGAAGAAGACAACCGTGGTACTACTCAGAAAGAGTAGAAGAGTATTGTACATTGAAACGTTAGTATTTGTAACTGCAATGCATATTTTCATTGAAAAATTTCATTTTATACAAATTAAAATTCACGATATTCCTAGTCAGAAGCTTACAACTCTAAATTATTGCCAAATAATTGCATAATACTGAAGTCAGCTACACTTATACCATACAATGAATAAAAGGTGAAAAATTGTAATAATGTACTGTTCCCTTTCATTTTAATACAAAGGATTTGCAGACAAATTATACAAACTCTAATCATTATTTTATTTTAAAAATAAGGAAACTAAAATACCAATTTGTTGACTTTTGAATTTTGCTAATAAAAAATGTAGTTTTTATATAGTAGTTATATTATAACTACTATTGACAAAAATATTCAATCAATTATTATCACTATCTATAAAGAATTCTAGTGTCATTTTATTTTTGTACATTTATATCTCGTTTTTCTATTTCCTATTTTGTTTCTGACTGTGAACAACATAAATTTTTCGGCAGTTAAAAAGTCCCAGCAAGACAAAAATGCAAGTATCCCGATCTGTCAACGACTTGATGAAAAAATTGAATCTGCTCTTGAAAAGGGACACTATGCCAGCAAAACTGTCAGGTGGCCAAAAAAGACGAGTCTGTCTTGGCTTGGCATTGATTGGTGACGCCAGTGTAAGTTTATTCACTTTTGAACTTTTCAACTTAGAAGTAGAAAAAAGAGTGATCCTTGAAAACAATTGTTTTGTTTCAGACTCTGATTTTAGACGAGCCAACTTCTGGCATGGATCCAGAAAGTCGAAGAGACACATGGGACATAATTTTGGTGCGTAAAATCCTCACCTTTTTATTTATTAATTTGTTTTTTAACCTTATTCTGCAACTTTGGTGAGAAGTAGTATAAATGTACTCCATTTATATTCCATTTCATATAGTATTCCATTTCAAGTTATTTTCAACAATTCTGAATGTAGGGATTGAGAGCTCAGAAGACGATTTTGATCAGTACGCACAATATGGAGGAAGCTGACATTCTTGGTGACAGAATTGCAATTATTCATTCCGGAAGTCTGAGGTGTTATGGGACATCAATGTTTTTGAAAAAGTTATACGGTATGGCTTACAATTAGTGACAGATAAGGAATTAATTTTTGTTTGATCGTGTATTTTCTTGGTTTACACAAGTTTCAACTCTGAAAAATATCGGAATTTTGAGTTTAAAGAGATATTCCTCAACTGCTCTTGAATATTATCGATGATTGCAAAAGCTATCACAATTCTGTTAATTTATCAAGTTTACACAAATTTGCTATACGAGCACAATCCTTGCAGCCAAACAGAACTAAATGAGTGTAAATAATATTAATGTTTGTCATTCTCATTATTTTAGCCTTCGACAATCAATTGAATTCAAACACATTTTAAAGCCGTATGATTTTTTTATTTTAAAAAGTCAATAACTAATTTTTTCAATTCATATGTGTGTGAATTTTATTTACTTGATGGTAAGTTTTAAAATGGCAACGTATTCATAATTTGGTATAGTTGGATTGTTATGTATGAATTTTTCATTGTACACAGTAATTTTGTAGATTTATGATGCAGACCATAACCGATATTCTAACGCAAGAACTAAAAATCTGTTTAAAATTTTCATTTTTTGTTTCTTATTTTTATATGTTCATTCTGTTGGATTCTGAGGATCGGAATTCTACTGCCCCAGTAACCGGAAATCAATCAAACTCAATAAAAATCTGATTTATTCCAATGTACTTTGGTTTAAGTATATGGCGTTACTGTCGCTTCTACAATTCGAACAAGCCTATTCATATTAGAAGCGAAGCGTGCGGCTTTGAACAACTTGTTCCAATATACTTCAATATACTTAAGGTCAGCTCAGTATCGTTATTTACAGTGGAGTATATTGTAACGATGAAGGGGTTAACATGGCGTCACGATATTGAAACCTTATTTATTGTAGCAAAGTGGATTGGATATAACGGGCGTTAGTAGAATTGGAATAAATCGGAAATTCTCATCACCGATGCAGAATACAGTATTATATTGTAAAATTCGCCAGTCCGCCATGAAGCAATATTATTCATATTGAAACGTATCAGGACTTTAAAACGTTATTGGATATTGGAAAATAAAGTCATCTAACCAGAAATTAAATCATACAATTAATGGTGAGCCAACTTAAAATGGTTGGAATATTATTTTTAAAAGATTTTTTTCCAATTTGAAATATGTTTCATTTGAAAGATAAATTAGGGCTTAGGATTGGATACAGGAAAAAAATATGTTAAAAATTAAGAAAAAAAATACTTATTCATTTTTTACTGTTTTTTTAAAATTATTATTATTATTATTTTAAAAATACTACCACGCCGCAGTCGAAGCGTCTTATAAATATTAATACTACACGGAGAGAAAAAACAATTTTTAAAATGACGATTTTATTGCATCGCAAAGTTGCGATGCTTCATCGCGATTTAAACGATCGTCTTTTGACGCTTCGAGAGTTGTTTAAGTTTATACGGCGATCAGGTCGAATATTTGAGCGAACCTTGGCTTGGAAACACGTGTTCTTTTTCTTCAACTACGATAGCATCCTTATTTCGAACAGCATCACATTGTCGTAGCATCGTAGGTTCAAATTGTGTTTTTTCCCACCGTGTATGGAAACAAAACGATATCGTTTTTACCGCTGTATTTACAAGGTAAATGTCCCAGTAACTGGCCACTTAGTAATACTTCACCTCGGAACTTTGAAAAAAAGCGTGAAATTTTTATAAATGGCGGGTAAATCTTTTTTTGTAAGCTTAATCAATCGTTATTTTATAGAATAGAAGTGAATTTTATACATTTGAGACAGTCGGTTCATCATGATTATTGAAATCCCAACGTACTGCATTGTCCCAGTAGTTGGACAACGTTAAAATGAAATTTACCTGTGTCCAGATTGCACTGTTCTAGCTCCTGGACAGCAATCTTTTCAGACTTCGAACACCACATTACACATGCCGTATGGTAACTTCGGAATGAAGTAATGATATAAAAAATTAATGATAATGATTATAGGTTTTACTATTGTAGAATAAATAAAATTAACGATTAACATGAAATTCCAGTAAGGTGAAAAACAGTGTAATGTAGATTACATAATATAATTGGTAATACGTCGTACATAATTAAATTTTATTATTTTTTGAGTATGTTTTATCTGTTTTTTCAATATTTTTCGAACACTTTTTTTCAATATTTTTTAGAAAGTGTTTAAATAAGGACTGTTATTTTTATTCGATATTAAAACTGAAATGAAATTAAATTTATAATGATTAGACGCTTAACTATTGTAAAATAAAGTGTTTTGAAAAAAAAATTTGCCCCTTACGAGAATCGAACCTAGGATGCCCGAATGCCAACCCGGCACTCTCACCAGTCTCACCACTCCACCACGATAACCTTTAAGTATGATTGAATAATGTAAACCATATGCTGCAGTTTTATAGAAGTATCCCAAATTATTTTTTCAAGAAAATAATTGTGAAATGTACGTTAAGCGCTTTTCTGTTGATAATGAATGAAGTCAAAACGTTCAAAACACTGTACCGCATTTTACTGCATCAGCTGTCCAGTTTTCGGTACACTCATATTTTAGGGGCTGCCGAGTACCTACGCGGCTGGCTAGTAACTCGGTAGACAGCATTTTTTCGTGTACCAATAAGTGGAAATGCCGATATTTTTGTTTAAATAAACATTTCGACAATTTTTTTTGCTGCAATAATAGCAAATACTATGTCGATTGCGGTAATGTATCATAAACCATGACATAGTAAATGATAACGATGCTGGAAAAAATCGGTCGAAACTTGATCGTTTTTTATCGCTTTTGATCGTGTTCCTATAATATTCGAACGGTATCGAACTTTTTTCGTCGTGTACATCTCAAAAACTGATCGTTTTACGCCGGAATTTATCATGTTTAGAGCTGAACCGTCTTGGGTCGTAAAAACACAATCGAGTTTCAATCGTTTTTGCCGCGTTCTATCGTGTTATTTTAAGGAAAAATTGAAAGTGAACCGGTTTTTTCCGGAATTCATCGTGTTCATAATTAAATCGCGTTCAACCATAAAAACACGATCAAGTTCTAATCGTTTTTTGCAGGATTTCACTGTGTTATTTATTTATAAGGCAAAATTCATTTACACCGCTTCTTACCGGAATTCATCGTGTTCATACTACATACAATATATTTTAATCGCATTCAATCGTAAAAACACGATTGAGTCCTGAGTGCTTTGGCGGATTTCATTATTCTATTTGTAAGGCAAAATTCATTTGCACCGTTTTTTACCGGAATTCATCGTGTTCATATTTAAATCGCATTCAATCGTAAAAACACGATCCAGTCCTGAGCGTTTTTTACCTGCACTGTAAAAAAAGTTTATGGTATTTTTCCCATACCGGTATTGGAAGCAATTAACCCATTCCAGGGATAGTAATTTTCCTATACCAGTGTATAGTAGCTGTACTGTATAAAAATAGTATTCACCATACTTCAGTATAGTATTTTTACCCCATTCGAGTATGGAATTTTGAAATGTGGGAAATTAAAATACAGCAAAAATATTATTGCCCCCCCCCTCTCCTCGCTCTCCTTCCCTCGTTGTACCGTCATTAGTTACTTAGGGTATTTTTATTATTTTTTGTCCTGAGAGTCATCCTAAGTAGGAATTTTTTTTCCTTGAAACCCGAGTCAGGCGTTTCCTCGTCGCAACTGCGGCCCCCAGTCACTGGCGCTTGACTTTTGCGACTAATTGGCGGTCGCGATGCAACAACTCCACGAAGTCCTTTACGAAAGATGAAAGTTTTGGTGCCACTTAAAACACCCACGTATCACGTGACTTTCGACTCGTCAATTTTTACCAAACGTCTGAGAACTTATCGTGGGCTTACAGTAAATAGTGGGTATTTGAATATGAAATGATGCTAAATTACTTATTTCCCAGTGAACCTGTGAGCTCGCAGCGTTTTCATTATTTCCACCCCTTTTCGAACACGCCGCGAGCTCGCAGAGTACGCGCCACGAGCTCACAGAGTACTTCCAGTCGTTCATGATTATTAATATATATTTCAGGCAAATAAAAAGATAATTCATTATTTACAGTGAAAAATAATCACAATGAAGCTGTAAAACGATTATTTAACAAAAAAAAAATTTCTCCCGGGTGGGAATCGATCCCGCGTTGTACGGAGTTGAACGCCAGTGTTTAATCCGCATCACCGTCAAAGCTTCTTACAATATATAAAAAAGAAAATAAGTTCATTGTTAACATAAACACAGCGGTAATAATGATATTATTTTCTTTCCTATATATTGTAAGAAGCTTTGACGGTGATGCGAATTAAACACTGACGTTCAACTCCGTACAACGCGGGATCGATTCCCACCCGGGAGAAATTTTTTTTTTATTAAATAATCGTTTTACAGCTTCATTGTGATTATTTTTTACTGTAAATAATGAATTATCTTTTTATTTGCCTGAAATATATATCAATAATCATCAACGACTGGAAGTACTCTGTGAGCTCGTGGCGAGTTCGCGGCGTGTTCGAAAAGGGGCGAAAATAATGAAAACGCTGCGAGCTCGCTGCGAGCTCACAGGTTCACTGGGTTCCCAAAAATATTGGACTTATAGCATTTTCTAATAGCACAAAGAAATAAAATTTCGTATTACCGACAGTGAGCTAAGGACTAAAATCAGAATTCGACTCTCGTCCTGCCATTCCAGTTTTTTATGGAAATTCGACCCGAAATTTTTTTTCCGTATAGTAAAATTGATATAATTATTTTCACTTTACGAGTAATTAAAAAAATGCATGAGCAAAATATAGTAAATCCTCATTAAAAAAAACTTCAAAAAAGTAAAAAAGGTTGTCGGGTTAAACATGACAAAGCTATTTTACAAAAAATATTGATATCCTACTGTCGGTTTCACCTGGTACTATTCACCAGGAAAACCAATTATTAATTTGCTTACGAGACCATCACGAGGAAGAAAAAGAGAGATATTATTATTAGACAGGAATGTTGCCCAGACGATACTCGACGGATATTTACTGTTCGTAGGATATTTGTTACAACTTTCACTCGGATTTATTTCAGTACCAAAGAAAAACGTAACAAAAAAGGCCCGACAACCCGCTTTTGCACTGCAACAGTATCTCATGAAAATGATTCTTATCGACTGAATCTAGTACAATCTTGTTATCATTATTACCGCAATAATGAATAGCAGAAGTATTTTCTGTTTTATCAATATCATAGGAAGACTCGAAAACAGGTCCAAAAAATACGTAGCTGATTTGGCTTCAGAAAGAAGCCAGAATATTTCACTTTAAAAGCGTCACACAATATTTTAATTATTAGTAGCAATCAATAAATGTATTATGAATACTACAAATTATGCATGTTTTGCTTATCTACTGATATTTAATACTCTTGCACAATTATAAAATATTCCCTCAATGTTCAGTATTGACACCATAACGTTGAAGACAGTATAAAATAAACAAGTTTTAAAAAAGTGAAACACTTGAAGAGTTAGATCAGGTGTGTTTCAATCGTATAAGGTCATAATACATAACATTTATACACAATAATACACAGTATATAAAATGATAGCATACAATCTGTCATTGCGTTATATTTTTATGTATTACGTGTTGAGTGCTATTCCAAGTTAACTATTTCTGAATAGATGTATTAAAAAAAGCGGGTTATCGGGCCTTTTTTGTTACGTTTTTCTGTGGAACTAAAATAAATCCGAGTTAAAGTTGTAACAAATATCCTACGAACAGTAAATATCCGTCGAGTATCATCTGGACAACATTCCTGTCTAATAATAATATCTCTCTTTTTCTTGCTCGTGATAGTCTCGTAAGCAAATTAATAATTGGTTTTCCTGGTGAATAGTACCAGGTGAAACCGATAGTAGGATATCAATATTTTTTGTAAAATAGCTTTGTCATGTTTAACCCGACAACCTTTTTTACTTTTTTGAAGTTTTTTTTATGAGGATATCAATATTTTTTGTAATATTGTCGAATTTTATGCTATTTATATTCACTATCATCTTTTAATTATTAAATAAATACTCAAATTGACGCATTAAAAATTTTTATTTACCCTTTGGGATCTTCTGCAACCGAGCTCAATTGCGTGCGGTTGCAGAAGATCTGATAGGGTATTGAAAACTTTCCAATAATTATTTTTGCCTCTCACACATTAAAAATGAGCGTATTTAAACACGTTTCGACATACGCAAATAAAGTATTTCAGGCCAACACGCAGGCTGTCGACAAATGACAGTCGGCAGGGAAATAACAGCCGATTAGAACTCGTGCGATTGCCGCCTTCGCTTCGCTCACGCGGGAAACCTCTTACTTGTTCTGAATCGGCTGTTTTCCCCCTAGCTACACAATATACTATTATAACAAGACATTTTTACACATAAGATTGAATTATTTTAATTTAATTTCAATTTAATTTTAATTTTTTAATTACGTTGAAATTTTTTACATTCATCTGTTTCATATACTAACCGCCTAAATTTTAGTACACTGTGAGTGGATATTGTGATTGTGGCGATTAAATCCTGCTGGGAACAATAATATAAAGTTACACACACAATTTGGGGAGATTCTGCTGGGAATGATTTCACGTACGGATCACGGCAATACACGTATTCTTGTCAGTATATCGTGACGTTCAGGATCTTGTATACTTGTCACTAAATATTTTAAAGTGCCTGCGAACGTCCGTGTCCTCCCCATGAGAATCCGTATAACTCCCAAAGGTATACAAGCCGATTCTCAACGGAACCAAACGCATTCACGCGTACGTATCCTTCACAAAGGCAAATATATGCTTACGTGTGGAATCATGTATAAAGTCGGAGCGTATTGTGCTCATCGCAATATCCACGTCACAGTTTAACAGTAAATGTAATTTACAAAATAAATAATGGTTTTCTCTGTTTTTTAATTTTTTATTGTTATTGATTTACTTATTACAGTTGTGGGCTCAGTTTGATATTGTTCTACTTTTATTTTTACTGTTATTTATGAATATATTAATAATTTACTTACTGTCATTCATTTTTATATACATTTTTTTTACTACAATTTATTTATTATTGAATATATCATTTATATATATTTTTGGGCCTGGATCGATATCGTTCTATTATTTATACATGTCTGTTTACAATTTATTTATTAATTTTTTCACTATTATTCATTTATCTTGTTCAATGATTTATTATTATTATTCACTGTTTATATTTACTGTTATTTATTTAGGTATATATTATTTTTTTATCATTTCTTATTCATTTATTTATTCATTATTCATTATATATTATATTTGTATGGTCTTGGTTCAATATGTTCTATTATTTATACTTGTCTGTTTACAATTTATATATTAATTTTTTTAGTATTATTCAATAATCCTATTTATTCATACAGTTTCATTTTCAATGCTATTAAAATGACTTCTAAGTAACAGTGTTTTCTTCGTATGATTTTAATTTTCCAGAGAAGAAGGAAATTCAATCAATATTTCGTTTTTGCTTCAGAGATGAGAACTTAAATGTGTATAAAAAACCTTTTTTTGAATCATTTCACATGCCTATATATCTCCTCATCATGCTTCACTAAAATTGCTCCCATGTATGTCATATCTAATGTTTTTCATTGTAAAGCTCAGCTAAGTCAAAAGATTTCAACAGTACCTACGATTTTAGAACTATTTCATACGGTTAGTTTTGAAATATGTAGTAGAATACAGTGGATTGGGCCTAATGATATTGTGCGATATATTTGTATTATACTATGCACAATAGATTTTCAATCAAACCTGCTGTTCATATTATAAAAATATTAAGTCAATGAAATTGGGGATACCACGTCTAAAAAACCGCGCCATGACTCTACCTCTGTGGTGGTTAGAAAAAAACCTCAATAGATAATTACCTGTATAACACAAAAGAGGAGACTTTATATATTTTTCGCAAATAATTTTCGGCGAATAGATTCATCTTTGATTCGAAAAAAATCGAGTGAACATGTTTCTTACAAAATTTAACTTGGCATGCGCATAAAAAAAGGCTCAAAACGGTATTCAAATTATTTCAGAATAAGCGAGATGAAAAATGTTCTGTCAAGTTGAATAACAATATTCCGCTTAAAAGTACAAAAATATTCAAGCTGGAAAGAGCGGAGATGCTTATTGCTAAAATAGAAGCTTACATGATGTTGTTCTGAAAAAGTGACCAAAAAATGAAACGTGACTAAAAAAACTCAGCTTATGTAATGTAGCTCTATATTCCCATCGATTTTTTTACTTTCATTGAATTAAAAATTATCAATAAATAATGCTTTAAGAGATACTGTAAATAGAGTAGCCGTAACATAAATTAATTATGTTCTCGAAACGTGAGAGTTTCGCTCAACATTCTACACACGTATAGAATTTTCGAGATCATTCTTGAATGTGATAACATAAACTTGAAGTCAAAAGGGTAATTTGTTATTGAAAAAAAAAAAATTTTTTTTCAAATAATGCAGAAGCGATTATTTTGTTAAAAGAAATATAGAAATCCCTAGTCTAGAAAAGAATCATTACAGCAAAATTTTACGTAAAATAATTTGTAAAGTGGAATAAAAACAATAGATCTGTTGAAATGTGAAAAAAGAAAACAAATTGAAATTGAATGATTTTTTTTTTATCAAACAATTAAAAAGAGAAATGAAAAAAAAAACGAAATTTGCTAACTCGATCGTTTGCGAGTGCCCGTTTCTCTTATTAGATGTGATTAGATGTTAGTTTTCAAAACATCGTATAACACAAAATAGACCGTTTCCGGTTGTAAAGCGTTTTTTAAAACCCACGGGCCACGCTGCTTTTCTCAACGGGTTCCACGAAAAAATTCCCTTCTCTTTTCAATATCACGAAGTGTGATATGACGAGCTGTCATTTCCAACACGTTCTAAGGCATGAGGCATCCTAAAGTTGCGTGGTAGGAGGCAGGGGAAGGCTGGGATATCGAATTAGGTATACGTGGCAAAGCCAGTGCCACCGCGCGCTAGTAGCGCCAGTACCTTGCAGCGGTAGTTTTTGGAACGCCAGGAATCGCATGGCCAGGGGGGGGGGCCGGAGCCAGGGGGGAAAGCAATTTTCGTGAAAGCCGAACGAGACTGGGAGCGAAAAAGCGCAGGCGCGCGAGAACATGATCGTAAGCAAGTGGTCAATTCGGTCGTAGCGCGCATTGCCATTGGCGAAATGCGTGGAATGCCACCACGCCTCTGATTTTTACAGAAAAGAATAGCGGTCGAAACTTGTCATATTTTACCCGACAAGATAGTTCGACCGAACTATTCGATAAGCAATGGTCGTAGAAAAGTGTCGACTGAAGTATAGAAAAATGCAGATTTTCGGAAATTTATTATGCCGGGCATGGGAAAATTTACCAGCTTTTTGGCCGTATAGTTGAAAAAATTAATGAAAAAATTTTTGTGCTTGGGTAAGGTATTTTTAGTACAGCGAGAAGGTAAAAATAATATTGTTTCATAGTAAAATTACTATTCCTATCTTTCACATACCAGACATGAAAAGAATTCATAAAAAGAGTAGTAAAAGTCCTATGGTCGAGGAAAAATTCTATTGCGGTATCGTAAATTTCATGGTATATGAAATTTTCTATACTACGTTATGGCAAATTCACAAACTTTTTTTACCGTGTGGTTTTGATGTGTTTTCAAGTTGATTATTGAAAGTTACGTAAGGACAATTTATAATTTTTTATCAAACTTTTTTTATAAAATATAAAAAGGAATAATGACGATTTATTGATATAATGAATCATAATTTTATCAATGAGTTTTATCATTCATCATTTAAAAAAATTTTCTATTAAAAATGAAACAATCTATATGTACATTGTAAATACAAAGTATATACAATGTTACTGTGCAATGAAAAATAAAATGATGTATACGTCGTTCAATATTTTTATGGCTGCTTAGCTGTTATATTATTTAAAAATACCAAATGAAGTATTAGGTACACAATAAGTTATTGTAATGCATATCATTGTAATAATCTGATTAGTATACAACACACTTATGAACTTTTTTTCAAGTGTTACAAATTAACTTCACTAAAAAATTCAGTGAAAAAACTTCAAGTTTCAAAGGTCAATCATTTTACATTGCAAATACACAGGGGCGTAGGCACGATTTCCGATTGGGAGGTGGAGGAAATGTATAATCAATTTATATATGTATATATATATATATATATATATATATACCAGGAGGGCTTTGCCCCCCTGCGCGCTTCGCGCGCCAACCTCTATTTAGTATTAATTTTAGGTTGTTTTTATTCAACAAAATTTTTTTCGATGAAGTAACAACATTTATTCACTATTTCTGAGTATACTAAATAGTTATAAATTAGTTATAAAATATAACATAGGCTAAATTTTTGGCAAGTATTAGCCAAATCGTGTCAGTCGATCCTCCTCCCCTCCTTTCCGTGCCATCATTCCCCTCCCCTCCCCTCATTCCCTTCCCCTCACCCCCTTCCCTTTATCCCCTTCCCCTTCCCCCTACTTCTGCCCTCTCATTCTGCTCCCCCAACTTCTACTTCCCCTACCCTCCTACCCTCCACGCATTTCCCTCCCCTCCTTCACACTCCTATCCCTTCCCTCTTCCCCCCATCCCTCCCTACCTCCCCTCCACTCCCCCATCCTTCCTCCTCCGATACTTCCCCCTCCTTTCCCTCTTTCCCTTCACATTCATATTTTTTCCTCCACTCTACTTCTCGCATCCCCCTTTTTCTTCTCTCCTCCCCTTCTCTGAGGCTGCCACTTGCCAGAGGAACGGTTTCCATGTCAAAATGGATGGATCTTAGAGGGGAGGGGAAAGCAGAGGAGGGGAGAGAAGGGGAAGGATGTTAGAGAGAAAGAAGGGAAGAGGGAAGGAGAAAGATACAAAACGAGGGGAGGGAGTAGAATTGAAATAAACAGCGGGAGAAGCATTATAAAAGGTGGGGGCGGCAATAGCAACGGTTACTATGGCAAGTGGCAGGCTCGGGGAAGGGGAGGGCAGAAGAAAAAGGGGGATGGGAGAAGGAGAGTTGAGGGAAGAAGATGGATGTAAAGGGTAGTCAATGATGAAGTGGTATAAAAAAACTTGACCCCCCGCCGCCGTGTCAGTCGATCCTCCTTCCCCTCCCTCCTCTTCTTTTCTATCCTTCTTCTTCCCTCTCCCCTTCTTCCTCTCTGCCATCCTTCCCCTTCTCTCCCCTCCTCTCCTTTCCCCTCCCCGCTACGATCCATCCAGTTTGCCATGGAAACCGTTGCTATGGCAAGTGGCAGGCTCAGGGAAGGGGAGGGGAGAAGAAAAAGGGGGTGCGAAAAGGGGAGGGGAGGGGAGGGGAAGGAGGAAGGGAAAGGAGGGGAGGAGGATCGACTGACACGATTTGGCTAAAAATTGCCAAAAATTTTGCCTATTTTATATTTTATAAGTAATTCATTTGGCTAAAAATTATACAATTTTATATAAAAAAATTGGCTAAAACCAATTTACTCTGCAACTATATTCGTTCATAGAGGTAATACTTAATACATACTAGGTATCATTTTTTTATTTCTTCCATGTTTAACAATAAAAATTTGAAATTTATATATTTTTTTTGACTGGTCATTTTACCTTTCAAACCTTATAATCTAAGCGTTTGATTGTATTGGAAATTTTTACTTAACTGTTTAAATTTAGAAATTCAATCAGTGTAATGGTCCGGGAGCTAGCACGTGATTTACCCTCCACACGTTTCAGACTCAATCGTTTTCAGTCGTGAAAACATGCTCTAGCTATTAGACTCGAATGACTCGATTGTGTTACGTCGTAAAACCACGTTTCAGACTTCATGATTCATCAATCATATTTGACGATGAAAACTTAATCGTTTATCAATTATAATTTAGTAACTAACTTCTAGAATTGTTTATAAATTTCGATTTTGTTTATCATCTGTTATTATTCAATTTGTTAATCAATTGTTGATAAATTCATTTACTTACGAATATAATCGACAATATAAATTGTACATAAACTTTAAATCAATATTTATCAATTATCATAAAAGAATGGGATTTGTATATATTATTCAATAATGCAGACAATATTTGAGATACAGGATGTCCCAAATTCTCATATAAAAAAAAGCATGGATTCCTTATTCAATTCTAAGTCGAAAAGTCCTTTACTACTTTTTATGAAACTCAAAATTCAAAAAGTTATTTAACCCTAAACTTTAAACAATAATTACGCTCTCTCGACAAGTGGGGAGTCGAATTCATAAAATAAACTTTACTCAAAATTTTCTTCACATTTTTCTGAATCGAAAAGTCTTTTGCCACTCTTAACAAAACTCAAAATTAAAAAAGATATTCGAGCCCGTAATCTAAGAAATCTGATTAGTTTAAACTTGTCGCCGTAATATCTTTTTTGATTTTGAGTTTTGTGAAAAGTGGCAAAGGACTTTTCGACTCAGAAAAATGTAAAGGAAATTTTGATTAAAGTTTGGTTTATGAATTCGACCCCCACTTGTCAAGAGAGCGTAATCATTGTTCAAATTTTAGGCTTGAATAACTTAAAATTTTGAGTTTCATAAAAAGTGGTAGAGGACTTTTCAACTTGGAATTTTTTGAGGAATCCATGGTTTTTCTTATATGAGAATTTGGGACACCCTGTATATGGTAGAGTTAGAAAAGGTTAATTCATAGTCATCTATAACCATCAATTTGTTAATTATTATCATATCAATTGATGAAAAGTAAGACAATAAAGTTTTTTTATTCAATTTTTTGTCATTGTTTATTATTTCAAGTTATTTGTGGGTAAGGATGACCACACAAAGAAGTAGAAAGTGAATTCTAAGATATATATGTTTATTCAAAACCGATTACAAAAGATCGTTCCGGAAACGCGTGACAAAGACCGATAAGGGTACGGATTAAAATGTTTTCGTATGAGATTTTCGAAACTGACTGACCTGGCCCTGAGGGCTTACTCTCTATTTATACTCTATGTGATGGAAATTTCGGGAAAAGGAATGTTTGAGGCGTCTCGAGGAAGTACAAATATTAATGGAGAGATCTGGAAGGTTCGGGAAAAATCTAGAAGTTTCGAAATGAGGGAGAAAGCGTGGATGAATAGAGTCGATAACTTACGCTGTGATTATCATTTTGAATACAATAATAGATTAAGAATAATTTACAAATAGTAAAATTGATCAAAAAGGATTTCTAGTTTGTCTGAGTGCGTCGCCATATATTGTTAATCAAAATAAGGTGATTGTTGCATCGATCGAATTAGATACTTAAAATTGTGTATACAATGTTATATTAATCAAATTATATGAAATATTGTTTAAAAATTGTTAATATTATGTTATATTATTGATTCATATGAACAATAGTGTAATTGTAATATCGATCGCATTGGATATCTAGTGCGTAAGCAATATTATATTTATTATATTATGTTATTTATGATTTGCATCGCAATAAACATGTAAGCATTTGAAATGAGTGACCTGTAAAGTAGGCCCGTAGCTGAGCGGACTAGCACGCGAACCCCAACACAAGGAGTCTGGGGTTCAAATTTTCACTCCGGCAACTATACAGACATTATTTCATAAATATTGTCATGATATAACCGATTTATCTTAATTATTGTCTTTCTACAGGTATGTTCATGTAAATAATAGTAACGATAAATAATCATATAAATAGTACCACAAATTTTTAAACGTTTCTCGTATTTTTTTTCCGCCACCGTTTTACGCCGTGAAAACACGTTCGGAACTCCATCGTTTTACGTCGCGAAAACATGTTCGAAACTCCATCGTGTTACGTCGTGAAAACACGTGACAAATGCGCGGTGAAAAACGATGAAATTCGTTCGAAGCGGAATTCTTGAACGGATTTTAACGTTTTTTTCCAGCAGGGTAACCTTATAAACGAAAGTTTTTTTCTTAGCAAATAATGTAAGCGCAGCATAGGACTTTGTGATTCAGTGGGAGCTTCAACTTTATTCATTCATTTCAATATCAAAACTAGGATATTTCTACTCCAAATTTTTTTATCACAGTTGTTTTTTGATTCTATAATGCATTCCGAAGGTAAAAAATACTGTACTTGGTAAAAAAAGCTTAATAAAAAAGACTAACAGTGTAAGTGTCCAACAACCGGGCCCTGACCAGTTACTGGTACATTTACCTTATTTACAAAGAGTCGGTTTTCTTTACGTCGACATATATGAGCCCACGACGGCTGAGTCGTCGAGACACTCGCCTGACATCCAGGAAGTCCTGAGTTCAAGTCGAATCAAATGAAGATTTTTTTTTTTTATTATTAATCTAAAGATCTATTGTGACTATATTTACTGTAGTTAATAAATAACCATTCTGTCAAACATAATAACAATTTCTAATAAGCATTTTTTTAATTTTTTAATGCAGAACCGAAATTCTTAACTTCGTCTCATTTCATTGGAAGATATTGGAGAATTCCGATATAGGGAACAGTAAAACAATATTCTTAATATCTTTATTGGGTTTAATTGATTTCCGGTTACTGGGTGAATATCGCATAATTAGGAGCAAAAAAAAACATACATTTACAAGATATTAATATAAATATAAATCATTGTACATGTATACATATTATGTATATTACTAAATACATTTGCATAAATAGGTTAATACTGTGGATTTTAATAAATAACTAAATTCAGCACTTCATTTTTTTTTGTTTTTCAATACAGGTAGAGGAAATATCGAAGTGGCTCTGTCCATCGAACCAAATTGCAACCCGGAAGCTGTGCGAACGGCCTTGAATCCGCGAGGAGAAGTAATCAATGTCGATGGTGCCAGATTAATTTTGAGCATTCCTTATTCGGAAAATTTACCTGAGGCTTTGGACAGCGTCGAAGCTCGCAAAAAAGATCTCGGAGTTTCCGGAATAAGCGTGTCGCTCATAACTTTGGAACAAGTTTTTCTCAAGTAAAAGATTTCATTTCCTTTACACTGTTCCACGTGATGTACACATTCATTCGTGTTTGGCAAAATTACAGAAATGTTTATCGAAAAGAGGCCAAATGCGAAAACGAAAATTTTAGAAGACGAGGTTAAGAATTGTAAAAATTGATTATCTTAGGGAGCTATCATTTTTTAGGGATGGTAAAAAAATCCAGTAATGTAACTCAAGCTTCCAGGTTTAATAAAGTCCTCTTTAGGAGCTATTTTTATACATTGAACAAACTAGAAACAATTGTCCGTGATCACAGAAATATTTCCGATTCAACGATCGTTCCTTTAAGTGTGAATTGGACATATATGTGTCGTGGGATGAGAAAACGCAGCTTAGTGGCAAAATCTGTAAGGTTCACTTGGACCGACTCGAAATTTTGAGCCCAAAAGTGCCCAAATCACCATATTGTGGGGTCACCTATGCCGTTAGAGCTCGATCATTTATTTTCCGACAACTTTTCAATAGTTCACCATAAGCGCTGGAACGAATTGCGTTTACATTGGATGAGTTTGTTGAGGCTCGAACTCAAACACAATAGCCCTCCAACAGCATGGTTCTTTAGGGCACTTCGGGCCCAAAACTTCGAGTCGTTCAAAAATAAACCTCACCGATTTTACCGCTAAGCTGCGTTTTCTCATCCCATGACACATATACAATTCAAATATCATTCTTTCAATTAGAAATGAGCCTTTTCCAATCGGAATCAATTGATTCGTTGTTACTGCCTTAGCAAGGCTGATGTGATCGAAATTGAATTAAAAAGTGATCAAATGTGAGCGAACTCGATCACTATTCGATAACACTTTGATAACATCGCAAAAATATTCAAATCCAAGTGAATGAAATAAAAATGATTGTATTCGTAAAATAGAGAATATATTTCTGCACAGAAAAATGACTAAATGGAATAAACATTTTGCCCATTATTAATGTAAGTTGCTTTTTTCTGAGTCGGCTTTAGGAGCTAGGTTCAGGCTTGTATTTATCATCATGATCAGTGGCCGATAGTTTTGTAAGGAATGGACTAGATGACTTTACTGTTAAGTTTCATGGGTTTCAGGGCGAATTCCCTGCTTCCAAAAAATGGAGACACTAATATTTTTGCGATGTTATCAAAGTGTTATCGAATAGTGATCGAATTCGTTCACATTTGATCACTTTTTCATTCAATTTCGATCACATCCGCCTTGCTAGGGTGGGTGCTTTCAAATTTCTTCAAAATATTGATAATAAACAGGACTCTAAAATCTCATACCTCCCGGTTTATAAAACGTGTTCTTCGTGTTCTTGATGAAAATCATTTCCGAGACTAACTTTTTTTATGATTACTCTCTCTACCGAAAATTCTAAGATTTGAATGATATATCTATTAAACATTTTTCTTCAATCGGAAAAATTTATTTGATATTGATTTCTTTGCTTCCATTTTATTCTTTTAATTTAAAAGTTCAATTTTACTCGCTATATACGCATAACACGCTGTCGCATATTCTTTTAGGTGGTTTAAAACCCTATTCATTGGAAAAAGAAGATAGCAGTAATTCCCTTTCTCAATGCAGGGAAAATAATGAACAAGTTTTTTTAGGGTCACAAGAGACGTGGAAGATATAGTGGATTCCAACACACCATTATTGAATCCTGGAGAAAAAGTGACAGGAATGGGCCTGAAAATGCAACAAATGACAGCACTTATCGCCAAGAACATCACTTACACCAAGAAAAATTACAGCATTTTCATATTGAAGGTTTGTGAATTTTTCGTATTAGCTTTGAATGTACTTTGTGAAGACTTTTCTTTTTTTTATATTATAATATTTTTAAATTACTTGCGAGATTACATTCGAAGATGTGAAAATTACTAATTTTTTAGGACTACTTTGTAAACTATCCTGAAAAGGTATAAATTAATATTGTAAAATATTGTTGTTTCAGATAATTTTACCTTTGATAGGAGTTTTCCTGATGATGAATTTCAATATGCCTGATGAATCAAAATCCACGATACCCATTAAATTGTCCATGTACAGAGAACCTGAAACTTTTATTCACTCGAAGAATAAAATATTTGCTGAGAAATATTCTATTGCGACAAAAGGCGAAGGTGGAAATTCAAGGGACGTCAGCAGCGAGAAAAATTTGAATGAAGGTATGTTATTGAAAATAACTGCAATTCATGACCAAGTATTTGAAACAAAAAATTTATTTACCAAAGACTTAAGTTGCAGAAATGATTTTACCCTTAAAAAAAGGTAAAAAACATCAAAAATCTGAATCTTCATAATTTTGGGTTTAAAAGTTATGAGTTTGAAAACACCATTTTTGTTGCAGCTCTTTTAAAATTTGCTAAAGAAGACAACACTACGTATTTGAACTCCATCATCGCCGCTGCGGAATTCAACGATACAAGTTCGCCTTTAATCGCCAATGCCATGTATTCCAGCACAGCAACTTTTGCTTTGCCCATATCTTTGAATTTACTCATGAATTCTTTTCTCAAAGCACTTACCGATAACTCGCATGGAATCGAAACGTATACTCAAGCTTTGCCTGCAGTGTACATTGCCTCGAGCAAGGAAGAAACTGAAATCATTGCCTACGGAAGGGTCTTTATTTTCACCTCTTTTGTGTTTTCCATGGTGGCACTGTTCGCTATTCAGGTATTGAGGGAATCGATGACTGGCATTAAACATTTGCAACTCATGACTGGAATGAGCCCTGTGACGTACTGGAGCATGACGTTTCTATGTGATTTCCTCGTTTTTTTGGGCCTCATCTTCCTCATTATTTTTGGGATCATCCTGATGAACTCGATGAAGGGTCTAGGACTGTACCATTTTAAAGAATTGAGTAAGATTTTTGAAACTTCCAATGAAATTTGAATGCCCACTCAATCATTTAAATCCTTGAAGTGGGCTAAAGTATTTGAATTTAAAATTACAATATATTTACAATACAAATTGAATAATAAATATTCTTCATAAATTAATAACTTGGAGACAAAAGAAACAGGTTAATGAGTAAAACTTTTAAATTTTATCATACACGCAAAAAACTGGTTGTGCTGAACCAGCCAATGGCACTTGTGCCGCCAGATTTATGCTACTGTAGCTTATATATGTTATGAATTAGCAACACTTGGATGTGCTGAACCAGTCAACGGCAAATGTGCTGCAGTAAATGTGCTGAATCAGCAACATTAACTGATGCTGCAACGCAAATATGCGATGCTGCGTCACAAAACTATAGGTTAATATACGTACAACGATTTTTTTCTGTAACTGCAGCACATATTTTTTAGTTGCAGTTCCGAGTATAACTGCTAATATAGCACCTCGCTAGCTACTTCAGCACACTTACTAGCTAAAGTAGCATAAATCTGGTAGCTGCTCATTTGCCATTAGCTGGTTCAGCACAACAGTTTTTTGCGTGTATATCAATATATTTAAGCCATAAATTGAGACCTCTTCAGCTTTATTACAAACGAATAACATTTATTCGCAATGTAACACCATTTTCAATTCATATGATTCAAGATTTATATTTACTTCATAATTAGAAAAATTAATTTTATGAATTTATAACTGACTAGCTGTCACCCACGGCTTTGCTCGCGGTCAACGGCCAGTTTGTGGCGACTATTCCCTATGCTTCTCGATATTCATAAAATATCGGGGTTTTTGGCAACTATGTATTCTATATTAGTATACAGAAAATATTCTTTTCATCATAGCGGTCTAAAAATCGGCTTTTTCTTCCGCTACGATAAAAAAAAAATCGTTCACACCCTCGTGAGAAATTTATTTTTTCCCTAGATGCAAAATGAACTATTTTTAGTCGATGATATTGAATTAGTAAATTTATAGCAAACCTACTTTTATGAAAAACTTTTATGTAAATGATTGATTAAAATTTTAGTAACCAATCAGAATAAGGTTGAAAAACCTATTGATTTAAAACAAAATTTAAAAAATACCTCCAAATCTAAGACTTTATTAGCTACGAGAATCATGAATCATCTCTGAAAAAATTTTGCTAAAAAATAAACTATTATTCTGCCATTAAATCACTAAATGATGAAACGATATTTTATCATTTACAATCAGTTTTTTTTTTTTTTTTTTTTTATTTATTTTTTTTTTTTTTTGATGATTGGAGAGTTTTGACTTTAAGGTTTATAAGTCAAAACTGATAGGACAATTTAGCAATTTTGAGTGATATCATTATTTCGTGAAATTTTGTATTTTATACCTAATATTCTGATATTTCATATATTCGTGAAATTTTGTCTTTTTGTGATATTTCATTTTTTGACATTTTGTGATTTTTTGTGACAATGTGAGATTTTGTGGCATTTTGTGAAATTTGGTGATGTCTTGTGATTTTGTGACATTGTGGGTGTATGTGTCATATTCCTTCTCATGCTGGTTACTCAACCTTCTAACTGAGAATTTGAAATTTTCTTTAGCTATAAACCATCCTTGGATCATAACAAATATTTTTAAAAAATTTGAAAATTTATCTAGCTGTTTTCACGTGATGCGGTGACATACAATCATACATTCTGCTTTATATATAGATTCATAAAAATTTTAGGAACAAATCAGGATAAGCCTGAGAAATCCATTGATACTAAAACAAATTTAAAAAATACCCTAACATCTAACACTATATTAGCTATGGAAATTATAAAAAACATCTCCGCAAAAATCCTGCTAAAAAATAAACTTTTATAGTGCGATTGAATCATTATGAACAAAAAGATTAAACAATATTTTATCATTTATTGTTATTATTTATGTAACAATAAATGATAAATAAATATTGTTATCATTTATTCATCAGTTTTTGTAATTTTTTTTTATGATTAGAGAATTTAGACTTGTAGGTTTGTAGGTTAAAACTGATGAGCAGGGCAACCAAAAATATTTACGATAAAATACAAAATGTTTATTTATTTATGCATGAAACAAAACAGCGAAATATTTATAATAGGCTATTGATATGCAAGAAATATTTATGATCAAATTAAAGCAAATGTTGTTTTTTTGTAGATTTGTTTACATTTTCGGCTCCAAATCAAAGATGTTACAGAAAATGACCTCATTTTTTGCTAAGTTCTCGAACAGAAATGAACGTCGTATGTCGCCTAAAACATTTTTGTATCTAGAAAATGACCGTTCGACGTTCATCGACGTCAGTGGTGCAAATTTGAATGCATTGACTTCAGTTGGTAAAAGGCTTTCAACGAATTTATCTGGCTTTGTGATTTTTCCCGTGCTCAAAATGTTTGAAATTTTCTTGTTTTTTGATAGCCCCTTATTGCGAGCCACAACTAAATTTAATTTTCGTTTGAATTCTGGCCGTTCATGCAACGACTCGAGCGTTTCACCTACTGATTCGAATGCTTGAAGAGCAACACCGAGAGCAAGACCGTTTGTTTGCAGTTTCGTTTTGCTTGAAATGATACATGTAAAATTGCTCTTATTGCAAATTGAAGAAAATGACCAATATTTCATGGCGAAACATCTATAAGAAGTACAATATTTTTTATGGTTAAAAATAGTTAAAAATATTTGGGATGAAACATGAAAAACCTTAGAATATTTACGAAAAATCTAAAAGTGGCGAAATATTTATGTTACGACAAAAACTGCCAAAATCTTCATTTAAATATTTTTTATTTAAATATTTTTGGTTGTTCTGCTGATGAGAAATTTAATAACTTTGAGTGATTTCATTGTTTCGTGAAATTTTGTAATTTTGTAATATTCTGATATTTCGTGAATTTGTGATATTTAATTTTTGTAATATTTTGTGACGTTTTGTAACATTATGAGATTTTGTGATATTTGGCGATATTTTGTAACATTGTGTGATTTTGTGACGTATTTGAATTTTGTAACATTTTGTGCTATTGTGACATTGTGTGTGAGTGTGTCATATTTCTTCACTTCCTGGTTACTCAACGTTTTAACTGAGAATTCGAAATTTTCTTTAGCTATAAACCATCCACAGACCATGACGAAAAAAATATTTAAAAAATTCGAAAATCCGTTCAGGGACCGTCCATAAATCACGTAAGACGTTTAGGGGGGGGGGAGGGTGTAATCGGATCTTACGAAATCTTACGAGGGTGGGAGAAAGGGTCATGGGAAATCTTACATAAGAAAAAATACCTTTTTTCCAATAAACTCGTCGTACCCTAAGGGAGATTCTGTAATACTTTTCCAGTGTATTAAGAAATGACAAAAGTTTCTATGAAAGTATTAGAGCAAACTATTTCTAAAAATATTTATTGCACGAATTTTTTGTGTTTATCGCAATATTAAAAGAGTTTTGAATAAAGCTTTAGAAGTTATTTAATACACGTTTCATTGATATGACAGTAATGCCCTATTTTCTATGTTACAAACGGTGATTTACTAACTTTTTCGTCTTACGTAAGACTTCGAGTGAGGGGGGGGGGGGTTCAACTGAATCTTACGAAATCTTACATGGGGGGAGGGGGGTCTAAAATAGACAGAAAACGTCTTACGTAATTTATGGACGGCCCCTCAGCCGTTTTTGCGTGATGCAGTGACATACAAACATACAGTCTGCTTTATATATATAGATAGATAGAAGGTATATATTGAAATATTATGGAAAATTTTGAAAATTTTACTCATTTATTTGTCCTTTTAGACTCCAAGCGATCAATTAATGAAGAATATGATAAATTTACGGGGCAATTGATGGTTTTCAAGTTTGCTGTGTGTGGAATTCCCTACTTAATAATGGTACACTTATTTAATATAGTTTGGGTTTTTTCAAAGATGTTGGATGAATTTTTTTGCAGTGCTGACAATGTTGCTACTTGTGATGTTTGCCTTTAACGTTTTGCCTTTGGTCTACATAATGAGTTTTTGGAAGAAATCTGTCAGTACTGTGATAAGTATTTTGACTCAGGTTCCACTTTGTTTAGGTGAGTTTTACAATTTTTCCACAAATTATGAATTTAGCGTGCTGTGTGACATTATCGAGTTGTCTAAAAATTTTCTAAAAGAAAGAATTCACTGAAAATATGAAGAAATATTTTAATGGCTTTTAGTAATAAAAAGTAATGTGTGTATGTGATTGTATTAAAAAAACTACAGAATTTGAAAGACAGTGTATTTTTTTTAAGACCAAACATGGAATCACCAGGAAGTTTTCAAACTTCAATGAATAGTAAAATAATTTTGTTTAAAAATTAGGGCATCTTTTCTTTGAGCACTTTTAACTATTTTTTTTGTTTTTTCTAGTCATCATGGACTTGATTCTAAGACTCCTGATAAGTCTTATCCAAAGAAAATGGCTTTACAAACTGGTCCATGGTTTCCAAAAATTCATCTTTTACCTCGTTCCGCACATCAGCTTTTTCAACGGAAACGTAGCTCTTGCTATTACGGCCGCCCAAAATGCTCGCTGTCGGAAAATGCCTGCTTACATGATTGCTAATGCTTGTGAAATCGACGATATGTGTTGCGGTACAGAAACTCAAAAAAAGAAACCTAATAAATTTAATAAAAACCTGACGAAAAAATCATTTCAGAATTGGAATGTTCCAATGGAAAGTGCAAAAAAACTTTTCCGTATTTCAACAAGTTCCGGGAAAGCCCGTCTTTGGAAGGAAGCATAATTTGGCTGTTTTTTACTTCTATTCTCTATTTTGGAATCCTGCTAATGCTGGAGCATAAAATCATTCCTAAAATGATTGCCAATTTGAATAAAAGCAAGAGGAAAGTTTTGGTTGAAAACAGCGACGAGCAAGTCAAATTGGAGAAACACGAAGTTGGGGTCGAAATCAGCAAACTTCGGAGTCAAAGTGAGTTGAAGAAAGTTTCGTTTTTGGATTCATTGATCGAACTTTGTTTGTGTAAAAAACTTGCTGCCAGCCATTGCAGTCTATAGGTTTCTTGTCATTTTTCTCGATTTGACTTCAATTTTTCTCTACGGCTCTTTATTTTCCATAAAAATTTTACATGATTTTTCCTCATTTACTATAAATAACTTTCATCTTATATATTTTTTATCATTTCTAATGACATTTTATCAAATACTATAAGTTCTATGGTTCATCATTATTTTTCATGATAGCTAATAATTTTTCATTAGTTATGATAAAAAAAAAATTCTTGCAGTTTTGAAAATTATTATCATTTCATCTGTCACTTATTACAGACAGTCGTGCTAAATTCGTGAAAGACAACAGCGAAAATGGATTAGATGGAAATTTCATTTCAAGCCAAGAAAGAGACCAAAATTTATTCCTTGTTTATGAAATCAGTAAACGCTACAAAAACGTTGTAGCTGTTAAAGAAGTGAGTTTTCAAGTGAAACAAAGAGAATGTTTTGGTTTGCTGGGTATCAATGGCGCTGGAAAAAGTACGACTTTCAGGATGCTGACTGGCGAAGAGTTACCGAATCACGGGTCCTTATATTTGGAAGAAAAAGATATTTTCAAGGATCGCCAAAAAGTGAGTATTTTGGTGGATTGACAGTGTTTTTTTCTAGTTTTGAAAATGCTATTTTTGGCTTTGTTTATTAAGTTTAGAACAATCGACTAAGGTTACACTATTTTGTGTATTGAAGAAAAATATCTTCAAAATTTTTTTCGATTCGTGATGTTAAATATATTACTTCAAATTTTATCAAACGCTGTATTGCCTTTTTCATATGAAAAATTCGGTGAATCAAATAAAATTTTTATTTTTAAATGTATCGCTTGTGAGGTGCCGAAAACGTTGAATATTATATTGAAAAACCTTCTTAAAGTATCTATTTATCCTTTACATTACATTGCGTACTGATTTTACAATTACTTATTTACAGTACCTTTCACAAATGGGATATTGCCCCCAAAATTCAGCGATCATTGAATCATTGAATTCTTGGGATCATTTACAATTATTCGCTTTATTACGTGGCGTTCCAGTAAATCGTGTACTTAACGAAGTCACCAAATGGATTGATAAACTGAGTGAGTATTTTTTGCACCAATTTCTATTACTTAAATTTTTATAAATTACTGACGACAATCCACAGTCAGTAACTTTTTCAACCCCTGAAACGTACAACTTAGTATCTTTGAAAAAATTCACATTCTATTTTATAGTATCAAGTTTTGCTAGGGCCTTCACAATAACTTTCTTAATAAAGTAAACGAATAAAATGTCTCAAATCATTCAATTGAACTTTTGCTTGTGAATTTCATTGTTAAAATATGATTAAGAAAAGATAAAATGTCTCGAAAAATTCGTTTATTGGTAGGTTTGAACGCCTGTGCATCTCAACCAAGTGGAACCTACAGCGGAGGGAACAAAAGGCGTCTCAACATCGCCATTGCCATGATTGGCAACCCCAGCCTTGTTTTATTGGACGAGCCAACAACTGGAGTTGATCCTGCTGCTAGAAGGTCACTTTGGGATGTCATTTCTTCCTGTCAATCTCACGGGCAGTCCATTATTCTCACTTCCCACAGGTATGAACGAGTTAACCTTTTTTCTTTTTTTCTTTTCATAAAAAAATTGGGGGATGTCAAGATTGCGACATGTATGAACTCAAATTATTGCTTGAAGATTAAAATATGGCTTTTTTATCGTCAATTCTGCACTATATTAACGCGTCTCGTTTGGATTAGTATTGATAAATTTTTTCCCTTGAAATTTTCGTTGATTATTTATTCATTAAATTTTTCAATTATTACAGTTGTTGTATTTTATTGTTATTATAATCCTTGTTATCATAATAACAATTATTTAAAGAAACTTTATTGTTATTATTTTTCGTCATACACAAGCAGCAGTTACAAAGCTGATATTGCCTATATCTGGCGTAATATTACATTCCATTCGATTTCAATTTACAGAGATAATTGTTTTATCATAATACAAAACATAATTTAAAACGTAGTACAAAGTAAAGATGAAAGTATGGTGTCAAGGCCCGTTATATATATATTCTATTTAGTAGCACTGAAGTTGTGTTGATCATAAGCCTTCTTAAACGCTGGCACCGATGATGAGCTTATCACTTCTTGTGGTAAAGAGTTCCATAAAGCCACCACGTGGTAAGACAGAAAGTGTTGTCGTTGCATTTGGTGATGTCTCATTGTTCTTAGCTTCAAGGAGTGGCCTTGCAAGTTGTAGGTCCCGGCAAGCGTAAATATAGTTGAGAGTGCTTCCACATTGTAATGCCCTGACAGGCATTTAAATGTCTCGATGCAGTCTCCTCTTTGGCGTCTATCAATGAGCGTCGGGACTTGTTGTAATCTCTCGGTATATGGAAGGTTCTTTATTCGCATAGCTAACCGTGTAGCTTTTCTTTGTGTTTATTCTAGCAGGCTTATGTCTTTTTTAAGGTATGGTAACCAGACAGAATTAGCATACTCCACTATCGGCCGAATATAAGAGATATATACTCGTCGTAACATGTCTACTGATAGAGTTGATAAAGCTTTGCGAATTTGGAATATCATTGAGTTAGCCTTCTTTAATATATGACTGATATGGGTTCCCCACTTCAATCATTCGTAATAATCAGGCCAAGATCAGTTTGCGAAGTACTGACTAGCAAATCTCTGTGATTAAGAGTATATCTCCGTCGAGGATTATTTATCCCAATGTGCAAGACTACATTTATCGACATTTAGTGGTATCATCCATTCCTTTGTCAAGTCATAAATTGATTGTAAATCTGCTTGTGAGTCTTTGTAGTTTCTAGGCGGGTTGGCATACATCTTCGTATCGTCAGCGTAAGATGAAATCGGAGATTTGATGTTTGATCCCAGATCTGCTGAATAGAGTATGAAGAGTAATGGGCTCAGAACTGACCCTTGCGATACCCCGCTAGTGACTGATCGAGCTGTAGACAGTGATTGTCTAACACGAACTCTAAAGGTTCTATTAGTCAGATAGGCAGCAATCCAATTCAGTAACCTTCTTTCTACGCTTATGTGTTACAACTTTTGGAGTAATCTATATAGTAATGCTCATCGTACCGCAGGCTATCGTAGTGCAAGGTTTTGGCCGCTTCCCCTCCAGCGTTGCCCTCACTCTCTAGCTTGAGGGAGCGCGACCAGTGCCGAAACCCGATGCTCCCAATATGTAACGGGAACTATCCAAAGAATGTACCGATTCCAGAGGAATAATTTTTACCTCCTTTTTTTATATTTCAAAACATTACATACATTGACGCTCACTTCTATATATTTAAAATTGAAATCATATTTAGTACATATAAATATATTCAATGTTGATTTCACGCATTTTACAGATATTTAGTATTAGTCTTTACTTTTTAATAATGTGAATAATTATTGCATTTAAAAAAATGCTCATTTTTCACATTTATTTGCTATCCTTTTGTAATTTATTTTCAGGAGTTTTTTTGAAATATTTTGATTTAACATTTTTCCGCGATGGCAGTGCTAATTAGTCGTTCAAAATTATGAAGAATCTAAAAATTTGCAGTGCACTCTATCGATTAGCTATAGACAATAATCATAACTTTGAATTTTGAAAATTGATACTAATAACAAAACTATAGTACATCTATGGACAGTTTATAAAGTACGAAATATAATACGAATAATGTATTGTTCGACTCAAATTATTTATATCACATTTTATGCTGTATATAAAAGTAATAATAAGTCCTTTTTTCAAGATAGAAATTTCAAATCACTCTGAAAATAGTGAAAAATTGATGCATCGATAAAATATTTATATTAATGAAATTATTAAATCTATAATCGAAACTTGATAAAAATCTAATTTCGGTGCATAAAATATAAAGATTGAAAGAAAATTCTAATTATCAGGAACATTCATAGTTAATATTTTTAAAAGAAAATATTAAATATAAGATGACAAAAAGGTATTAAATTATAAATTAAAAATAAAAAAGGGACCATGAAAACTATAAGTTTTATTAGACTGAGAATTGAAATTTTTGAGTTCGTATAATATAGTAAATTATAACTTATACCTAAATTAAGAATTAAATAGTTTATATAAATTATTATTATTCCATTACAAAACTAAAAAAAATTGTCGAGTTATTATCATATATTGTGAAAATATAAATTGAATGATAACTGATGAAAATATTAATGCTTTAAACAAAAAAAAAGTAAAGAATACAAATGAAGCAATTTAACCTATTGCAATCAAACTTATCAAATTCAAAAAATTTTGATTATATGTAAGGTTTCATATAGATAGAAGAATAAAAAAATTAATATTATTAAAAAAAGAAAGAAAAATACAACAAATTATAGAAAAAGGTTTCTACATTTATCATTCTTACCTCAGAATTGTGTACGTCAATAAAAGCCCCTAGTCACTTAGGTTTTTATATGAAACTTTTAATGCAACCCCTTATGATACTTTATTTTTCGTTCCATCCTATATGGCTCAGAAACCGGACCTCGGTCCTACATCCTCCAACACACCTCTCTTATATACTAAAATCCCCCACATCCAAACATCCAACATAAACGTACGCTAGTAAATTCCAACAGAACAACATATACATTATATTATATCACAAAAAGAAAAACGCCAAAGGAACTTCGGTCATGGCCACCTCTTCTCTTTCTCTCTTTCCCCATCCGTTTGAAGCGGGCACCCGCTACACCGCCGCATCCACACATACCCCCACTTTCCCCTCTCTCCTCATCTCTTCCTACCTTCCCATATTCCCGAGATCCCTTTCACCCCCAATATCCATGAAGCGAAATTCCACCCGCCCATAGAACCCGGGATGCACACTCCCGCCATAATTCGGGAAACTAGAGAAAAGCCCATGCAACATGCGTAGCCGGCCCAATAGGGACACCGGGCCCCCGCCACGTGCACCACCACGGTGGGCACCCTGCACAAGTGAAACAACAGTGATCACTTCCCACAACCCCGTCTCGCCGTATCTCGAGAAGAACAATCGTGGAAGACCAATCGTGGGCTCAATCACTGTCCCGTGCACAAACGCACACACCGGCAACCTCCTCTCCACATCAACCCCATGTGCAACCCTGCCCTCCCCTTGCCATGTCCCCTCTTTCCCGGTCATCAAAGATCCCTTCTCAGCCCTCTCCCTTCTTCTCCCTAAACCACCTCACTCCCTTTTTCCCCTCCCCGCCCGGGAGGGTCCCGTGCGTAGATGCATCAGTGTCGCACCCCCCCCCCCCCCTTATCTCCTATCCTCTATTCCATCTCTTTATCCTCCTTCATACACCTATCATCCACATTCTAAACCTCCCAAAACCCTTTCACAAATCCTTACAAAATCCAAATCCCTCGTACACGCTTTACCCCCGACCACATTCTTCTCTCTCGTCCCTCACCTCTCTTCCTTGTTCCTCTCTGTCGCTTCCTTTCTCCTGCATAAGTCCCTCACAACCTCCACATATCCATCTATCCTCTCCTCATCAAATATATCGTCGACATCCGGAATCCCATACTTCTCACACATATCCCTCCACATCCCCATACCCTCACAATCACCCATATAATGCTCCAGTGTATCCCTCCTACCCTCGCAGAACGGGCACCTCTTTTCCTCATCTCTCGTCCAATATCTATGCCCCCTCTCCATATTCCCCAGCCGCACCCTGGCCTACAAACTGCCGCTTCTCCCTCTCCTATGTCCCTTCAAATACCCCGGTAGCCCTACCTCTGATCTCTCTCTATATTTCCTCCCATGTCTAGATTGCCTTACTCTCTTCCTATCTTCCTGTAATTGTATATCCCTTGTCCTCTCTAATATCCCCCCGCTTATATCCATACCCTCTTCTCTCATTCTATCGATCTCTAATGTACTAAACCCTATGCCATTAAATAAACCCCTCCTCTCCTCTACATACTTCCCTTCCTTTTATCCTCCCAACATACCCTAGTCAACCTCCCCTCCTCTCCCATACTGACCCTTTCCTCATAGCTCCATGCACTTTCCGCCCATTTCCCCCATAAACTACCCACGCCTGTCTCTAGCCTCATCCACGCTCTTGGCGTGTGAAAGTCCAGTCCCAAGATCCATCTCACTAGTCCATCTGAATTCTCTCCAGTTCCCTTCTCTCCTTCCACCCTTAGATCTCTACTTCATAACTCATTACCCCTTGTACTAGATATCTAAAGAGCCTCATTCTCCTCACAAAGTCACCTCTACATACCCTCTCCCCTAACCCCCACGTCCTCGCTGCTGCCTTCCTGCCTTTACTTCTCGACATCCTAATATGATCTTTATAATCCCCCCTTCTATTGAATACAAAGCCCAGATAACTGGATTCCTCCACTTCTTCTATCACTTCCTTCCCCCATTTCCATTCCTCCTTAGGGGCCGTTCATAAACCTCGTGTCCTTCTAGAATGGAGGGGGGGATCAGATCAAAAGACACGCTCCATGTTAACGCTTATGGAGAATAAGGACACAAGGGGTGGGAGGGGGGGGGGGGGGTTAAAAAAACAGAAAGTTGAGTCACGAGGTTTATGAACGGCCCCTTACCTTTCTTTCTACTCTTATTAAATACCAGTCTCTTAGTCTTACTCGCATTAAGTACCGGTCCCCTTTTCGTAAAAAACTTCCTAGTTTTAATCAATAGGTAATATTGGTAATCTACCAACACCATGTCGTCCGCATATGCCAACACCCATATCCTTACGCTGCCTACTCTAACACCACCAATACCCCTCTTCCCCAGCTCCTCCTGCAGCCCAGCTATATACAAGTTAAAAAGAATCGAACTCAGTACGCATCCCTGCCTCAATCCCTTAGTCGTCCAAAATTCCCTTGATAAACCATCCGCTACCCTGACGCTACAGACCGCCTCCCTATATATCTCTCTAATCTTCCCTATTAACCCTTTACTCATCCCATACCCCTCCATTACTTCCCACAATTTCCCTCTATCCACCGTGTCAAAAGCTGCCTTCATATCCAAGAATATCGCCGTTATTTCCCCCTCTCTCCCCTGTCTTGTGTTACATGATCCAAAACGTACATATTATCCATAGTCGATCTTCCTTTCCTAAAACCTGCCTGACTCTCCGGTATAATCCCCTTCTCCTCCACCTCCTTCGACAGTCTCCCATTCAGTATCTCCGTATATATCTTATATTCTGTACCATTCAAAGATATACCTCTATAGTTCCCCAATTTCCCCTTGTCCCTCTTTTTGAATATCGCCACAATCGCGCTCTTCCTCCACTCCCTCGATATCCCTTTTCCTTCCCATATATCGTCCATAATCTCCTTCAGTTGCATCAAACCATCCCACCTGCAAAACTTCCACGCCTCATTCGGGATCCCATCATTCCGCGCTGCCTTATTCCTCCTCAATTTTCCTATTGCCCTCAGAAACTCATTAAGGGGACCTATACCTATAGATGGATGCGAAAATCCAAAAAATTTCTTTTTTCATCAATCAGTTGCTTATGCATCCGGCAATACCTCTGAAAAATTTCAGGACGAAAATCGTATTATTTCAAAAGATATGCCTCAATTTGCGTTCCGGCGTAAAGCTCGTAGTCGGCGCTCTCAGGCACCGCGTTTATCTTGCCAGTGCATCGTGAATGGCAACGAATGGTTGCAAAAATGAATAAAATCAAAAACAACTAACTGTACGAAGAATCAGAAGGATTACTGTATGGGCCAGGAATAGCTGAGTAGTTATCCAAGCAAGTTGAGAAAAATTGTGCCTCTCAAGTGTGCGAACTTTAAACGCGTTTTTCTCAAAACCATTTTTTTTGAACTTGCGTACATTATAGCTCGAAAATGGCTCGACCGATTTTAATAAATTTTATATCATTTCAAAGAGGATAAAATTCTCCAGGATCTGATGAAGCCGAAAATTGTAAAAAAATTTGTTGTGTCCCTTTTTTTAAACAAATAGAAAAAAATCGATTTTTTTGAAGAAAGTGTGGTAATTATTATAAAAAAAAAAAAAATTAAAAAAACGAGACATCAGTCCCTGGAGGACGTAATAACAAACAAAAAACGCTAATGACTTCTTGTTGTCGAATTAAATCTGAAGGCTGTAGAATGTACGCAAAATGCCCTCTCCAAAACGGCATGGTCAACTTTGAGCGCTCAGATCTCAACACGGCGACTTACTTTCGACAAACGATTTATTTTTTATATTTGGGTACATCTTGAAATACAATTACTCCAAATTTCATTTTTCTACGAGCAATATTTTTTTTCTAATCCACGCGCAAAGTTAGGTCGCGGAAAACGCCGTCTATAGGTATAGGTCCCCTTAATCCCAATTCCTTCTATTGGCTCTCCTCTGTCTTCTTCCTACTTCCCCTTACTATTCTGTTCCTTCCCATCTAACACCCTCATGAAATGTCCTACCCACTCCCCCTCTCTTAACCTCTAGCCTTTTCCTTCTATAGCTATTCAGAAATCCCCAGATATCACTTTCATTCTTCAGGTTCCTCAATTTCTCCTCCTCTTCCTCTCTTTGTTGCCTTTCCCTCATTATAAATTTCCTTCTCATTTCTTTCCTCTTCATAATATACTCCCTCCTATCTGTTTTCTTCCCCCTCCATCTTCTATACATCCTCTCTACCGCCCTTTTCAACCTAATACAATCCCTATTCGTTCATTTCTTGAAACCCCTTCTCCTCACTTTTGGTCCCATTTCCTTTCTATTAGCCGTCTTCTCTATCCTCATCTTCAGCCTACTCCATTTCTCCTCAACACTCCCCTCTCCCCAACTATATTCCACCTCCGCCGTTTCTTTATAATACCTGTCCTTCTTCTCTTCCTTCCAACTGTATACTACTCTCTTTCTACTCTCCTTTTCCTTCCCCTCTTTTCCTCTCCTTTTATTTTCACTTATTCCCAGTCCTTAAGGCATATGATTCGACTCTATTCTTCCGCCTATTGTAAACCAACAAACCCTTCCTCTGTACTTCTCATTCACGAAAATACAGTCCATCGCCGATGCACCCCTTGCCCCTACATATGTGTACTCCTTTTCCTTATCCCACCCCTCGCCCCCACCATTCATCATGTACAGACCATTCTCATCCGCCCACTCCATTAGTCTCTTCCCGTCATTTCCTACTATCCTATGCTTTGAAAATCTTGTCAAATTCCACCCTTACCTATCATCAACGTCCCCACCTAGCCTTCCTGTTATAATATTAAAATTCCCTCCTATAATCACTATTTCTCCTTTCTTCTCCTCAACCAGGCATCCTACATCCCCCTCTATTATTTCCTATTTCCCCATATTATAAATCACATTAATATTCCACCAACTCCCTTCTCCTACATCCCTGAATCTCACTTGCAATACCCCCTCCCCCCTTTTCCTGAAGTCGATTTCCTTCCACTCCTCTCTCTCTTCCCTAATACCTACAACTGTCCCTCCTTTTGCCCTTCCCTTACTGTGCTCCCTTAATGCCCCATCTACAAACCACACAAATTCCTCACTCAATGCATTCATTACTCTCTCTTTATCTTTCTCCTTGCACCACGTCTCCATTAATCCTATTATGTCATAACTCTCTATATATTCCCAAAACTCCTTATCTTTCAATTTCCCCCATAAATCAGCTACATTCCAAAACCCCACTTTCGCTTCCCCTTCCCCTTTCTATCCTCATACTGTTCTTTCCCTTTTACCCTCCGGTCTCTTCCTATTAAAATTTTCCCTTCTCTCCCACTCCTTCTACCTCCTTTCTGCCTGCCACTTCCTCTTTCTCTCCCTCCTCATGAGCCTCCTTCACTACCTCCTCCCACTTCCTCCAAATACCTTCCTCCCACACATACCCCTTCCCTATCCTCACAAAAATTCCTTTCATCCTCTTCTCCCTTGCTCATTTCATCATTTCCGCCTGCTCCCTCCTCTCCTCTCATGTCCTGTCCATGTCAATAAATACCTTATTCACCTTGGACTCCCTCAATTTGCTCTTTTTTCTCATAACCTCCTTTTTCTGTTTCCAATTTTCCAATCTCACCACCACTGCACCTCCACTGCACCCCCACTTACCTTTTTTCCTACCACCTTGCATTCTCCTATATTTTCCTTTAAACATTCCTCAATCTGCAAATTATTCATTCCCATCTGTCCCCCTAATCCCCTCATCACCACATCATTTCTCCTTTCTTCCCTCTCCTTCTCCGAAAGCAATCTCTTCAACCTCTCCGTCTCCTATTCATTCAAACTTGCCGCGCTTCTGATTGATCCCTCCCTTATCGACCTTACTGACCACGTGCTGCCTTCCCGGCTCCTAATCCTCTCACTCTCCTGGCTCTTTTTCTCTTCTCTTTCTCTCTCCCTTTCCCTCTTTCTCTCCTCGAACTCCCGCATTCTATTCATCAAATTATCAATTTTACCTTCCAAGATCCTCTCTCTCTCCCCTAACTCCTCCCTCAGCTTCTTCACCCAGGCCCTCTCCTTGCGAAATTTCTCAATTTCCCCCCTTATCTCACTCCTGAAACTCTCCCATTCAAATTCAATCACCTCCTTCTCTTCTCCCTCCACCCTCAATTTCCCATCAATTCTAACCCTTTCCACCTCTTTTCCTTCTACTGTCCCTTTCTTTTCTAACATTCCCTTCAAATCCCTCTGATTCCTAGTTTGAAGCCCTCCTCTCCCCCTCGCTCCGCCCTTCCCGCCAAGCCCCGACATTCTAACCTCACTTCTGCCCGTTTTGCGACGAAATGGGAAAAACTCACCTTTTTCTCTCTCCCCTCGCAAAGGCCAATAATCCTACAATCCTCGCAAAAATCCGAATCTCACACGCACTCCTTTCTTTCCCGCTGTCACAAAAAATCCATCTAAATCCCCAAAAACGCAACCGCGACTCTCACACACGTTCGCACTCGCTCGCCGCCATGACCAAATTTAATAAAACCCCTTATAAAATTTCAGTTTTCGAAAATAAAATTCCGCCATTTTTATAAAGTGACTTCATAACCACTGAGCAAAACTTTATGAAACATCGCTCTTTTTATAAAGTCACTGTATAAAGAAAGCAGAATTTAATGAACAACCGAGATTTTATAGCAAATTTTGCAAAAATCTGAAAATTCAAAAAACCCGAGTAACTAAGGGCGTCAATTTTAGAAATCTGTCGGCTCGAATTCTATGTTATTTTCCCGTTTACTTAATTCTTATTCTATAAAAAAATTACTCTTATATTTATTGTTAAACTCAATGCACTTTTTCTCCCATTTCCTGTTATATTAGTAACCGCTTAGGTATTAAAAGAATTTATAATAATAATAGATATTATCAGTTATAATAATGAAAAATATAAAAAAAGAATATCATTATTTCATAAGTATAATCGAGACAATAATGCCATGAATATCTTATGTAACTATGTCTGTTTTCTCTATTTCTCTATTATAAAAATTATTAATTAATTACAGACATATATTTCTCAAAAAATTTAGAACTTACTAGGAATGCTTTCCAAAAATTTCAGAGACCGTTCTGAATAAATTATTGTTCATGTTTCTTCTAAAAAAAGTTTGTTGTTTTAAAGAGATGTATAACAATATTTATTCATCATTATTTTCATGATTTACTTATGGCACATATCGGAAGACAAGTATAGTTTTAACAATTTGAAGAAAAAATATCGTCATTTCATTTTCTGTGATTGTTCACTATGTTCCTTTTGATCATTAAAAATGAGTGCAATATACGTAATTATGAAATAAATTTTATTATTTACTAAGTATTTCGCAAGTACAAGAATACAACTAGTAACATTCAAACGTAATAGCTGTACATATAAAACCACGCATATGAATACGCTCCTGCTTTGAGGCGTGACTCGCCGCCAAATCGTTGTCCATCGTAGTGCAAGGTGGAGACCGCAAGTCTTGCACTACGGTGAGCATTACTGTTATGTGGTACTTTGTCAAAGCCTTTGTGAAATCTAGGTATATCACATCCGTAGGTTGTCCTGAGTTAAGAGCTTTAATCTAATGATCAACTACCAGTAGGAGATTCGAAGTGGTAGATCTTCCCGGAACAAAGCCGTGTTGCTCACTTGGAATTAAGCCATTTTTAAGTGGAAAATCACGTAGTTGTTCGACAATTATCTTTTCCATGACTTTACAAATGTTGCTTGTTAGACTGATCGGACGGTAATTGAGAGCCTGGGTTTTATTACATTTTTTGAAAATAGGAGTAACAATCGTCTCGCTCCACGAAGCAGGAAGACAGCCAGAATCCATGGATGCTCTAAAAATTCTAGTCTAAATAGGAGCCGGTAAATCAGCACATTCCTTCAAGTACAGGTTCGGAATACCATCTGGCCTGATCGATTTACCTACATTTAGTGATCATAGGATCTGAAGTACCTTAGATTCGAGGGATTCAATGTCAGCAATTCTATCAGTTAGCAAGACTGTGGTGATTTCTGAGAGAGGACCGTAGGGCTCAATAATGTAGACTTCTTGGAAAGCATCAGAGAAGATATCAGCTATCTCTAGCAGTTCCACGGCAGTGTTGCCACTACTGTTTTCAAGCGCCATGGGCGTTTCACAGGATGAGGCTAATTGTTTCCTAATGCACGCGTAGAAGCGTTTCATGACGGAGTTCATAACAGTTTTCATATGCCTGTCGTTGCTTCTGATTGCGCCTGTGAGGCGATTTGCTATTATTCTGTATTTATTAAATAGGAACTGATGACCGTATTTCTTGTAAGCAGACCAAGCGTGAAGTTTTAGTTTATGTAATTTCTTGAGTCCATGAGTAAATCAAGGTATGTCTACACTGCATTTTTTAGTCCTGATTGGCGCATTTTCACAGAGAATGGAGTATAGTTCTTAACAGTGATAGCCCCATATTGGCACCAAATCTGATAATTCGGCGTTGAAAGAGTGTAAATTACGTTCGATAATTCTGTTTCGGATTTCTTGAAAATCCGCTAGATAAAAATTCCATCTAGGCTAGGCTGAGTTTGAGCGGAAGAAATCTGTTTGGATACAGAAAGTTATGACGATATGGCCGCTATTTCCTAGATTTGGCATATAATGAAGATCTGTTAGGAGATTGCCATTGTTAGTGAATACAAGGTCTAACATTGATGGGCGTAGGTTTTCTCGAAATCGGGTTGGTTCTTCCACAATTTGTTTTGAATTTAATCCGTTATAAGTATTAACAATATCGCGTTCAACTCCGGATACGTTTTGGAGAGTAAGATCAGGCCATTCCAGAGATGGAAAATTGAATTCGCCTGCTATTATGAGATTCTCATCGATTTCATTAGCCAAATTGAGCATGTTGAATAGAGCAAAATTAGTATTATGTGATCTCCGGTCTGTGCCTGGTAGTCTATAAATTCCACCGACTATTATTAGAAAACTGCCAATAGCAACATTTATTCAGAGTGCTTCTAGTTTTTCATCATTCCAGTCTGATTTGACTGTGGCAACTATTGGTATGTTTTCATGGGACTGTGACACATAAACGGCAACACCTCCTCTTTTTCGGTCAACTCTGTCCTTTCTGAATGTTCGATAAGCCCGTATGTTAACTGTCGTGTCCTTGATATCCGGGCTAAGCCATGATTCGGTAATAATAATAAACGTAGGTCTAATCTCGTTCACTTCCAGTAACAAATGATCAAATTTAGCTGTAAAGGAAGAAATGTTTGTATAAAGAATTATTGGCTTTTCTGTAACTCCTGCTCTTTGGAGTTTTCCGAAGGGATGATAATTTGTGGGATACCGTGCACATATTTTATTGTTGCAGATGGATTGATTTTATTTTCTTCGTTTAATACTGCACTCAATTGCATTAGCTCATTTCGTTGTGCAGGAGTTTGATCACTGCGAATTCTGGTCTGTCCAGACTAGGTCAACGTTCGACTGTTTTTCAAAATATTGAACGCTTATCCCGGAGAAGTGAGTACCACCTTAAGAGGGTGGGGTTTCGAATGACCAGCTGTTTGTTTCAGTAATCCAAGACGTTGGATTTTTATAATCTCATTAGACGTGCTTGTGGGAAGATTAAGATTTTCAAATACCTCATCAAGCTGTTGTCGATCATTCCGTTCTCTGACTATTGGTGGCAATTCTGACTGTTGGTGGCAATTAACTAAAAGGAATATCTTCCTCTATCGCTGAGAAATGAGACATCATTTTCTTTTTATCTTCATCGATCTTATTTTCCAGTTTATCAAAGCGCTCCGATTGCGACTTGTTCAGCTTATCACGGAATTCTCGAAGGTCACGTTTTTGTGACTGACGCATATCAATAAACTAAGTTTCCAATTCATGAAGAAACAAAGTAATATCTATTTGTGTTTCTGACTTGTCCCTAGGAGACCGTTGTTCATTTTCCTTCACGGATAACAGATAACATTGATTCAATAGTTTTTTGTTTGTTTCTCTCTGCCGGAGACAATGTACCGGGTGACTGACAAGTAGGTTTTTTCGTGTCAACAATGTCATCGTTGTAAACAGAAAAAGATGGATTTCTCAAAGGTGTCTGATTATTCGATCGTTTCATGCAGCATGAAAATTCAGACGCCGTATTAAGATAGCTCTTATTCATCTTTCTGCCACAAGATGTGTGGAAACTTTTATCGCAATCAAAACATTTGAGTTTTCTTTTTCCTATTTCCTTATCACGTATAGTCAGAGATGGGTATTAATATTACTTTAGGTAATTAATTACTGTTGGATTACAAAATACTTGTAATCATCCAATCATGTAAATTGATTACTTGTAATTGAGTATCTCAAAAAAATGCACTGCAGGGATACATGTATTTGAATAATCCGGAGTAGCGCGCTACAAGTATTCCGGTAATCCCGGAGAAGCACGCTACTTATATTCCAGCGATTTTCAACTATGATTATTTCGATACATTTATTTCGGCAATCCAAAAAGTTAGCGCGCTACTTTTATTCCGGCACACTCAACCATGATTATTTAATACTTGTATTCCAGTAGCTCACAACTCTGATTGCGGGGATACATTTATTCAAATAATCATAAAGTAACGCAGAATAAAATACTTTATTATAAGGATCAATCAATAATAGCTCACAATCAGTCTTTAGAATTTTTTCACTGGTGATCAGAGTTTTCTCCCCGATTTGAAAATCGATGAATGTTGCATTTGTTGATACGTTTGTGGAAAATTTATCGATTGTTTCAACAATTAAAAGTGACTAAAAAATTCCTAAAAAAGCACAGGTTAGGTTTTTTTAATACTTCTTTACGTCGGGATGCCTTTCCATTTTTCGTACCAAAAAATTTTTTTTATTCAACAGTTCCAGAACTTTTTAACATACAAATTTGACCAGTTGCTTGAGTTGCTTCTCGGTAGCAATAATAATTATGTGACGCTTCTTCATATATTTTCAGTTTTGAATGATTGTTTATTATGATAGTTGTTCTCGTATTTGTTGATGGAATAATAAAAATATGCAAAAAAATGTAAGCTTATTTTTTCTAGAAGATTCACATGTGGCTATTTATTCTGCGTTGGCCGTGTGTTTTCAAACAGTGTTACGTTTTTAAATAATTTTGCAATTTCGCAACTTATGATTTTTCGTCTCAAAACTAACTACACCCTCTCAAGTGATCGGGAATTTTGTAGAATTATGTATACCGCTGAACATCTACAATAATTTAACTTGATAATATTCATTTCTCTTCTTTGTTCAAGCCATTACTATTGTTTAAGCAATTACCGATCGTTTATACAATAATCGATTGTTTAAATAGCCAGCAATAGTTTTAATGATTATCGATTCTATGAATACACGGAGAAAAAAAAATGTAGCTGGGCTCTGCGAGCCGCGCAGCTGACATCCGCGGTCAGTGAAAGTTAAAAAGATTTTAGAGAACTATGGCATATCGCTGACTTGAGAGCGTGGCTCGCGGAGCTGAGATGTGCGAGTCGCACTCGTCAGATACTCGGGCCGCCTCGTTTTCACTCACCGATGAAGGCAAGCCGGCTTGCAGAGCTGAGATCCGCGATCCGCGCTGTGTCGCACCTTGAGCTGCGCATGTCAGATACTCGGGCCTCAGATTGTTGGAAATCTGTCCGTCGCGGACGTAGGAAGCCCGGATTCGCGGTGCTGAGAAACCTAAAAACTTACGTTAATTTACCATAAAAGAATTAAAATGAAAAGCATGTAAGGGAAATTTCATGGTTTTGAAAAGTGAAAATAAGTTTTTGATTCTCAAACGCATACGACCCGTATTTTACAAGGGGAGAGTCTCACCTTGTAATCGCCGATTTCGATGAAAGTTGGCAATTATGTTCCTTTTGGTACCCTTAATGAAATCCCAAAAACCATTCGTGCCAACGCTGGATAGTTTATTTAAATAATTTTTTGTACCGCTATGATCAAGTTTATGGTCTTCACTTGTACAGAGGGGCATAGTCAGTGACCATGGCTCAAGTGGTGAGGTGCAAGAACAGGAAACGAAGCTTTCACTGTTCGATCCCAACGTTTGACATTATTTTTTTTTTATATTATTCGGCTACTTTTATTATTTCCGGTCATTTTCACGACTAAAGTGAAATGAATAGTGAAATAAACTCTAATAATAAAAATCAAATAACATTTAGAATTTTTGAGGATTTCCAGAAAATGATCTCGCTGTCATTTTTGTACAACACCTGTTTTTTTTTATAATTTACTTATCGGTTTTTTTTGTGTTCGTTTCACTTTTCATTTCACTTCAGATATGAAAACGACCAGAAATAATAAAAGTAGTCGAATAAAAAAAGAAAAAAAAATTGTTGACTGATGGAATTGAACCGTGATAGCTACGTATCCTGTTCATGCACCTTACCACTTGAGCCATGGTCACTAATTATGTCCCTCTGTACAAGTGAAGACTATAACCCTGATCACAGTGGTGCAAAAAATTATTTAAATAAACTATCGAGCCTTGGCACGAATGGTTTTTGGGATTTCATTAAGGGTACCAAAAGGAAAATAATTGCCAACTTTCATCGAAATCGACGATGACAATGTGAGACTCTCCCCTTTTTAGACGTGAATGTCACAAACCCCATGGGGTCTGCAGCTTCGCGTGTCGCTCATTTGACATCCATTTTTAAAATCCATGGCCCAAGACGCTGATATGCGCGGTTCAAGGTGCGAGACTACGCGGATCACAGATCCCAGCTGCGCGAGCCGGGTTACCTACGTCCGTGATTCAAGAAGCTGTAACTCAAGATGCTGACATGCGCGGCTGGCAGCACGATTGAGTGCGGCTCGCGGACGTCAGCTACGCGAGTCGGGTTGGCTACGTCTGTGACTTGAGAGAACCGCGACCCAAGGCGCTAGCGTGCGCTATTCGTGCATCTCAGCTCCGCGAGCAAGAAGGCTGGAAACTAAGGAGATATAACTCGCAGGCTTACCAAAAGAATCGAGAGGGCCGAAAGCCGTATCCTCGATGCGAAGCAAAACACTGTACTGCGCATGTATCACTTGTCACGTGGTTTTGATCTCGATGTTGGCGTTGGCTGGGAATCAGGATCGCGGCAAAGCAGCGAGACGCGCACGCGTGTCCACTTTGATTCCTGGAAATCGGGATGCGGATTTCGGACCGACCCCCTGCTGGGAGTTATATCTCCTTAGTATCTAGCCTTCTTGTCCGCGAGCTAAGCTCCAGGGCTCTTTGATCGAGGAGAAAGTTGCTTGTCGCGGATGTCAGCTGCGCAGAGCCCAGCTACATTTTTTTTTCTCCGTGTATATGAATATTGATTGTTCGAACGACTTTACTGTTGTAAAATTGAAACAATTATACAACTGTTTAAACGATTGACGATTGTTAAAATAATTATTGATTTGTCAAAAAAATTTCATATCGATTTAGAAATTTTTTATTCCGTAAAAAATTATAGATTGCTTGGACAATTTGTTAGTAGTGAATAAATGTCAGACGTTAATTTCGGGTACAAAATTTTCCTTCACTCTTTTACCTAGAATTGGCATTTTTTTACTGCATAATCAATAGTATAAAATTATTTGTTTGTTTTTCATTCATGCATTATTTGTTTATTCACAGCTAGCTTCTGCCTCTCTCCCGATCAAATAAAATATTTTGCGATTCGGGTATATTTCTCAAGTACCCGATCATAAGTTGATTTGTTTCTCGGTTAACTTGTTGGAAAAAACAGAATCTCATAGATTCACAAATTGTTTAAACAATGTCGCGGGCAAAAATCAGCTTTCTCTACCGCTACGATAAAAAAAATCATTCGCACCATGGAAAAAAATCAGTTTCTCCCTCGGGTAAATATATTCCTCGCCTTCGGCTCGAGATGTCACAAAGTCCGGAAGGACTTTGCCGTCGCTTTTTAAAAATAAACAATTTGAAAAAAAAATATTCCATCTCATGCAATGTACGGCCCTGACCGGACGCGAGCGAAGTCACCCGGACTCATATTTACCGCAAGCATCTTCTCTTTCTCCCTCTTACTACAGCTGCGCACCTACTCTGTCCCTTTCTAATCGGCGATTTGCCCGTTTTCACTACGATCGCTGTACAATCGCTATACCTATACTTTGTCAAGACTGCATGGCTCGGGGAAGGTAAGGTTCCTGAAACGCCCCGAATTCTGCCGAGTTCAGACGACGCTACCCGATCGCCTTTATGATGACTCATCATTGTTACCGCGCTGAATGGAATACAATCTCAGAAACTTTTATTATGTGAAGGAATCGACTTATTCTTAAAGATCGGTGTTCAATTGAAAGAGGGAAGTGACATTCTCATTCGTGAAAAGTTTGATTCCGTTTCAAAAAAAAATTCAGGTCTGCAAATTCTTCAAAAAATATCGTGTATGTTAGCAGGCAATCTTATCGATAGTTCCTCAGTAGACGACGAAAATTAAATTTTAAATACGACGTAATTTAAAATAAATGTTATCCATATTATTGTCCATATTTGTCCATTTTTTCATCCATAAATCCATACATATGTGTACAGTTTTAAAAACGTAACTCTGTTAGCTCTGATAATAATATTTGTTTTTGATCATTTAAGTATAGGAATTTCTTTTTTAATATAATTAATTTATGTCATTTTTTACGAATTTTTGTTTTAAGTTATTTAAATATTCAACATGTGAATTTGCTTCACTAACAATATTCACATTAAAAATTCACAAATTTTAAGTTTCTAACTCTCTGATATTTCATATTCCAGATTAAAAATTTTTTCAATAACTTATTGTCTTATTTTGAATTTCAATGATTGATAATTACGTTTCTGATTTCTTTATACTGAAATTTCAACTTAAATTAGTTAAGTTTGGTAATTTGTACTGTTCACTTAGACTTTTTTATGTTCAATTTTATTTTTTGTCCACATTTTGATTACCGGAGTATAAATTAGTTCAAGTTATTATTGTCAAGTTATTTGCTTTCAAAATACAAGATCCATAATGAGAAATTGCAAACTTTACAAAGTTAGTACAGTAGGTCCCCAAAAAAATATTATTTTTTTTATGGATTTTTTCATTACAACCTTTTTATTTACTATATTCATAATGACTCACAGTGATTCTTAAATAGAAGAAATGTATTAACTTTAAGTTACAGATATTTTTTATATTTCAGTTTTTTCTTTTATGTATGAAAACAAATACTCTTACTTTATTCAGAAACTTGATTTATTCAAATTGGTATTTAATAGCTTTTTATAACATAAAACAACATGGAAAATTTTCGTTGTACATTTGTAAGTCAATTGTCAGAAAATTTTAGAATTATTCAGTATTCAAAAATATAAATGTGTTTTAATAAAGTTAATTTAAATAAAAGAAAATGTGTTTTCCTCTCATTGTCCAGTTGTACTTCGAAAACTGTCATTTTTTTAAATAATAACATAGATTAAAATTGAACTTCAGCATTGATTTATTTTACAATTGAATAAGGTCTTTAGTTTTTTTTTTTTTGAATTTTTTTTATCGAAACTAGGTAAAAGCATTTTTTAAATTGAAGTAGTTTTTAAAGTTTAAAGTTTCAAATATTTTCTGTCTTTCATTTCTTCCTTTTGTATATGAGAGCAAATATTTTTTTTTTTTTGAACCATTCATTTGTTTAAATTTGTATATAATAACTCATCACATAAAACAATATTGAAAATTTACGTTCTACATTCTTTACCAAACAAGTTCAAAAATTATTCAATATCAAAATATAGAAATATGTTTTCACAATATTTTTATTCAATAAAGGAAAATAACTTGTTCTTGTATAGTTGTATTTTCAAAAATTGTGTATTTATCCATAATATTATTTGCAAAAATCAAACTTTACCATTAATCAATTTCATTCTAAAATATCGCCTTCGAAATCCTCAAAATAATTCTTAACATACATGATATTTTACTGCAAATTATATTATAATCCAGAATTTTAATTCATACAAAAAAAATGCATTATTAAAATAAAATTTAAAATGAAAATAAAAGATGTGATCCTGAATAGATTACAATGCTTCGAAATAGTAAAATATATACATTAAATAAATAAAGAAAATATATTTTCAATAACGAATCTATTATCAAACTCACCAAACTTTTTTTTGGATATTTGATGACTTTTGCTGCTTTTGCTACTCCGTCAACATTTGCCATGCTAAAAAAAGGCACAGCGTATTTCAGTGTTTGGGCCGACACCGCGAAAACTGTTAGTGATCCACCACCATCAAGAGATAAATTTATCTAAATTATCAATCAATTTTGCGGTTTGCGTATGAATGCGTATCCTGAGCTCGTGAATAATCACCAAGATAATTTTCGAGTATTATGACGTACGCTACATTAGGATGTGAAGGGAAAAATTACAAGCAACTATTTATCAACCTTGAGAGCACTTGAAAATCTTCGAGACACTTTGAAAAACTGGTTTTCACTTTGAAACTTTTAAAAGTTAAAACAATTTTTTCACGATTCTAACCTTTCAGCGGTATGAAAAAATCCTTAGTTGACACAGCAAAAGAAGTGATATCCCCCGCCACCTCCCTCCACTCACCACACACCTTGCCAATGTAAAGGCGGGCCGTCACTTTTATGTACCAATGAATCCATTTTTTCTTTATTAAATCGTTTTTTCTACTTTCATTCAAAATCACCCATATGAAAGTTGTGATATCTAACAATTCGTCGATTATCAAATAAACATTACACGAACGAAAGTTGTGATATCCACAACGTCGCGTCGATCTTTATTTGTAATATTAATTTCTTTCCTCCAAAAAAATTACCTTTTAACAAAAAGTTGACCTAAATATTAGTATTATACCAGCAACTGATTATTTGATGTTCAAAGGCAAGCGACGCCGACGGCCCGCTTCGAATACTGCTTTATAACGGCCTTGCCAATTGATTATTATCATTTTTTCTTGACGAGAATGTATTTGCCACCTTCAAAAATATATCAAGAATTTATTGCCAAAAATGTTCATACGTTCATTTTATACAGATCTAGAAATCCTTAAAAGATTTTGATTACAATGCCTTCAACGAGTTCAAATTTATATACGTAAGACTTTGATAAGGTTCGCAATGAGCTGGTTAGTCATACTGTTTGACCATCAATTGCACTCTGAACGCGCTTATAATATATCACTATGAATTTGTTAAAACTCGCTATACATTTTACTTATAATTTGTAGCATAATTTTGTTCACAGTTCTGATTATCAGCAAAACGTGGAGTCATAATTCTAAAACTTCCAGCTACATGCATGCACATAAAAAAGTTTATTCCATTTGAGTAAAATTATCGTTACATATTCGAATAAAAGAAAATTCTTATTCATTGAAATGAAATACTCGTTGAAATATTTTGATTCAAAAGAGAAAATGTTATCGTTTTTTTGCTTGTTTTACTGGCAAAAAAAAATTCATTGCTAGAAGTGTTAGATTGTCGATGCAGGTGATTAGGCAAAAAAGCGTTAAACAATGTGTTTTTATCAGAAAATTGTCGGGAACAACGTAGTTGCTTATCATTCAAACTATTCTTATATTGTATAACAATAATCCAAGTTTTTCTAAAAGCTCTTATTATTCTCCTTCATTATTCTTAAATAATTTCCTAAACGATACACAACATTTTTAGCAAAAAGAAGCACAGCGCGAATGGTCGTAAGATATTCAAATAAGAAAAATTGAAAAATGTTTAGTCAGTTGTTTTGGGTTTAATCTCTAATTACCTGTCTAAGATGTCCAATCCAACTTCAAAGTATCTGGAAGTATTCATGAATGAATTTCTCCACATTGCTTGCTACTAGCACGTATCACAGTGAAAAATAATTAAAAATACATTCTCGTCAAGAAAAAATGATAATAATCAATTGGCAAGGCCGTTATAAAGCAGTATTCGAAGCGGGCCGTCGGCGTCGCTTGCCTTTGAACATCAAATAATCAGTTGCTGGTATAATACTAATATTTAGGTCAACTTTTTGTTGAAAGGTAATTTTTTTGGAGGAAAGAAATTAATATTACAAATAAAGATCGACGCGACGTTGTGGATATCACAACTTTCGTTCGTGTAATGTTTATTTGATAATCGACGAATTGTTAAATACCACAACTTTCATATGGGTGATTTTGAATGAAAGTTTTATGAGAGTAGAAAAAAACGGTTTGATCAAGAAAAAATTGATTCGTTGGCACATAAAAGCGACGGCCCGCCTTTACATTGGCAAGGTGTGTGGTGAGTGGAGGGAGGTGGCGGGGGATAACTTACACCCTCGTGAGAAATTTTTTTTTTTCCCTAGATGCGACACGTACTATTTTACTCGCTACTGCCCAAATATTCCCAGCTAGCTTAATATCGTGTCAGAAACTTTTTTCATTTCCTCTGAAAACGTGTTTTATTGCCTTCAAGAATAGACATTTTATTGCTAGGAAGAAACCGTGCGAGTCCCCGTAGTGGAGCAATATAAGTTTTTTACCTATTTGTCACCTGAAGAGACGAAAGGCGATCGTATTCTATGAAAGCTATCACTGACCTCAACCGACTTCGAAAATATATTTTCTAAAGTTATATCTAGAGATGCAAGGCAAGTTTGTAAGAATTTTCAGATTTTTTGAATCTAGGTTTAGAATAATGCATGTAAATCGAGAATTGTTTTGAATTTTGAAAAATTCCAAACGAAAATATAAATTCAAGTGCAGCTTCTCCAAAAAGCAAGTATCGGAAAATTAGTTCAGTATTTCAAATACAAATCATTTTTTGATTGTGAAAAAGTAAAAGAAAAAAATTTCATTCAAGACGCGCGAGAAATACGCGATTGCGCGGCCATGTGGAGAGTGAGCGAAATAGTAATTTCCTGATGCTGACAATTACCGTAGGCGAAGAATTTCTCCTTCCATTAGTGGGAGAAAAGGCTCCTCTAGTGATTTTAAACCTTATAAAAACCTTATAAGAATTCGATTCCTTATAAGGCGACCTTATAAAAACCTTATAAGAAACTGAAATTTCTTATAAGAATGTATGTGATAAAATTTTATAAAAAAAAAAACCTTAGAAAATTTTTTCGACCCATTCTTTATAAGAAATTATTTCTTATAAGGTTTTTATAAGGTTCAAAATCACTAGGGTCTTCTCACAAGGGCAGGGGTAGCACACTTCAACCGGGCGCATTGCTAATGTTTTTCGAGGTTAGTGATAGGTGTAGCGCGCGTGGTGGGAGTCCAGACTGCTCGCTTTGAACACAACCAACGAGGCAAGCCAGTCCCTGTGCAATGAAAGTCGTACCTGTGTTTTCGCGCGCGTGGTATTTTAATCTCTCCCGGGAAAAAAAAAAACTTGCATGATACATGTATGCGGCATGCATGCAATGACATGCAAGCAGCTTGCATGATTATCTTACAAGAAACATGCATGGTTCTGGCATTTAAAAACTTGCAAGCTGCTTGCATGTATCATGCAAGTTTTTTTTCCCGGGCTCTTTCCCAACATTTTACGATTTTCGCATCTAGGGCCCCCTGGCTGAGTCTTTTATTGAGAGTCGCGACAGAAAATGTAGTCTAATTATTTTTAAATCGCATATGGTGTTTACGTAAACGCTCGTTCACAAATAATTCACTGTAAGATAAACGTCCTTAGTAGTAACTTGATGGATTTTTATAAACTGTAAACAAATTTGTATAAAGTTGTATAAATGGTGTTGAAACACCGTAAGAAATCTCAGTTTATGAAATGAAATTTTTTTTTTTTATGAAATCTCGCTTATTTATTAAGTGACCATATAGAAATAGCAATACTTTAGATATTTTTATCAGTTTTTATAAAGATAAAATAAAGTTTTTACAAAGTGACTTTATAAAGACTAAGAAAAACTTCATAAAACGTTCCTTTTTTTATAGAGTCATTTTATATAAAAAGAGTGGAATTTCCTTTAGAAAACTAAGATTTTATAAAGAGTTTCAAGAAAAGTTATTCAAAATCCAAGTTACTAGAGGCATTAAATATTTCGTAAAAGTTAATATATATTTATAGTAATTTGGTATGATAACTTACAATGTTTACATAAACTTCTAACTGACTTCAACAATATGGTACAATCTATAATTTTGAAAATGAAGTTAATTGATATAGTTATATTTATTATAATGTGTATAATAATAAATTTCGAAGATTATTCGTTGTAAAATTCGAAATACAAAAAATCACTTACAGTAGAAACCCGTCCATACCGAATCCATCCATACGTAACGTAATGAAGTGGAACGGAAGAAAAACACGTTCCGAACCTTTACTAATGGACCGTCGAGTCTCGTATCTCGGAATTTTGTTGATTTAGCAGTGTCGCACCTAGTGCAAGGTTCATAATCAAGGGAACGTGGGCAAATTTTAAATAGTTTTCGTTAGTTTTCGTTGAACTATCGAAGCGTCAACACGATGCAAGCGACAAGAAAAAAAAGACACTGGCATCCTCAACGAAATAGTTCAAGTAAAATACCAATAAACTTTCTAAATGGTACTACAGAAAACGTCACCGGACCTTAAATTAATTTTTTTAACTTTGCGGAATTCAAAATTAGCTTCATTAAAATTATTTTTATGCAATATATTTTATTCAAAAAAATTTTAAGATTACAATACGAAATAGGCTAAGTTTTCTCAAATTATATCATTTCGATGGAAAACTTTTGTCTCTATAAAATTTTATCGTAAAATAATCTTTATTCAATTTCTTGGGAAAATTCGTCGTTTTTAACATGCTAGAATCCTATAAAACTTGCATTTTTTACGCTGATGAAAAGAATATGGTTTTTTACAGGTGTTCGATAATTTTTGTAGTGAATGGAATAGTAAAACTGGAATTATTTAAAAAAAACTTTTTCATACTACATGGCAAAAAAATATATGTACTTTTTCTTAGTGGAATAACCTGAACCCAAACTCCCTATAAATTTTCATGACACCGCATTCTCCCCTTAAAAATTGTTTTAAGACTCCTAAAAATTAATTAAAGAGAAAAAATTGTTCATTTTTCTTAATCGAACAACATGAAATTCAAACTTTATATTATAATGTGCATATTTTTCATCTACACCTACTCCAGAGCATTCAGATAATATCAGTCCTATAAGCCAAAAAATATTGTTTTCATCTACATACCGTACATTCAACTAAAATGAAACATTAATCACTTTACGAAAAATCATTTTACAAAATTAAATTTCTTTAAATAAAAATATTAGAAAAGACGCTGAAAATAAAGGTGTTTCGTTAAAAATTCTTGTTTACCACATGAAGGAATTTTTGCAATACAAACTTCACAACAATTGGTGATTGTTACGGAATTTTTGTAATAAGTAGAAATAATTTGAAAGTAGCGGAATACGACGCTTGAAAAGGCTTGATCACTCAGCACATAGGTACGGCACTGTCGAGGGACTGAGGGTCGGAACACCTACTGGTTCACTTCACGCTTTAACATATCCAGCCATACGTAATTATCCCCCGAGCTTTCCGGTTGCGCGGGTTTCTACTATTGTAAAATGTGGAATTCCCAGTTTTTTTTTAACATAATTGACACTGAATACGGTGCCAGAATATTGTTTCTCAAACTCTGTAATCTGTAAGTAAGATATCTTTAAAATAACAATATTCTCAAAGATTGAAAAATTTTGCCCCTCTATGATTTAGAGATTCAATAACCTTCAAAATCATGAAAACATAAATTTTATATGAACGAGTATAAAGTTTGGTATACCGAGGCAAAAACGAGATAATTGAGAAAGTTTGTCAAAAATATATATATATGTATTTTTACACTCTAACAATTTTTTCCAATAAACTTTTGTTACTTTAAGTTACAAGTGTTCGAAAAAATTCAACTGCTTAAAACCTCAAGTACAGACTGAGAATTTGGTACTTCAACATAATTCAAAGATTTTGGAAAATAAAAAAAATAAAATCAACTACTCTCTTAACTAATTTACTATCTGCTAGAAAGTGAATATGCCCTGCAAAACGGTGCATATTCACTTTTGAAGTCATTTTTTTTTAGATTAAAACATATGTATTAGCGCTTTTACGATGTTTTCGAAATTTTATTTAATTTTTATTTATGTAATGAAAGATATTATTATTTTACAATCTTTACATTTTTATAACACCCACCTTTTCTAATTTCAAAAAGGTGGATAATTTTCAAAGACCCTACTATTCTATTTTTAAGTATATTAAGATAAATATGGTACAAAGTACTATGTAATTTATTATTCATTACATTTTAAAGCCCATTAATTACTCGAAGCGCAACGCGCGCGAGAAAACAGATACGCCTTTCGTTGTGTTGGGGCTGGCCGTTACTGGCCGTGTTAAAATTGCGCAGCCTGGCAAGGAACGCGTTCGCGGTTGTCGATTTGAATTATGCCGCCAAAGTCTCGCGTTCTCATTGGTCGATATTATTTCAAATAATGCAAGGCACATGATTTACTGAAATTTTCAGCATTGGTTTTAACACGGGAGTGTGCTACCCCTGCACAAGGGTACGGAATTAGGGTTAAGGAGAAGGAGAACGCAATACGAAGTTAGTATGTTTCAAATATACTTCGTGCATTAATTTTTTTTAATGTTATTTCTTTGCCATCCAAAAATTGTTTGAATAATAAGCCATTAGTTAAGCAATTTGTGAATCTATGAGATTCTGATTTTTTCAACAAGTTAACCGAGAAACAAATCAAGTTATGATCAAGAACTTGAGAAACATAAGCAAATCGCAAAATGTTTTGTTCGATCGGGAGAGAGGCAGAAGCTAGCTGTGAATAAACAAATAATGCATGAATGAAAAACAAACAAATAATTTTATACTATTGATTATGCAGTAAGAAAATGCCACTTCTAGGTAAAAGAGTGAAGGAAAATTTTGTACCCGAAATTAGCGTCTGACATTTATTCACTACTGACAAATTGTTTAAACAATCTATAATTTTTTACGCAATAAAAAATTTCTAAATCGATATGAAATTTTTTTGACAAATCGATAATTATTTTAACAATCGTCAATCGTTTAAACAGTTGTATAATTGTTTAAATTTTACAACAGTAAAGTTGTTCGAACAATCAATATACATATATTCATACAATCGATAATTATTAAAACTATTGCTGGTTGTTTAAACAATCGATTATTGTATAAACGATCGGTAATTGCTCAAACAATCCCAGTCAGCCAGTTTCCGGAAAATTTCTGTACAGTTGTCGGAAACTTTATCGAAATGTTGCTTTCTGTGTGCGGGATTATGCGTCTACATTTGTAAAGCATATGAATGGCAGCAGTTGCGAACAACTGAAGAGCGCAACATGACGGAAACTGTTTCCAACGTCGACAAACGACTTTCTGTTATGTAGACAATTGGAAGGAAATTTGCTGGAAAAAATTTCTGTCTTTCGAAATGTTGCAGTCGGGAACAAAAAAAATGTTTAATTACGTACGTACTTCGGTTTAATTGTGTAATGATATGTTAAATCGACGGTATCATGATTTTGCCGATAAATTTGAATTTTTCTTATCATTAACTAATTAGATATATAATTTATTTTATTTCACTGCTATCGGTGGAATTAAGAAAATTCCGCCCATTTTCATAAAAAAATTGTGAAACGACATCGTGCTAGCGTAAAATCTCATCATTATGCATCATACTTGATGTATCAGTGCTTAACTTGTAGTATGAGAAAAAAAAACTTACTTCCAATTTGAATATTTCGCGTCATACCAGTACTTATTGCGAGATCCGCTAGATGGAAGTCAGTTTTTTTTCTCATACTACAAGTTAAACACTGATACATCAAGTATGATGCATAATGATGAGATTTTACGCGAGCACGATGTCATTTCGAAATTTTTTGATGAAAATGGGTGGAATTTTCCCAATTCCACCGACAGCAGTGAAATAAAATTAATTAATTATCTAATTAGTTTATGATAAGAAAAATTCAAATTTATCGGCAAAATCATGTTACCGCCTATTTAACATATCATTACACAATTAAACCAAAGTACGTACGTAATTAAATATTCTTTTTGTTCCCGATCCAAAATGACAAATGATACATGTATGAATCTTACGTGAAGCATACATGAAACATGCATGAAACATGTATCTATAGCCATACACGAAGCATGTATGTTTCATGTATGCTGTAGCATACGTTGAGCATGCATGTAACATACATGCAGCATGATGAATCTTCTAGAAAAAATAAGCTTACATTTTTTTGCATATTTTTATTATTCCATCAACAAATACGAGAACAACTATCATAATAAACAATCATTCAAAACTGAAAATATATGAAGAAGCGTCACATAATTATTATTGCTACCGAGAAGCAACTCAAGCAACTGGTCAAATTTGTATGTTAAAAAGTTCTGGAACTGTTGAATAAAAAAAATTTTTTGGTACGAAAAATGGAAAGGCATCCCGACGTAAAGAAGTATTAAAAAAACCTAACCTGTGCTTTTTTAGGAATTTTTTAGTCACTTTTAATTGTTGAAACAATCGATAAATTTTCCACAAACGTATCAACAAATGCAACATTCATCGATTTTCAAATCGGGGAGAAAACTCTGATCACCAGTGAAAAAATTCTAAAGACTGATTGTGAGCTATTATTGATTGATCCTTATAATAAAGTATTTTATTCTGCGTTACTTTATGATTATTTGAATAAATGTATCCCCGCAATCAGAGTTGTGAGCTACTGGAATACAAGTATTAAATAATCATGGTTGAGTGTGCCGGAATAAAAGTAGCGCGCTAACTTTTTGGATTGCCGAAATAAATGTATCGAAATAATCATAGTTGAAAATCGCTGGAATATAAGTAGCGTGCTTCTCCGGGATTACCGGAATACTTGTAGCGCGCTACTCCGGATTATTCAAATACATGTATCCCTGCAGTGCATTTTTTTGAGATACTCAATTACAAGTAATCAATTTACATGATTGGATGATTACAAGTATTTATTAATCAGTAATCATGGATTATTAATTTTGCCTATCTCTGCATGTAGCACAGAGTATGGTTAAACACTCACCAATTCTCTGTTATATAATTCCAAATCGAGTCTCTTGACTGTTAAAAAACCAAGCTCAGACCCACGCTTTGCTTACCACTTTAAGCCGGGAGCAAGGTCCGCAACTGGTTCAACAGATCCCGATTATTGCCTTTTTTTTTTACTCTTTTTATGGCGCACTTAATCACCCAATTCACGTACGGAAGAGCGGCACACGTCCGCACGCTACGAGTGCCTAGCCTAGACTGACTTAGACTTAGGCTTGTTTCTCTTTTTTTGTTTTTTAGCATGGAGGAATGCGAGGCACTTTGCAATCGCCTCGTGATAATGGTGAAAGGTGAGTTAGTTTGCATCGGCCCAAGTCAACAACTGAAACAGAAATTCGGAGCTGGCTTCGATATTCAAATAAAACTTCGGGCCAACCAGACGCCCGCTGCCATTTCCGACATGAAAAATGAATTGCTGAGCAGGCTTCCTTGCGAACTTCAAGATGAAAATGCCGTAAGTTTTCAGAAACATGTCGTTCAATTGTTATTGCTAGCTAACAAATTTTTCGATAGTTGCGACTACTTCTGAGAAAGATGTTTTTCTGAAATCTTCCCGAAAGCGCGTCAGTATTCTTTCGTTACTCGCTGCGAACGTGTCCCTTTTCAACTCATTTTCAAATGTTACAGCGAAAAAACAAAAATGTAAAAATACTTCTTCTCCAGCTCCATTATTTCTGCATTCTTGTTTTCTCGCTGCATAATTTGAAACCGAGCTGCAAAGAAACACGTTTTCAGCGTGAAGCGAAAGAACATTTACTCACTCTCGGGAAGATTTCAGAAAAAATTAAGTCCACGACAGTTTACGAGAGTAAATCATTCGCAGGGGGTCCCAAGGGGGAACATTCACCACAATACGTATATAAAAATCGAGCCGAGACGAAAAAAAAAACCGGTTCAGGCACGATACGCGTGCCTACTTAGTTTTTTTTTTCGTCTCGGCCCGATCTTCACATATGTATTCTGATGAATGCTCCCCCTCGGAATCCCTTGGAAAAGGTTTACCTTCGCAAACTATCATGGAATCTACCATTTTAAGCTAATTTGGGGTCGCTGAGTACAGAAATAACAGTTTATAATTTTTTCGAAAGGTGTTTTTTTGCTATTATTTTGATACTAGCAAAAAACATGATTTTCAGGTTTTTTAAAAGTCATTTTCAAATATTTTATGGATGGGAATCACACTATAAACACTCGCGTACACTAAAAAGAACTTTACTATTCGAAGGGTTTTTACAAAAGATAAGTTCAGGAGTACAATGAATAGCCTGAGTACAATGGAACGTAAAGTGGTCAGGTACAGGTTGAAATTACCTAGAGCGCGTTTGGAACTTGACTGACTCATCCCTTTTTTTACTTTCAAAATTCTCTTTATTCATCATTTTCTGTTAGAAAATCATTTCTTCTGTATAATTTGTATACATTTTGTTTTCCCTTAAAACTATGCCCGTTACATTGTAACTATAGTTAGTCTAAATCAATCTATCCATCAAGAGTCCCTAACGTTCCGCTGGTTGTATATTATTGTACATGAAAAAATCCTTATAAAAACCCCAAGTACCATTCATTCTCAACCTAAGTGACATTATTTACATGACTTTATTCTAGAAAACGATGAAACGAATAAAACAAATTATACAATCCAATCTCAATGTCGCTTATCTCCGTGGAGTCCCGTTTGTGTCTTTCAGTAATAGCAAGTGTGGCAGTTAATATCTAATCTTGAAAGGTGCGCTCTCTGCATCCCATTTACCTAGATGTTTCGTTTCGTCCACGTTGTTGACCTGTGTGTTGTAGAATCTCTCGGTCTGTACGAGAATTTCATCATAAACGGTATTTATGCCTGTTCTACTATGAATGTCTGCGTTCCTATTTCTCGGTCCTCCATTCACTATCTTCCTCAGAGCCTCATTCTATACCACCTGTAACTTCCTGATATGGACCGGATGGACGCTACTCCATACCAGCGCCGTATATAGCATGATCGTCCTAACTATCATCTTGTACAATCTAACTTTATTATCCAGACCCATCTTACTCTTCCTATTTATAAGCGGGTTCAGTATCCCTATCATCCTGTTCCTCCTAATCTTCGCATTCTGTACATGTTTCCTAAAATCGAATCTAATTTCCAGGGTTACCCCAAGATATTTCACCTCGTCTGATGGTGCTATGTTCTCGCCACAGAACTCCATATTATCTAGATCCTTCTTTAGCCTCTTCCTCCTTAATACAATAGGCTCCGTCTTTGCAGCGTTCGCCTTTATGCTCCAGTCGCTAAAATATCTCTCTATCCTATGCAAGCGTGTCTGCACGTACTTGATTGCCTGATTTTCCTGCCACGATGTAGCGCTAATATCCGTGTCATCCGCAAACATGTAAATACTGGTTCTTTCATCCTTTAGTATATCATTTATACAGGGTGATTCAGAGTCTCCGAAAATACCGAAAACCATAGGTTTTTCATGCGATTTCAAGACGATTTTTCCTTTACCATTTTTGAAAATTCGTGAAATTAAATTTGTTAATAAATAAGGCTTTTGGAGCTGCCAACGGAGAATCACTGCTTGTCTACTCGCGATAGAAGTTTAAAAGTAGACTCTTCCGAGTGGCGGGGGGCTCCGGGTTTTTTTTCTCTGTCATGATAGAATAGAAGCGATGAAATGATGAATAATGGCTTTTGTTGGCTATGCAAATTCCAAGTTTAAAAGACCAGTTTCTGTTTCGGGAATGATACGGATTTCGAAACCATTCAAAAATTATCTTTGATATGGCCCCATAAAAAGTAATCGAGTGGATTTAGATCGGGGGATTTTGCAGGCTACCTTAAAATGGTTATGCAGATAAAAGTATTGTGAATTTTCGTTTCTACGAGCCCTGCGGGACTCCTGCTGCTATGTCAAACCTCTTCGAAAGAGTGTCCCTAACCTTGACCCTAAAGCTGCGCTTGTCCAAGTATGTCATTACTATCCTAATCAGGGATACCAGGGGGACCAGACTTCCATAAGATCCCGTTCTTTACTGATTTCGGTGGCGCCCTCGCGTTGAACTACGGTTTTACCCAGCTCTCCGCCGAGTGGAGGGAGTGTTATTGGTAAGTGGTGGAAGGTACACCCATTCAACCTCGCTGCCTGTAACTCATTCCCCTTCTTCCAGCCATCCCCACCATAAGGGTAGCATCAGGGGAACTTAGATAAGAATTCGGACCGAGTCTGCTCCCCCTGAGGTATACTGGGAGTCCATTCTCTTGCAACTTATATATAAGCCCCTGTGCCAAACCGTTTCGAAAGCCTTCTCTATGTCGATCAAGGCCATCGCAGTCGTCCTATTCTTATTGAATCCCTCGCTAATATCATTCGTCAACTTTGCCAGTTGCAATACCGTGCTTTTCTTAGGGGTGAATCTGAACTTTTCCGGTATTATTATCCCACTCTGCCTCCCGAAATCCCTAATCCTATTTTATATAACGACCTCAAGTAGTTTACCCATAGTGGGCAGTAGGCTTATTGGTCTGTAGTTCTGTGGAAACAGGGGATCTTTCCCCGGTTCTGGAATGGTAAAATCACTGCCTCCTTTCACTTCCTAGGAAAGTAGGCCAATCTAAGACATGCGATAAAAATGTGCACTAGCTGTATTATAGCTTTCCTATTTAGATTCTTCAGAATAATATTCTGAAAACCGTCATTCCCTGGCGCCTTTCTCGGTCTCAATTTCCTAAAAGCCTTCATAACCTCCTTCGGGAATGTCAATTCTACCGAATCCTCATCTATCTTCTTCCCCCTGATGTCTCTGTATATCCTGTTCACCTTCCTTCTAATTTTTCCTCCCCCCATGTCCTGAGTTAGTCTATGTACCGATCCAAACTAGGTCGCTAGTGCCTCTGCCTTATTCTCATCGCAAGATACAACGCATTCCCTCCCATGTAAAGAGGTAATTCGTTGGTCAGTCCTCTTGTTAAAGCTCCTTGCTATTCTCCATAGACTGTTATCCCGTATGTCTAGGCTACCAGCTTCCTGTACCAGATACTCTTCCTATACTTAAAATTCTCTGTTCTAACCTGATTTCAGAGCCTATTCTTAAGATGACTCGCAACCTACTGTAGTGCGAGAGAGATGCTTAGAATGGGATTCAGTTGAAAGGAAGAAGGACAAAAAGAGAAGGTCTTGCGAGTCGTCTTAAGTCTCCTCAATCCCCTATCTCCATCCTTTTAAAACGCTCTTTTAATGTTATTCCTCTTCCTTATCAGCGCTGCAATCTCTATCGAGAGCCTAGTAAAATCCTCTCTCTCTGTTTGTTCCATGGTATACTTGCCTTCATGGCCGTGCCTATTGTGCCCTCGAATTTACTACCCTGCCTGTCAATACAATTCCTGCACTTGATTCTGCCATTTATCTGTATCTTTCTATCTAGTTCCTCTCTAAATCTTTTCCAATTCGCCCTTCTGTAATTCAAAGTCTCTATGCTAGTTTCACCTCTTCCATCTCTTTCCGGATCGAAATAACATATAATCGGAAGATGATCTGAGTCTAACTCATTCAATGCCCTCATCCCCTTGTAACCTATAATATTAATATTATTCAAGACCATTATGTCAACCGTGCTCGGGATCTTGGAATTGTACGAATATAATGTGGGTAAGTTGGGATATTCCATCGTCGCATCGTGTGTCGATAAGAATTCAATAAGCCCCCTACCATTGATATTCCCTGTCTTACACCTCCACTTCTTACTTTTCGCATTAAAATCACCTATCAATATGGACCCCCCTCTATATGGTCTCTGTCTCATGCATGATGGTTTTGAATTGTCATGGTCATGGTCTCTGGGTAAAAGCTCGTCCAGTTCATCGAAAACTAGTCTACCCTTAGGTGGTAAGTATACCGAATTTACCAATATACCGTTCTGCAGTCTAATTTATACTGACTTCATATTCCTAGTCCGGGTCTCATTCTCAATAAAGGGTATCGTGTCATTCACAATCAAGGCCACTCCTCCTCCTTTGTCATTCCTATCTTTCCTCACTATGCTGTACCCCAGTATATTAATCCTAATCCTATCCAAGAGTTTGGTCTCATTTACGGACATTATGTCTACCTTATGTCTACCCAAGAAATCCTTGACCTCGTGAATATTTTTCCGTAATCCATTCGCGTTTCGCAGGGGATCGCAGGGTTTCGCAGGGGATCGCAGCTTGACCGTGTTGTTGTCTAGGGTCGCGCCTCGGCAGCGCTGGGAAATCCTTACTGGTACATGCTGGCGTTGGTCGAGGGCTGCTGCTACCCTGGGTCGTTGTCGGTGTCTTCTGCCGGTTTTTTTTCATTTCTTGGTATTTCTTGAGGTAAGCTGAGCAGTCTTAGCTGTTGGCTGGATGTTCCCAACACAGTTTCGGCAGACTGGGGCCTCTTTTTTTTCTTTCTTACACTCTGAGGTAAGGCGGTTTCCTGGGCACTTCACGCACTTTGGTGTGTTGTGGCAGGTTCTATTTCCGTGCCCGAAGCCTTGGCAGCGATGGCCCTGGGTGATGCGGCGCTTGTTGCGGTAGGTATTTCTCCCAGCACACTCTGGTGTTTGCAATGGTCTTCGCCTGTCTCAGTTAGTTCTTCGTGTTGCCTTTGTGGAGTGTGATGAGGTACGACGGGTACATTGTGTCTTGGCCCTGCTTCTGCTTCAACTTTGTGCACGTCGCTTTGATGCCTTTTGTCGCCAATTCAGCCACCACTTTCTCGTTTTGGATGTCGTGCAGATTCTTTAAAACCAGCTTCTCCGTTCTTTCCTATTTGGAGAAAACTTCTTCCGGCTTCTTTTTGATGTTGGTGTGGTCAGCTGCGCTTTAAGCAAATATATTAATTTTTCCATCTGCTCTTCTTGCAATATGGAAGTCTTCTTGGCAGATGTCTTTGAAAAGTTGTATCAGGGCATTGTTGTTGTTGATGATTTGCTCCAGGACTATTTGGGACAGCTTTCTATTTTCCCGTGCCTCTGCTCGTTCTGGTTCGGGATTCTCGTCTTCTTCGTCACTTGCCTCTCTTGATAGCGTGTCGAACTTGTTCGCCGTTTTCACTGCGCTGTGATGTTTGCTAGTGGAGATCCGGGTTCGCTTTCTCTTGTTTGGTTGCTGGTAGCCTTCATCTTCTTCCATCTTGTCTTCAGTTTCTTCAGCACTGGTCGTCGCCGTTGTCTTGTTGATGTCTAATGGTTCGGTGTTCTAATCCATTTTAGACTACAGGGCTAATCTGGCTTCAGCTTTCTTCTTTCTTGTCTCTTCCACTGGGTCCTTTTCGGGGCTTTGCGGGCTGTCTCGAGTGGACATTAGCATTCCTCCTTCTTCTGCTTACCACTGTTCACTCTTTGTGCTCATCAGAGCTCTCGACTTTAATCGCTACTCGACTTAACCGTCACTGAGAAGGGTTTCGAGCGGTAACGCGCACTCAACTCGATAGCGATGTGTATTCGACAACGAAACTCGATCGACTCTAATCTGTCGACTCTGACTCTTCTCGAGGTCTGAGGTCTTCAGGAACATTCTAGACCTTTCCCATTATTGATCCCGAACGTTCCAGTCGTGTCTCGAAGATTCTAGATAACGTTCTAGAAATGGCTTGAATTTTCTTCCACGCAGATAAGAAAAAATAGTAACCGTTACAATTTTAACAGCGATCTATTCCACGAAAATGAAAAATATATCATTCAAACGGTGTAGTTGTTAGCTTCACATCGATATGCTCTTTTTGTTAATCAAAGTAGTAGTTTATGAGATGTAGGTGTTAAAGTCGAAAAATGCGTTGTTTTCAAAGAACTAAAACTTTTTAATTTTGAACCCCTGTAACTTAAGAACTACTGTTTCAATTGACAAGAACAGTATATCGTCGTGGAGCTGACAATTTTACTTTTTGAGAGGTGTATATTTTATGTTAAAAAAGTCGATCGTTCTTGATGTTTCTCACAATAACTAAGAAAAGAGCCGAAAAACACGTTTTTGTGCTCGCATGTTAAAAATTATTTTTCTGGTGTTTACTTGCTGTGTCTTGAAAAACGAATTCTCGGCCGCGTGACCTTGGAGCTCGCGGTGAACATGAAGAGAGACTTTCTTCGTGTTTGCGAATGACAGAGCGATAGGGAATTCTTGCTCAATTCTGTCTCAAGTAGCACAGAAATTTTTTTACTGCCACTTTAGACAGCGCCATCGTCGCTTCTTCCAACTCATATCCTCAAATAAAGTGAACACCAGACAAATTATTTTCGACATGCGAGCATGAAAAATACACTCTATATCACAGAGCATTTAATCGCATTTCACTTGTTTCTGCTCCTTGATACAAAATATACTATTTGTGGTGATATTTTAAAAATGATTCTCTGCACGGATAAATAACATGTATTTTCGTACTCAGCGAAACAAAATAGTTTTGAAAAATCCTATTCATAAGGAACATTTTCCATGTAAACTAGTGTACTCTGGAAAATTTTGAACGGCTAAAGCAAATTTCGAATATTTTTTCTACACTAAAGATATAAGGCTTCTGAATTTTTAATGAGTAATTTCAATATCATATCGTTTGAAAAGTGATAAATTTAAATTAAGTTGTAAAAACATACTGAAAAATTTCAACTACTTGATTCAAAATCAATTATTTTTAATTTTACCTCAAGTGAATTCTGTATGCCCATTTTTTTAATCAAATGCATATTCTACAAAATGAAAGATAAACAGAACGTCCAGACACAAAAGAGTAAATTATAGTTATTGGTTCATATATTGAAAAATAGAAATTCCAAAAACTAAAAAAATTGTTATTTTCGTAAAGATGAAAATATGAATCATATTAATAGAGGGTCACTCGTCAAATAATTTTTATTTGTTTTAATAACAATTTTTTAAACCATTTATTTAGAGAACATCAGATTAAAAAACCCTTTTCGAAAATTTATGAATTTAAAACACTAAGAAAATTCATGAGAATGCAGTAATTTTTGTTTTTTTATGCAAAATATTGAAAATTGTCAATGGGCCTCACCCGCAGTATCGAAATAAAAAATTTTTCTCATTTCGAAATTTCTGTTTTTCATTAAGTTTTTGTGTCTTGCCATTCTTTTTGAATTTAATTTGTATTAAATTCAATTTCAGGCGACCGTCATATATAATATGAAAAAATTCGATTTTAAATTGATTTTCGATTATTCAATATCAGTGAGGTCTAATTCGAAGTAATTGTTTTTTTTTTTTCAAACATACATTTTTTAATTTTACGATTCAACATTTTTAACTTTCTAGATTTTAGGTTTCAGTTTTTCATCCAAAAACTGCAAAAATTTTCAATTCTCTTCATTCTAATGGCGTTTTCGAGAGACCTGATCTGGAGCAGATCCCGAGCAATTTCCAGGCAGGTTTTAGCAGATTTGAGCACGAGTCAGCAGAAGAATTTGCTCCGAATCTGCTCCAGATCGGGTCACTCGAAAACGCCATAATAAAACTTATCGAAAATGCAGTAATTTAAGTAATCGTTAGATCGATAGATTTCCGAAACACATTTCGATCCGGCATCCGAATCGAATGATCCGATAGTTACTCAACAAGTTTTTATTTTTGCTAAAAAATCTATCGATCTCTCGTTCCTTCACCTCTTTTTCACTAGAAAATGAATCCCTTGTATAATAGTACGGAGCCAAAGTTCATAAATGAGTCATCTCACTCTTTATATAGAAATCTTTAATATTTCGGCTTAAATGAAGCCCTTTTCAGAATAATAATCATAAGAATAATAATATAGAGAATAATGTGGAGAGGGCTTCATTCAAGCGTAAATATTAAAGATTTCTGTAAAAACAGTGAGATATCCCTTACGAAAAAACTCAATTTTTATCATCGACGGTAAAATTTTGAGCATTGACGTTGAAATTCGAACGTCGACAATCGAATTTTGAACGTCAACGGTCAAATTTCGACGTTGACGATTAAATTTAAGGTTGTCCTGCAGCTACTTTTGGCTTTATCATGGTGGTACAATTGCGCCTTATGCTAAAGCATCAGTTTGAATTCGCTGCCAACTTTATGCAATGAAAATTCATATGGCTTGTAACTCTTGTTGTAAGTAACATTTTCATTATTTTATAACGATATATTGCTATAAATTGATCAAATAATTTTGCGAAACGTGGAAATCAATAATATTTTACAATATCAATCGTGGAAAAAATTGAAAATCGTACGCGTACCCTTGGCAACGTCGTTTTCGCTGTCTTATTGATAACCAACTGCGCACGGTTTTCACTCACACATTACGAGCGCGTGAGTGACAGTGCGACGTTGTCGTGTTTCTCGAGCGCAAGCGTTAAATTTCGTGAATTCGCCGACGAAATGCAGTATCCCTTTTTTTCCGCAGACAAAATCTTTTTGAAACTTTGCATACACGGAGAAAAAAGCGCAGCTCTGACGACCGCGTGCCGGAAAAAGTACTTTCAGCGCAGCTCTCAGCGCTGCGGTTGCGATACAGGCCACCGCGCTGCATGATTGTCAGGGCCGCTACCGCAGTGCTGAGCGCTGCGGTGAAAGTTTTTTTTCCATTTTTTCCGTGCGCGTCAGTGCGCGTCTCTCAGAGCTACGGCGCGCGGTCGTCAGAGCTGCGCTTTTTTCTCCGTGTAGTACTTTTGTATGGCTATGCTTTATGATATACTCGTTTTTCGTGGCAATCTCAATTCTGCAAGTAATTGTTTTGGAGAAGAAAGGGCAAAAATTCACGCGCTCCCATAAGAGCCTATGCATTTTTTCTCAACTTTGAGCACTTATTGCTTAAAAACCTAGGACAAGATCACTTTGAAATTTTTACAAGGTGATGTAAGATGCCATAAGCTATCTGTGCGTGAAATTTGATCGAATTCTTATTATTCGACCCTAGCTGTAGGACAACCTTAAGCACTAACAGAAAAATTGACGAACAGCAGTCATATTTTGATTTTTGTGAATATATTTCCTTGCATTTTTAATAGCTTGTAATCCTTATATAGCTATATACAGTTATATATACTTAGTCAATGCAGTTCTGTAACAATGTGCTTTTTAAATGAAACACATACTATAACAGAAAAAGAATAAGTATGTTTTGATCCGCATAGCTAATACATAATTCTCATTATCGTGTATATTATTTTGAAAAAAATCACGTTAAGTAAATACCGTAATTGAATTATCTTTCAATTCTTCTGTCACTGGCCTCAATCCAATAATTAAAAGTAATAACGACAATGCCAGTCAAGTTATGTTCATTTATTATTTGAACAACGTTTCCTTTTCAAGTTCTATATATCAATATAGTAATGGAGGACTTGGAGGTCGAATGTTTTGATGATTTGGGTGGTTGGCCTGTGTTCTATGGGCGTTATGTTGATGACGTTTTCATGATTGTTCCTAAGAGTGAAATCGGAAGAATTCTGGATACGTTCAATTCTTATAATGGCAGGCTAGAATTCACGGTTGAAGAAGAGAAGGGAGGGACTATTCTTTTCTTGGGTGTGAAAGTCCATAGGGAAACGGGTGGTGAATTGGTGACCAATTGGTACAGGAAACCGACATCGTCGACAAGATATTTGAATTTTAACTCAAGTCATCCGATTAAACAAAAGATAGGTGTAATTATAGGTTTAGTTGATCAAGCTACTCTTTTGTCTCATGATCAATTTCATACTGAGAATATAAATATAGTTAAAAAAATTTTAATAGACAATCATTATCCTTTAGATTTCATTAATAGACTTATTTCTAAGAGAATTCATTTTTTTAAATCTATTAAAGTTTCTGAAGATGTACAAAAACATAAAATTGACAAGATTTTTATAACTCTACCTTATTAATAAGGACTGTTCAAGAATTTTGAATAAGAAATTTAAGAAATACAATGTTTCTATTATTGATAAGATGTCACATAAAATGGGTTTAGTTAAAACAGGGAAGGACAGATTGGCAAAGGATAAGACGACTAATGTGGTTTATAAAATAGAATGCATGGAGAACTCATGTAAAAGTAGTTACATAGGACAGTCTAAGAGACGCTTGGAGAAAAGAATTAAAGAGCATCAGAATGATATGAATAAAGCATCAGGGGATCCCTCAGTAATAAGTTTACATAGAATTAACACTGGTCACGACATGGATTGGAAATTGTTAAAATTTTGTATAAAGAGCTTAATTATAGGAAGAGGCTCGTATCGAAAATGATTAGAATAAGGAAAGAAAAGGAAAATGCTTCAAATAGACAGAGAGGCACTGAAGATCTAAATAGGGAATATGATAGATTAATTTATAAATTGTAGAAATAAGGGAATAATGATGTAAAATGAAGCTAGAGGAAAGGGGGTAGAAAAGAAAAATTCCTTATCTAGTCCCGGTGTGGTCTCCTTCAGTTTCCACTCAGGTATTCTAAATGTATAGTGGTAGATAAAGTTTCATTGTATATGTGTTGACTTTTAAGAAAGACTGGTGAATGAGTAATTGATAACTAGTCATGATTTGTCGATTGTAGTATTAACACTTGACGTAAAACATCGGACTCGTGATTTGATTTTATTATACTATGTCTTAAAGGCTATTGACACAGAAATGTATTCGACGTTTTGTTTATATCGACAAATGATTTTTAAGGTAGACACATGTTTTATATAAGTTATCAATTATTGAGTTTCACAAAGGAAAAATTTTATTTTATTTGGTTAAAAATACTTACAGAACTTGAAAAGGATCAGGAATAACTGATTGAAACGTTGTTTAAATAATAAATGGACATAAACTTGACTGGCATTGTCGTTATTACTTTTAATTAACGTAATTGAGTAAGTAATAATTTATTTTTCAGGAATAATGTGAAAATTATTCATATATCAAGCAATCTAACACAACATACGCCCGTGACATTCATGAAATGACTGAATGTTGTTTCAATTACACTATCTTCACGCTTTTTTAGTTTCGTGTACGTACTAGAATGACATACAACATGATTCACAATAAATTTTTCGTACATTGTTACTAACTCCTCAACTGAACTAATGTTGATCCCGGGATGAAAAATCAGAGTCTCGTAAAGCCTCGCAGGTAACTAAAGTCTCCGAGATAGAATCAAAAGGTGTTCAAAGCATTCTAAAAAATGATATTAGTCTTCAAAGGTACTCTAAAAAATGGCTTCAGTCTCCGAAGTATTCCAACCTTTTTTGGAAGGCCTCGCAAAGTATCCGATTGTCTCTTTTTAATGGTTCGAGATATTTTGCTTCCAGGCAAAGTTTCGTTTTGGAATACTTCAGTCTCACAAAGTTATTGCAGACTTTAGGAGATTTATAGTCTCCTTTTTTGAAGTAATGTAACTTGTAATTTAAAAAAAATGTATTCTTTAATGAATTTTGAAAACTGTAACTTGTTTTAATAGTATAAATTGATTTCACTATCTAGGGAACTGAGTTATTCCATGAAGTGACTAATGAAACTAAGAAATTTTCATATTAAAATTATGTAGTTTAAAAGTGTTCGTTGCTATATAATTTAGTTTTGAAAATGTGCTCTGTGCGTTTCAACTTTATATCATAGCATAATTGGTACATTATAATAAGTTATGCATTCGTCATTTTCTACATTAAAGGTTTACGAATATAATTTTCTCTACTTCTTACAATATATTTTTGATGTATATTTTATATGTAATTTTAAATTCGTCAGCAAAAAAATATTTATTTCAAATCTGGAAAAAAATCGAATTGATAAAACTCAGATTAATTGAATGAGATTTTAATGGATCATGTGTATATTAAGATTAAACTTAATTCGATTGAATGACATGCTTCCCGTAAATTGAATTAAATTATATAAAATATATTTGGAAACATTGGTATTAATAGTATATTGCGTATCAAGGGGAAAAGCAACGTCTCTGCATGCGCGACGGAACAACGCTGTCGGAACGAGAGAATACCGAGGGCCGTCGGCCCGAGGTAATTCCACGAGTTTCGACAGCGTTGCCGTCGCGCGTGAAAAGGCTTTGCCCCGTGATACGCACTGTACTTTTCTTGGTAGACGCGTAAATGAGTGTGTTATGCGCGCAGCGGAATGAGCGTAGGTTCCCCTTTTCTACTCGATGGAATATAACTGGTGACTTCGTGCGTCATAGCGTTTATTTTTCTTTACCGTTTGAAAAGGGGATTCTTACGCTCAATCCGCGAGCAGCATAACACACCCATTTAAAGCGGCTACCATGAAATAGTACATAACGCACCAGGGGACGAAACCGCCCTCGTTTGCAGTCACTCGGTTTCGTCCCCTAGTGCATACCGTATTTTACTCGATGAGAGCATGGAATTTTGGCGGCTTAAGTAGCCTATAGACCCGCGAAAGTGCCCACGAGCCCACGAACAGCTGGGAGCACGAAAGTAAACAACACAAGGGTAAATCTACTTTCGTGACTGTCAGCTGTTTGTGGGCTGCATGTGGGCACTTTCGTGATGGTCTATGGGTTACGAAAGCCGCCATTTTCCATGCTCGCATCGAGTAAATTAAATTCTTTTCTGGATATGAAATATATATTTCTCATCGAAAATTTCATGATTAGAATGCATCAACTTCTTATTCAGATTTTGTGCATTGGATTCTATAACAGTAAATGAATCGAATTGAGTCCAAAATATCTGGTATATAGATCTGCACCCCCTATCGTACAAATGCCTAACTTTCAGACAACTGTTAACTTTTACACAGCTTTCAGAATGCTTTCAGAATTTAATTAGCGGAAAGCGCCAGAAGTAAAATTAATGATGTCCCATTATTTAATAATTAATATGATAATTCATTGATATCCCATGTACCAACATACTTTCGGCTCTCTGAATTCTGATGAATTCGGAAAGTTGGCGTTTGGGCGATAGGGCTGCAATAAATTAAAAAATGTTCCATCTAATTCAATGCACGATAACCGCCTAGGATAATCTTGAACATCCGGATTCAAATTTTTTGAAAAAATTTTAGATTAAAATTGCATTTAGAGGAATTCATATCCCCTAAATAATATTGAGATTAATCTTGTTTATGTACTTGAATTTCAATGCAATGAAAACAGCTTTAGATTCGAATCGCATTGCAAAGGATAAACGTGTGCTTAATACGAAGCAAACTCGTAAATATATTCGCATTGAAATGTATTGATCTTAAAATTGGATTCGAATTGCATTGAAATGGATTCACGTATGAAAACTATACATATAAGGGTCTCCGTGTGAAAAATAGAAAATTCGTCATACGGCCAGAAGTTGACGAATTCTAAGACATGAAAGAACAAAATCGTTTTTTTTATTTCGTATTGGGATAAGTTATTCCGCACAGGCAAAAACTTCTGAAAAATTACTTTTCTCCTATTTTCGACGTGTTTTGTCTCGAATTACTTTTTTTCTATCAAAAAAAGTTTTTTTTTTCGAAAATTATAATAGCTCTAACTTGACGCTAAATAAAACGTCACCAATTTAGTTTAAAAGCCGTGCGTTTGTATGACAAATGATATACGTGGTTCGATTTCACCATAGTTCTCGTCATTAATGTTGATTTGTAGCCAGGAGAAACCTTCACTTTCAAAAGGAAGAAAGTTTCGACATATCTCAAAACAATTTTTTTCAAACGTTAATATCTGATGTATTTAAAGATAAAGCAAATGTTCGAGTGGCTTTACCAAGTTTCGAAATTCTAAAAATTTAGGCACAGAAAAGCTTGGCAGATACGGTAGATAATAAGTTGTAAGTGTTATTTGTTTATAGTAAAATTGATATTGTCATTGTAATATACAGTCTTTGATTGAAATAATAACTTTATCTAGTATATTAATATATAACAATAATTTTAAAAATAACTTTGTATAGAAAATAGGTCATTTAAATTAGAACATGTAAAACTGAAAAATACGACATATTTTAGAGATTTTTGCCTATGCGGAACAACTTTTTGTAATATAAAACTGAAACAAGTTTTTCTTACATTTCATAGAATTTGTGAACTTTTGGCCAGGTACTGAACTGTTTTTAAAAATTTGGATTCGAATCGCATAGAAAAAATTTCGAATCCTCTTAATTAGATGTTAACTAATCTTGCATATTAGAATTCAAATGCATTTTACCATACTATACGTTTGTGTAGCACTGGTGATTCATATGAATCCAAAAAAAATCCTTTCAGATATGAGAGTTTGAATTCAATTCAAAGAAATTAAATTTTAATAAATATTAATATGCTTTAATCCATCATCATCAGCAGGATGAAAACTAAATTTTTCTTCACATCATGGAATGGCTCAAGAAGTATCGTCGCCACTCATCACGTTAGCGATCCGAGTTCGAACCCCGTCCGAGACAAAGATTTTTTCAGATGTATCAATGCGTTTTTCAGGTCTTACGGCAAGACGAACTTAATTTCTACTTGACTGCAGATAATAAAACTGTTGAATAATTTTTTGTGATTTATATTTTTAACTTTTTTTCTAATTTTGAATGTGAATTTTCGACGCTCAAATTTGAGCATCAACAGTCAATTTGATCATCGACGATCAATTTGAGCGTTACGAAATGACGGTCAATGTGAACGTCGACCCTTACATTTGAGCGTTTTTTTCGTAAGGGATATGACTCATTTATGAACTTAAGTACTGTGCAATTTTACAAGGGATTCATTTACACATTTTTTCGGATTTCGGAGCACTTATATCTTTGATCTACTAGAAAATTTCTCGAAAATCATAAAAATGCTTTTTCAAACAAATGCCATAATTTTTGAATACATTTTTTTTTCAATTCCAGGGCCTTATAACATACCACGTTATGAACGATCGTCTGACATGGAAATCCATGTACGGCGCGATGAATATACTAAAAGAGTCGCATTCCTGCATCGAAGACTTCACGATAATTTCAGCAACCCTTGAGCAACTTTTCTTGCAATTTGCGAGGGCAGCCAAAGTCTCAAATTCCGTCGAAAACGTCCAATTCGGACCTCGGGAAAATCCCGCGTAAACTACGCGAATGAATTTTCCAAAGAATCTCGCCAGTATTTTCGAATCGAACGATTATGAACATATTTTGTACATCTACCATTGCGATGATTTTGGTACTTCGAGTATTATCACCAATTTATACTGCCGCGTAGTATTTCGACAGACGTTTGTCATTTCGTTAAATCAAGAGATCTGAAGAATTTACTGGATCTGCCTCTATATGTAAATATCGTAATTTTTGGGTGGAAATTGACTTTTGCGGCCTTTTTAGTATACATAAAGTTGGTGTTGTTGATATTCCGTAAAATACCGACATTTATATTTATCGCTTGAACAAAAAAAATCGACAGCTGATAAATATTATTAAAAATCTATATTTCGATAGAAAGAAATAAAATTTAGGATATTTTTAGAAACACCGATATTAAGCGTTACAAATAAAATAAAATATCGTCAGTGGTTAATATATAACGTATATACCGTCAAAAATATCGATATTTTAAAGATTGATTAAAAAATAGTTTTTTTTAGAAAAATTATGGAAGATTTCCTGAAATTTTTATACATTTTTATAAAAAAAATATAAAGTTAGAGAAAGAAAAATTTCCGATTTTGACTCAATCATCCTTTTTTTCATGAATAATATCCAAAAAATATCGGATATCGATTATATCGGCTGAAAAATATCTAAAAATACAGATATTTTTATAGATTAAGTATTTACAACACTAATATAAACCAGTCCATTACGAAAAAAAAAAACGGAACTGAAATTTTCCACAAGTCGCTTTAGTTGATTTTCTCCTGGTTTCAAACAAAAGTATTAGCAACAAGTTACATTAAAATTGTGAAAAAGGGATAAATATCGACGAACTACGTTAAGACTGACCGTATTAAACGAAAATATAGCGGTTTTATTAAAAGCAATGATAGTTTTTGCATGCACGAAAGTTTAAGATTTTTATTTGTGTTTTTGATGTTTCACCTCAAAATGGAGGTTTTATATCAATTTGTAGGATGGGCACAACATTTTTATATGAATGTCAAGCACGATTTTAAAATACTATTTTTTATCTTTTTGGGAAATGCAAAAATATTGACTTACAATTTTTAGGAATGTAAACGGTTTTTCGCTTGAGTTTTTATAAAGATATTTAACATTTTGTACAGAATCACTAATATTTTTTCGACGTCACTGACATGCAAAATATTTTTGAATTCGTCACTGGTCATTTTCCGTTATAAACAATGCATACTTGTTGATGTACAGCAAAATCTGCAACAGTTTTATCACAAATTCGTATGTTTAGCAAATTGAAAAGTTTTATTTTTACTAACGTGTAAGATACGGTAGATGGATAATTTGAATAAAATTTTCTTAAATTATTGACGTATATTTATTTTGATTTGGGAAGGGCAATGAAAAGGAAAAAAACCATTAAAATTGTAATCTAACATTATATTCCAACAACATTTACAACAATTATTCATCATCTTCATGCAAACTGTCTTCATCGAATTCACCTAGCAACATGGCTCGATGCAGAGATGACTTAAAATTTCTATTATCAAAAATATAATTCCTCTTGTTCGCAGTATATTCTTCTCCAATTCGACAAAACCTATACCACGAAAATTTTCTTTCAACAAGTGTACCTGGTCTAAATTCATTCATGTGAATTTTAAAAGGAATTCTGCTCATGCTGTAAATTCTGTAGATCTCTTTTTTCTCACTATAATAAATTCTGTATGTTATCTTCAAAGAAACGGCACTTAAGGCGAAGCATAACAAAATGGCAAAGGCTAAAAACCATACAACTTGGTTTTTGGTTCTTGCAAGGGGCTTGTCCATAAATGTTTTTTCTGTAACATCTTGCTGCAGGAATACATAGGAAAAGCCAATCATTGTGAAGCCAATTATTTTGGATATAGGGCCCCATATCATTGGAGACCATTTTTGTTTATAGAAATATATAAGTTCGAAATCATCAGAAACTCCGTCTGTTTTTCTGTAATATGCAGTTAATTTTGGCCCTACTTGCATAACTTGTAATGACTTCAAGTTGATAACTGTTCTTGTTATAATCATGGTATTGTTGTGATGTAGTAAACCATGATATGCAGGGTTTTTCAGTAGAGAAGAGAAAACGGCACGTCTGAGGATGGAGGACATGTCTGGAAGTAATAATTTTGTATTACTTGGTGTATGTTATTTTTTCTTATCTTTTACTCTGTTTTCGTGATAAATTAAATAATTTTTAAAAACCGTGTTTATATTACGCAACGTTTCATAATTTTCGAAAACATAAGTAAATCGACCATGTTCTCCAATAATATAGAAAAGTATTTATTAGTTATTTGGAATTTCGTAAACGGGATCCAACACACTATACGATTTTGAAAAAGTTATCAGAGATTACTATGAATTTCATGAAAAATGCGATTAAAATGATTTTGAGGTACTTCACTAATTATAAGTTTCCAAAACGTTTATCCAATCATTTTTATAATTCAAGCAAATTGAAAATTTCGCCAAGAAATATAGTATAGACAATCAAAAAAACTACATTTAATAAATATTGAATCAAGCTGGACGTTTAATACACAAGGTGTAAATTGAAAATTTTTTTTATAACTTTTGTTGATTTTTTGGAACATATTCATGTATTTGGAATGATATCTAAATACCCCTACACAGAGTTAATACAATTGAGACAAATCCCAAGTTTCCAACAAATTATTATATCATTTTCTTAAATTCAAACAAACATATTGAATGAAAAAATTACACGTGAAATTTGATGAATGAAATGTAATGTATTTTAGATATAATTTATACTTAATTTGTGAAAGGTTATTCGATTCCGAACATGTTCAATTGTTCTTACGATATCTTAAGTATGTTTTGTTCATATCAAATTTCAGACATCATATCTTCCAAGCTTTGCTTATTTAAAAAAATAGTAAGTATTATTCTTCATTCCAAAATATATTTATGAAGCTTTTAGAATTTTTCTATTTTTAACATTTTGGCAACGAATTTTCCAAATTTTTTTTTTTTAATATCGATTTCTAACCATATGAAATGATACTTCAACTTATTAATTATTTGTTCAAACTCTAATAATTGTTAAGTTTTTTTTAATAATCAAAAAACATCTCATATTCTGGTTGTGTGGTACTTCAAGATCCGGGACGTTGCAAATAGTAATGATAGTAGAACATTTTTGAAGTTTTTGATAAACTTTCGAAAATAAAACAGATTTTGTAAAAACTCAAGGAATTTCTAACAGTTGTGTTTTTCACACAATGTTTGTTCGCCTTCAATTAAAAATATAAGAAAGTTTTAAACGTTCTAAAAAACTTTATCAAAGTATCAACTTCCTTTCAACAATTGCATAAATGATTTGAGTGCATAAAACCGTAATAATAAATTTGAATTTTTTTAAATTATGAAAAGTTATGATACTCATTGTTTTTCAAATGTTTTTTGTTCAAAATTTATTTATGTTCATACCTTTTTTTTTTTTTTTTTTTTTTTCAAGAAAATTGGCAGAAAATTCAAAAGAATTATTAAAACACTGTATAAACAATTGAAAAGTATACAGGGTGCGCCATCTGAATCGGGTCAATCTAATGCATAAATATCTTCGACAGTTCTCAATGCATTTCAAAAAAAATTTTTTTATCATCACGACAAACTTTTTACTATTTATCACCGCTAGTTCCCAAAACAATATCGATCAAGTGACTTCCATTATTGCTAATACAAGAATGGGCTCTTTTTTTCGCATTTTCCATCACATTTCCCAACATCATGGATGATGTAGCTGCCATTTCGGCTTGAATGTTGTCTTTCAGCTCTTCTGCGGTCTTTAGCTTATTAGTGTAAAACTTTCTCTTCAAAAATCTCCTCAAAAATAAGTCCGGTGGAGTCAAATCTGAAGATCTTGGCGACCAGTCAATATCCCCGTTTTTTAACACAACACGTCCCGGGAATTTCTACCGCAAACAGTCTATTGTTGCGTTTTCTGTATGGCATGTAGCACTTATTTTCTTGGAACCAGAAATTTTCCAGACCTTTTTCACGCATTTGCGGCAATACAAAGTGCGCCAACATCCACTTACATGGATCGCCATTAATTGTTTCAACAGGTCTGAAGAAGAACGGACCAATGATTGATGTTGCATCGATACATGGTTAAAATTGTGCTGGATTAAAGTTTAGTAAACGGTATTGATGAAGCCAATCGGTTGAAAATTGTCAAAGTGATGCAATTGTTTCATTGACCCAATTCATATGGCGCACCCTGTATTATGCTACAAAAAGGTTTAGTGCTTCTTTAAATTTGTTGAATTCAATGGGAATTGTAAAAATGTTCAACAATTTTTATGGATTTTTTGGAAAGTACTCAAGTATTTTGAATGATATCCAAATATTTCCAAAGAAAGTTTATGGTTTTCAATAATTTTCTACCTTTACAGAAAATTTTCATTTTATTACTTTTCAAAATTTGAGGAAATTTACAGCATTCTAAAAAAAATAAAAAAATTTTAATTCCCTCTTACACGGAGATAAATTCCAAGCTATTGTAATGTGAGAGGTCCATAGACTCAGAGGGTGGAATCGAGCATTGGAATAAAGCATGAAAACAAGGACGCGACACCTGGATATCATAGGCGTGGCCTATGGACGATTCGTTCACAGTATAAGCGGCGTGATTCATATGTTAGAAGCTTGGAATCTCACATACAACGATAGCGTGCGATGCTCCAGCTAATTATAGCTTGGAATTTTTTTCCGTATAAAATTTCATAAATTACGTCAATGAAGAAAATTCATAGTTATGATTATCATATTTTCATAAATTCTGAAATGTAGTTAGAATATGCAATGATGTTTAAACATTTTAAAAAGGTTCTTAATATTTTTATGCCATCGGTTTTCAGAATGTTACACGCAGAGAACGGGACACGCGTAGCCAGTGTCCGGACACTGGTGAGCATTGTCCGGTTAAAATGTTTTTAAAATTTCGACCGGACAATGCTCACCAGTGTCCAGACACTGGCTACGCGTATCCCGTTCTCTGCGTGTAGGAAATTTCAAAGAATTTTCAAATAATCACATAAGCGATTCAGAAGAATATGATGCCAAAACGTGTTACGTAATTATTGAAATTTTTTACACATTATGTAAATTGTAAAAATGTCTCATAATTTTTGTGAGTTTTTTTAGCAAATATCCAAATTTTTTGAAGAACATTCAAATATTCGTGCACAAGTTGCTGGAATTTTTATATCAACTATGACAATTTTTTCTTTAATTATTTTGTCAAATTCATGTGAATACATTATACTGAAATAATTTCACAAAAGCTTTGAAGAATAAATAAAATTTTTTACAATCTTAAATAATACAGTTTGGCAAAAATTGACTTTTGGAGTCGGGATAGGGAAATTTCATCGAAAACGTGTAGGATAGGATACCAATCAACGATTCACAAGAGGATTTTGTTTAAATTGCTCCTGTTTACAAGTAAAAAAATTTTTGAATATTTTATTTTCTCTAAAATTAAAATCCGTTATTATTGAACGATTTTCATGAAATTAGACTTATTTTAAGAGTTTTCCAAGGTGATTAACCCAATCCCATCATCATTTTTGAAAAAAACCAATGTTTCAAATTTTCAAATTTTTCCAAAATTGTAAGTCCACATCAATCGTCACGCTCACAATGGGAATAACAGGATGCCGAAGTTTTCGAGTCGATTTCCAGCAGCATCTGAATAGTAAAAGGTTTCCATCACATTGTCAGTGTGACAAACGATTAAGTCTAATAGTGTTGGAAAAATTTGAAAATTTGAAATATCAGTTTTTTGCCAAAATAATGACGGGATTGGTTTTCTCGCCTTGGGAAACGCAAAAAATAAGTCTAATTTCATGAAAATCGTTCAATAATAACGGATTTTAATTTTAGAGAAAATAAAATATTCAAAAAAGTTTTTACTCGTAAACGGGAGCAATGTAAACAAAATCCTTTTGTGAATCGTTGATTGGGAACCTATCCTACAGCTTTTTGATGAAATTTTCCTTTCCCAAATTTCGTGCCGAACTGTGTAATTTGATCACAGACAATTTTTTTCGTTAATTCAAAATGTAAACGATTGTTATGAATACTCGACATTAAACTTATGGTTGTGACTATTGGCACGCCAACAGTGTGACCGTGTGGCTGTGTGTTGAGCATCTTCGAGAAACGTGTGGGATGCAGTGAGATGTGCCGCAGTGCGACAGTGCAGCAGTGTCTCAGTGACAGTGTAACAGTGCGAAAGTGCATCGGGTTATTTCGGAAATACGTGTGGCAGTGTGAACGCAGAATTGTGCCCAAACGTAAAATAATGTAAATTTACGTGTAAAAATTCAAGTGTGACAGTGTGACCGTGAGGATGTGTATTCGTGTGTTTCATGGTAAAAAACTTCCGGGAAAACTCCGTTTTGCGCGTTTTAAAAAAAAACCTAACCCCAACCTCGCTTCTCGCAACAATTCCACTTCGCATAATTTTTTACTAGAAGCGAGATTTTGTTGGTTAGGTTTTTTTAAAAAACGCACGGAATGTAGTTTTTGCGTGAAACGAGATTTTCGGGTTAGGTTCTTTTTTTAAAAACGCGCGAAACAGAGTTTTCTCGGAAGTTTTTCACTATGAAACGTCGAAATACACATCCTCACAGTCATACTGTTACACTTGAGGTATCACCTCCATAAATTAAATTTTACTTAGAATTTTCATGAAAAAAATATATATGAAAGACATCAGCTCCCTTATTTACACCTGCAAAATTACAACTTGTTTCACTGTACCGTTTTTTAATAAAAAATTATGAAAGTTTGCATGTAGCTTTATAGGCGGAAGCAGTTTTTTAAACTTTCAACTATACCACACTTAGGATTTCGGTAAAATTTTTTTCGTTGGCACATAATAACTTACTTTGTAAAATGTTTCAAACAGAAAAAAGATTTAATGTACTGTTTTGGAGAAAAAAAAATAAAAATGAAACAAATTTGACACTTCCTGCATCGAGTCGATAAACTCAGCAACAGTGTATTCTGTCTCATTTCGACCAATGTTCAAGTGTGTTGACGCCGTTGACATTTCTAACAATTTTGTAAATAATAATAAAATCCAATATAGCTGTTGCAGTCGTAATCGGTTTAACGGTGATATAATTTCTTTTGATTTTAATTTTTTGGCTGGGTTTAGTAGTTTTCAGTTTGCGATTGCAAATATATCTATTTTTATTTGCTGTCAACATGCTTTTTGGGTTGGGTTATTATTGTTTATTATTTACAAAATAGAATCATATTACATAAGAGGTTGGTTTCTCGCTCTGATAGAAAAGACGGCGCAATGCAACTTTGCTGCTATCAAACATAACGCCGTCAACTGAAATGAGTTAAAACCAATTTACTTTGCAACTATATTCATTCATGGAGGTAATACCTTAAGTTCATACGCCTAAATTTACTTTATTTTACGTTTGGGCCCTATTATGCATTCACACTGCCACACGTATTTCCGAAATAACCCGACGCACTGTCACACGGTGACACTGCCGCACATGCCACTCGTTTCTCGAAAATGCCCGTCACACTGCCACACGGTCACACTGTTGCCGTGCCCATAGTTAGCCTAAACTTATTTCACAGACTTTGACAATGTAAAAAAAAAAAAAAAAAAATATATATGAAGTCATTCCATTATTCTAAAATTTATGCATATAGTTTGTAGGATTTCGTAGATTTGCCACATTATAATCACAAATTTGCATCTTACCATTCTTTAAAAACCATTCCAATACAAAGCGGATTTTGAAAAATTTCAAGTTTGAAAAATGAAAGAAAAGTTGGATTTTATTTATACTACATTTAGTCAAACATTTATTAAAAATTTTTTGAATGTCGTCTGATGCACAAAACCCGTTTTTAAAAATATTTAGGCATTTATGTTCATATTTCTGAAATTTTCAAAACGTTCTAAATTCATTCCAAACCATCGAATTGTTTTCAAAAGTAAAATACATAATTTTATTAAACGAAGAAAATGTATTAAATAAGTAATAGACTTTATTTAATAACTTTCTGTCATTAAAAAATCGATAACTTTTCAACACTTGATTTTTTTTCAATCATCTTAAGGGGACACAGAGGCTGCTGAAGTGCGACAAAGACGCATAGAACGGAAAACAAATGAGTGGAAGGAGGAGGCGGAGAAAACGGCCTCTGTGTCGCCTTAAACAATTATCAATAACTTTCCAAAATTGGCCAATTACTTTTATTTTTTAAATTTGTATTCTAAATTGGTAAATCCAAATACCAATGGTAATTCATCATTATTATCAAAAATTAAAAAAATATGTTCAAAAAATGATAAAATATTAAAATTGTAATTTTTGTAACATTAATACTGTCAAAACTTCAATCAAAATTTTTCCATAAACAAATGACAGGTATTAAAAATAAAAAAAAATCAATTGTAGCATGCCAACCAACAATAAGTGACATTCTTCAAGAGTAAACAATTCGAAGTCCTGAAAAATAATAAGTTACAAGAATATTTAAAATTTTTAGTCAAATTTGTATTTTACACTTACCTATAACTGTTATTCGAAAACAGTTGTTTCCTGCATATCGTTAAATGAAATGAGATAACATTGATTAAAATGTAATGCTAGGTAAAAACCGAAATAGTATGTATGTAATCAAAAATTGAGGTGGGTTCGATGTTCAAGAATTTTGATTGCAAAAAATTTCAAAAACTACATTTGGTCGAAAAAGTGTTTGTTTACAAACTGACAGGGGTAGCCAGGGGTAGCACACTCCCGTGTTAAAACTAGGGATGTTAAATATTAATAGCTATCGATAACTATCGATAAGATTTTCTATCGATACGTATTAATTCGAGTTAATGATATTTATCGGTTAATAATATAAATCATTTAACACGTATGTTTTTCATACTGGGTCAGAATTTTTCAAACGGATCACTTAATAATTTAAGTGATCCGCATTTTTTGGTTGTGTTTGCTGAAAAAATCAATTGTGCGAAAAAAATTTTTTTTCTTTTTTGCGAGTTTTAACAATCGAATTTTCGGGTAACTTTTTCCAATAATTTTTATCTCAGCAACTACTTCACAGCAAACGAGAAAATATTGGATGATCAAATCCTCAATTTAAACTCGATAACTTTGAATACTTTTCATGTCGGCACTTTGATCTTTTATGGAAAGTATTCAAAGTCATCGAGTTTGAATTGAGAATTTAATCATCCAATACTTTCTCGTTTGCTGCGTCGTCCGGTTCCTAAAATTTTTGTACCAATTGTTAAGAATTTATTATTTAAGATTTCAAGATTTGCTAGGTAAGCTGAATTGGGTCAAGAGGAAATGAAACACCGAAAATTACAAATATGAAAGATAGATTTATTCACTTGGACTTTTTAAACTATTACAATTGAATCTATTTGAATTCGCGCACTTATCACTGCACTTGAGAAATGGCTACGACCCTTTCTCTTTTCTCTCTCACTCTCACTCACGGTAACTTTCTCGGCTACAACCGATTGCCAACTTAACGCGCACTCGACAGTGTTCGAATCACGACTGAACTGAACTACTAGTGTCGACGGCACTATTTATAGGGGAACCTTGTATGGACCTAGACTGTTCTAGAAGTATCTGGTAGCTTCTTAATGTCGCTACCCTGTTCCAGCGTGTTCTAGAACTTTCTATTTCCTTCTATATCATTCTATCGTATTCCATCTTATTCTCTAGTGTTCTCTAGCCTAAATGTCATTTTCTCTTGATCCTATTTTGACAATATTAGAAAATATATAATCGCCAACACAATTTTTTCGACTTTTAATGAAATTTTTAGTAATATTTTTTTCTAATCAAAAATTGAGCTTAAAATTTATAAGTTAACAACAATTGTTGCTTAAAAATAAATATAAACATGTGATCTTCATGTAATTTTTGGAAGTTAATGATCGATTTCGATTCTTCATTAAATTGAAAGAAAAATAGCGTTTAGAAAAAATTTGGCGCTTATAAATTGACGAAAGGATTAAATAAACAATATCAGTATATGCCAGCCGTGTTCGCGCGCCGTACCCAGTGAACCAAATGGAGTTGGATTTGATTTAAAATTGCCTAGTCGAGTTGCGCAAAAAATCATTGGTTCTACGACCGCAGTACCACCCTGTTTTTTGGGCAAATACGTTGGGTGAAGAAGTCGAGTAAAAAAATGCCCAATTTTTGGGCAAAGTGACTCAACTTTACGGTCGGTCCACAATTGCCGCACATTGGGCCAACTTTTAAGCATATGGCGTGGTCCACGCAATTCGTAACATTTAACTAACTTTTGACGACTTTGAAACGCGATTCCTCGAATTGAACAAAAGTTTGTCAAATTTGTACCAATAGTTGGGACGGCGTTGAGCTGAAATGTCGGATAAAAAGAGACAGACATATGTACCGTTAACCTCAATTTTTCTGTCCCTCATTTCTCCGACTTTGACTTTCAGCCTTTCTTCACTTTCTTGCAAAATTTCCACAGCAAAGTCGGGTATCTAGAAAAATCAAACTTACCTGCTGAGTGTATTTATTCCTTTATAATTGACCCGAGTCAAAAGTATATTATACCTAAAAATCCGCTGATTACAGCTGAGCCGATGACAGCTGAGTCGAAAACAAAATCGAGTCAGCCGCGCAGCGCGGAGGGGGATACTCACGATCGGGCAATATTTACCTTAACCATTCAAAACTTACCTCCCCACAAAACCCCAATTTTCCCTCAACTTTTGCCTGTTTCTTGGCGTTTCTTGGAGTCAACGCAGTTGGGCATAATTTGTATGGTTCTGCGACCGCAGTTTGGCGAATTGGACTTAGGCAAAAATTGAGTTAAAAACGTCAATTTTATGATCAATTGTGGATTTCAACGGAAACAAGCTCTCAATATGTAGCTGTTTTTTCGTCAATTTTTGCTCAACACAACACGTGGAGTAAAATTTCGGTGGATGTGGACTCCACGGTTGGTTCACCGGGGTAGCATCTTTCCGATAGAGGACTATTCACTTTAAATTCATCACACATTATGAAACATTTGAAGTTTTTTCGTGTTTATTTATCAAAATTATAAACAATTTCTTACAGAATTTTTTTCACAAACATTATACTATACATAACTTTCGCTTCCACATAATCTTTAAAGGACGAGAACATTCTGCACAAAATTTTTCCGCTTTCCATTGGAATAAACGAGTGATACTGCTTCGTATTTTTTATCGTGATCGCTTTTTTAAAAAGCTTTGAAAAAAACCGTTTGGCCCATCTCAACATTGTTTTGGGTGATGTCATATATTGGCAGGCTGAAGGCTTGCTTTACGATCCAATCTTTTGACAGTACCCCCAGCTGGAAATAATTAAATGATTTTTCCAAATGATTCGACCAATGCAGTAATTCGTGGTTAATCCAGTACATTTTCTAAATGGAATGACTAAATGGATTTACCAATTGGATAATCAATTAGTTTACCTAATAGATCGACTAAATGGTGTACCAAATGGATTGATCAACTGATTTACCGAATGGATTGATCAATCGATTTACCAAATGGATTGATCAACTGATTTACCAAATGGATTGATCAACTGATTTATCTGATGGTTCGAGCAAATAATTAACGTAATGGATCAATCAAATCGCACTAAAGATTTTTATCATGAAAAAAAAAAAAAAAATTCATTATGTATTGTAAAAAATAATCACAATGAAGATTTCAACAAATTTTTGAAACAAAAAAATTCAATCTCGGGTATGACCGAACCAACGACTTTCGAAGTGGCAGGCGAGTGTCTACACAATCGGCTATCAACGCTTCATATACATTGTAGAAAACAAATGAATATTGTTGTTACTACTGTGTTCATGTTTGAAATAAGTTTTTTTCATATTCACATATTAATATCAAGTGTCGATAGCCGAGTGTTATAGACTCTCGCCTGCCACTCTGAAAGTCGTTGGTTCGGCCCTACCCGAGATTGAATTTTTTTGTTTCAAAAATTTGTTGAAAGCTTCATTGTGATTATTTTTTACAATACATAATGAATTTTTTTTTTTTCATGATAAAAATCTTTAGTGCGATTTGATTGATCCATTACGTTAATTATTTGCTCGAATCAACAGATAAATCAGTTGATCAATCCATTTGGTAAATCAGTTGATCAATCCATTTGGTAAATCAGCTGATCAATCCATTTGGTAAATCAGTTGATCAATCCATTTGGTACACCATTTAGGCGATCCATTAGGTAAACTAATTGATTATCCAATTGTTAAGTCCATCTAGTCATTCCATTTAGAAAATTTAATGGATCACCCACGAATTATTATATTGGTCGAATCATTTGGAAAAATAATTTAATTATTTTCAGCTCGGCCGCCAATAGCATCACAATCCCCCTTACTATGTAAAGTGGCGAAAAAACGCCACTTAATTTGCACACCCAAATTATTGCTACATTGGACTATGTTCGCAAAATTAAATTTATTTTTGAATTGCGCCGCTAATACATCCGAAAAAAATTAATTTTTTTAACATTTTCATGGGCATAAATGCGTCGCAATTATGATATCATTTTTTATTGAACAAATTCAGAGCAACGGCGTCGGGCTTCTGAAATTCCGAAATAATTACAAAATTTTAATGCTTTAGTATACTGTTACTTTTATAGTAAACGATGTCAAAAGATTGGCTCGAAAAGCAAGCCTTCAGCATATCAACTGATATCACGATGCCCAAAACAATATTCGAACGGGCTAGACGACTTTTTCAAACATTATAACATGCTGCATGCATGCAAGCAGCTTGCAAGTTTCTTGCATGATGCATGCAAGTGTACTTGCATGTAGCATGCATGTAACATGCAAGTTTTTAAATGCCAGAACGATGCATGTTTCTTGTAAGATAATCATGCATGGTTCATGCATGCTGCTTGTATGCCGCATACATGTCGAAAAAGTGATTTTTTTTCTGCTTGCATGCATGCACCATGCAAGTTTTGCATACATGTCGCATGCAAGCAGCATGAATGTCGAAATAAGAGATTATTTTTTTTAATTTTGCATTGTATTTTTCTTGCATTGCATTTATTTTGCATTACCTTTTTTTTGGAATTAAAAACTGCATGATAAATTTTCACAAATTAATAAAATGGAAATTTTTCAAGAAAGTTTGCAAGTGATTGCATTACCGCGCCTTTGTAGCGCGGGTAATGATATATCTGCTGGAGACATGGGCCCGATAAATATGATATTTATAAAACTTCTCTTCGAATTGCACTTGGTTTAAGCATTCTACGCAAAACTTGGAATATAAGTAAAAAAATCCAGCAGTCATCTGGTAGGTGTTCGCGCCTTTAGAGCGCGCTCTCCCAAACACTCACCAGATGGCTGCTGGATTTTTTTTCTCATTTTTCAAGTTTTGTGTAGAATGCTTAAAGCAAGTGCATGTCTAAGGGAAAATTAATATTATACTTCTTGAGTCCATGTCTCCAGCAGATTGAGCAGATATATCATTACTCGCGCTCTAAAGGCGCTGTAATGCAATCACTTGCAAACTGTCTTGATAAATATCCATTTTATTAATTTATGAAAATTTATCATGCATTTTATAATTAAAAAAAAAAGGTAATGCAAAAATGTAAAATAAATCCAATGAAAAAAAATACAATGCAAAATAAAAAAAAAATAATCGCTTATTTCGACATGCATGCTGCTTGCATGCATGCATGTATGCTAAAATTGCATGGTGCTTGCATGGGACATGTATGCAAAACTTGCATGGTGCATGCATGCAAGCAGAAAAAATCGCTTTTTTCGACATGCGAGGCACACTTATCACTCCGAATTTTCAAACACCGGACTTGTCATATGTCCGAATGACGAAACTCCGGAAATGCAAAAGACCGTGAAAAAAATAGTACGAAACCGCATCGCTCCGAAATACGCTTCCCTCGATTCTTTATATCGCCGCGGTCGCGTTGAACAGAATATTCATAGCGCCGATTAATGAAAGCGCCGTACATTCAATTCGCCGACAATTTTTAATCCCGATTCAACAAAATTCCGGGTTGTCGTTTTTCCGCGAAAATATAAAACCGATTTTTTGAAACAACGAATGCTCAATTCGCCGATTTTGTTTTCTTCCGTTTCCTCAATTAACATTTTATGCAGTTCTATAAATCGTCGTTTGACCGAACTCGCATTTTGCCGATTCTGAAAATGTCCGATTTATCATACTTCCGAATAATTAAAAATCCGAAATATCAAAGCACCGAAAATTCAATACTTCGAATCGCTAAAATACCGAGAATTCAAATCGCCTACTTGCCAGAGTTCCGATCTGTCGAAGGCGCGATACTTTGAAAGCTCGATTTGTTATTTAACAGAAACGTCTATGCCCAGATCCGCCACCCCATCATTGCCGCGGAAGACCGTGGGTAAAGGTGCGATTACATGGTGAGCGTCGAGCATCGGGCGTTGAGCGTTGGCGTCGAGCGTTTATGCGTAGTAACATCTGCGCATGCCGCTGGCCGCTCCAGTGACATGCTTGAGCGTAGATGCGCGTAAAAAGCGTTGAAGTGGAGCATATGATTTTTGTTTTTGTTCTGCCTAGTGCATTTACAGCTGTAAAATTCTAAATACAAATCAATGATGAGTTTTCATTTTTTTTGTGTCGTACGCGACAAATGTCTCGCGGAAGAAGAGATTCCCGACCACCAAGAATGTCTCGGTTCGAAGTATGTAACTTACGTTACTAGTGAGAAAACAGGTTATTTTCACCCCCAAACAGGTACGTGTTTATTTTGAGATGAAGTAATTAATTGTTAAAAATAAGCAGGTAGTATAAACACTGTCACAAAAATTAGTGAAAATTTCACTTACCGTTATAGCAAGTAATCAACCCATTCGTTTTTGTGAATTCCGCTACAATTATGTATGCATTAAAAATATTGTCTAGTTGTGTATAGTTTAATGACTTAGTTTTGTAAAATTACTCTACGTATTTTAATTTTTCTATAAATGACAGGGATTGTACAAATCATGGTTATTGTGTCATTTAAAAAAAAATAGTGAATTTCTGTTTGCTCATTTTTTATAGCTTGTAATACATTATCCTACTAAGATCTCATTCAATTTATCAATTCCAGCCGATGGTCTATGCCTGTACAGAAATGAACGCAATCAACTTGTAGAGGTACCATCGTCAAAATTGACGAGCCTCGAAGAGGAGGACGAAATTATAAAAACTCTAACTCCGGAAGAAGTATCTTACCCAAAAAAAAAAAAGGAACTCGGATGTCACAAACTGAAATCGACAACCTTTTCAATCTGATAGATGAAGTCGAAAAATACCCGTGCATTTATGACTTCACAATGAAGGCCCTGTTACGTGGGGTAAAACACACGGGGCCTGCTTGGCAAAAAATTTCCGATAATCTGAGAAGTATGTTTTTCTGTGTCGTCTTAGTTTTCACTGAAAATAATTTCCATCAACATGTGTAATAATGAAATTTTGATAATTCTACATTTTCAACTCTTCTCTTTTTATAATTGTGTACTATTATATCCTTTATTTCAAATTCGAGTTTCATTCAATTAACTGAAAAAATAAATTACCACTAGAATATTTCTTCAGCTACAATCAATATTTGTAAAACATACAGATATTATTATTTAATAAGTTAATTTTTTAAACAATCTCCAACATGATGAAATGTTTTATAAAGTACTTGAATATTTAATATTTCATTAGTGCACTTTCCTACTTAAAACTGATTTTTCATGAGCTCACTGCAAGCACAATATTCAACTGAAGCACAGTCACTTTTTAATGTATGTTTCATAAAATTCACTGCAAATGAAAAATAATTCCTCATGCATTGACAAGTCATAAAATTGTTTAATGAAAAATGCTTTTTGGTAAATGTCTTCATAAAAATTATCAAGATATCTGTCATTACTGAGTAATAAGTAATTCATTCAGAATTTGATTCACAGAGAACCTTTCTTATATGTGAATGCATTGAAAATGTTATTTTGTACTCTTGCATATTTTCAATTGCAAATAAGGTTCATTGACATACAAAACATATTATTTTATTTGTTTTTTTCTTAGCATTGGAAAAATATTAAGAACAAGAAAATTTCATGTAAATTTTATCGTAATTGTATGTCGTTCAATATACAGGTTGTCCCAAAGTCACCGCCCTAAAAGTAAGATTGATAATTCCTGAAATTCTACTACGTTTTGTAAAAAAAGGCAAAGAGACAATCGTTTTACAATTTCAAGAATTTCCAATCTATTAACTTTATGGCCGTGACTTTTGGACTCCCTGTATAATATACATATAAATGAATTAATTGCACTGCAACTGAGTCATCAATATGTTCTATCATTGCATATGTTAATGTGCAATGTTATTAGTCATTGCAATTAAGTACTTCATTGAATTAATTATTTGCTTCAATGTAATATTTAATAAAGTACAACATATTAATAAGTATATACATACACATTTATATAAGTATGGTATAATAATAGTTACAAATAATATTGTTCATAATATTTATTTCTATATTTTACATAATTTAATTTAGATTATGATTATTTTAAACTCCATGTATCGGGTGTTTCATTATCTTTTTTTAACCCATCACAGTTCCGCAATGGTCTGCAGACATGTGCAAAAAAAATTCAAATATCTTCGGGATACTTTCCGGCAAAAATTCAAAATGCTCCCTAGTGGTTCCGAAGCCGCACTAGTCCTTGAAGATGGAGGAGAGCCTGAGTGGCCGTTTTTTAACAGACTGATGTTTTTGCAGACCGTTGAAGATAATACCAAGTACGTTTGATACTACTGATATTCCCTACTTTTGAGAAGGAAATCGAAATTTCTATAAAAAATCGCAATGTTTTTACCACTTCTCGAGAAGTCAATGATTTCGTTGTAGAAATAATTTCGTATAAACTGCTCGTGACCGTAATTCATGCAATAGAAGCGTGATTGTGGATTACATGATGTATAACAAATAATGTATGGAGCACGTAGTAGTCGAAAAACGAGTTTTCTGTAAGGAAAATACTTTCTTCGCAAAAGTTGAGTGACTGTGAGCAAGGTTGCAAAAAGTCCAACATTTAATATCTAATTACTTAGGGAGTTGACAACTGCAAACTACTTATCTTCACCCACATTTTAAACATGTAAAGAAAGTATAGACATATTCGTTGTGCCTATCTATTTTGTGCAATAAATAAAATATGCGGTTTACTTACAGCATGTCGGTGTGCAATTTAAACGCAAATAAGCTAAGCGACGCGGGCCCATCGAAGGAGACAGACAAAAATCTTAGAGAAAATCGCTTGCCCCATTCTAAGCAACTGTCGTCTTCTGTATCTCCTTCGCGAGCAACGCCGTCGCAACCAACGCCATCAACTTCAAGAGGTGTTATCACGACACCAAACGAAGAAAAAAAGAAGAAAATTGCCGAGGACGAGGGAACGACCGCGTTACACTCTGCAATTAATCGAATTGCTGCAGTGATAGAGAGCCCTCCAACAGTGCCACCTCTCTTACCCGTTCCTGAGCCAAGTGCAATTGACGGGTTCTTCGAATATGTGAAACCACTGCTCTTAAAATTGAAGAACAAAAAAAGGCGTCTGGTGATACGAAATTTTTTGACACTCATAGAAAATGAGCTAAGTACAGACGAAGATGATTAAGCAGGTGGCTTTTTTTTTCAATAAATATGTTAAGTATGATTTTTATGAATTTTTATTTCCTATGTTTTGACCCCAATAATCAATTGCAATTTTGATTACATTTTTGTTCTTTTTTTTAATTAACAATGCCAAAAATCATTACTTCACTACTTTCGCTGGTACTAAATGTCACAAAAGCTTGGAAGAGAGTACATAAATTTGTAGGAATTCACACAAAATTTATACACGATAATTTCATCATCATTTGTAATTTTGCTGACCCCTTATGATCAATTTTATAAGTGACGTAATATATTTCATTACTGCAATAAGCACTCTAATCATCCATGGCATCGGTCACAGCTGCAGCTTGCCATGTAACCTCGCCTTCTTCGTCGAAATATCGACAGAACTCATCTCTCACGTGCCTTACAAGAGCAGAACTATTTCGTAAGTCAGTAAAATGCCGTTTTGACAAGTCGCCTGCCGCAGATTCTTTGAACAATTCTCTCCAACGTCCGGGATGAAAAGAACCATTTTCCTCGCGATCAAGCAAACTCTCCTCGATATAGTATCCCTGCTATAACTTGTTCCTGCCTATATAATTATGTAGGCAAACAATTGCTTTGATAATGTGGACCGCAGTTTCAGTTTTACACTCAATGGGCTTACGCAGGACACGCCATTGACTTACGATTGTCCCGAAAGTATTTTCTATCATACGACGAGCACGAGATAGTCTATAATTGAAAATTTTTTGTTCCCTTTGTAATCCACGTCTGCCAGGATACGGTCGCATCATATACGTGGACAACGGAAAAGCCTCATCTCCAACAAGAACGTGGGGCAGCGTAGGACCATCTTCGTATAACTCTTGAGGAGGTGGTAGGTTCATAGATGCTTCTTCCAAGTAACGTCCGATTGGACTTTGCCGAAAAATTCCTGCATCTCCTTGTCTTCCATAAGCACCGATATCAACACATCTGAACATGTATTGGGCGTCGCAGACTGCGAGTAGAACGATACTGTGATATCCTTTGTAGTTGTAGTACTGCGAGCCAGCGTTTGGTGGACACTGAAAAATTTACATTCTATGAGCTTGTGTAGTTGTTAAATAGTCAGTAGAACCACGAATTACGAAACGGAGAATTAGAAAAATTTATGCTATTTTGAGACTTGCAATATTCGATATTATCGATGTCATAAAATAGTGTACCAGGTGTACTCCTAATTAATTTCCGGTTTTTTTGCAAATAAAACACATAATTCCAAAAAAACCGTAACCTTTATTTTATTTAAAGTATTTTCCATCGCTTTCTACACATTTTTCCCACCTTTCTGGTAAATTGTGGATACCACGCCAGTAAAAATCATTGCCTTTGGAGGTGAACCACTCGGTGAGCCATTTTCGTACATTTTCGTACGAGTCGAAGCGCTGCTCAAAAAGGGCATGGCCCAACGAGGTAAAGAGGTGGTAGTCGGATGGCGCCAGGTCTGGTGAGTAAGCCGCATGATCAAGCACTTCCCACTTGAGCCTTTCCAGCGTGTCACGAACGACTTTCGACTTATGCGACGGCGCATTGTCGTGGAGCAAAATCACCTTCTTCTGTCGTTGTTGATATTCTGGTCGGTTTTCCACAATGGCTCGGCTCAAATCTTTCATTTGCTGTTTGTAGCGAACGGCATTCACAGTTTCACCAGGTTTCAGCAGTTCAAAGTATATAACACCGGACTGGTCCCACCACACACACAGCATGACCTTCCGACCATAACGATTTGGCCGTGCCGTCGCTGTCGATGCTTCACCTGGACTCACCCACGATTTGTTGCGCTTAGGGTTCTCCAGGAAAATCCACTTTTCATCACCAGTAACAATACGATGCAGGAAAGACTTTCTTTTGTATCGTTGAAGCAGCATTTCACAGGTCACTTTTCGATTCTCCATTTGTCTCTCTGTCAGTTCATGGGGCACCCACTTTCCACACTTCTGAATTTTTCCCATGGCTCGCAGACATTTGGAAATTGCTTGCTGTTGAACTCCCAACGCATCTGCAAGCTGTCGTTGCGTTTGCGTGTTGTCTTCGTCTAATAATGCTTGCAATTCGGCGTCATCGAACGATTTTCGCTTGCCGGAGCGTGCGGCGTCGTTCAGGTCGAAATCTCCATTTTTGAACTGTCGAAACCACGTTTCACATGTTCGAAGTGTTACTGCACGATCACAATAAACTTCCACAAGCGCACAGTGGCTCTCGGACACTTTTTTCCCCTGATTGAACATGAAAAGCAATGCATGGCGCATATGCTCAAAATTCGGTACAAAATTCGACATTTTTGAAGCGCAATAAAAACTTACTGGAAGATTTTTTCGAGAAAATGTCAACGCAGTTCAAGCACTCGATATGACTGAACAAAATGACATATGGTATGTGTTACCAACAGCGGTACAAAACAGAACGCCATCCATTGAAAAAACCGGAAATTACTTAGGAGTACAAGTGGTATTTGAAAATGTACTGACAATGTCCACACAATTTTATTCCCATTATGGTAGACCAACTTTTGGAATTTTTTTTAATATTTTGTTACCTTTACTGGTAATCTAAATCTAATTACCTGAATTTTTATTTCAAAAGTTAAAAATTACAATATATTTCCAATTTGAATAATTTCCTTGCAAGCTATCATTTGTATTTTCCACATTTATATATTGAATTTTAAAACGAACAAACTCAGATTTTCTTAAAAACTACATTTTTTGTTATACTTGATGACTTACAATTTCCAGGTAGTTCTGAAAACTTTCACATGAAAAACTTGAGTTATTTCACAACAGTTGAAGATGAATGCAATTTTAGTATTTTAACATTTATTTTGCATTTTCTTTCCACTTCTGACATTCCGGATGGAATCACGGAAAACCAACAATTACAAAATAGCCTCTAATTTTCAATTTCTTTATTCTGAAATTTCGGCTCTATGTCCTACATTGAATCATAAATGATAAGTTAGAATCGAAAATTTGTAAATCGTCACGACTCCATATATTTTTAATCATTACTTAACTTCAAACATCATTTATCTGTTAAAATAAATCTATGAAATATCATTGACATCCTTTGGAGACGAAACAATTGTTCCTATCGCCAATACTGCTTACTGCAAGTACCAGTGTTTCTCTAAGGTTCTCAATGATTAAAACTATTCAGCACCATTGGAAATTAAATTTACTCTACGTGGGACATTATTAGCAATCAAATGTGTATTGTTCATAAGAAATTTTTAAGCAGGATATAATAACGCTGAATAAAGGTAAAAACATGTTTACATCTATTTCGACATGTTTCCCATCAATTGCACCACGGCAGTGAGGTAAATTCCATGTGCATTCAAATTCCGTAGCTACTTGTCTCCATGTACTTTCTGTGACAGGTGCAAGGACAATGGGCTGTAAGACATCCCAGAGTGCTTTGCATGTTTCAAAGATAATGCCCGAAATAGTTGATTCAGCAATGAGATAGTGGTACATCATCGACGTGAGTAAATTCCCAGTTGCAAGGTACCTGCAAAAGCGTGAATTTTCAGCAAAAAACAAACTATTTTTCACGAGTTTCATACTTATGTTAATTAATCACCCTTAGTATGCTTACCCAACAAAGTACTGGGAACTATTTTATTTTTTGCAAATTCTCCAACCATGGACATTCAGTAGTAGGTTTTAGTTCAATAGTAAAGAGAAAGTACAATTTTTAACTTTTCAGTTACTGTTCAATTATTGGCATTATAATTTAGAATTGTTGCCCTTTTTTGAGAAATTCAACATAACAGTACATAACTTCCAGTCGAAAGGATAAAAATCTATTTTTTGAATTTCGTTAATGAATTAGTGTTAGTTATACATATAATACCTCAATGTCAAAGCCAGGCGCTCTGCGGCGGGAATAGATTTTCTAACAATATCTTCCTTTGCAATGTAAGGACCTACGAGTGCCAACAATTCTTCAAATTGAACCGCAGACATTCTTATGTAATTTCGAAATTGATAATCATTCAGTAGCAATTCAGGAACAACGGCATGAAAAAAACCATGAACAGGGCGGAGCTGTAACAGTTTTGACACCCACATTCTTCTTCTTCGGCTTTTCTTCCTTTTCTGTAGCTCCGCCGTTAACAAAGTGATAGCTGTCAACAGTAAAACTGTTTGCCTGCGTTGTTGAAATTTGCTGAGTTTTGTGGAGTAGTCATTAGCCCACTGTATATATCTTCTTTCCATGTTTTAATATACTGTAAAAAAAAGCATTCAAGTATGTATTATGTGTACTAACTTTCATGAGCAACGATATGAAGCAGTAAATTATTAGAGAGATCCCTGCATCAAAGTTTCCAGTTAATATACCTAGGTGTATATTACTTTTCATTAGATTTCATTTTTATTTTTTATCAAAAAGGTTACATTTTAATTTTATTTCATTGTATTTGAATTGTAATGATATTGAAGTTGTTTTCATGCTACATACTGAAAAAAATTCTTAACTGATATAATTTTCTTATTTCGAGCCAAGACGAATTCTATACTCAATGTATGACCCATATTTGTAAAACCTTGCATTGGATATTGACAAAATTTTAAACGTTCAATTTTGAATCGAGTGTAAGAAACAAACTGTAAAATTTTTTTAATCCTAAAACTGATCTTCCACACTTATATTATGAACAATTCAATTTCAATGATTTTCAAAGAATTTTCATGTCATGAACGGGAAAAAATAGTGAGCTGAATTTAATTTCTAGTGTTCATTTTTTTAAAGAAGTTTTAGATAAAAAAAATTTCAGATTATCAGTTTTGAATGCAGCACAAGTCCGTAACTGAAAAATGTTGTAATCCCGCTTTGTATTTTCATACTTCTGGATTGTTTAAATTAATATTTCAAGGTACTCAAAATAATTTTCATGATTTAACCAAATAAAAAAGAAAAAAATTTACAGAAATAAATTTATTCTTTCTCACCAAAATTTTGTACAATATTTATCAAAAATTTTTTTGTGAACTGGAAATCAGAGAATAATGAAATTTGCAATAATTAATACAACTCCAAATTATTGATCTAGCGTCATTAGTTATTGTGAAACCTGAATATTGACATTTGTACATACAAGAACTGTGGGAAATTACTTTGACGACTTAAAATTTTCAGCAAGCTATTTATGCTAGATCTAAAAGTGCCCATACAAAATATCTGGCTTAACACTGAAAGCGATTCAAATTGTGTAGATTATAAATAATTTGAACATTCTACTTTTCTGTATTAGAATCCCATAAAACCAACTCACGTCAAGACTTGATGAAGACGTGTCCAAGATTCTTGAGACATCTTGAACAAGCCTTAGGTAAATCTATTTCCCAATATTTATCAAGTCTTGGTCAAGATTCTTGACTAATCCCATTAACTAACTGACGCAAGTCTTGATCAAGATGCGCCCAAAAATCTTGAGGCAAAAATTAAATATTAAAAATTAAAAATTACAAATAAATGGTAGTGGTGGCGGCACACATAAGTAAGTTAGTTGACGGATATATTTCTCCTGAAAAAAATCCTTGCTTGGGAGTGGGCGCGAACTCGGGACCTCTTACGATGAACGGGTTCCACTATACCACTTGAGCCATTTCGGTATATCTAAAAGCTAGAAAAAATATTCCTAGGTGTCTAAGATTCTAGTCCAAGATTCTTGATTAAGTCTTGGGCAAATCTATTTCCCATACTTGACCGAGTCTCGCTCAAGATTCTGGAAATATATTTATCATGTCTTAATCAAGTCTTCGCCAAGAATCTGGACTTCCATTTGAACTCAGGTTAACATCTCAAGTCTTGCTCATGTACAGGTCAAGAATCTTAATTCAAGAATCTTGAGTTGATCTTGATGTCAAGATTTGGTTTTATGGGAAGTAGATATTCAAAAAAATGCCTGGCAGGAAAAAGGGAAACTAAGGCAGATAAATGCCGAAATCTTCCTTTGCTTGCGTCTTTTTCAGATGATTTTTAAATAACTGTAACTGTCACTGTTCAAGTTCGGAGCTGGATGTAATTTAATCTCAAGTAGAATGATTTTGGACTTGCTTTAATGTGATCAACTTGAAAAAATTGTCGACTGCAATTAACTTATTCCATCTCGCTGCGGAAAATTCTATACTAAATATATTATAAATTAATCTATTTTTTTTCATCATCTAGCCATTTTTGCTGCATTTATAATGGCCAGTCCAAGATTTTGTAATTTTCAGATGTACAGTTTGAAAATTAATCAATCAAAAATACATTCAGTGTAGAACTAGTATTAGAGAGAAAAAAAATAATTTTACCCTGTCAGGCAGAGGACAATACTCACGCAATAGACAATAGTCATAAAATAGTCAGATAGATGTCAGAATACATTCCTGGCATCTATCTGACTATTTTATGACAATTGTCTATTGCGTGAGTATTGTCCCCTGCCTGACAGGGTAGGTAATAATTTTATCAAGTTCATCACATGAGAATAATTGAAAAATCATTACAATTAGAATTAAATCAAAATTTGAAGTTGGAAGGGGTCAACAGGGTGGCCAGCAGTCATTCAAAAATCATCTGAAAGGAATGCAAGCAAGGAAAACTATCGCAAGGGTTTTTCTTCTCCCTGCCAGTGATTTGTCCAAATATCCACTGAATAAAAAGCCAACAGATTTAAGAAAAAATGTCCATTTGATTTATTCTCCTAAACATTTATAAGAAGAAATGACTCTAACTAACTGATCGAATTATCGTAATAAATTATAAGCGGAGCGTCTAATGATTATATTATTTTACTTATATTAATGTAATAAAAATATGGCGAAATTAGCGAATATGATGAATACATGCAATATGCATTTATGACAGTACTGACAGTGCGATTACAATTTATTTCGTGCAGTTTATATATGAATATTATTTTTTACCTTATAGCATATCGTTGCTTTTTTCCTGTTTCATAACAATGGTAACGCTGGCCTTTCGAAGACCTTTAAACTTAACGCCCTCATCAAAAAATGTCAGCATACACTCCTTGGCGTGCAAAAACACTTTTTTACACTACAAATATATTATTATATTTTATATTTACATATTTAACTGTCAACAGCAGTCAACAGCTGTCAATGCTGGGCTTGGGCTCAAGTTCTCGCTGTCTCACTTGCTCTCGCTTACTCTCACTCACTCTCGCTCGACGCTCGACGGCCGACGCTCGCCATGTAATGGGGGCTTAAAGGTGCAGGTTGACCGACTGGCTAGCTCCAGATGTTTTGCCACGAGAGAAACGAGCAAACAATAGGTACTAACAGTCCATGTGTTTTATGTCTATGGCTAGGCCAGCTCTGTGCAACTTGTTTAGTTCCTCTCTCCGCGATCTTACCACATTTTTGTTAGTGTGTGTGAGCGCGCTTGCGCTCAACTGCGCTCAACAAACTCCACGCATAAGCAATCGCGATTGCACTGTAAAAAATCATCTCGTAAAAAACCTAACGGGTAGGAAATTATTTTAGAACCCAGTGTCGTCTATTTCATACACGGGGTAGGAAAATAACAAGAGGCAAGGAAATCGACTACATTCAGTGTGGTTATTAAAATTCCTGGTAGCAGATTAGCTACCAGGTAGTAAAATATCGACTCTCAGTTTAGAAAACAATCCGACCTACACTGAGTGTAGTTTTTTTACAATGCCTAAGAAAATAACGATGCGTTCGTAAATAAATAAGCGGGTCGTAAATCGACAATAGATTGGTCAATATATATCCTACCCGACATAGGTAAATAACTAATCAAGTTAGTCAAAATGCAATGAGTGATTTTAAAATCCAGTGAGTGCAATGCAAGTAAGTGACAGTTTAAGTGTATCTGTGACAACGTAATAAAAACGCGAATAAAATAATTTTTTGACTTTCTCATTGTTCTTTTTGTATAATCTTCCGGGTAGACAAATGTTAAGCTTCGAAAAAATTTTGTGAAATATTGAATGTGAAGCAAATAACGTCATAAAGCATATTTTTTTATTACAATTTGTAGCTTATGCGTCACATAACCATGTACAAAAGCATTTTCAATTTGTAATAAATTATGTCAATTGTACAGATCTGTGGATATTTGACTTTTTTTTCTTCCTGCTGCCATTATTTATGATATATTACCTGTAAAAAACAATGCATATTGCATATAACAGTATAGTCAATAAACTACTCTCTAGTCAAATAACTACCCGCTTGTCAAACAAACTATCAGCTGGTCAAATACATGTCCGGCAGGAATTTTCTGAGCTGCTCGTTAATTTCTTACCCTATTATAAATGAACGACCTTGGTTTGGTTTTTTACGACACTCAGGGTAGGTCGGATTGTTTCCTAAACTCAGTGTAGTTATTTTCCTACGAGATTTTTTACAGTGTGTGTTTCGTGTCTCCCCCATTAGCCACAGAAGGTTCTATAAACGTTTAAAAAACATTTTTAGAAAGGTTCTCCAAACGATTCAGGAACCTTTGAAACGTTTATGAAACGTTTATAGAACCTTGAAATGTCCGCCTATAAACGTTAGTGAAATCATTTCACAAACGTTTGAGAACATTTATAGAACGTTCATGAGAACCTTATTTGAACGATTTCATGCGTTCATGGAAATAAAATAAAATAAAATAATAAAATTTGGACGAGTAGAGACACATACAGACAATAAACATATACTTTCGTATCTCTCTGTCTCTTACCCTTCCGGTGTATTACACTGTCAGCCGTTCAATAATTTAATTTTATTTCAACAATATCGGTGGAATTAAGTAAATTCCGCCCGATTTCAAAAAACATCGCGGAACGACGTTGCGTTCGCGCTGATACGAATCATTATGCGTCATACTTAATGTGTCAGTGCTAAACTTGTGAAATGAGAAGAAAAAGTAGACTTCCATCTAGTGGCCCTCGCAGTAAATACTGATGTGGCGTCAGATTTTTTAATATGTCGCGCTCAAATTTGAATATTTCGCGCCTTAACAGTATTTACTGCGCGAGCCACCAGATGGAAGTCTACTTTTTTTCTCATTTCACAAGTTTAGCACTGATACATGAAATATGATGCATAATGATTCGTATCAGCGCGAACGCAAAATCGTTTCGCAATGTTTTATGAAATCGGGCGGAATTTTCTCAATTTCACCGATATTGTTGAAATAAAAATTAAATTATTGAACGGCTGACAGTGTAATACACCGGAGAGGTAAGAGACAGAGAGATACGAAAGTATATGTTATTTGTCTGTATGTGTCTCTACTCGTCCGAATTTTATTCTCAGCCGTTCAATCATATATTTTATCCATAATAAACAATGTCAATGAAGTATATACTTTCAATAATCGTTGCATATTTGAAAAAAAAAGCCTTACCCAGTGAGCTCACAGTGAGCTCGATTTAGGGAGGAAATAGCGAGCTCACAGTGAGACCTCTTGTTCACTGGGAAACGATTTAGAACGATCTAGAAATGTTCTTAAGAAAATGTACAAGTCGTTAAGTAAGGTTATGAAAAAGTTATGTAAAACGTTTTTAAAACTTCGAGAAACGTTCTATAAACGTTTCATAAATACGTTCCATGAACGCATGAAATCGTTCAAATAAGGTTCTCATGAACGTTCTTTAAATGTTCTCAAACGTTTGTTAAATGATTTCACGAACGTTTATAGGCGGACATTTCAGGGTTTTATAAACGTTTCATGAACGTTTAAAAGGTTCCTGAATCGTTTGTAGAACCTTTCTAAAAACGTTTTTTGAACGTTTATAGAACCTTCTGTGGCTAATGGGGTACATGGATCAAAACCGCCATTTGCGGCTTAGACTGGTGGCGCCTTCGTAGTGGCGTTTACTTTATGTGAATCGGGATTCCTAAGCTTGAGATACCGAGTTGCATAGGCCTGGGCTAGGCTAGGCCATTCTGCTCGTCCACGGTAGTTTGCGGAGTTGTGCGTAGTGTTGCGGAGCAATTCGGCCAGGCAGCGCTGTTTCATTGTGCTTCAATATATATATATAGTCGTGCCATTCTTTTCCTACCCCACCACCATTGTGATTCCCAAAGTTAGGTGAACGTTGGCTAAAGGGAGCCTTGGGCACACTGCCCAGCCTCAGGGGGGGTTCACTGCCATTTTAAAAAACGTGAGATCATTTTTAGCACTACATCAGCGCCTCTTTACACCAAATCCCCGCCCTAGCTCTCAGAACAAACCAAGCAATGCAAGCAAGTGACAACTTATGACAGCTGATGGACAGCTTTAATTAATAAACAGTAACAAATGGCTCAAAATTTCTCAACAAAAATTGCTCGGCCCACTCAAACAATTTTTTCCGAGATGTCAATAAAAGATCAGTATTGTTATATATTGCAAATTAGAGCAATATATATATATATAATATTTTACAACCTTTTACTTTTCTAAAAAGAATATATTTAGAATCTATTTTTCTCTTTTATCATTAGAAGACATTATGACAATTAGCTATTTGGGATTCTCGTTTTAACTGTTTTCGCTATAAATAAATATTCATTTATTGTACATTTCAACTTTCAGCCTTCGGGAATCCCGTTTATTAGGTTATCTGCTCATTTAAAATTGTCAATAATTACACTACGGCGCTTAACGTTAGATTAAAGAAAAGACTCCTCCTTTGCAATGTTATATATCGCGAACGCCATGCGTTTTCTCGATATATATATTTTCGGAATTTGGTCTCAATTGGCTTTTAACCGGGCCTAGTTGCGCCACAGTATTAGAAGATTTTGGGGCCAGACTTCATGTCGCCCGAGCACTTTTGTTTTTCGCGAGTCTCTTCGCTTTCCATTCCTTTTCGGGATGCCGACGGATGTTTCATGTATTGTGGTTAATGGAATTGTATTTTTTTTAAACAGAATACGCGTATAGAAATGGATTTTTCTTTTAATCAGCCTGAAAGCATTCTTAGACTAGAGGTATCCATTAGAAAATTTGGAAATTAGCGAAATTGACCTTGTTTTTTTTAATATTGCCTAACGAAAATGGGAAAGTAAAAGTTTCTAAATTTTTTTGCCATAAACTAAATGGGGACTTTTTGGATATAAAAGTTGGAGATCTGTCAGCTAGAAGCAGTCTGAATCTGAGTCCGAATTTGATACATTGTGTACGGTCGTTACAAATTGGTTCCAGTTTTGGAAATCGGGAAAGATACCCAGTACAAGTTATCCTCTGTAACGAGCGAGATTGGGAATACTAATAATTTCTTTATATACTTTATATATATGTATATTTTTTTCTACTTGTCAGGCTATGCGCCTAGGAAAATTATTCCTTTATCTCGTCGAAAACAGAAAAGGACCCTCCATAGACAACGGCCTATGGTGACCCTTGTTCGACTTTTGAAAGGGAGTCGAGGGATTGTTTTAAGGATAAATAATAATACAGTTATTGTAAAGTTTAAAAGTCATGAAGTGACGTTATTATTTTCAATCAATTTTCATACATGAATTCCAAATTATGATTGGTTACAATTGCTTATTATTATAATAGTTGGTCGCTTATTTCCTGCTTTATTTTCAGTAGTTCTCTAATTGATGACTCTGGCAAGTCGGTTTCCGAAGTTGCATCATTAGAATATTTATCTTTCAGAGAATCATAAAACCTTTGATCCGCGATTTCTTTTAATTCTTTATCGTGAGAATTATCGTTGAGCGCATAATGTTGGTGTGTCCCACATACTGTACATGAGAATTGTAATCGTCTAGCGGGCACTACAAGAATGGTTCCATACTCTAGGGAGGCTTCTTTAGCTATCAATGAGTCAATATCCTCAAGATTGATTTCCTTTCCAGAAGGCAAAGTCTTCAGAATTTGTAAACGATAAAACAGATTAAGTAATCCCTTTTCCTGGAACACCGATCTTCTAGCGCTAGGCTTAACTCGATGATGCCTAATGGTACTCTTTATGGACCAAACCCAAACTTCAACCGTGGGCACTAAAAAGGAGATGCATGAAAAAGTAAAACGGCAGGGGATATATTTTTCGATAGCATTATTTCAAATGGCAATTTTGACAATTATAATCCCTGACGAATGATTGAAATTTATACGTTCTTTCTAATTAGCAATTTGAAATCCTTTTGTCTTTTGTCATTATTAGATCAAGCTGCGCTCGGAGTCATGCGCCGGAAAAACAAGTCTTTCCACTCGAATTAAAAATGGGAAAAAGGCAAAACTGGATTTTATTCAAATCGCATATCTAGTTCGAAAATGTTAAATATCTTACTTTTATTAAATTTAGTATTCTATTATCCTTCTATCAATGGATTCGCACCTCAAGCACAGCTTGGGTTTTGGGTCCAATCGATATTAGGTAAATGAGGTTTCGTGGCTGTCGTCAGGTCGAGCCTTGGACCTCGGAAATCGTCTTTCGCTTATAGGACCCTTTTGGGCTGTCTCCTAAGAGAAGCTAGCGGGTTGGAAGCTCGAGAACGACTTCTGATTTTTCGCAAAAGTCAGGGGTTTTTATACCCGAAAAACTTGATGACTAATGCTCAAGGGAAATGGAAGGGGTGCCACGCAAAAGTAATTCTTAGTAATCTTGAAATGACTCACTCACAATGATTGAAGCGTTTTCTTAATAAGTGTAATGTGAATTGTATTTAAGTTTATGATTGTTCCTCAATTTATTTTCTAAAAATAGCTATTGTAATAATACCAAGTTAAAAACTAGTTTCAAATTGTATGGTCTTATCGCTGATAAGACCGAGTGTGTCATTTATATTTTAATGGATTCTGAAAAAAATAGGGTCGTTAACTTCATCGTCATTTGGAAATTAGTTACATCGAGGAATTTAAATGGTATTAGTAATAGAACTGTTGTTATCTTCATTGCCACTTTAAAAGGCGATTTTTATGAACGTAATATTGGAAATAAAATTCAGGCGAGTGGGAAAAATAAAATTCAGGCGAGTGGGAAAACCCCGCTCGTTACACCTCCTCAAGTATTAATTATTTTTCTCTTGGTACTCGCCGGCATTAATTGGTTTCTGAAATCATCGAGATCCCGAAAAATTCGAAGTATAAAAGTAAGTTAAAATATTCTTCAAACCTTTCTTGCTTCCGTAGCCACCCGTAAAATTCTCGATATTATTTTTGACCTTTTCGTAAGAAATTTGCTTTCGTAGCAACTCGTTAAACTTTGATTTCCTTGTAATAGTAACTTAAAATATTTTTGATTTTTTTATTATAAATACGTTGCTTTCGCAGCAACTTACAATATATTTTGGTTTCTTTATAACGACGTTGCTTTCGTAGCAACTCGTAAAACTTGATATCCTTGTAATAGCAACTTGCATATTTTAGATTTCTTTATTATAAATACGTTGCTTTCGCAGCAACTCGTAATATATTTTGATTTCTGTATAACGACGTTGCTTTCGTAGTAACTCGTAAAACTTTGATTTCTTTGTAATATTAACTCGCAATATTTTTGATTTCTTTGTTATAACTACATTGCTTTCGTAGCTAAGCCTGATATTTTTGGATACTAATTAAATCTTAAAACGGTCCCTGACGTTATAAATTGTGAAATTTTCGATCCTCACGAAATAACGCTTAAGTTAGTAGGCTTACGTAGCCTCTATTGAAATTATTTCCCTTGTACAAGTGACGACCCTTTCGGGGAACCTTTACGAAGCTAGAGCCAAAGCAAGGAGCCTGGGCCTGTGTGTTCGGGCTGGGTACCAGGATTTCGAACGCAAGGGCCACCCTGGAGTGTGGGTGGAATTGAAATATCACAGCGGGCGGATTCCCGGGATCAATACCTATCCATCCGACTTTCGGGGCGCGATCCCATACGTACTAAGAGAAATAAAGGGGAATAAGAGACCAGCAGGGGATACCTTGAACCAACCTTCGCTAAAAAAGGGACGCTACAACCCAAGGACCCGCAGGGAAGTCGGGCCTGAAGCGACCCTTACCGCCCCCGAACCGACAACTTCAACAGAAGTACGTGCGCCTGGCGCGTCTTCAGAAAACCCCATTCTTCCCCCAGGAACCGTGAGGGCTTGTTCCGGAACCATCGTCCAGCAGAAACGTCCACTCACCTTGGATGAACGTATCGCTCTTTGGCTGTCAGATACGGAGGCCTCCTTCCCAGCATTCCCAAACATCGCCGGCCCCGCCATCGATCCTCCTCGACCCCAGCCCAGGATCATCAACGATACTTGCAGCCCTGAACTCCCAACCACCCTGTTGGAGTTCTTCCGGGGTATACGTCGCAGCAGGCGAGCAATAGCCCGCCGAAAGAGGAACAGCCACCAGGGGGTCGCAAATCCAGTGATAATCGACCTGACTCAGGACTCCCCTCCCCCGGAGCCGCCCGCACGAACAGGCGAAAGGCGTCAGACCATCTCCCCCGAACCTCCCTCGTTATACCCATCTCCCACGACCGAGGCCCATCTGCTGGAGGAAGACGAAGTCCCCGCTGTTCCCCAATTGCTCCTGCCTCGGGCCATTTCTGGTCCTCCACCGTCTTACGAGGAATTGTTCGGCACAGAAGCCACCACGAACATTTAAAAGAATTTCATTGATTGATATGTTCTCAAACACCGGAAGATAAATGCCGTATACAGAACGACAATTGTAAGCAATAAATAACGACTCGATTTTACTGAATAACGTAGTCTCATTGGCAATCCCCTCTCTGAACGTAAGAGAGTTTCCAAAGATTGGAAACACCTGTAGATGTTTCAATACATAACAGTATCTATGTTTTTTTATTTAGAAATAACTTTTTCATTAATGAGAAAATTTTTTTCATGAAAAATATTGTTTTAAAAAATTTTAATATAATACAAGTCAAGGTCAAACTAGTCGTTCACGAGCGATTCATTTTATAAGAAAATTTAGACAAAACCATTAACGGTTTATTACACGGAAAATAATTATTTTTCATAAAAAAAATTTTAGGTGAGTACTTTTGACAATGAAGTGAATCTTCAATAGTTAGTGACGATGAAAAATGAGAACATGGATTTTTCAGTGGCCCAGTTGAGAAATTTGCGCGGTGATGAATAAATGCGCGTGAACGAATGGCATTGCTTTAGCAGCTCGCGCGAGTACGTTTTCGACTGAATAACCTTTTTCCAAAATGCGAACACAATTTTTTCTCAACGCAATATGAAAGGCAATTAAATAAAGTATAGGCGTTTTTTTTTCTAGTCAAAATATGGCAGAACACATTTGTTCATCAATTTGTTATAAACAAATACAAAAATATTGTATAAAAATGCAAGTTTTCGAATCGGAAAAAATCTTAATTATTCTATGTTAATTGACGATTCGGTTGCCGCAAGCAGCATAAAAATCGGAAAAATAGATCACCTGCAATAAATTTATTAAAAAAAAATGACAAAAAACTTCGGCTGTTAATTTTATAGACAAAAAAAATTTTTGAGCGAAATCAGTTTAAGTCTACCTTAGTAATGGTAAACACTATCGGAAAAACTCATTTTCAAGTGAAAATGAATTTTCATTAAATTTAAGTGGCCTAGTTGAGAAATTTTGAGGAAAATAATAAATATGTGAAGAGCGAGGCTCTTACCACCCCCAGCCTATACACGCACGCATAGGAAAAATTGCCATTTGCAATAATTATAAATTTTCTTGAAGACACATTTTAAAATATTGATGCGAGATACATTAACAGGATACATGGGTGTTGCTCGCGTGGCGATATCATTTGCCAGCTGAATGAAATAAAAATAAAAGAGACTGACCGACCCTAGTTACGGGGGTCCGAGAGTCTACTCTCGGAACTCTCTCGGAAATCTCTCGGAACTCTCTTGAACAATTGTCTGAGATAGTTCCGAAAGACTTGCATATGCATTTCATGGTTTTTAATGTCGCTGATCATGAATCTGAGGTCAAATTTGGTAAATTATTTTGTTTAAACAATTTGTACTAACAAATTATGAAACAAACAATATTCACTATGATGCATATGCTTTTCATGGTTTTTTAGGTAGCTGATCATGAATGTAAGGTCGAATTCGGAAAATTATTTTGTTTCAACAATTTTTATTAACAAATTATTAAAAAAAATATTCACCAAGATGCATATGCTTTTCATGGTTTTTTATGTCGCTGATTATGAATCTGAGGTCGAAATTGCAAAATAATTTTGTTCAAACAATTTGTATTAACAAAATAATTTTGCAATTTCGACCTCAGATTAATGATCAGCGACGTAAAAAACCATAAAAAGCAAATACATCTTAGTACATTTTTTTTCATAATTTGTTAATACAAATTGTTTAAACAAAATAATTTCCCAAATTTGACCTGAAATTCATGATTAGCGACCTGGAAAACCATGAAGAGCATATGCATCTTAGTAAGTATTTTTTTATAATTGTTGAAACAAATTGTTTAAACAAAATAATTCTCTAAATTTGACCTCAGATTCATGATCAGCGACCTACAAAACTATGAAATGCATGTGCAAGTCTCTCGGAACTCTCTCGGACAATTGTCCGAAAGAATCCCGAGAGACTTCCGAGAGAGTTCCGAGAGAGTTCCGAGGGAAATCGCTCGGAACTCTCTCGGAAGTCTCTCAGAGCCCCGTCACCAGGGGAGCGGAAATCGCACGAAATACAGATGGCTTGTGTGGCAAAGGATATGACTTATAATTTTCTAAGAAATTCCCAACGGAGGAGCGACATCCGTAGATGCATTTTTCTATCTTCAATATTCCCGCCCACAAAACCCTTGTTTTCTCCTCCCAAGTTAGGGCTATAAAAGGAGTTGCATTTTCGCTGCAAGTTGGACTTCGATTCGACTCTCGAGTTGAGTGGAAGTTCCTTTGAGCTTTGTCTGCTAGTGCACCGGCCCGACCGCTCACCTGAACCTTGTCCGCTAGTGCATCGGCCCGACCGCTCACTTTTTTTTTGTGTACCCGTGCCCGAGCCCGGCGGCCCGACCTGACGACGGGCTCAGCCTGCTCCTTGCTCAACCCCTGCCAAAAGTGACAGTGCCTAGCCTGCGAGGACTGTGTCCAAGCCCTGGCTGCTGACACCGGAGGTTTAACAATTAAATACAAGAACAAATTATAATTTTGGAATGGAAATTTAGATTGGTTTTGTGCAATATCTTTTTATTTTAAATTAGGCATTCACGGGGAATATTGGGAAATTAACTGTAGTAGGTCAGGGTTGAATAATTTAAAAATGGGAAATTAGATGTGGAAATTAGCTATCAGAGTTTGGGAGAAGATGAATAAGAAAGGGGGTAGTCTGTTGTCAACAGTGAGATAGGTATCTTAAAATAAAATGAAATCGTTCTTATTCCCCCGCATAAAATTATTGCTGTCTGAAACTGAATTCTTGCCCTCCGTCGGCAGCGTTAACTCGCATCATGAAAAGCCTGCGATTGCCTCAGGGTTACTTTAGGAAGTATTGGTATTTCTTTTGATAATGATTTTGAAGAATAATTTTCCAATACAACAAGATTTGCTGAAGGTTTCTTTGTAGACAAGGAAAACACGTCAGGGCTTTCAGAATTTAAAATGATAAATCATAGGAATCAGGTAGGATTGTCAGAGCCAAAGTAGGGAATTTTCTAATATTTCTATTAAACTTTCAAATTCAATTTCATAAATACATATGCAAATAATTGCCTTTTCCGCGCCGAAATCGCGAAGTATGATCCCTAGCAAACGCGGCGCGATCGACTTGCGATCGACTTCGATCGCAAAACGATCGCAAGTCGATCGTAAGTTGATCGTAAGGCGATCGCAAGTCGATCGCATGATAGAAAAAGCTGTATTTTTCAGAGATAACTCCCGAAATGCCGAGGAAAACACTCTAGGTAGTCCTATTATGAGTTATTCTTGGTATTTTCACTAATTAAATCATGATTTATGTATTTTCTGTGCTTTTCTGCGAAAACGAAATCGGTGAAAAATGAAATGAAATCAATGCCCGTAAACAGGCGCCATCGTGTAGGCCTGGCGTATTTTGGAACTATGTTCGAATCACAGCAGTTGTGACGAAGGTCGCATTCAAGCAGGCTGCTCAATTTAAGAACGGCAGGAACGGCAAGATCGCAGCGAGTTACACACACAATCCTACCCCTTGTCCGTGAAAGCTACCGGCGAACGAACCGGAATCCGGGGAGTAATTGATTAATGATGCGGACGATCCCAAGGATCTCGCTAGAGCCCGAAATTTGAGAAAGTCTAACATTTTAATAAGAAAGACATCTCAAACTTTTTCAAATAATATCGTGAAACGATTTGAAGCGAAATTCCCGAACTTTTTACTTTTTTAATCGAATCAAGTTTTAAAATCCATATTTATGAATGAAAATTTTTTTGAAATTCAGAAATTATTTGGGTTCTAGAAATAATTTATGATAGTGCAAACTCTGAAATGATTTCTGAGTTTCTGAATATTATTATAAATTCGTGAATGCATATCAACTTCGTTTTTTTAAGTGTCGATTTCTAGGGGATTCCTCTCATAGCTTGAGAAATAAAAAAACCCATATCAAATTGACTTTTTTGCATTATTTTTTATGTATATGATACATAAAATTCATTTATTGCTAGCAATGCGGATTTCGTTGCACACAGTGCATCGACGCACTCATCAGACAAATGATAAAATAAAGGACCATATTCAATAACATTAATCGTAGTAGTTTCTCTCGCAATTTTATGTTTACGTTTGCAAGCTCTCAGTGTTGCGTGTTTAGAAGCATAGCACTGTTAGAAAAAAAAAAAAAAAAGAAGGCATGGAAATTTGTGCATTAAATGTTGTCGAGGGCAAGGAATTTACTTCCGTTATTATGTTCACGAAAAAAATTATTTATAAAAAAATAACAAATAAAATCAGAATTGAGTGCATGGGATGGAATCAATTTCCCGTGAAAATAATAACAGGAATGAATTTTCTTCCTTCGAAAACTGACAGTTTTCTTGTTTGTTGGTTTTTTTTAAAAATCAAACAGAATGGTTTCCCTTCTAATGAAAAGTGTAAATCTTTCAAAAATTAATTACATGAAAATGAGAATAACTGTGAAAAACCCTTTTGGGGCTTGATTAATGACAACTTGACCTACATGTTTATGTACAAATTTTCCATGCTTCTTCCTGAAAGTCTATTTTTTTCTGAACTGTGTAGTCATAGACTCTGATTGTCAGCTAAAAATAATTAAGGAGCTTCAATTACCAACACGCCAGTTGTCAAATCTCCCTCCCATATTCGCACAGAAAAAAAAACCACAACTATTTAGTACCAGCTATCCCTATGCCCAGCGTTCTTTTCTGTTGAGGTAAAAGACTTTAATTAGGAGGGTCACGAGCTGAGATCGCTTAGAACAGCTTGGTTCAGAGCTTTCTTGGGTTGAACTGAGGTGCTGGCGTAAACCGCGATGGGATACACGGACGCACTTGTGGGCCATTTGAGTTAGATACTTCTGCTGATGATGAATTTTACTCCAAGGGAGAGTGTGCCTGGTTTGTCTGGCCATAGGCCTGGAAGTATATAAGAGGACCGTAAATATATAAATTGAAACCAAACATATCAAATGAAAAAAGTGCTATGCATTATTTGTCTCCATTTACAATTGAGCGTTAACAAAGTTTGCAGACATTTAACCTCTTGACATTGAGAAAATGATGTATAGTTGAAACTGGATCAAATTGGATAAAAAAAACCACGCTATAATACAACAAATTTGATAAGGTAGTAAAGGTAATTGTAAAATGCTGTGAAATTATATCATTCAAAAATATTTCAGGTAAAGTCAGTACTGACAAAATTAACCCTATCTTTTATAATTTTTCTAATTTTCGAATTAATCATTGTAACTTTCATTTCAAATGTTAAATCTTTCAACTTATAACCGTCTTTATTTTTCAAGTTTTCACAACTAACTTCTCTAATTTTTCAAATACTCGAATTTTGAATGAGTCTAAAGAAAAAAGAATTATCCAAAACAGTGAGTCACTCTCACTTTAGTTACTTTTAGGTATATATGCTTGACGATTTTTTTCAAATCACTATTTTTAAAAAACTTACCAATCATTTTCGTTTGTTCAATGGATGTCCTGTGAAGAGAGCAATCACTATGATTTTGTGTAGCGGGCATAAGATGCTGCGAGAAAGAAAGAGTAGCTGGAGAATTTCGAGATGTTTTGGCACACCTACATAATGAAACACATAATTTTATAATAATAGTACATTATGCCCGAGGTGCATTACAGTTTTTTTTGTCTCTCTCAAACACTAAAACGAAGCATATATACACTTGTTTTGGCCGTGAAAAATAAAGAATTTTAGGCCGATACGAACGCAGGTACAAAAACACGCCTGGGGGAATAGAAACGAGACTTTTTTTTTCGCCGGGCGTCTTTTTTGCCTGCGCTCGTATAGACCTTCAATTCTTCATTTGTCATGTCAAAACAGATTTAGATATGCTTATTTTTAGTGTTTCCGAGGCAAAAAGTATCGTATGTACCTCGGAGCACTAACAGCTGATTAGAACGATTAGAACTAGTGATTGCCGCCTTCGCTTCGCTCAGGAGGCAAACCTCACATTCGTTCTTCATCGGCTGTTTGTGTCCCTAGCTACATAATATACTATTGGTATCGAAGTAAATTTGCGTCATAATACTAAAAAAAATATTTTTAATACGTTCGTTTAATGCAAAAATAATTTCATGGTTTGAAGATACATTCAATTCATCTTTAACTGGAAAATGATGCATTTTAAACTTCTTAAAAATGTTTCTTCGCTTCTTGAATATACTTTGAAAAAAACACTATTCCCCTCTTAATTTTTATAAATGAAAGTTTTTTTTTGTATAAAAAAAATATGCGACTAATGAAATACCAGCTCCTTTTTATACTATGTATTCGCGAAACATTATTGAAATTTAACTTCTTTCTTAACTATCTGAAATACGAGTTTTATGTGGCTGAGTAAAGCAAGCCATCTACCTTACGGAAAAACTGAGGGGACTGGAAAAAACGAAGAGAACCTGCTTAATGTGGGAGAAATACAGAGTATGCTGGTGGTAGAGACTTCAATGCTTTAAAAAAGTAATTAGGGGGTAGGATCCATGAAGTGAAAGATAGTATAACTGCCAGGAAGTCGTAATAAAGGATGATTTCGCAATCAGGGCGTGATTCTCATTCATAGGATTGAGAAAACATACTCGCATATTTTGTTTTGAGGGTGAAAAAGAAGGTTGGTATATAGATGAGGATTTTACGTTTTTGGGTGTCAGAGATGCATCGGTTTTTGACTGTGAATTAGCAAATGCAGAGATCGGAGATATAAGTTACATATAAGAAAGCAGGAAATAGAGTGGAGTCAGATCATTAACTTTTGAAGAGAATTTGATACGTGAAGGGAGCTTTTTGCGGGTGGGTCAAAAGAGGGGATATTAGAGGTGATAGTTGTATAGTAAGTATGAACATGTACACTGAAAATTCAGTAGTTCAAAAACTCACGACTTTTAATTCCACATTCAGTCTTTCTTTATCCTCACCTTTTCTTAAGTCCACTACTCGGTTCAAGGTTATTATGTATAAATAATATAATATGATAGTAATATAATTGATAATTGAACCAGTTTTTCATTCACCTTAATTGTAGTATCCACCTTTACGAATCCCAACCTAATACATACATACTTATTTACATCATAACTTCGACAAAAGAAATGTCGACCTTTCGTTAACATATGGTTCCTGTAAAAAAATTTTTAATGTTGGTCATTATCTAGTTGTTATTGTCATGTCGATCGAAACAACGAATAGCAATATTAAAAAGCCAGTGTATACCAATGTTATTAAACCATGAGACATCCATCTACACGAATTCCAACACATGAATATATATGTACATATTTACATAATGACGTCAAGAAAGAAAACGTCAGGCTTCTTGTATGATTTGTCCATACTTCGTAGTTTAAATCATACTTGTTTCTTATAAGAATAATATTATCCTGTTGAGTAGAATTTAATAGTTATTGCCATGTCGATTAATACAATAGCAATATTAAACAGCCAGTGCGTACCATTGTTATTTAAGCATGTGACATCCATCCACACGAATACCAACATGTATCAGTAATTCCGGTTGAGGTAAAACAAAAATTTATATAAACAAAAGAAAGAACAAAAAAAAAACAACTACTGTCTAAGTTAACTCAAAGTATCTATGCAGAACTCTTTTTTTCTTTCGTCCCAGGATATTCTAGCAGATTCCTTCGGCTCCGTTCGGCGCGCCCCAAGTGACGAAAACTTGAAATACAAAAACGAAATCTAGTAAAATATATCCATATGGGTCATTTCATGGGAAATTTACACTCAAAATTTTTTTTACTACAATATATTTTTTTTTTGCTTTCTTACTTCGAAAATAATCGACACGTATTTTTTTTTTCAACGTGATACTTGAAAATTTTGAGATATGATTTTTTTAAGTTTGTCACTTGGGAAAAATTTTTTTTTTTCAACAGCTCACTGTGAAAGAAGATTTCGATATAAAATTTAACCCTTACACTTGAAATGTGCGGAAGAGTACAAGCTTTCAGAAAAAGTATGGCGCTTATTCCGTTGTTTATTTCGTAATAACAATATAGTTCATTGTTATAAACAAATTAATTTTTGATTTCTTAGATTTCTTTCTTCTTTATCTTTCTGTCATTTTTGCTAACAAAAATTTTGGGATGGGCAAATGAAAACTGTAGGTGTAACGAATTTATAAAGTCTGTGTCGCATGCTGCAACTACGCTCAAGCCTTCTCAAATTGAAGATTTATCATGAATACATAAAAATTTGGACTTATAAATTGTAGAGAAGTTATCTGCTTTTGTACAAAATTACATGCTATCAAAGTGCGCTCAGGAACTCGCTCGCTGCAACGCGCGACACAGACTTTATAAATTCGTTACACCTACAGTTTTCATTTGCCCATCCCAAAATTTTTGCCAGCATATTCAAAAAAATCTAACAAAAATTAAGAAACAAAAAAAATGAAAAAAAATTTGTTCCAAGTTTAAAAAAAATTAATTTGTTTATAACAATGAACTATATTGTTATTACGAAATAAACAACGGAATAAGCGCCATACTTTTTCTGAAAGCTTGTACTCTTCCGCACATTTCAAGTGTAAGGGTTAAATTTTATATCGAAAACTTCTTTCACAGTGAGCTGTTGAAAAAAAAAAATTTTTTCCAAGTGCCAAACTTAAAAAAATCATATCTTAAAATTTTCAAGTATCACATTGAAAAAAAAAATACGTGTCGATTATTTTCGAAGTAAAAAAGCAAAAAAAAATATTTTGTAGTAAAAAAAATTTTGAGTGTAAATCTCCCATGAAATGACCCATATATTACAGGCTTAGAGCCAAAAACACAAGAGACGGAGACATACTTTTGCGAATCTCCATATTTTTTATCCTTACTTGTGATTTTTTGGCTGAAAGTCTGTCATATGTAGGACTGTTTTTATAAACATACATAGGCCATAGAGCCAGAGCGGCCAATCGAATATATCAGTATAAAGCGCTATTGATTATCCTGCCAGTCAAAATGTATGGTAGTTATTGCGATTTCAATTGATACTCGAAATTGCAATATTCAACAGCCAGTGCGTCGATCATGAGAGACACCCACTGCTCCGAGAAATAGCAGCCCTGAAGGTTGTCAAACTATTCTTGGCCATTTCCTATTCTGGTTTCGCTATGAGTTATATATCTATATTGTATGTGCGCTATAGCTATAGTAGGCTACAGCTAGAACACGCCATAGGTATATAACTCATAGCAGCCCTCACAGAAATCTGGCGTACGCTGTGTAAGCAAAGTAAGCCGTATAAGCTCACGTGACTCGCATCGTCCAATCCGCGTGAGCGACATGAGTCACGTGAGCTTACATGGCTTACTTTGCTTACACAGCGTACGCCAGATTTCCGTGATGGGAAAACCAGAATAGAAAACGGCCCAGAATGGCTCGACAACCATCAGGGAGTGTGAAGAACATTCAATAAAATGTTAGCGCCAATTTAAACTTGAGCTTCATACATTGACCAAAAAATTTCCAGTCGAGGAAATTTCTATACTTATAAGCATATATATTTTCCAAAGTGGGAATTTTTCTGAAAAACAAACAGAAAGAAAAGATTAAACAAGGAAGCTATTGCTCAAATTGACCTCCACTATTTTATTGAAGGTTTTTTACATTGTCATTTTTCGGACTCGTGGGTTTCCGGAGCGGTGTGTATTTCTCTCCATCATCACTAAAACAAGTAACTGAAAAGAAATGGTCATGCAATTGTTTTCGTATTTTTACTTACTTAGTCGTACACTAATTTTCCACCTTTAGCTGCCACGCTCCACTCTCTTGGTATATCAAAAAACAAGGGGGCTCAGGGAAAAGGGGAACTTCAGGCGAATGAAGCCTTGCAACGCTTCGGTCAATGATTCGCAGCCATGTTGTCCGTGACTCTCGAACGCAACAATAGTAATGTCGATTGTCAGGTTCACCGTTTGGTGGTGGTTCAGCTGGCCCCCTGTGGAAAATCATTCCTGTCAAGTCGTAAGTGAATGCTCCACCACCTGCTACATTAACCGGAATGGTTTCGTCAATGTGCATTCGAGCTTCACTTTTTTTTATGTGGCACCTTTCGCGTACTGTGACGTACTCAGCGTAGTCGATTGCCAGTGCTACGGCTTCGGGTTTTTCATGAAAATTTACATGAACTTTTTCATTCTGGCAGCATTTTTTCCTATGTGAAAAAGCATGTTTCATAGCAACTCCCAAAGCTCTCAAAACAGTAGGCTTCCAAGTCACATGAGTGAGGAGGCTTTTTACCTTCATGGCAGAAGATTCCTTTGGCTTAGCGCATGATTCGCAAAAAACGGTCATATTGATGTGTATGTCCAGGAAGTCAATATTCGTTTCTCCTTTGAGCCTGTCCAAAAGAAGATTGTAAAAGTAGACACAATCATCTTGCTTCCCTCGTTGAAATCCGTATTTTGTCCAAATGTACTCCACAAGATTTTTAGGGTTAACGTCCATGCAACCTGCCGACTCAATCTCGTTGAAAACACGCTGCAAGTGTATCAAAATAGAACCTTCAAATTTGAGTGAGGCGTTTAACATCTCTTTTCTTACGGACTTGAATCTGAACAAGATTTGCAAGACGCTGTTCATGAAGCACGTGTTCCCCATGTTTGGCAAACCTTGTGGAAGTCGACGAGTTGCTTCAAATCCTGATCGGGAATTCGACCCTGAAGAAGACGATGGTGTTGTCGAGAGTTTCACGCTGGAAGAGCTGGAGGGTGGCTTTGATGACGGATTGATTGTTGGGGTTGACGTAGTTGGGGTTAACGTAGTTGTGGTTGACGTAGTTGGGGTTGACGTAGTTGGGGTTGACGTGGACGTATATAGACCATTGCTTGCCTTGGTGGAAATTTTTGATGTTTGTAATTTCCTTGAAGCATAAGGATGGTCGTGTCGAATCAAGCCAAGGATCTTCTTCAGAGCAGGTGTTTTCGTTTGAAGAACTTTTTGCTGCATTCGAACCCCAGAAGAGATATCCAAACGTTTTATCTCATTTTTGGTACTAGTGGAAACAGGGCAATTTAGGGAATTTGGGTTGATTTTCCATGACGAGCTCGTATTCCTAGTGGAAAATGGCTGCATTAGAATTCTATCTTCAACGATAAGTGGCTTCGGTTTTTCAAAATCGCGAAACGCCTCGTTTTCATTGCCACATCTCATAATGTCATCACGTTCCTCATTTGGTCCACCGCAGAAGAGCCCTTCCGCAGAAAATCCAGGTACTTCATCGGGCGTACACGATCTTTGTGGGGTTGAGCCTCGCAACTGCTTTTCAGCTAATTTTTGCATGTAAGTCCGTTTTTTCTTCGGTACCTGAAACAGCGATACATTCAAGTGGTTAGATATTATGATGTGAAAAATATGTATCCTACAGGTTTAGGTCAAAGAATCAATATCAAACAAAAATTACCTTTCTTGCCCGTTTTTTGACTGCCCTTTGTTTCCCATAAGAGAGGGTCGTATGTGATAGTTTCTTGGGTCCTTTTTCAGCAACTGTTTCGTTTTTAGGAAGTTCTCCTTCAGTTGATTTTCCTTCCATAAATGCCTCTCTTTGCAGGTGTTGCTGGTATTTGTTTTGCGTCGCGCACCAGGATGGGATGAACATGCGTACGATTTCAGAAACATATATGTCTGCGGTGCTTTTTTTGTGTTCAATGCAAAGGTTTCAATCTAACCTGGCATTTTCAAGGACGTGCTTTGTTAAAATACTTTTTACACCAGTAAAATAATATTTTTTGTTCATTTCTGTGATCAACAACAACGTTGTATGCTCGAAACAATCCTCAAATTCCTTGCTTTGAAAATTTTTTAAACAATTTTCGCAAGTCAACTTGGTTTCGCATACAACCTTGACAAGTCGTGAGCTGTAGGCTCCAATTAAATGACTGCTTTTCAATTTCTCAAGATAGCAGTCTTCGTACGTTTGTTGCTTCAGTGGCGTTTGGATAGAGGACTTATTTGTTTGGCCAATATCTCCAAAAATTGGTTCCTTCAAGTTTATCAGAGGTTCGCCAAGTTCTTCATCCTCGCAGTTGCCACGTAAGATCTTCGTCGTATCCAAACCGTTGATTAATAAAGTTTTCAGAATGCCGACGAGTTATTTTGCGGTCATCGCATTGTTTGACCCAAAAAAAGTCTTTACTTTTCCAAAAAAATTTTCAATCACATCGGAGCCAAGATATCGACCACAAAGATGTTTGAATCCTACGGCTTTACAATTTTCCCATATTTCTTGGTAGCTTTCAATAGTCGTGATGAAATGTTTGAGAGTTGCGCTCCGAGTAAACTCTCGCTCTGTATGAAAAAAAGATGGATCCACGTTTCCACACTCGTCGACATGTTCAGGTTGAACGAATTTCAATTTTTTCAATTCCATCAAACTCTCGCTCCAGATTTTGTGCTGATCACTATTTGCTGTAATTCGTGTACGAAGTGGAGCATGATCATCGGCGGCCTTGGATCCATTCAGCGAGTCGAGAAGATCGTTGAAAATTTTCAAGACCTTTGGCATCCACTATACGCCTCGACGACAACTTTCATTCACTCTTTCTCGTATCGTATTTTTTTGGAAGTCTATGAAGAGTGCAAGAGAGTTGCTAAAAATTTGGAAGGCTTTTATAGTGCGCTGTTTCGGACATCGTTCTGGGACAACATGAGCTTCGGTTATTTTTGGTATTGCGTTCACTACCTTTCCCTCACGCCTTTGCTCCAACTCCCATGCCGCGTAAATGACTTCCCACATCAAAACAGCGTAGTCGTTACTTCCACGTCCAAATCGGTAAATGAGAGGATGTTCCATCATCATGTTTCTCATACATTTCCCCAAGTGACAAAAGTCATACAACGGGTATATTTTCATATCGTCAAGGTGAATAACATCTGTAAAGCACAAACAAACAAAATTAATATTTTTTAGGTGCATATAATCATTAGGGTGATCCTTATTTAGGCAAAATTGGAAAATGTAACGAGACCGGCCGGAAAATTCATCAAGGTATATAAAAAAAATTTTCCTACAGTTTGAGTGAAATCGAACCATATTAACACGTGCCTCTGGGCGACTGAAATTTTGAATGGGAAATACATATATTTTTCACTAAAATTAGTCATGATTTTTTTAGCTCATATGAATTTTTTGAAAAAATTGAACCTTCGCTTTTATTGTTGTACATGATATCAGATTTGACCTGCATTTTTCTAGAATTTTCCGAAAATTCCTTCCCTTCTTTTAAGCCAAGTGAATATGACTCTGTCACAAAACCCTTATCGAAAAAACCTTGAAAATATAGAGGGTTTTACCCTCAAAAAACCCTCAAGAAATCTAGGGTATTTTGGAACAGGGTTAAACCCTCAATTGCGAGTTAAGCTCTAAGCTTGAGGGTGAGACCCGTGACATTGAGGGTCAAACGTCAACTTTAGGGTTAACTTTTAATTGAACGTCAACCTCTGACTTGAGGGTGCAACCTTCAACTCAGGAGTGTAACTCTCTACTAGAAGGTATAACCCTTAAGTTGAAGGTTAAACTCTCATTTAAGGGTATAACTCATAACTCGGAAATGTTGTACCCTCAACTTATGGTTAACCCTTGAGTGAGGGTATAACCTTTAACTCAAGGTTGTAACCCTCAACTAACGGTGCATCATGAATTAAGGGTTACCTCCTGCTAAGTGTTTTAACCTGAATGAAGTTGTTTCCCGATATACACTTTATTTGCGGTGAACCCTTAATCAATGGTTGTACCCTGGATTTGGGGTTAATCTATGAGTCTAGAGTTATACACTTAATTTAGGGTGAATAAGCGGGTCGAGGGTTATAACCTCAGTTCAGGGTAATACTCTTAGCATGAAATGTCACGGAAATTGCAGAAAGCAATTTTTTCGTTATATTATCTGCTTTCGACGTGCTGTTTAAAAAACATTTACAAATCGAAAATGTCAAGACTGCAAATACCCGGGATGAAAAATCAAGTCTCCCGAGTCTCCCAAGTCTCCCGATAAGTCTCCCTCCGTGCCATTAGGGACACTCAAGTCTCCCTAAAATTTTTTAAATGGGAGACTTAAGTCTCCCAACAGGAGACTGAACGGGAGATTCTAGTCTCCTAACGGGAGACTGTAATCTCCCAACAGGAGACTGTAATCTCCCAACGGGAGACTCAAAACATGTTGAAAATATATATTATAATTTAAAAAATGTATCATCCAACATAGTCATTGTAGTAACATTACTGTAGAGAAAGATAAAGTAAAACCACAATATCTGAAATTATATATGACAATATTATATTTAATTTCGTTAGAATATTAAAAGATATATATGTTATGATTAGTACATAATTTATTTATTACATAAATGTACCTTAGTATTTTATGTATAGTATATCATAAATAATATGTCAATGATAGTATATTTATAAGTTTATTCATATTGAATCACCTGGAATTTTTCTGAGTTCATTTTTTCAAAATTTGTTGAAGTCCATTTTTTGAAAATTTCATAAGTACGTGTATTATTAGGAGACTTGAGTCTCCCGTTGGGAGACTCGAATCTCCCAGAGACTGTAGTCTCCCGATGGGAGACATAAATTTAATCATCAGGAAAAAAGAATCTCCCGATGGAAGACTACAGTCTCCTGAAAGTTCCGGGAGACTCAAGTCTCCGGATCGGAGACTCGTACCTAGGACATACGTCTCCCGAAAAAAGATGATTTATCATTTAAATGAGCTAAGTCTCCCATTCCGAGACTACAAATCTCTCTTTGGGAGACTCGGGAGACTTATCGGGAGACTTGGGAGACTCATCGGGAGACTTGATTTTTCATCCCGGGTATGTACTGTTTGTTTACGCTTTTGCACCATTAGACCCATTTTGCACCGAACCCCATGATTGAAAAAATATCAAATAAATCTTTTTTGTGTAATTATCCATTGTACACGATGTCAGAAACAAGTGATAATATATGAACGGCTCAGATTAAAACTCGGATAGTCGTATGTCAAGTTGTATGTAAGTGACCAAATTTTAATCTCAGCCGTTCATATTTTTCTATGTTAATCAAGGGGTTCAGTGCAAAAAATGTCTAATTATTTATAACAATCGCTTATGCTTGTAATTATGTTGGAACAAAACTTATTGCTTATTCAGAATTAGTGTATCGAAATCCTTAAAAACGGACAAAATTATTCAAAACAATTGCTTATAACAATCCCTAATAACTATGATTTGTTTCTAAAAAACAAATTACATATTTGGATTCAGTGCATGAAAATCCGTGGGGGTAAATTCCTTCTTGCGATTTCTCTTTTTTCCCATGATATTACAGCTGGCTTCAGGATATTGTGTGACACAGTCATGTTCACTTGGCTTAAAAGTATGGAAGGAATTTTCGGAAAAATCTAGAAAAATTACAGGTAAAACCTGATACCATGTACAACAGTAGAAGAGAAGGTTCAATTTTTTTCAAAAAATTCATATGAGCTAAAAAAATCATGACTAATTTTAGTGAAATAATACATGTATTTCTCATTAATAATTTCAGTCGTTCTGAGGCACGTGTTAATATGGTTTGATTCTGTCCAAACTTCGTGAAAATTTTTTTTTGCCTTTCATACATTAAAAAATAGCGTGTTTAAACTCGTTTCGACATACAAACATGAAGTATTTCAGCCTAACACGCAGACTGTCACTTGTCGACAGCCTTGTGTTAACCTTCAATATTTCATTTTCCATGTCGAAACAGTTGAAATACGCTCATTTTTACTGTGTTCGAGGCAAAAAGTATCGTTTGTACCTTGGAGCAATAACAGCCGATTAAAACTCGTGTGATTGCCGCCTGAGCGAAGCAAAGGAGGCAAACCTCACACTCGTTCCGAATCGGCTGTTTTTGTCCCTAGCTGCAAAATATACCATTTTATATACCTTGATGAATTTTCCGGCAAGTTCCGTTGCTTTTCCCAACTTTGTCCAAATAAGGACCAACCTAATAATTATGGATGTAATAAATTTTCATATATGAATTTTTCCAACAAATCAAATTCAAACTTGGATATCGCAATTTTTCTTACCTTTTGGTCTCAAGCCGTTATTTTTTCTGAATTTTTGACTGAAATCCAGCAGATCATCCACCATTGCGACGTTCGCAGAACCTTGGTCTAATGCAATACCGTCGACAATGTAGCCGCAGTCCTTCAATCTCCGACAAATGTCTTTGAAAATATGAGTCAACCGATGGTGTTTAGTTGTTCCTTTACAAAATCCATACTGAATAGCCATTTTTTTTCCGTCCACGAGTACCCGCATCATAAAGACAATCAAGTGATCGGCAAAAAGACTTGTTCGAGTGCTCTCAATCTTTCCAGTTTCTATATTTAAAAGAGGTCCCCAGTCTTCAACTCCAACAATACTATTATCGTCATCATAATCAACATGTTGTAGGAATTTGGTTTCATCAACTATCAGTATAACATGACTTTTCCGCTTATCTTTGATTGTCTCATTGTGAGCCTTTATATGATTGGATTCGGTCCTGGTTTCAAGGGTATCATTTGCAACACTTTGGAAAGAGTCCTTGGGGAAGGTAACAACATTTTAGTACGTAGCAATCGGTATAACCTTGGAGAAGTTTTCCACCATGTTATACATTCAATTTTTTCTTCCACATTGTAGCGATAGCCTTCCTTCTTTCGCCCATAATTTTTTATAGCCATCCGTAGAATATCCGCGTGTACTTTAGATACTTTGTTTTCTAAGGCTGCAACTTCATCCCGGTTCTTCACATTTTTATTTTTTTTCAAAAATCTCAGTTCCTTTCTCCTCATCGCATTATATATTTTTTTCAACTTTCGATACTTTTCATCCAATGTTTCGATCTTGCGGGTTTTTCGATTTTTGTTCACGTTTATGGATTTTTCAGCAAAATTCGTCACAGAAACCTCTTGGGACGCAACCGGGGACACAACTGGAGATTGCCATGGAGGTAATGCGCATGACGACGTTCCGATTTCCACTGAAGTTTTTTCGGCCCTTTTTGCCGGGGACACGATCGAAGAGAATTCTGGTGAATTTCATGGCGGCGACTCTGGTGAAACGACCGTCGGTTGGTTTTGAGATTTTTCAGCATAATTTGTCA